>JARQOC010000004.1:58250270-59450270 GCA_033576535.1 Allobates femoralis | reverse complement strand
TGACCAGGTGTGGGGTGCTGGTTATGGGGTCCACCCACCATCCTAGAATCTGCTTGCAGCTGGAGCATCTGCACCGCTTTTATCGGTGCAGTACCCCTCTGTGACGCCTGCACAGCGGGGCGCCACACTTACAAATTTTTATGCGATGAAAAGAATATAAATAAATGCTGTAAAAATGCAGAGAAGTGGGAAAGGAAAACAAAATAGTGGTGAACGGTGGCCACGATCCCGGCTGTTGTACTTGTCCAAAAACAAAGAAATTATTAATTACTATGATTGTCGCTTTCTTCGGCAGCTGATTTTTTTTTTCTTTTAAAAAGTGAAAATTAGAAAAAGGCGTCATGTTGAGAATCGAGTATTGATTTTTGACACAAAAAGATTTTATCTTGATTCTTGTACAGGAGATAGGCACTTATATACTGATAATGTGTGCACAAGCCCGACTCTATTGACCAATTGGTTCTGGAGATATCATGGCCACCGATTTGAAAAAAGTGGTTTCGGGAAAAACGTGTTTAAAGTGTTTCACACAGAGACGTTTACTGACGATCAATCAGCTATTCCAGTCCAAATGAGTAAGTAGAGTGATTCGTTACATTGCGTTTCTGGTTCAACACAATGTTCCAGCAAATCATCAGATGGCGGCTCTTCATATATTGGCTTCATTATTTCCAATAACTTTGCAGCAAGAGGTGGTTTATAGAGATGGAAGGTGGAGATCGCTCCCGATAAGCTGCCACAACTTTTTAATATTGTGAATCGAGTTAAATTGTTTTGTAGATATATTCTCTACACTAAATACATGAAAAATATGAAGACAAAAAATAGATCTCTTCGAGCCGCTAGACCAGAACACCCCCTTTATTCATCAGTACACATGGTCGTCATGCACATGGACAGCTTAGACCACACCTACATTCAGATAATTATACTTTTGGTCCATGTATGGAATAAATTAGCTATTGTTGGAAGTCATCATAAATACAGGTTTTGGAAATGAGAAATTGGAGGGGTTACTTCCGTCAACCGCATAGGGAACAGGAATAAGCTCAGGCCAGAGGACCGGGGCCAAAGACTGGCAAATTCCTCCCAGACAATAATGGAGCTCAGCAGTGACCTCTTGGGTTCTGTTGGCAATTACCTCCACTGATGAGGAGCTTCACACATAATGTAAGGTCACCATCACTTGTCCCGGCTGGTGGCACCAGCTGAATATGTATTGCAGTTATTAAGCTTGGTAAAAGCAGATTATAATGCAGTGTATATACATGGTGAGAAATCGTGATCAGGAGATGACCCCATTCACCCTGTGTGGAGCTTCAAGCAAACTGAACTCTTATCGGATTGCCCAATACCCATATCTATGCCAGCTTCTCATTACTCAATATAGGGTATAGAGGACATGAGATCGATGGGTGCAGGGATGTGCTCACCTGGTATAGTCATGGGGCCACAACACAAAGCTCAGGAAAACGGGTGTAACGGATCCAAGAATATATAAAAGGAGAGGAAGAACATGGAGGTTGGATCCTTAACTGTGCTGCTGAAGACACCGTATGATAAAAAACAAAGTCAAGGAAACATTGTATGTAGAACAACAGTATTATTTTTCAACGCGTTTCAATGTTCACAGACTTTTTCATCAAGACAAAACCGCAACCTATGGTTGAACTTTGAAACATGTTGACTAATAAAACCGCTGTCCTCTACACATCACATTGTATCTACAGCTCCCCATTACTGGTACCTTGTTATGTGGGACACACATCGGGGTATTACCACCACATTTCATCATTTATCCAGATGCAGTGGATTTGCTGGGAAAGGTCACAGTATGAGACATTCTTATTTACTTAGCCATGTTGAGCATGAAAGACCTTGGCTCACTGTCAATATATTCTCTAACAGGCATGTTCTGGCCCTATGTAAATAAGCTCTCATCCACATGGCTGTATTACTGATCTTAGTTATATGAAACCGTTACACAGCTTGCTATGTGCCTATAATTTAGAGACCAAGGTTTTTCTCATAGATGTATGCAAGAAATACATCTATAGATGAAATATGCATTACTTGCATATTTCCATATAGGGGTTATCTACCCTGAAAACATGGCCTAGAGGGCATCAATGCTATGAGCTCATAAATGGACCGTAAGGGGCTATTTGTGCAAAAGCTCTGTGCTCATTGTGTGGCGCCCCACTGGTCGGTGCGCCACAAAGGGTACTGCACCCAGACCAGCGTGTGTGGTATCCCAATGGTTAGTGAAGGGGGAGGTTCATATGTGGCTTTCATCCTACATCCACACACCTAGCTCAGGGGGCCAATTGGTTAAACCCGTTACCAGGGTAAACGGTCTCAGTGGGAGGCTACATAGGTGGGTAGTGGAGAGCGGGAAGAGAGTAGTGTGAGAAGAGAGAGAGAGGTCGAGGAGGACCCTTCAGGGGAACGTACAGGGAGGGCACCCAGAAAGAGCGGTGACCCAGACGAGAAGGGGGAGCCTGAGGGTGTATGCTAACACCCGCGTCAGACCGTCTACCTACCGGTCTGGTAGGATCCCAGTCTACAGAACGGAGTACCGGCTCCAAGCGCGATGCAGGCAAGGTCATCTCTGAGCCACCAACACCGGTTGGACCAAGGAGTCTTCAGCCTCCAGGTCACCTGTAACCATAACCAGTCAAAGAGCTGGGACCCGCAGAAAATCCCCAGAGGTAGCGGCAATCCAGAGAAGGTTCTTACAAAGGTCTGGAGTTACAGGGGAGAGCGCAGGTCAGGCCAGGCTCCATGCAGGCCAGACTTCGACACAAGCACGGATAGAGGGCGAAGCCGAGGGAACATCTTTAAAAAACATCCCATTCATCAGTCACTACCCAGGCCAGCTACCTGTGACTGTAGACCTGTTATTGAACTTGAAAGTGACCAGTAAACTCATACAAAGACTCAGCTACATGTGTGTGCATTCCTTCCTGCCTGTAGAGCTGCTACGCTGTGCCTGTGACAACCAGTACTACAGAGAGCTGCCCCGGGGATTCTGCTCCACCTGCGGGGAGCCATATCATCCGGTTGCCTATCCACCATCCTCGGAGGTCTGTGGCAGTGCTGGTGCCATCACCAGATACTGCTGGTGGCGTCACAAACAATTCACTTTTATTATTTTCATTTCAACACTTTTCAGCGTCCACAAGGACCACGGACCCGGGCACCGACCTCCAGAGACAGCACCCGTAATCATCGTCCAGGATCCGAGTATCCCAAACCCCTGGGCAAGTCAATTGCATTGTGGTATACATGAGAAGTTAAAGGGAATCAGTAACCAGGTTTTTGTTAGAGCAGCATAATATAGGGGGCAGAGACCCTGGTTGCAGCTATGTGTCACTTACTGAGCTGCTTAATGTCATTTTGATAAAATCACTGTTTTATTTGCTGCAGATCTGCCAGTTCTATGAATACTGAGTTCTGTGTAACTCTGCCCATACCACTGATTGGCAGCTTTCTGCTTACACTGTGCATAGGCAGAAAGCTGACAATAATGTCAAGCTCAAAGGGCTGGGTGTACTCAGCAGCTGGGCCAGTAAGCAGGGTTCACGATGGCTGCGCCCAGGGGTGTAGCCCTGGCTAAAATTGAAAAAGGGAAAAAGAAAACCTAAGGAAAAACAAATTAAATGTAAAAATAAAGATAATTTGTGACACCAGCTGAAGTTTTCCAGACACTAGGTGGCCGGCACTGCATGTGTATCCTCAAGGGTTAGGTGTCATGGCAGTGAGGTGGAATACCCACTTCAGCAGGGGCAGGCCCTTGAGGTTTTGGGAGTAGATGATGGTGGTAGTAGTTGTAGAGGAGCAGTGTGGAAGTGCAGGAGAAGAAAGCACAACAGACAGTCTTTTGCAGTTCTTTACCTTCACTGAGATTTTATAGAAGGCAAGTCCAGAGTAAATCACAAACCGGCACACAGTTATTATTATTATTATTACCGTATTATTTATTTATATAGCGCCATTAGATTCCATGGCCGCTTACATGATAAAAGGGTAGACGAGGACAAGTTCAATATACAGTGGTGTTCAAAAGTCCTGCATAGGCGTGAAGAAAACTATATATTTCATACTTCTGCATCTCTACAGTGAAACTGGTGGAACATATATGTTTTTGTAATCCCTCATTGTGTGCCATACTCATTTTTGAATGTCCCAAATGTATAAATTGTTATGGTATGCACATTTTTGGTATTTTTTTTTACAGCATAACCATACCTACACCAGTACAGTGTGTAGAATGGTGAACAGGTTTCTAAGTTCAATAACTTCCAATGCAAGTTCACACAGACTTAAATTTTACTTTTTAAGATTTATTATTTTTTATTTAATTCAGAGTCCTGAAAAGGGCCTTTTGAGTGCATCTTTAGCTTCTAATACTTTATTGGCCAGCCTTTGCTCTTGAGCACCAACTTGCATCCCTGTGGCATTGAGTGAACAAGCTTCTGCTGATGTTCACGAGTGATGATGTGGTTCCAGGCCTGTATCAGAGCCTCAATCAACTCTCTCTTAATCTTTGGCTGTTTCTTAGATATCTGTATTGATACCTTGTGCCACAATTTTTCAGTTGGATTGAGGTCCGGGGTCTGGGCTGGCCAGTCAATAGTAGCCACCTTGTTGTTTTTTTTCCATTCCGTTACTGTCTTAGCTCTATGACAAGGAGCATTATCATCCTGGAAGATATAATCCCCTGAAAACAGGTGTTGAGCAGAAGGCAGCATGTTCTTATTAAGGATGTCTATGTATTTTTTTGCATTAACCATACCCTCCACAATATGAAGCTTTCCAACACCATTGGCTGCCATCTAGCTCCAGACCATTACTTTCATCGGATGTTTCACAGAGAAGCTCAAACACTCTGGCTTGTGCTCTTCATGTGGAAACCTTCTCACATAAGACTTGCCATCATTTCCTAAAATGCAAAAAGTGCTTTCATCACTAAATAGCACTTTTTCCCACTCCTCCTTCCTCCATGTTGAATATTTCAATGCCCACAGTTTTCGCCTTTGTCATTGTATGGCTGTCATCAATGGCTTCTTTCGGGCCTTGCACCCTCTCAATCCTGCTTCCAATCATCTCTTCCTAACAGTTGATGTTGCTACCTCAATATTGCACTTTTCTTGCCATTCACGCAGAAGCTAAGGAGAGGTGTGCTTTCGATTGGCAAGGGATGTTCTTATCAGTACTCTATCCTCCCTTTTAGTTAACTTTCTGGGCCGACCAGATCTGGGCCTGTCCTGGGTAATTCCAAGCTGCTTATGTTTCTGCAAAATTCTTACGACTGTACTCTGATTACAGCCGACCTTCCTAGCGATCTAGGGTCAGTATAACCCTCTTCATGTAGCACCACAACTCGCACACGATCCTCCGCTGACAAAAATCTGAAGGCTCCCATCATAAAGCTCTACAGTATGATTCATTAGATAGACCAACAGATAAAACAAACAAATAAAGCAGCAGATGTGATGCAATGTAATGGAAAGTGATTGGCTGCCATATCCAGGTTATGATTGATCACAAGAACCTCATCTGTGATTGGCTAATTTTGGATCTGAAGCTGTACAATATTTAGTTGTGCTTTCAATTCCCATATTGTTGCAATAATTTCAGGCAAAACTGCTTCAAAAGCTAAAAATATTACAAGGAGAGAATGCAAAATTGTATTCTGAACAAAACCATATATAATATGTCATATTAGCATGGAAGATATTCAACAGAAAACGTTTAAAACTTGAAAAATCAATTTATCCTATGCCTATGCAGGACTTTTGAACACCACTGTATATGGGTAGTCCAGACAAACAGGAACAGGAGAGGATGGGATCCTGTCTGCTAGGGCTCACAGTCTTTTTCAACCAGTCTGGAAAGAAGTGAAGTCTGCTCTGCTGGAGTGAGATATTATGGCCTTCTTGCTGACTTCTTGTCTTAAAGTTGCTAGTTCCTTTGTGGTTGTCTCAGCTCCTCTAAGCTAGTGGATTTGCTCCAGCCAGGCATGTGATGCAGACCCTGTGAGCGACTGATGCTTCTCAGTCCTGTGGTCCTCTTTGCCACTGTATCCCCAACGGGCCCACTGAGGGTAGCTCCTGAACCTAATGTTCAGCAGCCTCCAGGTTCTGTGGCCAGATCTTGGAAACCTGACCACTTAGGGCCTGGTACCCTTCCTACGGCTAGTCCCTCTGCCCTGCCCGAAGGTCTGCAGCAGATATGTCCTGTCAGCCACTCGGCCCAACACCGACTTTCTCGAAGACTCTCCTTTTGCCTACCTCTCCCTCCTTATCCTAACTCCTCCCTCCAACCAGAAGTAGGGGTCTGTCCGGGGTGGGTCTCTTCCGCCCTCAACTCTCTGGTAAGAGTTTGGAAAGTGTTGGATGCTTTGGGATTCCAGCAAAGGGCGCCTCAATTCTCTCCAGACATGGCATTGTAAACAATGTAAATACCATCTGTTGCAGCCAAAATGCAAAACCCGGTGACCGCACAACACAATATATTATAAAAAACATTTTATAGAAAATGCTGACCCGTACTGTTATAAGAGGGTTATGTCTGGAATGCTAAACCTCACTGGTGATTTTATGCCCTAGTAATTAATGACAATTTTTGATTTAATAAAGATCCTCTAGGTCCAGTATTCCAATCTTTTGACTTTGCCCGATCCTCTCTGTAGGTGGAGCAGATGCTGTCTGAATTCAAGCTTCATGAAGAAGACTTGCAGGTCCTGATGAGCAGAATACAGGCAGAGATGGAGAGAGGACTTCACCTGGAGACGAACGAAGAGGCCAGTGTAAAAATGTTACCCACCTACGTGCGCTCCACTCCAGATGGCTCTGGTAAGAGGTTCAGGGCAACGGGACACTATATAAACAACAACCTAAAAAGTTTGTATAATGTAGACACTGTCAATATAAAATATCCCACACCACATAGAACACATAGCACTTTATATAGTACTGGTCTACTTTCAACCATTTGAAATCACATTTATTTACAGTTCACCAGAGGATTCTCACGTGTGCCCCAGGCTCCAAAAAATTATGAGACCCACAAATAAAGCAGAAGTCATTTATATTTTAATATGAAGCCAATTATTTTCCATTAGTCTATTTAAAAAAATACCCTATTAAAATGTATTTATGATGTGTGTAATAGTAGATTAGATAGACCAGAGTTCACAATGCCAGTCCTTAAGGCTCACCAACAGTGCATGTTTTCAGGATTTCCTTAGCATTTGACAGTTGGAATCATCATCAGTGCAGGTGATTCAATTGCTAAGGAAATCCTGAAAACCTGCACTGTTGGTGGGCCTTGAGGACTGGCGTTGGGGAACACTGTGCTCATGGGCTTGACTGTTCCCCGGACTTGTCATCGGGCTGAGTCCTTACAGACGCTGTTCAGTCATTGACAGGGGAATGGAACCACCAGTTGACCTTTAGGCCTGGCAAACCCAACGACGTTTTTTAAAGGAATACAAGTATGGTATTCACTATAAGAAACATGTAAGTAGAGAGGACATCTCCTCTATAAATCCAGTGTCTAACAGTTGACATCTTCTTCATACAGCCCAGACCTTTATGTCTACTTCTGCCTTTTCTGATAAGACATTTTTATCTCCTCACTTCAGCAGCCATTTCCAGCATCTATAGTAATATAAAAAATCATACCCCAGACCACACCCCAAAATTAATTCAGATGCATAAATTTATTCAAAGCTCTGATCATACCCCCAAATAAATTCAGACTAAAGACCAGTCCCCTCAACCAATTGAGAGCCTAGACAACACACTTACACCACCACAAAACAGACTTTCAAATAAATTCAGACCTTAGGCCAGATTCCGAAATTGGATGGGACCTCTGATCAAACCCCAGACCCATACTTTACAGTCCCTGACAGAAGTTATGTTGCTTATTCATGTTATGTAGATAAAAGCTTATAGCCTGACGTTAAATTCATCCATTGGTTGTATAAATGACTCTTTTGAAAGCTGAAACCCTCTGAAATGTAGTTTAGGTTAAGAATATAAATTGGCATAAATGCTGAAATATTGATCATTTAATGAAATCTGATTTGTCAGATTTTGGCAAGACAAAAGTTTTGTCGCCTGGTCATATAATGCACCCAATCCTAGTTTACGTCCTCACCTGTGCTCAGTAAATGATCGGTTAATTAGTGGGTGTGTATAAAAAGAAACCCAGCACCCCAGATCTTCCTTGAACTGCAACTTGAGCTCTGAGAACATGTCAAAAATCCACCTTGCAACCAAAGGCTTAATTATCAAGAAGCTGAAGACCAGATCCACTGCAGAGGTGGCTGGCACCTTGAATGTGTCTCAGTGTCAAGTACAAAGAATTAAAAAAAGATTTGAAGAGACTGGAGATGTGTTTGCTAAGCCCAGTTCCAGCAGACCCCGCTCAGGAGGAACGTTTGTTGGTTAGAAAATCCAAAGCAAGCCCTTCTTCCACTGCAGCAGAGCTCCAACAGGCCTGTTCACCTCAAGTCCCTGTATGTGAGCATGAGCATGACATGTATGGGGTAGATGAAAGAGGAAGCTTGGAAGACAAAACCAAAGAATCTAGATGAACTTGGGAGGCATGTAAGACTGCATTCTTTGCTATTCCTGATGACTTCAATTACTAAATTGTATAAATCATTGTTGAACCTCATGGATGCAGTCCTTCAAGCTCATGGAAGTTACACAAAATATTAAATGTGACTAACAGCACCACAACTTCATTCACCAATGTTATGCAGCATAAATTTGTATTTTAGGATTACATTACCTTCTGTGGGCGACAAAACTTTTGTCTTGCCAAAATCTGACCATTCTGTGTTCATTAAATGATCAATATTTCAGCATCGATGCCAATTTATTTTCTTAACCTAAACCAAATCTGGGAGGGTTTCAGCTTTCAAAAGAGTAATTTATACAACCAATGATGAATTTAACATCAGGTTATAAGCTTTTATTTACATAACATGGATAAGGACATAACTTCTGTCAGGGACTGTAAGACCCCATACCAAACCCCTATTTCCAACCCCACATCAGACCCCTAATTTTAGACCTTATTCTTTACCCCAAAACCAACCTCAAAAGTTAAAAGTTTAGGAATATGAATGTCTTGACGTTTTTGAAATTAAAGGGATCAGTCAGCGGTTTTCCTACCTCATCTGACAGCAACATAAGTAGGAAGAACCGATTTCAATGATGTATCACATAGATTATGCCTGAGCATTCTGACACAATCA
The DNA here is from genome assembly GCA_033576535.1 of Allobates femoralis. Taxonomy (NCBI): domain Eukaryota; kingdom Metazoa; phylum Chordata; class Amphibia; order Anura; family Aromobatidae; genus Allobates; species Allobates femoralis. The sequence goes on along the minus strand of JARQOC010000004.1, from coordinate 59,440,990 downwards.
AAGTATTTTTTTTCGGGAACACAGAAGAGCTGGATAGCTCGCCCCCACTCACACCAGGCTCTCAATAGAGATTGTGCATTCACTATGAGCTGTCATTCAGAGCAGGGGGTGTGTCAGACTGCCCTGCACAAAACATTGTAGTCCTCTAATTCTAATTACTCAGGCCCTGGAGCCAAAAAGTCAATTTGGCCTATATAATCGGGCCCTATTGAAGCTTTTTCACTGGGGCCCATGAGCTTCAAGTTATGCCACTGGCCGTGAATATGTAATTATTTTTACTTAGTATAAATGCAGCAGTTCTTCCGAATCTGTCATAGATTTTCTTCCTGTTCCTCTCCATCCTTGAAATTTGTCCCCCCACCCCTGGTCCTTTCAGCCAATTGGGCGTGGTCATCAACACGTCTCTATGGGAGTCTGCCTGAGGATAAGGCCTAACTAATAAGATTTCTATACAGCTACCAGGGGGCCCTATCTCAGGAATGGAGAGGCTCAGGAACAAGAAATAAACAATGCCAAATTTAGGAGAACAGGGACTTTTACGTAAGCTAAAAAAATACCTATTTATTGGCAAGTGACGAGTTGTCTATAAATCAAATTTAAACGTCTACAATCAGAAAATGAATACAAAATAGGAAACAAAAATTTTTTCATTAGTAAAATAAAAAATTGCCTTTCAAAAGCAGAAGAAAGTGGAATCAAATACTACAAGGAGGCCTTATCCGGGTATAACCTATGGTGATTACACCACTCTTGTGGACTTTAGCTTTCAGAGATGATCTGATATTCTCATCATACAACAAATCTCTCGCTGGACCAAGGTTTGTCACCAGTCTGAGAGCAAACATAGTCCTTGATCAAACAGTGGCTCAGTGCGGCTCTTCTGCCGCTGTCCTTCACCTCCCTGCTCAGTGACATGAGTATTCCCGCTCTGTCTCTCATTTCTTCTATTTATTCATGTTCAAAGTGCCTGACCTGAGCTGTGGAGCAGTAATGTTAGGTTATATAATGTCATAAATTGGCTATAGCAGCAATCTAAACTCCCCCATACACAACAGATAGCCGTCATCCAAAATATTGTGGCAGGTTGGCAGGTACCTCTCCTAACCCCGATATACACAGGCGCGTTCACTTTCCTGTGTTCTCTATTAAAGAGCTGCTGCCAGACTTCTCTGGCGACAGCTAATTTCACCAAGAACAAAATGATTGGCAGTCCAAAATTGACCATGCCAGATCCTTATCTCCCCCAAAGTGATCTGCTTGCGGGGAGAATTGGGAGGCTGTGTTGTGGTCGTGCGGGCCAGGGTACTTGGTAGCCAGGCAGGCAGTCTATTGGGGATATCACAGGGCGATTGCCCAGCACCGTGGCTCTGACCGGACAAGTAAAAGGGGTAACTTTACAAGGGGATAGAAGGTTATGGATGATCTGTGATACCAGCTGAAGTATCTGGTCAGGGGTAAGCAGTCGTGCAGGTAGTGGCCCCCAGGGGATAGGGGGTAGAGCAGCTAGATGGAGCACTCCCCTCAGCAGGAACGAGCCCCTGGGGTGTAGCAGTAGGGATGGTGGGGTTTGTAGTGAGAGATGCAGCAGACACAGACAAGCAGGCAGAGGAATGCAGTTTTTACCTTTACTGAAGTATGGTACAAGTTGAATCCAGGGTACTGCCACCAGGTCCAGGGTCTAGTCTGTCCAGAAGCAACTGGATTCCATTCCAGTAAGTGGGGAGAATAATCCTTCCTTCTATGCTTGCCTGGTTGGGGAGTTCAGCAGCTTGTGAACTGATCTGTCTTCCCTGCTTCTCCGAGCCCCGCAGCAGACATTGGGAGCCCTTTTGCATGCTGTTATGGTAGTCACAGCTCTGAGCTCTTTGCAATGCTGTGCTGCTGATTCTAAGGGTGACCAGCAGACCTGCAGTCTCCTGGTCTCCAGATTCTTCCTCCATGATTTGCAAATCCCTAGATAGCCCAGGACTCTGGTATTCTGCTCAGCACATACCTGGGGTGAGCCTTCAGGAGCTCCAACCCTGGGATGTCTTGTTTCCTCATGCTTCTCTCTTCCCTTCCTCCACACACTACTCTAACCCCTTCCCCCAGCCAGAAGAGTGAGTCAACCTAAAAACTAAGTCTTTGTGCTCCCCCTTCTGGTCAGGGATCGGCTTCTGTATGGATGCACGGGTTACCTAGTGTAGTGTTTACAAATACCACTGAACATGATACCACCACCTGTTAGGGAGACGATATCACTGTGGCAACCAGACTGCAGGGGCGCCACAGCTGCCATACATATTAGCCAGTCAGCAGTGCCGCTGGTATTGGTGGATTCAGACAACATCAGTGTATTATGCCTCAAAATTGCTGTTCTGTACATCACTCTGTAGTAGTAAAGGAATGGGTGCTCAGGATACCACTCTCAATAAATAATAAATAAAATAATAAGTAATATTTCGTCACTCCAAGTTGAGCAATAGTAAATAAATTTTTACTTCATTTATAGTAGTGTTTCAAATCTAAAATGTAACGTTTTAGTGTAAAACTCAGCCCTTCCTCAGACAAATATGAATTGAAGAAATGGATAGACATTGGAGAAATAAAATGTCTTATTTTATTTCTCCAGTGTTTATCCATTTTTTAAAGGTGTCTTCTAGGGATTTTAGATTGATGGCTTATCCTTAAGGCCCTGTCACACACTACGATATCGTTAAATGTCATGGGTTTTCAGTCATTCAAACAACGTCGTAATGACGTCGTTCAGTGTGACGTACAACCGATCAACGATAATCGGGCAGATCGTTCATCGGAGGTCTGTGAATCGGACCTTAAACCAAACGATCAGTATTTGTCCAACCTGCAGCATGGGTGTGTGTGACACCTTGATAACGATGTCATTAACGACCTTGCCTATTGAGAAGTGAAGGACGTAGGCGATCTAACGACCACAAGTATCGTTTGCTTGTCGCAGGATCGTTGCTGCGTCGTTAACGAGATCTATACGTGTGACATTTCACTAGCGATCATTGAACAACATTCAAGCGATTTAGGTCAAGTCGGATCGCTGATCGGATCGTTCGACCATTGAAGTGTGAGACGGGGCCTTAAGGATAGGTCATCAATATCTGATCGGTGGAGGTATGATACCCAAGACCCCCTAATCAGCTTTTCCCGGTGCTGCCAGTGGGAAATGCTCAGTTGGGCTTCACAGCACAGTTCCGTCAACTGAATACTGCTCATCTGCCCCTATAGATTCACCTCCTCCACAATCTGGTATTGATGAACCAACCTAAAGATAGAACGTTAATATAAATTTCCTGGACAACCCCTTTAATGGTGAAGTGACTCATAGGTTGTAAGTAGCGTAATAGTTCACTCAGTGTATGGGATGGGGGTTACTCACTTTGCTTGCTCCATGAGGCAGACACAGGAACACTTTCCATTTAAAAGTCCAATGGGTTTATACTGTACATGGCTTCATAAACCGAAACAGAAAAGCTAAACTGGAGCCTTTCTTCAGCTTTACAGAAATATAAACTTGGTCACAGTTCATTTCAGTCACGAATATGCCCGAACAGGGGTAAGGTTCAGCTCAGCTAACCCAGAACCACACTTTGGAGGACTGTCACCTGTAACACACCAAGCACAAGTCAAACAGATTCTATCTTAACATCTAAGATACACCCATGGGTGGAGGCATGTGAAAATTCAGATACACCTATACCTTCCTGCACTCATAACTTGGTCTTAATGTCTTACAACCTTTTGGCACTACAAGTCCTAGACTGAACATTCCAGCTTTACATAGCAAAACACAGTCGCCTCTGGGTCATTCCATGTCAAGTGATCCAAAAATGAATATTTTTTTTCCCTGACGTCCTCAGATTTTTTAAATTTTTTTTCTATATGAAGAACAACTTTATCTAATTACAAAAAAAAAGTTTTGAATTTTTTTCTTTATCAGTTAATTTTTTACAGATTTTTAAAGTTTTAAAAAAGTGCGAATTTTGGCCTGGTATGGCTTTACATTTTCTATCATATCTCGGGCTAGAAATAAGATGGAGAAACAAAATAAACACCGTTCTACTCAGAACTGTCCAGGCTTTCATCAGATATGTCACAAGAGGATCTTTGTTAATATTTTACCCATGTGATCGCAAGCGCAAAACTTTAAAACGCATTTCCGAAAAATCGGCGCGCTTTAAATATTTCAAAAACTGCCCATGTGTCTGCTTTGCTCTTAGCCACATCTGTACCAAATTTCAAGTTGGGATCGCAATGGGATCATATTTTAACATATTTTACTAGTAATAGCGTCAATGGGTCATTCCATATCAAGTGATCTAAATATGAATATTTTTTTTTACCTGACGTCTTTAGATTTTTTTTTTTTTCCTTTATGAAGTACAACTTTAGTTAATTACAAATTAAAAGTTTAGAATTTTTTTTCTTCATCAGTTAATTTTTTACAGATTTTTAAAGTTTAAAAAAAGGGTGAATTTTGGCCTGGTATGACTTTACATTTTTTTTATCTCAGGCTAGAAATAAGATAATGAAGTGGGAGAGGCATAATTTTACTCAGAACGGTAACAGCTTTCACTTGAGATGTTACAAGACTATGTTTCTTTATATCAAATTCAAACTATTGACGGGCAATTGTGAAAAAATGACGGATTGTGTTCTTGGTGATTTTTGAATTGACACTATAATAGTTAAATATTTTGCACTTAGGTCCAATGAATGTGTCCATGGGGTCAAGCTGGGACAGAGTCATCACAAATTAGCCTTATTTGCAGATGACCTGCTACTTTACATCTCCCAGCCCCTGGTCTCCATCCCTTCGGTCTTAATGGAGTTTGAACGGTTCGGACAATTGAGCAACTTTAAAGTGAATTGCTCCAAAACTGAGGCACTCAATATTTCTTTGTCTGGAGAATTGGTTTCTCATCTATCTAAACAGTTCCCATTTAAATGGAAAGTAGAAGCCATTAAGTACTTGGGAGTCCTTATACCAAAAGATCTTAAACAAATATTCAATTTAAATTATCAACCCCTTTTGACTAACGCGGAATCGGCATTTACCTCCTATAGACAATTAAAGCTATCCTGGTTCGGGAGAATAAACGTAGTCAAGATGGATGTCTTGCCCCGACTCTTATATACTTTTCAGACAGTTCCTGTTCTATTGGATAGAGGCTTCCTCTCCAAAATGCAATCTATGATCCTTAGATTTGTCTGGGGGGCAAGAGGTCCAGATTGCGAATGAATATCCTATCCTTGCCCAAGACCAGAGGAGGGGTTGGACTACCCAACATACGAGCGTACTTTGTGGCTTCCTCTCTTGTTAGAGCTCTAGATTGGCATTATCATGCATCCTCCAAGAAATGGGTAGGGGTGGAGCAAGAGGGTTTGGGGATTCCGCTGAAACACCTGCTTTGGATTTCCCCTAAAGACTCCACAGACCTAGTACCATTGACAGACATGACCAGAAACACCTTGAAGGTATGGCACCTAGTGACGAAAACCCTCTGCTTAAACGACAGACTTAGCCCTTTGACTCCCCTTTTTTCCAACCCATCTTTCCCACCCAGATTTGACAGGCAGAGATTTTTATGTTGGCGGATTGTGGATGACACCCGAGTAGGACAGACTCTGTCCAGTGGTGGTTTGCCCCTGATGGCAGAGCTACAACTCAAAGAACCTACGAGACCTCTTAAGTGATTCGAATTTCTCCAATACAGAGCATACTTATATTCAGCTGACCACTCTTGCAGGGTAAGATTGACGCCCAACGTATTGGAGAGGTTATTCCAACTGGAGGCTCCACCGAGGCGCAAAATATCAGTTCTATACCAGGCCTTAGGGTCCATGAGAGAGCAGGGCACCCTTTACTTCCAACGTGCTTGGGAGAGGGAATTGGGGTGTAGCATTTCAGAAGCTAATTGGCAGAAATGCTTTATATTTACTCACTCACTAGCTAGCGCTTGTTCTGCACAAGAAAGAAGCTATAAGCTGCTCACTAGATGGTACTTGTGCCCGACGACACTCCGGAACATGTTCCCTGGAACCCCTGATACCTGCTGGCGCTGTAGGGAAGAGAAGGTACAATGATACACATTTGGTGGAGTTGTGGGGAAATCCGGCGGTTCTGGTCTGAGGTTTTCAATGCATACGCCCGGATAACAGGTAAACAAGCCGAATGCTGCCCAGAATCGGCAATGTTATCCATTTTTCCAGGTCCTATTGGGCTACAGAAGAGGGATATTCTCCGCTTTTGCATCTCGGCTGCTCGTGCTGTGATCCCGAGGTTCTGGAAATCAAGCCGGGCTCCATCTCTACTTGATTGGTTCAAAGAATTGATGGACATATATCGAATGGAGGAGCTCGCAGCTGATGCGTCGGGATCTCGGAACAAATTCTTAGGGATTTGGGTTGAATGGATTCTTTTTCACGACTCTGCAGAATTTAGGAGTATCTTTTCCAGCACAGATAATATGGCTCGACCTCTGGCTGATGGGGAGCCAGTGGGATGAGTACCCTTTCTCCTTCCCATACCTCACCCGTCACCCCCCCCCCTCCTTTTTTTCTTTTTTTCTTACGTGGCTTTTCTTTCCCAGTATAACTTTTTCTAATGGTTTTTGTTTCTCTTCTCTCTCTCTTCTTTTCTATCTCTCTTTTCTTCCCATCTGATACATTCAGTCTAGGTATTTCCTTTCTACGCCTATACCTTCAGAATTCTAGTGAACATTAGACAGGTATCGGAAACTCTGAGCTGTGAGTAGATCATTAATATTTCGGCCTTCCTTTCCGGTACACCAGTCGATAGACTATTCCAACTAGGCCTCAACGGGTAATGACCCACTTACGTGGTCAACCTGTTAGAAGGGGCCAAGTGATAAAAATCATTCTGCTGGGGCTGCTTGTCCCCTTGACATCAGAACATCTCAAAACCCTGAGAAAGGTTGTATACTTGAGTGTTTGGAATTATATTTAGATTGTAGTATATATTGCACCAGAGATAAGCGCAAAAGTAAATTTGCAGCGTATCTTAAAGTTACTAATAACTTTGTGAATTCTCTTTTTGTATATTTTATATGTCTCAAGATTTTGTTAAAAGATTGAATGTATGTTTTTCATATGTTTTTTCAAAATTTAATAAAAATGAGATTAACCATAGTTAAATATTTTAAAATATGATCCCATCACGATCCCAACTTGAAATTTGGTACAGATGTGGCTAAGAGCATAAAAGACACATGGTCAGTTTTGGAAAATTTTTATTAAAACGTTTTTTCGGAAATGCGTTTCAAAATGTTGCGTTTGCATTCACATGGGTAAAAAATTAAAATTAACAAATATATTCTTCTGACATATCTGGTAAAAGCCTGGACAGTTCTGAGTAGAATGGTGTTTATTTTGTTTCTCTATCTTATTTCTAGCCCGAGATAAAAAAATTTAAAGTCATACCAGGCCAAAATTCACCCTTTTTTTAAACTTTAAAAATCTGTAAAAAATTAACTGATGAAGAAAAAAATTCCAAACTTTTAATTTGTAATTAACTAAAGTAGTACTTCATAAAGGAAAAAAAAAAAAAAATCTAAAGACGTCAGGTAAAAAAAAATATTCATATTTAGATCACTTGATATGGAATGACCCATTGACGCTATTAATAGTAAAATATGTTAAAATATGATCCCATTGCGATCCCAACTTGAAATTTGGTACAGATGTGGCTAAGAGCAAAGCAGACACATGGGCAGTTTTTGAAATATTTAAAGCGCGCCGATTTTTCGGAAATACGTTTTAAAGTTTTGCGCTTGCGATCACATGGGTAAAATATTAACAAAGATCCTCTTGTGACATATCTGATGAAAGCCTGTATAGTTCTGAGTAGATTGGTGTTTATTTTGTCTCTCTATCTTATTCCTAGCCTGAGTTATGAGGAGAAATGTAAAGGCAGGCACCAGCGAAATTCACACTTTTTCCGAACTTTGAAAATCATTAAAAAAAAAAAAAATTTTTTTTAAATGTTTCTCTTCACATTTTGCATTGTCTGACATGCTATTATCAAATAACAAAATCTCAAAAGGATTAAAAATATAGAGGTAATAATCATTGGTTCACTTGACATGGAATGACCCCTCTGCGATACATAGCAGCCATTTACAATGCAGCTGGTCGCCATATTACACTAGTATCTAGAAGTCGTACAAGTTTTAGTGTGATTATCCTATTTTCTTTTTGACTCCTTTAGAAGTTGGAGACTTCTTGGCCTTGGATCTCGGTGGCACTAATTTTCGAGTAATGTTGGTTAAAGTAGGGGAAGATCTAGATGGAGAGTGGAAAGTGGAGACCAAGCATAAGATGTATTCGATTCCTGAGGATGCCATGACAGGAACTGCCGAGATGGTGAGGAGATGTATGGGAAGAGAACAACTTTAGGTTACATTGGTGGAGTACAAAGAATATAAGTCATAGTAATTTTCATTTGCCCAATCTACCCATCAATACACTGATATATAGGAAAAGATAGAAAAATATTTTGGGTTAAAAGTCTTAAAAATATTATAGTATTGTTCATTGATGCTCAAAGCAAAGGTTAGAGCTGTGATGACTTCTTTTCCTTACTCATGAGTAGAGAAGAGTGAACCTTTTGACGTTCAGGTTTGGGTCACTGTTCTTGACCGCAAACTTGACCCGAATCTCAATGGAAATCACTGTTTCGGAGATCATCTCTACGTCCACATACAACTAGTCATAGGTAAAACACTTCCAAGGGTGGGGGGGGTCAAGGATTTCCCCCCCCATCCACATTAATTTTAACTCTGATCATACTGGCCCAAGCATCAACTGTACCCGACCACAGTGATGCTGCTCCAGTGCTCTGCAAATGTAATGTGCCCGAACTCCAAACCCCAACAGGTTTGCCCAACACCGGGAAGTTCAACGACCCAAACTAAACCTTGAAAGGTTCCCTCATCTTTTTTCATCATTAGATGTCTGAATTAATTAATGGAATAGTATAATTCATGTGAACTGATAGCTCTTATGACACAATAGCAAAGGAATGTTCACCCTTCAGACCGAAATTTAAGGCCATGGCCCTGGATTTTGGCCACAGATTTATTGAGGAAGTGCCGAGGTTGTGCAGCAGATTGGGAGCAGATTCGCATAAGGATGAGCTCCCCTTGTCCTCTGCGTTTCTGGTCAAAATGAATGACTTTGGTTATTTTTGCAGTAGATCTTATTTTTCACCATGCAAATTTTAAAATTGTGTAGAAATTATCTTTTGCATGTGAACAGAATTGGCAAATCTCAAATCAAGAGCATACGATGCAGATTGTCAGTGGTTTTCATGTGGATTTAGATGCAGAATCCATGTTGGAATCTGTATGAAATCAGACATGAGTCCTACAAGGGTAAAATACTAAAAAACAGGTGGAGCTTTTTTGTACCTTTTATAGTAACCAGGTGTTTTCTTTCCAGCTGTTTGATTACATTGCGGAGTGTATATCAGATTATCTGGACCAGCAGAACATGAAACACAAAAAGCTACCCCTTGGATTTACCTTCTCCTTCCCCGTCCGGCATGAAGATATTGACAAGGTGAACCAGTTTTACTAAACTTCAAATATGGACAAATAGTCACTAAAAGTGTGCAGTGACCCCATAACTTATGCACACTCTCTTTGGGTCAGTGTGCATGTGTTTTCAATGGAAAAAGAGGAGCTACTTCTGACTTCAGCTTACCTAATGGGGAGACAGGTGAGAGGTCCCTATACAATTAGCTGGATGAGCAATCACGCCGAAATGGAGAGAACGGACTGTGTATGGGGACTGTGATGGTATCATTATCATATATATTGTAGTTTGTGTTTTTAGCAATACCTATGTCATGTGGAAAGGCTAATGGTGAATTTCTTTATCAAGCTTTGTATGTGTTGTCTATAGGGGATCCTCCTGAACTGGACCAAAGGATTCAAAGCCTCGGGTGCTGAGGGCAACAATGTTGTTGGACTGCTGAGAGATGCCATCAAGAGACGAGGGGTGAGCTGTGGTGTTATTGGGGTCACTATTTAGTGTGGCAGAAATAATAGTAATTGAGGAAGAAAAAGCATGTACAACTTGGTTTCCATGCATGATGCTCCAGGCTGACCATAACCTTAGCATATTGATGGTCTTTACAACCTTATGCTTCTGTGGAGCTTAAAAGGTGGGGACATTCAGACCAGCAGGGTAGAACCTTGATAGCACTGACGGTGGTGGCCGGTCTCAGCAGCTGTGGGCCTGGCTTCACATGAAAAAGGGGCGCACTATATACGTTGTGCAGAGTTAATAACAACGAAAATAAATGGCAGGTTTCTGACACCATTTGGAATATTTGTCCGGGATATTGCCAACCCTGCAGGGGGATTACTTGGGAGATAGATGGTGATGAGCAGTGTAGATGGTTACCCCTTCCCCATTAGGGCTGGCTCCCAGGGAACTTATACAGCAGTGAATAGGACAGTGGGAGACCATGCAATCAGCTTTACCGTTTACTGAAAACTCCAGGCAAGTCAATTGGACACAGTATACGTCTCACCAGGTTTCAGTCTGACCTGCGCAATGGGGGTTCGACTCCTTTGCTGAGATGTAATGTGACCTTTCTACTGCTAAATCCTCTTCTGGGACAAAAGGTTTCTTGGAGCCTGAAAGTTCAAAAACCACCAAGTTCTCGTTCAGTATGCTTCCTCCAGCAGGCTGCCAACTTAGATCCTGTGGGTACATGTGCTTCACTTGTTTCCCAGATCGTCTGGGAACTGAACCCTGCTGCTGGGTGTTAGAACCCACACAGCAGTTAGATTTACCACCGGACCCTGAAAGTCTGGGTGGCCTAGGGACTGAGACCCCGCCATTTTGTGTCTTCAGAACACCTGCAGCCCCTCATCCAGGGCATTCTCCATCTTGCTCTGCTATTGACTGACTTCCTAAGCACCTTCTCTCCCAGTTAGGGACAAGTACTAAACTCTGGCAAAGTGCAAAGCTCCAGTAAGGGATCAAATAAAATGTGTGGATGTAGTTTTCCCAGCAGAGATATCAAAACTCCTACCAGAGCGGGCTATACACAATGCAATATTAAATTTGCGGCCATTTTTGTGGCGATACAGACACAGGGCGCCACAGTGCTAAAGTAATATATCAACTTTAGTAATAGTCTTGAGAACAAACATTCTACCATTCTGTGACCACAGCTTCCCTGAAAACCATTTTACATCATGTGAAATAACCATTTCTGAAATTAATCCAGTTACATACAGACATTTATATACTTTCTAAAATATGAATTACAACAGAAACGTGCCTGTAATCTCTGTAGCCCCAATACAACTTCTGTACTTACCACAGACCTAGGTCTGACAGCTGCCATTGCTCTCCATGAGGGCCACGTCACACACACAGATATGTGTGCAGAGATTGTTGGCAGATGGAACATTGTGTCCATGATTTCACTGCAACCAGAGATCTGCGAACAGTATCTGCACAATTATCTGTGTGTGTGACGTGGCCCTAAGACGTACTTGCCACCTCAATAAACCTTTCCAAGATATTAGAGATTGCATTGCACTGTCAGATTCTATATATATTGTGCCCCTTTTATGTCAGGTCTTACCCCATTTCTATGCCCTGATTGTGCCTCTGTACACCGACACTTGGCATACTGGTGAAGAGAACATTGGGGGAGACCAGACACCCAGCACTTTCCAGGAGACCTCTATGGTGCCTAGGAGATTTGTCAACTCTTTTTGGAGTTGGAAAGTATAACCTAGGGACATACTCCTAAAAGGCATTGTCAGCAGGTTTTTGCTAATTAAATTGAGTACAGCATGCTGCAGGGGTTAAAAACAAAAGTCAACTGTTCCTCTGTTATTAGCCTCTGTGTTATTGTTTACACAAACTAAAGGCTTTATCATCTGGTGATTACTATTAAAGGACTACTTTGTTATGTGCATGGCAGTCTGACACGCCCCCTTCAGTGATGGTCACTTCACTGTGAATGTACAATCTATAGAGAGTCTGGTGTGGGTGTAGGCAGCTCTGCCAGCTCAGCTGCATTGCTAAAACTAAATGCTTTGATTGTGATAGAACAGCTGCAGCCAGTAATCTAAGTTAAGCATCACTAATTTCAGGATCTCTTTGCCTACATCATGCTGCTCTCAGATGAGATAGCAAAAACCTGCTGACAGATACCCTTTCATAACTTAAACATGTAGTGTCTGATTCATTAAGCCTGGCATTATATAAGTAATGATGCATTTTGGAGAAGGATGAACCAAATTCATTATGAGGTGCATGTCACTTACTGAATTTAATGCATCTTATTAGTGCGTGCACCTGATCAGAAATGCTACTCTATTCAGGGACTGGAGTAACATCTCTGGAATAAAACATGGCATCACTAATGCATTTGACAAGCGAGCATGTCCACACCCGGTCTGCCCCAGCTCTTTACTACCTCCATCCATTTTATCAGAGCTGCCCGAAACTGGTGGGAAAAAGCTAAAAGTTGATAAATTTGCACATGTCTGCGCTGCACAAAAATGTTTGGACTTTTCAAAGTATTTTACTTTTTTGATAATGAATTTTCTATGCTGTCTGTACACATTACACTGTTGTCTTATCTTCTCCTGTAGTTATAGTAATGTTATTTCTGTTCACTCCAGGACTTTGAGATGGATGTTGTAGCTATGGTGAATGACACTGTTGCCACAATGATCTCTTGTTACTATGAAGATCACTGTTGTGAAGTTGGCATGATAGTAGGTACGTCTGCATTTACATGTCAGGGGTCTGGGAGGGTTGTTTGTTCTTGGAGAGAGCGCCGAGTCAGTAAAGGAAAACGTAAGGGGAAATCTGTCAGCATGGTTTAAGTGTTCCTCATACTGGTTTATATGTCCCCCATCCTGGTATATACTATCCCCAACCTGGTATAAGTTTTCCTCTACTGGTATATATGAATATGATCCCCGGTTCATTAATCCATCCGCCACCCAGCTCCGATTCCTCCTGCTTGACTGACAGCCTCTATGCTGTGTGGTTTCAGGCAAAGGAGCCATAAGTCAAGCAGGAGGCGGGGAATAGAGCTGGAGTGACAGAGGCTTCAGGTCTACCATAGCAATTTGAATTTCAATTCAAACGCTGATTTCTGAGTAACAGTAGATCAGACTGGCCGGGGCTGCCAACCATCCAGGAATTCCAGGACATTCTGTAAAAATAGGAACATTTTTGGAGTCCGTAATTATTTTGAAGCTGAAAACACATATGTTGATTATTTTAACTATAATGATCATCATTCTACAGTGAATGCACTATGTAAGTCCCCCATCCTTCTATATACATATGATCTAAATCGTGGTATATATGATCCCCATCCTGGTGTATGATCTCCATCCTGGTATATATGTCCCCCATCCTGGTATATATGTCCCCCATCCTGTTTTCAATGTCCCTCATCCTGGTATATATGTCCCCCATCCTGGTATATACTATCCTCATCCTGGTAAATATGTTCCCCTCTACTGGTATATATGATCCCCATCCTGGTAAATATGTTCCCCTCTACTGGTATATATGATACCCATCCTGGTATATATGATCCCCATCCTGGTGTACAATCGCCATCCTGGTATATATATCCCCCATCCTGGTATATACTATCCCCTTCCTGGTAAATATGTTCCCCTCTACTGGTATATATGATCCCCATCCTGGTATAAATGTCCCCAAGCCTGATTTAAATGTCCCTCATCCTGGTATATATACAGTGAATGCACTATGTAAGTCCCCCATCCTTCTATATACATATGATCTCCATCGTGGTATATATGATCCCCATCCTGGTGTATGATCTCCATCCTGGTATATATGTCCCCCATCCTGTTTTAAATGTCCCTCATCCTGGTTTATATGATTCCCATCCTGGTAAATCTGTCCCCCATCCTGGTATATGATATATTATTAATACTTATTTATATAGCACCATTAATTCCATGGTGCTGTAAATGAGAGGGGTTACATACAAAATTATTGATATAGTATATGTTCCACACCAAACATAACCATGGGCCCTTATGAACACTATTGTATGCTGATGAAGTGTCTGTTCCTTTTTTTTGTATACTTGTAGGGCTGGACAGAGTGTGATATTTCCTCAGTAGGAGACATATATGACTGCGAGCCCATGTATACCTCCGTTAAAATAATTAGATGTGAACTGAACCTTAAAGGGAACCAACCACCCCAAATGACCCCCCCGGACTGTTAATATGTGTCCCTACACCCAGCACACACATTTAGGGCAATCGTTTTTGCTAAAAAAACAGTTTAGTAGAAGCTAAGATATAGCTTTATGAAGTTTAATAACTTCAGCCGAATGGGTGTTACCTAGCTTTGTCCTCGTGCATTTCTTCGTGGCGGTCAGCCTCCTCTCCCCTCCTCCCTTCAGTGAAGCCCTTCTGTGCAAGCCGAAAATGCCCCGCCCCCTTTCATGACGCGATCTAGCCCCGCCCCCTTCATGACGCGGCCAGGCTCTTAGGTGCAGAGATGGGCGTGCATAATTTATCAGGCAGCAGCAGACAGGCGGGGCATTTTCGGCTTGCACAGAAGGGCTTCACTGAAGGGAGGAGGGGAGAGGAGGCTGACAGGCACGAAGAAATGCACGAGGACAAAGCTAGGTAACACCCATTCGGCTGAAGTTATTAAACTTTATAAAGCTATATCTTAGCTTCTACTAAACCGTTTTTTTAGCAAAAACGATTGCCCCAAATGTGTGTGCTGGGTGTAGGGACACATATTAACAGTCCGGGGGGGTCATTTGGGGTGGTTGGTTCCCTTTAAAGAGTTGATTCTTTCCTTATTTTGATGTTCTCTTGTTCTGCCAGGCACTGGATGCAATGCCTGTTACATGGAAGAGATGTGCAACGTGGAACTGGTGGAAGGTGAAGAAGGTCGTATGTGTGTCAATACAGAGTGGGGGGCATTTGGTGACACCGGTGAAATTGAAGACTTCCGTCTGGAGTATGATCGAGTGGTGGACGAGGGCTCCCTGAATCCTGGTCAGCAACTGTAAGGACTCACTATATTATTCCAGTCTGTCTATGTGATCTTTTTAGTCTAACTATTGGTGGGTCAACAAGACTATGCTAGCGCTATGGCATAAGGGTGGGACAACCTTCTTCTGCATTATTGGCTATATGTTTCATTTTATTGCCAGTTTTATTTACAATAACAAATTCCAATGATTGGTCGGCGTAGCCCAAATTATTTGTGTATTTATTACCAGAATACAAAATAAATGTATTTATCTGGCAAGAAATGTGAATTTTTCCTCAATGGTGATCTTGTTATATTGACACTCACTGTTTACATCTTCCATGTAATAGCTATGAGAAGATGATTGGAGGCAAGTATATGGGGGAACTCGTCAGACTGGTCCTGATGAAGATGGTGAATGAGAATCTGGTTTTCGGAGGAGAAGCTTCTGAAAAGCTGAAGACAAGAGGAAGTTTCGAAACGCAATTTGTATCACAGATAGAAGGGTAATAAAGAAAAAACTTATATTTCTACTACTCAATCCTCAGTCTTAAATGTTAATGGGGTTGTCTGTTTTGGTCAAACTTTCTTTTTAAAATGTTATGTTACCTGATGTTCCACTGCTGAGACTGTAATCTAATGAAAAACATGATTAGAAGTCTACAATTTCCCTGCAGTGCCTCCAGAGGACAAATTAAGCATGACATGGTACCTGTTAAAATCAATAGACTGTCCTTGTAGAGCAGAGGTGGGGAACCTCAGGCCCCAGGGTCACATATGGCCCTTGATAACGTTTTATGCGGCCCCCAGGCAGATTCTTGGGGACTGTCAGGCTCGGGTTGGCAGACGTGTCTTGCCAACTTCCTGGCCTTTAAATCCAGCTCCCCAGTGATCTCTATGCCCCAGTCTCAGCCCCCCAAGTGATTTTTATGCTCACAGCCTATCATGTGATATCTAGGGCTCTAGCACACCTGGGAAAGCAGTTGAAAAGCCCATAATCAATATCACCTAACATCACAGCCATGCAAAAGAGAAGCAGCCCCAGCCACCACAGTAGGGTGAGGTGATTGTTTAACCAAATATAGCAGGTAATTTTCAAGTTGATAATTTTGTGCGGCCCCCGAAGAATGGCAGAAATTTCCAAATGGCCACCGGCAGAAAAAGGTTCCCCACCCCTTTTGTAGAGCATGAAAAAACAGGGTTCTCTATAATAAGACAAGTTCTTTATAGCTTAGGTATTCATAACAAACCCAAAAGAAGGACTCCTTTTTATTAATCCCTTTAGTGAAATTTGTTTCACTAATATCTCTACCTCATCGCTACTTGTAGCCCCCGTTTTTTTTTATGATTCTTATTTTCAGAGACTCTTCAGATTTTAAGCAAACCTGCAACCTCCTGCGGACTTGGGTCTACAGCCCACCCTGGCAGACTGCCATGCAGTCCGTATGGCATGTGAAAGCGTGTCTACACGAGCAGCCGCCATGTGTGGAGCTGGCCTTGCTGGAGTGCTCAATCGGATGCATAAGAATCGGGGAGAAGACATCCTCAAGATCACAGTTGGAGTGGACGGATCCGTCTATAAACTTCACCCTTCGTAAGTTAACTTATTTAGTTGTCTACGGCACAGTCAAAAATAATTTGCCCAATTCACAAATCCAGGTGTTGAGAACCACTTTCATTAATCTCAAATTTGTTTTTTATTTAAAGTGTAACCGCCTTTTAAATTTTTAATGAATAATAATGTAGAGCAAGTGATTATATTAAACTTTCAAATATACTTCATAAGTGAAATCTGGTAGAAAACGTTTCAAAATCCTTCCAGAAGATGTCCCCGCTAGGCTGTTTATAAACCTGATATATGCTGGTTGTCAGGGAAATCCGTCTTCAGCTCCACACACTGAATACAGCCATATAAGGGTGGGGGTGGGGCCTACACAGCGTTCACAGCTGATCATAGTCTCAGGTTATCTAAGGCAAGGATAGTACTGAGCTCAGGATGTCATCACACACTTCCTGTGATCTCTCTCCATTCATGTCACTCTTCTCTGTGCAATCAGCTGATGGCCTCCACACAGCTCCTCAGCTGATAACATAGAGCAAAGAGGTGTGAATGGAGAGAGATCATAGGAGTTGTGTGATGACAGCCTAAGCTCAATACTGCCCCTGCCTCGGGTAACCTGAGATTCTGATCAACTGTATTGTGAACACTGTGTAGGCCCCCCTCTTATAAGGCCATATTCACGTGTGAAGCTGAATACGGATTTCACTGAAAACCAACATATGTCAGGTTTAGAAACAGCCTAGTAAGTACATCTTCTCGAAGGTTTTTGAAAGGTTTTCTTCCAGATTTCACTTATGAAGTATATTTAAAATTTTATTATAATGACTTGCTCTACATTATTATTGAATAAAAATTTAAACGGCGGTTACACTTTAATAATCATAAATAGTTATACATGCCATTTTCTTCTACTTTCAGCTTTAAGGATAAGTTCCACACGGCTGTTCACAAGTTGACACCAAGGTGTGACATCACTTTCATTCAGTCAGAGGAAGGCAGCGGGCGAGGTGCAGCCTTGATTTCAGCGGTAGCATACAAGATGGCCTGCCTTATTGGTCATTAGCCACTGATGCAGTATAATCCTCGGACATTTCATTTCAATACCTCCTGAGACAGATTCTGTAGACTTGTATAAAGTCTAAAAAAATATGCAAAGTTTCATTACATCAACATTGTCCTACAGGCCAAAACAACGTATATGGATCCATCATCATATATTAGTGCTTCAAACATCTTCCCAAAGTTTTTGTATGTACTTTGGAGAACTTTGATAGATTATATGGCCCAGGGCATAAGTGCATTCAGCTACAACAACTCAAATCAGTATGTCTGTATTAATAGTGTGCATAAAGCAAGGCTCTAGGAAGAGTTGTCAAGACAGTCGTCACACATTGGTGAATATACATCCTGAAGGTTTTTGCCGTTAGACTTGCACATTTTCCAATTTCAAGTGGAATTCTCAGGTAAGAAATTAGAAATTAGAAACAACGGACATAAGCAGAGAGATGTTACCCCTTTACAGACCTGGACAGCCTGACAGCCAACCCAATGCTCAACCTTCAGCCGGAGGATGAAAAGAAAAATGATGCCGTAGCCATATTTAGAAGTTGGGATGATATATGGTGGTTCAGCTAAACAGAATATATCTCTACCACATAAAGTGAAGAATCCATCTATGGCTAAGAATACACTAATGTGATTCCTTGTCGCCAAGTTTTTAAAATGTATATTGTGAATTATATATGTTGTGAGCATCTTGTGCACATACAAGAATGTGGCTAACGGCAGTCATTAATGATAGTACATTAATATTGTATGATGTAATTACATTTTATTCGTTTAATGCCTAATAATAATGTAGAGCAAGTGATTTGAATAAACTTTCTAATATACTTCATTAGAAAATTCTGATTTCAAACCATTCATAAACCTTCCACAAGGTGTCCCCACTACACTGTGTGTGAAGCAGACATACAGGGGTTGGACAAAATAATGGAAACACCTGGAAAAATCAACAAAAGTTAGTTTACTATGGTGTAGGTCCACCTTTTGCGGTGATTATGTCGGGGTCGTAGCGACAATACACTCCTTCACCAGTCATTCCAAATTAGACTATGAACATGCGGTACCAAATAAGTATAAAATCAGACTGATTATCCGATTTAAACTTAAATCATGTTCGGTGCTTTAATAGCATTGGCAAGATATACACAGCAACTGAACTCGATATCCGGGTACAGGGCATTTTATAGTCTAAAAGATAAGCATGTAAATGTCCATGGCAGGGTGGGAGTTAGGTGGGATTAAGCTAATGTCTATATCTGTTAGTAATAATCAGTTCTTTGTCTTCTACAAGTCCGTTCTCCATCACGTCATGATGTCTTCTCTTGGCCTCTGGTATGCAGGATATCTCTAGCTTCCCATGGTACAACCTGGCATCGGCACAGTAGGGACCAATCAGCTCCTTTGTTTCCTGGGCACCTCCGCACATTGTATCTTCTCTTCACATATCTGAAAGACACTTTGTTTACACATAGCTCCTTGTTCACAGATTCATAGTGGGAAAGAAAGAGAGAAAGAAATAGATGGAGGGGGGAGAGAGACAAAGAGAGAAGAGAAAAAGAAGAGAAAAAGAGAAGATGTTGGATACGTACCTGAATACAGAAAAAACTTATTGTTTCATTTAATGCTATATGAGTATAAAAACTAAGATTAATAGATAAGATATAATTCATCCTCCACAATTACAGCCTCAATTCTCCGAGGTATGGATTCATACAAAGTGGTATCATTGGCCCGGCAGATCTCTATGAAATAGCACCCCAGATCATCACAGAACCTCCGCCATGTTTTACGGTTGGGAGGAGGCAGTCTGGATGGAATGCTTCTTTCGGCTGTCTCCATACATACACTCGGCCAGAGGTCGGAAAATGGGGTAAACGATGATTGGTCTGAGAATATCACATGTTTCCACTGCTCGAGGGACCAATTCTGGAGGTTTCTACACCGCTCTAAACGCTTGGAAACATTTGTCATTGAGAGCAGCGGTTTTCTAATTGCAGCTCTTTCGTGGAATCCAGATTTGTGCAGCTCCCGATGAACAGTTTTTCATGGACACTGGTCTGTAGGTGTTCATTGAGCTCAGCTGTGATTTTCGGAGCCGTGGTCTTGCGATCTTTCTCACAATTCGCTTTAGAGTCAGACGGTCTCTCTCAGTCACTTCGACTTTCGGCCGACCTGTGCTTGCTGCGGACGTTTTCTTCACTTTCAAAAGCGTCATTACTTGGAGACGGAACCCCTTCACACCCAAGCTTTCGGGCACTTTCTGT
The DNA here is from genome assembly GCA_033576535.1 of Allobates femoralis. Lineage (NCBI taxonomy): Eukaryota > Metazoa > Chordata > Amphibia > Anura > Aromobatidae > Allobates > Allobates femoralis. Next base: position 59,421,043 of record JARQOC010000004.1, on the reverse strand, counting down.
TACACTAGCGCCTGCCATAAGAGCACCACAATTGGCCTTTTGAAAATCCGAAAGGTCTGCCATTGGTATCGGCTCTCATCAATGTTCTTACAATTCAGCAAAGCAAACTGTTAATTTACATACACATATCACTTAACACAAATAATCAACTACAAAACATTAACATATGACACGGTTTACATTTTTATAACATGTTCGAAGATTATGATGCCAAAATGTTAGGTGTTTCCATTATTTTGTCCAACCCCTGTATGTTCATTATCAGTCAGATCCGTCTTCACACTAAATATGGGGCATATAACCATACAAGAGAAAGGGGGCGTGGCCTACACTGCTGACTGCAGCTCATAAGCAAACAATGTATCAGATTAGCACAGGCTTCAGCACAGTTGCTAAGCAACGTCAGAAGGTCAGGATCAGGGAAAACTCCTCAAAAACAGTTCAGTCACAATCTCTGTTAACCCCTTGACAGCTCACTGTCTGCCTGCTCTCAGAAGTTGTGAAAATACACTCACATTGCACTGCTCCCTATCAGCTGCTGGCCATGCCCACACAGTTAAAATGCTGTTTTTAAAAGAGCACAGAAAAATGTGAGAAAATAAGTCATATGGCACGAAAAACATTATCTTAGCTAATATATGACGCATCATTAACAGCCAGTGCAGTATTGTTTTTTTTTCACTGAAATGACATTTACACTTAAATTCCTAGAATAAACTGCAAATGAAGCTAAAAACTGGGCCACTTCACAAGAAGTTATTCAAAAACATGGATCTTTATACTCTACCATATCCAATCTCTTTTATTAAAAACAGGATAATACAGAAGTAAGAATACCAATATGGTTCAAGGACCACCCCAAAAATCACCAATACATATAAAGAAATTTACTGAGGGTACGCAGCTATTCATGTTTGAGGGAACACCGGTCTACGTGTACCCCCTCAACACATTAAGAGAAAAAGGAATACACTTCTGTACATTCTTTGTGCCTATATATCAAGAAGGCCTTTCATAGAAGAAGGATAGAGAAAAGAAAGAAGCGAGAGTGTCTGAGAAAGAAATCGAGGTAGAGAGGAGAGAAAACAGTGGATAGAGAGGGGAAAGAAGAACAGAAAGAATGGGGAAAAGTGGGGGGAGAGATAGTGAGGTAGTGTGAGGGGGATAGCACCTGCCGCAGATGGTTACAGGGCCCCCTACCTTTTCGGGAGTCATGGAAGAGAATTCACTTGTTTCAGGTTTAGCAAATTTATCCGAGAGCCTGAGCACTCGGCATACCATTCACGTTTTACACCACTATAAGAGAAGGGCAGCATGCCCCACCCATGCCCTTCTATAAGAGAAATAATGCCCATGAGGAATCAAGATAAAATCAACCCAGTTAAAAGCCAATACAAGAAAATGGGGATTCAGTTGTGTTATCCAAGTTTGATTTAATTGTTATACTAATGAACTTTGACAGAGGACATGTTAACGCAATGTTGGCCGTATACATCAGATAGTTGTTGTAAAAAGCTCCCTGGCTGACCGTCCCTATTCACTGGTTCCTTCATGCACTTAGGCCCCAGTCCATCAGACTGGCATAAATAAGACATAATAATCCGCGCTTGATCCAAGAGCTAACTAATCCAGGCAGTTTCCTGTACTAGGAATGTAACTGATAAAGGTCTGAATGAAAGACCAAAGCGTCTGTGACATTGCTACCTAGTTAGCGTCATCACAAAATAAATTTGTCACATTTCCTGTGTGCCAAGTTTATCTCTACTGTACTCATGGTTTAAGGACCTACCTCTGTGAAGTGCCATACTATCCTATATCCATTCATCAGACTGGCATGAAAAGCTATGAAAAGTCACAACATTTTAGCGCAATATGAACATTTTTAAACTTTTGGTGTTTTTACTACATTTTGCCCAGAGTGGCGACCCCTGCTCGTCCAATTCATTATGAGCGGTGGTATTTCTCATGCCATAAATCTTACTACAGTCCTAGGAGGAGTGCACCTCTTAGGGTAGGGGCACACTGGCATGAAAATCGGACGAGTGCAATGCAAGAAAATCTCGCATTGCACTCAGACCAATGTTACTGAATGAGACAGAACAAATTAACGTGTGTAGTTCCAACAATGCCGCGACAGTATGCGATTCTCATGCGAGACTCGCCAATGGAAGCCTATGGGTCGACAAAATCAGACAGCACACGGACCACCTAGTGCCTGTTTTTTTAACTGATACATTATCATTTTGTAGCTCAGAAAACTGTAAAATGCTCGTGAAAATGATTATACAGTAATAGCTGCTGAGAAAAAAATGAATTGCACACGGATGTCACATGGATGTCACACGGACACACTCTAGATGTTATCTGAGAAACAAATCACACACTCACATAGCAGTTGCATGCCACACGGATTAAAAAATGGATGTCACTCGTCCGACTATCCTGGATGAGAAACGGACTGATTTTTTAAACGCCAGTTTGTTCCTACCCTTAGGCTGGAAACACACTGTGTGATATTAGGACTCACTCGGCCGAGTGTTGGATCATTAACGCTGAACGACATCTCCCTGTCAGGACGGGAGTGTGGAGTTGCTGACAGGGAGAGGTCATTCAAGGTTAATGATCTGACACTCGTCCAAGTGACTCATATATCACACGGACAGTGTGTTTTCAGCCTTAGGCTAGCTTCACACCACAGTTTTTGGCTGTCAGGGTGGATCCTGTTTTTGACAGGATCACCTGGACAGAACCTGACATGACAGAATGTGCTGAAAGTGTGGCCAAATATGGTCCCGGATCCTGTTTTTAGCAGGATTCATTTGCTGCCACTCTCCATGGTGCTGAAGTTACTGCCTGTGTCTGAACTATTGCTGTCCAGGGGCGTAACTACCACAGGTGCAGGGGTTGCGATCGCACCGGGCCCTGCAGCCTAGGGGGCCCCAAAAGTCCCTTTGGCTCATAGAAAAAGACTAATATTATTAAAGATTTGCAATAATTGGGGGCCCTTGGGGATTTCGCATCGGGGCCCCAGGGCTTGAAGTTACACCACTGTTGCTGTCCATGGTGCTGAAGGAGCATAGCAGGATTTCCGAGCATGTTCTGTGCTAAAAATCGAATCCAGGAAACAATCCTGTTCTTTCCCAGATCTGGCGCCCATAGACTCCCATGTTATGGGCGTTGGATCGCCCTGGATTAGTTTCTGTCCATTTTGTCCTATTTTTTCACCAGAGTCCAAAAATGCTGCAGTTCCAGTATTGGGGACGGTAAAAAAACAAGACCGAAACGAATCCTGTGCTGACTACACAAAACCGGATGGCCATATATGACCAATCCGACACCATAGGGATACATGGGAAGCAAAACCGTATCCTGTTCTGTCCTGTTAAAACAAGACAGAACAGAATCCCAAAAACCGTGGTGTGAAGCTAGCCTTAATGAGTCAAGCGCCTCGCAATTCAACCAGCTTCTAATTTACTCCTAATTAACCCAGCACATCTGATAATTGGCGTGCACCTCACCACAAACCCTAGTCGGTGACTAAAGTAAGATTTCTTGCATAAGGAACAACACATCTTAAGGAACACCACTACTGCTTTCTCTACTTGCAAAACACTGAGGCATTAAGTCACCAATGTGATTACGCTATAATTCTGTTGTAAGTCGCATTAAGACCACGTTCACACATTGAATATTTGGTGAGTTTTTTACCTCAGTATTTGTAGCCAAAACCAGGAGTGGAACAATAAAAAAAAACTTGCCAAATACTCAATGTGTGCATGTGGCTTAATGCAGGATCTATGTCAGTATACAGCCACGTGCACACAATGAGTATTTAGTGAGTTTTTTACCTCAGGATTAGTAGCAAAAACCAGGAGTGGGTGATAAATACAGAAGTGGTGACGTGTTTCTATTATACTTTTCCTCTGATTGTTCCACTCCTGGTTTTGGCTACAAATCCTGAGGTAAAAACTCACCAAATACTCAATGTGTGCACGTGGCCTAAGAAGGTTGCAAGCTATTAGCCATTGTATAGTATGAATGAATTCTCACCTGTATAATAAAGTTGCAAAATAGTCAGTTTAATAAGGGTACTTTCACATTGCGTTCTTCCCCACGTTCAGTGGTCCCATCGGGGCTTACATCCGAACCCCTCGCAAAACGGGGTACGGATGTATGCGCCGACGGGGGCATTGACTTTAATGGTGCAGAGTAAGATGGAGTCAGCGTGTGTTCTATCGTGCACAGTTTTGAGGAATGTACGTTTACTGCAAGCGGACAACCAGACACAGTCTACTACATTTGGGTGTAGAAAACATATATTCCCGAAAATGGTGCACAACAGAGCATATGGTGACTGCATCTGACCCGCACCATTAAAGCCAATGGCCCCGTCGGCGCATATATCCGAAACCTGTTTTGCAAGGGGTTCAGATATAAGCACCGATGGGACCAGGGCAGCATTAACCATGAGCCAATATGAAGTGTTCGCTCAGCGGCGCTATATAGCGGGCGGCAAGGTGGCATGCGCCCTGCAGATAGCTACTGCCATGGGAGCTGCGGCCGCCGCCCGCGATATATACTAAAGCAGTGCAGCACGCCGGCCGCTGTCTGCTTTCAAATCTCCCGCCCCCTGCAGCTCTGCTCTGCATGGAGAGGGTGGTGACATCATCAGTGAGCGTCCCGCAGGGCAGAGCGCGGGACACATGCTGGAAGAGGCCGGAGCTGCGAGGGGAGCAGAGGAGAGAGTTGCTGGAAGGAGAGAGGGGATGTGAGAAGAAGGAGGTGAGAGGAGAGCGGAGGAGAGAGGAGCTGGCAGGAGAGAGAGGGTGCGATTAGGAGCTGCGAGGAGAGGAGGGGAGAGGGATGAGATTAGGGGGTCTGAGTAGAGAGGAGGGGAGAGGAGCTGGAAGGAAAGAGGAAGTGAGAGGGGGTGCGAGGAGAAAAGAGGGGGTGAGAGGAGCTGCAAGGAGAGAGGAGAGAGAGGGGGTGAGAGGAGCTGCAAGGAGAGAGAGGTGAGAGGAGCTGGAAGGAGAGAAGGGGTGAGAGGAGCTGGAAGGAGAAGGGGTGAGAGGAGCTGGAAGGAGAGAGGGGGTGCGAGGAGCTGGAAGGAGAGAGGGGGTGCGAGGAGCTGGAAGGAGAGAGATGCTGGAAGGAGAAGGGGCTGCGAGGAGAGAAAGGGTGTAGGAGGAGGGTGTGAGGAGAGAGGGTGCGAGGAGAGAGGGGGTGCAAGGAGAAAGGAGCTGCGAGTAAAGAGGAGCTGCAAGGAGAGGGGAGCTGCAAGGAGAGGGAGCTGCGAGGAGAGGGAGGAGAGAGGAGGTGAGAGAGTGCGAGGAAGGGAGCTGTGAAGAGAGAGGAGCTGCAAATGGAGGGTGGTGCGAGAGAGAGGAGGTGAGGGGAGGTGCGAATAGAGGGGGGTACAAAGAGAAAGAAGGTGCAAGGGGCAGCAAGGAGAGAGGAGATGAAGAGTATCCTTTTATTCTTTTAAACAGTGACAATCTGCATTATAATATAGGAGGATTATGGGGTGCTGTCATGTATATGGGGGTGTTGTAATGTATATGGGGGGTGCTGTCATGTATATTGGCAGTGCTTTATGGTGTATGAAGGTCTATGGGGTGCATTATAATATATGGAGGGCTATGAATGGTGCATTATAATATATGGGGGACTATGGGGAAGTATTATAATATATGAAGGACTGTGGGGGGGCATTATACTATAGGGTCCTGTAGAGGAATTCACTGTGGGGGGATCATACAGTGTTTGTGGGGCACTTTTGTTGGTATTATACTTTATGGGGGTAATGAAAGAGGAATCCAGGGGCTTCAATAGGAGGAACATTACTTTGTAAGGGCTGCCGAGTTGTGAGATTTTTACATATGTGACCCAGCCAAATATTCTGTTCTTTTTTTTGGGGGGAGGGGACCCAATTAGAATGTCTGCTAAGGGGCCCCATGATTTATATGTACACCCCTGATGTAGGATGCATTGTCCCTTTCACATATGCCTCTGCTGCAGGACAGATTGGCCATACCTTACACACCAGATCCAGTGCCGCCCTCGGTACATACAGGCATCCAGCCATGTTTCTCCCGAGCGGCAGTTGATCGGTGGTGCTCATCCCCCTTCCCGCTCCCACATCCCTTCCTTAACCCACCTGTTCGGCACCTGCTATTAACTCTGGACAGCCCCATGTGCAGCACTTGTGATTGGCTAAGTATTCCGGGAGGAGGCGTGGTCTGTTGGGAAGTTTTACCAGCTTAGTGCAGTGGCGGCTTGTTGATGCTCAGACTGCAGGTCATTACCTGTGGTGTGTGGACAGTGCGGCATGATGGACATGTCTGACTAGTCAGTGCCAGGCAGCGCCACATTGGAGCTGCCCAGAGTTTTGTAGGCATGTGCCAGAGATAATAGATTGGCAATCAGTGCTGCCTCCTGTGCTATAAGGATGCCGGACTGTGTCTGCTACAGGAGCACCGCTCTGTCGCCATCATTGTGTGTCTGTAGCTTGTGCCAACCATTGCCATTAATGACCCTTTTTCTGGATTCTTCTGTGTGGTTCTTCTATGTGCATGTGATGGCGCTGACATCCTTAAGTTGGGGGAAGGGATGGCGCCGTTTTGTAGTTCGCCTCAAGCAGCAGAGAGGCTAGGTTCACCCCTGGATGGGACCACTGAACGTGGGGAAGAACGCAATGTGAAAGTAGCCTAGGTATGCTAACAAGAGGAGTAGTGTTTATTAGTCAGTGTGTAGAACCACTATCAGAAGGTAGATCTCCATCTGATGGACCAAGCATGGCTATATAGTTCAGGGCTCGCCATTCACTTTATTAAAACACGTAGGGAAAACATTGTAAATAAATGTAGGGATATTGTGAAAAAAGGGATAGTCTTAATAAGTCAATCTTTTATAGGTAATCTGTCAGCGTTTTTTGCTATGTAAGCTGAGGACAGCATGCTGTAAGGGTTGAAAACACAAAAAGCAACTGTGCTTCTCTTATCAGTGTGTATGTGCTATTGTTTACTTAAAATAAAGGCTTTATCAACTGGTATCTCTATTACAAGACTACTTTGTCATCTGCACAGCAGTCTGACACACCCTGTACTTTCAATGCAAAACCTCTATAGTGAGCCTGGCTTGGCTGGGAGCAGCTCTCCCAGCTCTAAATTATTTCATTGTGTGAGAACGACTTCAGCCAGTAATCTGTGATACATTGTTGGATTCAGGGTTTCTTTGTCTACGTTATGTTACTGTCAGATGAGGTAGCAAAAACCTGCTGACAAATTCTCTTTAAATCAGACATTATGTCAAATGGTTTTGCTAAAGTAAGCTACTTTAGCATATATCAAACAACTAAGGATTGCACAGAATATAATAGATAGAACAGCAATGCTCCAGATTACATGTAGATATACAGAGACTAAGTTTGACTGCACACATGTAGAGACCCATCACTGCCATCATCTGTACTCCCAATGAGTACATTCTAATATCAATGCAAATAGCTTGGGGGAAAGTAGTGGTTTGGCAATCACTTATATTCATTTTCTTTTTACAAGAATGGAGACAAATGCCCTAATACAGTGATTTGCAAAGTTGATAATTTCCATGCCAGAATAAATATCCAAGAAAAAAACAAACGTTTCTTTAAATCAGTCATAACATTAGATCCAGTGAAAGGTAAAGGGAAAAATATTGATTTTCTGGGGACATTGGCACTGGATAGAGGAGCAGATGATATTACGGTACTCAGAAAGTCAACAGACTGTTCTTCAGGTTGATGTCTTGCAAGAGGAAAAATGGGCGTAAGGATCGGAGCGATATTGTCAAGAACCAAATTGGGAAGGCTAGACAACGTGGTCACAGGTCGACCATAACGGCATGTTGTGGTCAGTACAGTACTTACCAAAAGTGTCCAAAGCAGATCATCTGCTAAAACAGTGAGAAGGGTCAACCAAGTTTTACTAAAGAGGAGAAGAAGAGTTCCTGTAGCGCAAATTGGGACTAAGTTGAATGACTGTCAGCACAAAATGGCTGTTCAAACCATGTACAGGCGCTTGGTGCATCATGAGAGGGCCAAAATGTTGCACCTTTCCATTTGCTTCTTTCCCCTCTTTATCCACCTCCATTACTTCTTTGATTGACAACTTCGGATTTATAGGGTGGAGATAGAGGGAAAAAAAGCAATCGGGAAGGTGCACTTACATGATTGGCCATGCCATAATACATCAAGCCCATGTACTTGGTTTGAACAGTCATTCTGTGCTGGCAGAATTCCTTTAATAGGTTTGTCAAACTGGATAACCCCTTTATAGCTGCTAACGTGCCGCTAACATCTGTCCTGATGGAAAAGTGAAGGCTGAATACAGTGTCATGTGACCATGACATTCGTAGTGTCGGCATTGCTAGTCCAGGAGGTGGTTTCTCTTTCCTTTATGTGAGGCACTTAGCAGCTAGGAGAGTTGTGCAAAGACAGCACATCGCATTTCTGGATCATGGGATATGTAGTCATAGGCACTGTTGACCATAATGGGCATGTGAGCATGAAAATTCAACGCTGGAGCAGTGGAAGAAGGCGGCCATAGAAGATGGTATTATTGGGATACTGTGGGCAACGTTCTAAGTGGAAACTGTGAATTCTGGCATGATGGGGCTGTCACACGTAACACCAACCACGCCATTCATGGTAACAATATTCCTTAGTGGTAGTGGCCTCTTTTAGTCCCACATTGCCAAATATATTTAGGAATGGTTTAAGAAATATGTCTCCACTTCTGGTGTCAGATACCGCAGGATTCTTCAAAGGTCTTGTGAGTCCATGATGCCACAGGTCTATTGTTTTGGGCGCACAAAAGGGGCACAGACCTGTTTTAATGTTATGGTTGATCAGTGTATGTACAGTATATGCTCTCGATTGCTGCTGTCATGTTCTCTTCAATAAGTAACACTATAGTATACTCTTGCTGACTATAGAGCATTATTTTCCATTTTATGCTTTGTATGTATATCAAAGTGAGTTGTATTTGGCCTATAGTAATCTAGACCATTACATATAATTTGTTTCTAATGACCAAAAAGATCATTTTATGTACAATACGTCTGATTCGTTCTTCAATAAACAATCTAATTTCTTAGTGATGTCTGTTAATATGTTAAACTATAATGCCATTCGTTTCCTATAAAAATAAATGATATCAATGAGACATCACTGACTTGTGTGTGTGTAAAAAGTGTTAAAACAATGTACTTCTCATAGTGCATGTTTTCTATGGGAAATCTGTGTTATGTGAGGCCAGTGTCCTCCAGGCGGAGTCACCAGGAAGCTATGGGATCCTTTGGACAAGGTTGAGAGTTTCCTAGAAGGCAACAACGAGACTTGTCCCCTGTACAGCAATGGAGACTTAATTCTTTCTAATCAAAGATTCAGGTATTGATGTGGGGGGGTCTTAAGAATATTAATAGATGACAACTGTCCCAAATTTGTGAAAATTTGCACATATTTTTCATAAACACATTTACAAATGTCTGAAGCTTTATGATCACCGTCAGGCTGATGGGTGTAGACCCACTGTACCACAGGGCCAGGCTTACCTTGGAGGAAGGCAATTAAGCGACTACCTGGCTCTTCACCATAGCCACTAGTGGTGAGGTTAGGCTTGTCCTGTGGGTAGCTGCCAGGACAGTACCCGAATCTGCAATAGCTGACCCCAGGGGTTAGGAATGCAGGTTCAGACTAAGGGTATCAGATGGGACAACATGAAACGGCTGGATGACTGGTACAGACTCTATGGCTGAAATAAGCTGGATGGCAGGTAAAGGCTAGACATCAGATCCAAGCTGTATAGCTGGTACAGGCAGAAACACAGGTATTGGTACTCCAGACAGGTACAGGAACACAAAGCGTATAAGATCAGGCTCGACCACTGTTGGGTGCTCAGGGGTAAAACGGTTAGACAATACAAAAAGATCTAACCCCGACACACACCAAAAACGTGGAGACAGAACTGTTGCTTATAAAGTTTTGTTTATAATTTTTCTTGTGCAAAAAAGAGTGGTTTCCAAACGATATTTTGGCTCAAGCATGGTCCTTCAAGCTTTTTGTAGGTGCAGGAACACAGGCAGGTGATAAGATGGGAACAGGTTTAGGATCAGGTCAGGTGCAGGATTTAGATTGAACTGATTTAGGTTCACAGAGCTATTAAGAGACCTATTGCTCATGCACTTCCCAAAAGGGGAAGGTGCCTAAAATACACTGAGGCTTCCAGCAATAGGCTGGGGAAGACTTCGATGTGCACGTTCTGCCCCCTTAAGAAACAAGGATTGTGTGTGCATGCACACCCTTGGGGCCATACCCTGAGACATGCGTGGAGAGGACCATAGCAGTGAGTCAGTCAACGCCCTTGCCTGGAGGGAGGAGAGGAATCATGCAGGGATGCCGGCATTACAATCACAAACCAGATACTTTGGAGACATAAAATCAACTAAAGAAAACTTACAAACTCATATAAAGGTGTCACTGATGGCTTCTCAGTTAACTGATTCAGCAGCCAAGAATGTGCTGGGAAACAAAGAGCCGAAATGCAAAAAGTTTACTGAAACCCTACTGAAAAAATGATTATCAGCCCAAAATATAAGCATCTAAGTAAAGAAAACATTGTTCTCCAAGATCCACACCCTTCAGCACAGTCATGTCACTCACCCTGGTACCATTCACTTAATGTTCTCCAGCTGCAAATAAATTGGCACATTCCTGGCTTAAAGCAGCTACGCCAATGGTCCTAATAATAGCTGGTTACACTTTGTAGCTGACCTTTTTTATCTGTCTGACAATAGTTTGTGACATATTTAAAAAGCCATAACTTTTTTATAACTTTTTTATTTTTCTATCAGCTTGGTCATATAAAGCTTGTATTTTTATACCATTATGCAATTCCTCATTTGATACATTAACAATTTACTAAAATATTTTTGATTGGTGGTATGAAAAAGAACAAACAGCTATTTCATGGTGTTCACTGTGCAGGAAAACTTACATGTTAACTCTATTTCCACAATGGGGGCAGGCTATGTGGATCTGGGGGCTGCGGCTGTCTCTCCCCCTGTGCACTCTCCCCCTGTGTGCTGTCTTTCTCCCCCCTGTTCTGTCTTGTCCCTTGCGGGCTCTCTCCTTTGACCTCTCTTATCACTGTGCACTGTCTTGACGCGCCTCGTGGGGGCCGTGGGGTATTCGGAGCCGGGCCTTCCTCAGATTTCGTCTGGGGGATCGGGATGTCACAGTGGCATGAGCCGGTCCGTGGACCCGGAGCGGTCAATAAAAGGAGTGAGAAGGGACATTTATGTAATAAGGGTGATTATAGGGATAGTTGTCATGATGCCACGCGTGGTATGCGGCTATTAGTGGCCGCCTCTGCAGTCCGGGACCTCTGGGGATGATGGGATGCCAGCTGTGATGGTGTTGCTCCCCACGGGTGGAGCAGGTCACCAGCGCATCAGGTGTACAGGCTTTGGGTGATGGAGGGCCACTGGGGCTGCTCTGGCTGGAAAGAGGGATCGGAGCATCTCACAGGCGGCTCCTGCGGCCTGCACAGCTTATCAGTCTACCGCTCTTCAGGCGGGATATGAACAGTTTCACACACAGTTCTGAGTTCCAAACCCGGTTTACTTAACGTTCTTTCTGCAGACACCACAGGGTACAGTTTGGGTACGGGCACAGTCCGGATAGTTTTCAGCAACCGGGATGGCTTGTCCAAGACACCCCTTTATGTTCCTTCCTTCTTGGGTTGTTCTCTTCCTCAGCGCTGCCTGCTCACCTAACTCCTGTTCACACCTCCACACAAAGTCCCCCAATCTAGCAGACACAGGGTCTGTTGGGTGACCGTCCGTGTTCCCTGACTCTAGTATGGCTACCTTCTCAACGGATGTGTCAGGTGTTGGCCGCAGCTCCTCTAGATCCATAATTGGAGCATAGAGTCTCCTCGCCACCTTCAGGGCCGGTCCCCTGGTTCTCAACCTTCCCTTCTGGTGTCACTTCAGATTCGGGTGCACGGGTGGATCGCTCACTACCAGAACCCCTAGGGCTCCCTCTGATTATCTGCAGTCTGCTGTTCTGGGACCCGGGATGAGCCTCATCTCCGCTTAAATACTCCGGGTCTTTCTCCTTTCACTGCTCCCATATTCTTCTTCTCTCTGACTAAACTCCCACTTCTTGTTGTGTTTCCCTTTTGTCTGCTCTCCTACCTGACTGCTCTTCCTAACTTCCCACCTTCCACCTTTCTCTCCCCGCCATCCCACTGACTACCTGGGCCTTCACGCTATTGGGTTCACCCATCGTCCCTGGGACCAGGTGTGTTGGGTGTGTTTGTGGGTGTCTGGACTTACCATCCCGTTTGCTGCAGACAGGAATACCACACCCATGGATTGGGTGCAGTACCCCTCTGTGGCGACCATACCGCAGGGGCGCCACAGTCTCTCTTCCCACTGTGAATTCTCTCCGTTGTGTTGTCTTCTCCCTCATGCACCCTCTCCTTTGAGGTGTGTTCTCCCTATGCGATCTCCCCCCTGTGTGCAGTCTCTCTCCCTTCCGTGCTCTCCTTTGAGCTGTCTCCCCACTGTGCACTCTCCCACCTGTGTGATGTCTCTCTCCCCCCATACTGTCTTCTACCCTTGTGTGCTCTATCCTTTGAGCTGTCTCCCCCTGTATGCTCTCTCTCTTCCATGTGTGTGCTCTCTTTCCCATGTGTGCTCTCTATTCCCCCTTTGCGCTCTCTATTCCCATTGTGCGCTGTCTTTGCTCCCCATGTGTGCTGTCTCTGCCCTCCTTTGCACTGTCTCTGTCTCCCTGTGAGCACTCCCCCCTTTGCTTTGTTTTTCCCCTTGCACTCCCACCCCCATGTGGTGTCCAAAGAAGGCGGTGGCTTAAGTGCACATGTGTGCGCTGGCTCACACCACTGCCATCTTTATGTACCCAAGTGTCCAAAGATGGCAGCCACATAAGTGCGCATGTGCGCACCGGGTCACACTGCCACCATCTTTGTATACCCAGGTGTCCAAAGATGGCATCTGCTTGAGTATGTGAGCATGTAGTGTTAGTGGCAGCTGCGGGTGGCGGTGGTTTCCGGAGATGGCGGTTGCGAGTGGCTGCGGCACCACTGGTTTCAGTTCCTTCAGTGGGCGGCAAATTTGCCTCCCATTACTTGGCCACAGGTGCATGATAGGAGGACGACCTGACAATGAAAGTGATGACAGACGGGACACCGTGATTATGTAAGTACCGTATATACTCGTGTATAAGCCGACTTTTTCAGCCCAAAAATTGGGCTGAAAAGTCCCCCCTCGGCTTATACACGAGTATATACATGTGTGTGCTGAGTGTGACGGGGACGGAGGCTCTGACTGGGGGCAGGAGGAGGCAGGAGGGGGCTGCAGTGACACCGCGCGGTCACGTGGGCCCGCGCTCATTGATATGCACGCATCCCCCTGTCCATCCCCGGCAAGGGGATGCAGTGCATATTGCCGGACACAGCCCCTGGCGGCCCCCGGCAGTGGTATACAGCCCCCCCACCTAGTACCGGGCCCCCATGGTGCGGCACAGCATACAGTAGTTCATACACTACCATCTCTCCCTGCAGCGCGCGGCTCCTCCATGTCCCAGCCGGCATCTTCCTGTAGTGTCATGTGACTGGCACGTCCGCTCATCACATGACACTACAGCAACAAGCCGGGCGGGAGATGGAGGAGCCGCGCGCTGCAGGAGATGGTAATGTATGAGCTACTGTATGCTGTGCCGCAGCATGGGGGCCCGGTACTAGGCGGGGGGCTGTATACCACTGCCGGGGGCCGTCGGGGACCATGTATATCACTGTGCTGGGGGCTGCTGTATATCACTGTGCTGGGGGCTGCTGTATATCACTGTGCTGGGGGCTGCTGTATACACCTGTGCTGGGGGCTGCTGTATACACCTGTGCTGGGGGCTGCTGTATATCACTGTGCTGGGGGCTGCTGTATATCACTGTGCTGGGGGCTGCTGTATATCACTGTGCTGGGGCTGCTGTATACACCTGTGCTGGGGGCTGCTGTATACACCTGTGCTGGGGGCTGCTGTATACACCTGTGCTGGGGGCTGCTGTATACAGCTGTGCTGGGGGCTGCTGTATACACCTGTGCTGGGGGCTGCTGTATACCACAATTCTGGGGGCTGTATACCTGTGCTGGGGTCCACCCTCGGCTTATACGCGAGTCAATAGGTTTTCCCAGGTTTTGGGGGCAAAAGTAGGGGGGTCGGCTTATACACGGGTCGGCTTATACACGAGTATATACGGTAGATTTATTTTGCTACTTTTAGAATACAAAAGAATTTAAATAAATAACAATTTTGAATTACCACATTCTAAAATTTTCCATCAAAGAAGCACTGTGGCAATGTATACATTTATTTTGGCACCACTTTAATCTGCGTATAACCTTTTCACTGCTCTTTTTTTTATTTGGGGGGTGGGAGGGGAGTAGGTTCAGATTACCAAAAACAGCAATTTTATAGAGTGTTCGCAATGTTGCATACATCGCTTATAATTTCAGTTGTTTTGACCTTTTCTCTGTTTTTATTTTAACTACTATGAAAAGGGGATGAATAAAATGTTTATATTTTAATATATATAGAATAGTTAGATATAATGGGATTAGCGCTCAGTTCTCTACCTACAGCTGTACTACCTACCGATTTTCACCCTAATAGTCTTTCAAATTAATGATACATAAAAAAGAAATAGAGGGTGGTATGCTAATAGGAAAAACACTACTAAGATTTGACAATTTTTAATACTTTACTACTTTATATTTTGAAATAATCATTTTTCAAATCTTAGTACTGTTTTTTAATACATATATGACCCACGCCAAAACCCGTGGGCCACTCAGAACCGGGTTTTGGCGATTACGGTGGGAGTCACACGGGTCGAGACCCGGACCCTGGGGACCAGTCTTTAAAAGTTCAGGGGGATAGGATTTAGGGGATAGGTGTCGTGACGCCACCCGTGGTAGCTGGCTATTGGGGCCGGTGCTGCAGTGCGGGACCTCTGGGGACGATGGATAGGCAGCTGTGGTGGTATCGCTCCTCACGGGTGGAGCGGTTCCCCGGGGAAACCAGTAAAGTCTATGGCGGTGGCAGGCCATTGGGGTGCAGGACTCAGGGCACTGAATAACCGACAGAAACACAGGGCTTCTTTCTGTTACATTTACTGAAGCGGTAGAAGCCAGTGTATTGTCCACATTTGTTGTTAGGAATCCGGGTGGCCTGGAAGCAAGTTAAGGATCTCCTCACCCGGCGAGTTCTGAGGCCTCCCTGTTGCGCCCCTCTCTGCCGGTCCTGGCTGCCTGTAGCCAAGCTGCGACCCTTTCCTCACCAGTATGGCAGGCAGCTTGAGCCCTTCCTGGGTGTCTCTTCTCTGGTCATGGTCCCTGAGGTCTTCACGCTGCTGTGCCTCCAGGTTCTTTGCTGGCCGGGAAACTTGGACTCTCCCGCCCTCTGGTTTTGGCTGCTGGGCCTAGAGCACTCTCGCAACCTCGGACTCTGGTGTCCAGTTCTGGCGCTCCACTCTGGGGTGAACTGTTAACAGGTTCCTCTCCCCATGCCTACTCTTTTCCTCTCCTCAAACGCTCTCCTACGGGTTCCTCACACTGGCTACTGAGTATCCTCGGACGAGCCTGACAATACTCCAGTCCGCAGGATGTCTTCCCTAGTCGTCCTAGGAACTGGAGTGACTAACCCCGCCCCCAGGCCATAATTTATAGCGGCGCTCCCCTGAACTCGGGTTTCAGAGCTCCCCTTTCAGGTCTGGAGTCAGGAAGGTGTTGTGTGCTGTGGGCTTACCTGGTATGGATACGCTATCTTGCTTCCAAGCATGACCCTACCCCCAGGGAGGCAAGGCCACTGTGGCAACCAAACTCAGTGGTGCCACATATACTTATATTCATGCATTTTATACCTGAACCTGCCGCCTCTTACTAGAATAATATGCTACAACACTTCTGTATTTTAGTAAATTGAGTTTTTAGCAATCTTGTAACCTCCATCGATCTGATATTGGTAATCAAAGTCCTGAACAACCCCTTTAACATGGAGGAGCCTAGGTAAATCATGCACTTAGTAGTGTGGAATGGTATTAGTCCTTGCTCTCTAATACATGGCACCTTAGAGGGAGTTGGTGGGCGGCAAATTTATGGGGATTTTGAATCTCCTCAGTGACGGTTATTGTTAGGAAAGTATTTGGCTTGTTAAGAAATATAATTATAACCTTGGACACCCTGGGTCGTCTCCTCTCTGCAGGGACATTTGACGTTTAAAGAACCTTATTGGTTATGAGATATGAATATAATCTGGGGAGATTGTGGGTGGGATGAAAATATAAGGTAACAATGAGACTGATGTAAGAAAAGACATCCAGATTAGTTATTGAATATCATATAAGATGTCCAGGGGGTTTCTCTGTAGGACTTCAGTACGGGCTGATATTAGCTGGAGAGACTGGAATTTGGACACTTAAGCCCTTATCTCTTGCAGCTCTTCAGGGCCATCTTTGGTTCTCTGCCGCTGACTTGGTCCTATTTTAACTGTAGGTCTGATAAAGGGCGGTATAAAAAGTGGGGGTCTGTGAACAGAGGGGCACTGGACAAAAGAAGACAGAAGAAATGGTAAGTGACCATGGCTACTGAGTGCAAGTCATATATTCAACTATATATATACACTGTATCTAAACACTACGTAGGAGTTTGATATAATCTCAGGGTAAGAAGAGTCGTGTGCCAAATATATAATAAAATTAGTCATTGAGATTATTAAAATGTAATCAAATGCTTAAACCTTTTGCAGGGAACACCTCAAAACAAGGCGGCACATAGCATACATACTGCACGGCAAAGAAATGAACACTGAGGACTAACTGATCCACCAAAGTGGGGTGAGAAGTAATTAACACATAAGTGCTACTTATATTAATTAGTTAATTAGTGATAGTCATCAATGTAGTGGTAAAACTAGAGTTGAAATAGACAGAACGCCCCCAGAAGAAGCCAGGCGAAACAGCATGGAGGGACACATGCCTCAAAGCCTATTGGCAGCCAACCATATCTACTTAGGTAATATTATTGTTCTATTCTTATACTGCTCTGGTTGTACTATTCTGTCCATTTCAACCCTAGACTGGTTATATTTAGTTTGACCCCTAAAGCGAGGATTATAAATGGTGAACTATTTAATATTAATTACTTCTCACCCCACTTTGGTGGATCAGTTTGTCCTCGGTGTTCTATTTTTTGCTTTCCAATATTGTCATGTTTTGAGGGGTTTAATGAAATTGGTCATTTTTGTATTATTGGCATACGTCTCTTTGTATTGTGGAATTGTAACAAACGTCTACGTAGGGTTCATATACATTTAGCTGGGTCATTTATTGCATTCAGGACTTGTGGATGAATTAACGTCCCATACACTGTATGTGTTATGTACTGTGGTGTTAGAACAGACACAGTGGGGATCACAGTAAGCAAAATATATTAGTAACGTCCTACAACTAATGAAGATATGGTAGAAAAGACCAACATTAGAAACTGAGACTAACCCTTTGTATGCAGGAATAAAACTTTAAAACATCACATGAAATACTATAGCCCTGGACTTGGAGCTGCATGGCACATATTCACGTAGATCTGTCAATATATAATAGAGAATTTTTGTATGATATATTATCTCAAAATAGCCCCAGATAGATCTCAGTGACAGCACGCTCCAGCAGGGTGGATGCCGGGGTGAGTTACCTGCATAGACTCTCTATCATGGGTCCTCTATCTCATCCTTGTGTAGGTAAGCCAGTGCAGGAGATTTCTTCTTGGAAACCTTACAATTTATACTTATTTAGCATTAGTCTAGAGAACCTATAGTCCAATAATATGAGTCTACAGAACTATAGTCAATAATATGATGCTACGGGGATTAAGTGAAAAGGAGGATTATCGATGCCATGCTTCTGCCTACTCAAGAAAGACTCCATCATGGTCTTAATTGGATAAAAAGTATTTCAAGGTTGGACTCACCTCTTCATCAGGATACAACTCATATGTGTGCTTCCACTTCTTTATTAGATAAAAAGTCAATATGTTTCGAGGTTGGACTCACCTCATTATCAGGGCAACCTATACTCATAGTGATGAATTAGTCCTGATGAAGAGGTGAGTCCAACCTTGAAATGCTTTGACTATTTAGCTAATAAAGAAGTGGGAGCACACATATGAGTTGTCATCCTGATGAAGAGGTGAGTCCAACCTTAAATCGTGTTAACTATTTATCCAATAGAGAAGTGGAAGTATACATATACATCATCTTTCTTCCGTTGTGAATTGGGGCCCTTCATTTTACATCACCTTCATGTATCATTCACCAAAATTACTTATTCTGTGACCCCATTCTCCTAAATCACCAATCACAGTCCACGTTTCATCATCACCATCCAAATGAACAAAAGGGGACATTTATCAGTTATGAGTATGTATAAGCCAGACATGCTACATACCGTATATACACTATTCATTGTGCCCACAACAGTGCCAATCATAGCATACCTATGAAAGCCACACAAAACACACCACAGAAAGCACTCACACGTGTGCTGGCCACGTTCATGGGATTCTACTGGTTTAGCTTGCTCTTTCATACCACCTAATCCATTATTGTCAGAAGAGATAAAAAGTAGTACAAGCAGTACTGGTTGTGAGGTCATTTTCCAGCATTATGACAAATAAAGAAACAATTGCATTTTGAAACACTAAAACATGCAACCATGACTATAAGAATATAGGTCTGGGGCCCACTCACACAGCCAGATCAGAATATCCCATACACTACACTGATGAGGGGAAGTCACCCCGAAAACGCAGCGTCTGTATTTGGGGTTCTGATCTGGCACAAATCCCTAGTCATATCAAAAGGCTTGTCAGAAAGAGAGTATGACTTTGAGGAGCTACCTAAAGGTGGCGCTGGAGTTCATCCACTTCCTTACTGAAGTGCAAATTTGTATAAGAATACAGGAATGCAAAACCGCTAAGGAAATATATTAGAAAAATGAGATACTTGGCATATAAGAATGGTCATTTCTATACTTGCCCAGTAGCTACGTCACAACATACAGGTGCATTTCAACAAATTAGAATATCATCTAAAAGTGAATTTATTTTAGTAATTCAATACATAAAGTGACACACATATATCATATATAGTCATTACACACAAAGTGATGTATGCCAAGTGTTTATTTCTGTTAATGTTGATGATTATCACTTACAGCCAATGAGAGCCCAAAGGTCATTATCTCAGAAAATTAAAGTAGGGAAGATGAGGGGGCTGAGAGATAAAATATGACCTAAATAGGTATCCGAGGCTTCACCTTGTATGGTTGTGAGAGTCACAACTAGGGATGGGCGAACTGTTCGTCTTTTGCCGGGTTCATGATCAACATTGACCTGTTAAAGTAAAACAAACAGTTAATACCAATACTCATACTTACCGGTTCCGCATGCTCCTTTTCAGCTGTGCCGCGGCACGGCATCACTTATGGGCTTCTCATTATCCTCTGGTATAATTCACGTGACTGGCTCCAACAGCTAATCACATACGAACCAGAAGATAGGGGGGGCCCGAAATGACACAGCACCACGGTACAGCAGGAAGAGAGAACGCGGACCCGGTAAGTATATTACGTGTATTAACTGTTTGCTTACTGTTACAGGGCAACGCCGGTCATGAACCCGTTGAAAAACTAACAGTTCACCCATCCCTAGTCACAACCACATCCCTGGTCACAACAACTATAAAAGCATATCATGGCTGCTGCAGTCCCCAGCGTGGTGCATATAGAGTAGGGAGGATGAAGGGTTAAACACCACGCTGCCGTATTCCACGAGACATCAAAGAGTGAATATAAAATTGATTTATTAGTCAACACATTTCAGGGCTCCCTGACCCTTCCTCAGGACAAATCAATATCATATTGCCATGTTTCAGGGTATTACAGGGATCCCTGAAACACATACTAATATCAAAATATTCACCCTTTGATGGCTCGTGGAATACGGCGGCACGGGTTTTAACCATTCATCCTTCTTACTTAATTTCTGAGATAATGACCTTTAGTTTTTCATTGGCTGTAAGCCATAATAATCAACATTAATAGGAATAAACACTTGAAATAGATCCTCTGTGTGTAATGACTCAATATAATACAGGGTGGGCCATCTGATATGGATACACCTAAATAAAATGGAATGGTTGGTGATATCAACTTCCTCTTTGTGGCACAGTAGTATATGGGAGGGTGAAAACTTTTCCAGATGGGTGGTGACCATGGTGGCCATTTTGAAGTCGTCATTTTGGATCCAACTTTTGTTTTTTACAATGGGAAGAGGGTCATGTGACACATCAAACTTATTATTGAGAATTTCATAAGATAAACAATGGTGTGCTTGGTTTTAACGTAACTTTATTCTTTCATGAGTTATTTACAAGTTATATATTATAGGAGTTAGTGGTTAGGACTTGTGAGAAGTGGGGACCCGTGAAGTGGGTCACAAGCTTACGTGTTTTGGACCAAAGAGAAACTAATCCCCACAATTTCATGAATTGTTATTGGGTTTTTTGCACTCTTTATATTGCAGGGTGCAGCTAGGCCATATGGGACGTTTGTTCTAGCAGGTGGCAGTGTTGTAGTGCCATAACAGCCCGCCTACTGAGATGGGGCTAATGTAAGAGGCTGGGCACACATTGCGGGAACCTGTGTGAACAGCGTCCTATGTGAATCCTATTCATTGTGCAGGACAGCCAGGTCGCTGCCCTCAAGACTAAGGAGGTGTTTAGTGATTGGAGGCTGGTGCCCTGCACTAGTAATACCTTCCTTTATAATCAAGGCAAAGCTGCACCTTACATGAGTGCAATGGTCGACTGACCAAACTATTGCTATGGAAGATAAGAATTTTCTAATTACGTCCTTTGCTGATTTTGGACACAGATTTAGTGCTAGGTTTAGTGGCTAGGACTTGTGATAAGTGGGGATCCGTGAAGTGGATCACAAGCTTACGTGTTTTGGACCAAAAGATAAGTTTATATCACCATTCATTCCCATTTTATTTAGGTGTATCCATATAGATGGCCCATCCTGTATATGTGTTTCACTTTTTGTATTGAATTACTGAAACAAATTAACTTTTTTATGATATTCGAATTCATTGAGATGCACTTGTACTGGATTCCTGTTCTAAGTCAAAGCCTTTCTATGGGTTTAAAAAAAACTCCATTTGTATGGGCGGACAGAAACCTGCTAATGGAGAATAAAATGGAGACCATATGTATATCAGGATGGAGGACATATAGATGAGGCAGTATAGCAGGATGGAGACCATATAACAGCAGGATGGAGGACATATACCATATATAACAGGATGAAAAAACATATATATATATAGCAGGTTGGAGGATATTAATATATAAGGAAGGAGGACAGGGGCAATTCATAAGTCTGTATTGGATTTATAATGCTACATGGGGTCCATACATCTGACCAAAATGCACGGGGAAGGGGGGGAAAGTTGGGAATGGGGCCAAGTCCAGATTACGCACCAGGGCCCATTGGACTCTAGTTACCCACTGAGTGCAACTATCTCTTTACTTGTCATAATATATGTCATGTTCAGTATGCACCTGTTCAGACAAACTGCTAGGGACTGGCGTCAGTTTTCTTATCGTTTCCAGCATTAGACCCACTGAGCTATTGATCTGATGTTCCATGTTTTCCATCACACAATAGTGAATTAATTTTTACCATAAATGATTACATTCTTTTTTCTCATTTCATTTGCATTGTATATGTAACTCTATTCTGATCACTGTCAGCTAGCATTTTGTGTCTTTTTTTCATCTTCTGCAGGCCAGCAGGAAAACAGTGCAACGTGGCAAAGGCGCAGCTAAACAAGCCCAGAGAGCGTCCTCCAATGTCTTCTCCATGTTTGAGCAGTCACAGATCCAGGAATTTAAGGAGGTGAACACAATTAGACCTTGGATCTCATCCAATATCTGTAAGGCCTGATTAACACCTCTGTGCCTCTGGCACGCATGTGGTCTGTGCCGACACATGCCAGAGCATGGACATATGGGGACACATGATACCATATGGTCCCCTTCAAATGTCCGTTATTCAGCACGGACCGTGTTGCCGTGTGGAGCAGATGCATGTCCGTGTGCTCCACATGGCGACATGTCTGTTTTTCAGCAGAATCACGAACCAATTGAGGTCAATGAGTCCGTGTAAAAATGTTCGCACATGGATGGATCCATATGACATCTGTGTGCACGGACCAGAACCAAGTTTTTAAAGTTAAAAAATAAAGAATTTCATACTCACCTCCCTCCAGCGCTGCCTGTTCCTCTCTCTTCAGTGCCGCTCATTAGGCTCATGAATATTCACTTCACTGATCCTGATAGCGGACCGGAAGAGAGAGGAACAGGCAGCGCTGGAGGAGGTGAGTATGAAATGACTGAGCGTGTGCTCTCCACAGATAGCACACGTATGTCACACGATGCGTGTCACCACGGAAGCATGGCCCACGAAAAGGCCTGTCTCACACGTCCATGTTTTGCACTGGTGTGTGACACAGGCCTAACTATGTATAGGTTCAGGTGTAATTACTAAAAGAAAATAAACAAGATTATGATCAGTTGTCATAATGAACTTGAATCCAATATCTAAAAGACAATTGCCCGATAGATAGTAGATGTCAAATTACTAACAATTCTGTACAATTGTTTCTGATTAGATGTGCCAATTAGGAGAGTAACATTAAAGCTCCGTGCACCTAGACAGGCAACTTTACTATGGAGCTGCATGAATTTGATTTACAGCCTAATTGGAGAAAGATACATGAGCTGAACATCTAAGTTTTATATATTGGCCTACTGCGGCTGTGAAGAATGTATAAAACTGATATTATCATATTGATCAAATATACAGGTGCTTCATAATGAAATAGAATATCATCAAAACATCATGCAGTTAATTTATTTCAGTACCTCAATACATAAAGTGAAACCCATATATTATATAGAGTCATTACATACAGAGTGATCTATTTCAAGTGTTTACTTCTGTAAATGTTGATGATTATGGCTTACAGCCAATAAAAACCTAAAGGTCATTATCTCAGATAATTAAAGTAGGGAGAATGTAAAGAGGATCTGGCTTTAAGGACAGCCAGTGGTGCTCCCCCTCCAGGTCTGGGGTGGAAGGTGTTGGATGCTGTGTGTGCCAAGGTGTACATCCCTCCTGGTACCGGTGGGTCCTGTGGAAATCCCTCGCAGGGGTGCCACATGAGAAATCATTCTCCTGTACAGTACTCCCCCAATTTGAACTTCCCGCCTCCTCCTTATTCCGGGTATGACGCACCGGCCAGACATCATTTCCGGTCTGGTGCATTTTGGCTGATTATAGGGTGTGCGGGCTGGCTTAGATATGCGCTCTGCTCATGCTCCAGAGCCGGCCTGTACAGCCAATGCACCGGACCGGACCAGAAATGATGTCCGGCCAGCGCATCATAACCGGAAGGGGGAAAAATTCAAATCGGGAGCGTGCAAGAGACTGAATTCTCACACCCAGCAGGGTGTGATAACAGCAGCGAGAGAGATGATGGAGCCCTGGAGACCACCCAGTCAGGCTACATACCGCAGTCTGGATGCCTCATTTGCATGTGAAAATGTAAATCAGAAAGTTTTCACAGCTATTCTAGGACAGTTTTAGGTCAGACAGGGATGGTTAGTGATTTGCTGGGAAGGTGCAGGGACAGGTAGTGATAGGTTAGGAGGTTGAAACGACCTGACAGGTTCCCTTTAAGTAAAATGTGCAAAACTGAACATGAGGTTCCTAGTTAATATTTTGATCAGAATGAATGTATAGCGCCTGCTGCCATGCCACCACAAAACTCCTACTGGGTGTCCAACATGCCAGTCGTTGCGCTGCCTGGCTCACATGCTGGCGCAGTATTGTGGCAGTGGTGGATGCCGCACAGCGATATGTCTGGCACGTTAAAAAAATATGTTTTCTGTGATGTGGCAATGAGCTTACACTTTCTAATCAACATTTTAACTAAGAACTTTAAGTCTCAGTTTTGTCAATTTTTCTTAGCCGCAGTAACTGAATATATTTGGATGTGTGGTCCAAGTCTCTACTTATAGCTTTGTTCATAGATTCATAGAATGGTAGAGTTGGAAGGGACCTGCTGGGTCATCTGGTCCAACCCCCTGCTGAAAGCAGGATTCAAGACCCAATTACACACACAGATAATTGTGAATAGATTGTTCGCAGATCTCTGGTTGCAGTGAAATCATGGACACATTGTTACATTTTGTGGCCGTGTACAAAAAGAACAATGTGTCCATGATTTCACTGCAACCAGAGATCTGCGAACAATCTCTGCACAATTATCTGTGAGTGTAACTGGGCCTTCACTAAATCATTCCAGACAGATGTCTGTCCAGCCTCTGTGTGAAGACTTCTATTGAAGGAGAACTCACCACCTCTCGTGGCCGCCTGTTCCACTCGTTGATCACCCTCACTGTCAAAAAGGTTTTTCTAAAATCTAATCTGTGTCTCCTCCCATTCAGTTTCATCCCATTGTGCAAATGAGAATAAAGCTGATCCCTCTACAGTGTGACAGCCCTTCAGATATTTGCATCTATTAAGTCTCCTCTCAGTCTTCTTTTTTGCAAGCTAAACATTTCCAGATCCTGTAACCGATCCTCATAGGACATGGTTTGCAGACCGGTCACAGTTCTGGTTGCTCTTCTCTGAACTTGCTCCAGTTTGTTGATGCCTTGTATTAAATGTGGTGCCCAGAACTGGACACAGTATACAGATGAGGTCTGACCACAGAGGAATGACAGTCTTATATTTTAACTACTTATATCTTCTACTATATGAGGATGTGACAGCCATCTTTTGTGTTGCATAGGCCTTTAGTTGCATAGACCAAAATCGTGATGGAATTATCAGCAAGTCTGACCTGAAAGAGACCTACATGCAGCTGGGTAAGTGCTTCTTTTTGTATTTAAAATGTACAATCATGGATGACCATGCATCCACCTGGAGAAGAACAAGAGGAGGCGACAGGAGGTTGAGTGGCATGGTGACTAATGAGTCGGCTTTTTTAAGTTCTTGGCCCATCTGTTTCTTTAAATGGACTTTAAAGTCCAGGACTTTATTTTTCTTTACTTTGTGCCTAAAAATTAAAAGGCAGGTAGTTACTAGAGATGTGCGAGTGGCGTAATATTCGTAATCGCTATACTTGTAACAAGTACTTTTTAATACTTGCATATTCGTCTGAATAGCAAGTCCAATGTTAGTCAATTAGTGATAGGCTCTGCACACACATCCGGCCATAAAATGAGCATTTCCGGGACAGGGTGGAGGGTGGGCTTTTTTGCATTACTACTGCATAAAATATCTTGCTGCGCCCCCGAGAGAGCCTAATGTTCAATCTGCTGTCACTGGCGGGGCGGCTCACTTTGTGTACTGAAGGGAGCTGTGAATTTGTATCCGATCGATAACGATCAACACATCACTTACGAGCACCAGCGATACTCGCCGTGTGACGAGTATTACAAATACCGTACTTTTTATGCGAATAGTAACGGTTACACTCATCACTAGTAACTACTTGCCTGTGTGTCTGGCACCGGCATATTGACCGCTCTTGCTGGCTATTCAGCTGCGCCATACACCAACAGAGCAGATCTTCTTCCGGGCTGCACTGTTGGCGGGGCGTGACTGTGGGAGTTCTTGCTGATTGGTAGCCAACTTCCGAAAGTTGGGCAGTGGTGAATCAGGAAACCTTCAGCGGGTGTTCCACAACAACGCAGCAGAATGGAAAAAAAGCCACCGCTCTATCATCATGTCATGATTGGAAGCTGCTGAATCTCCGGCAGGGGTGGTCAGGGACACCTCAGTGCCGTCAGAGAACGGCACCTAACACAACAGGCAGATAGTTAGCCATTTAAAAAAAAAAACGGATCTACAACAATTTATCTCTGCTTGTTGGAGACCTGGGTGACAACCAATATGTTGTCAATTACAGCTCTTCTATACGTAGTTTGTCTAAATTCTTGCTCTCTTTTCTTCACATGCCCTGTTATATGAAAAAATAACCTATCAACTAAAGTATTTTCATTCTTCTTGTTCAGGTAAATTGAACACAAATGACGAGGAGCTTGAACAAATGTTAAAGGAAGGTAAAGGGCCGATCAACTTCACCGTATTCTTGTCACTGTTCGGAGAGAAGCTTAATGGTGAGTCCCTCAATAAAGTCCATTATATCTCTTATCTTACTCATGGAGGAATATCTAGACTAGACGGTGCTGGAGATATTTACCTTTTCTTCAACGTTGTCACCAATCCATCAAGTCATTCGTCTGAGATGTATCTAGATTCAAAAGTGCAATCAAAACGGAAGAATGAATAGCTGAACCTTCATTCTAGTAAAATGTTCAGGATCCTGAAGTGTTTTCATCCCTGACATTACACCATATGAAGATCACATTAGTCTTCAGATGACAATACACATTAAATAGTCAAATGATCCTTCAGTTAACAGTTATCTCATCTAACTCTCCCATATAAAGGAACGCTCCACTTGGCTGGATGTTACCAGGGCTGTGGAGTCGGTAAGCCAAACATCCGACTTCAACTCTTCGTTTTCCCTGAATCCAACTCGGACTCCGTCTAATCCAAAATGGACATAGTCTCCGACTCCATGACTCTGACTCCACAACCATGACTGTGAAGTCAGTAAGACAAACAACCAACTTCAACTCCACCCAGATTGGACACCAACTTCGACTCCGACTCCACAGCCCTGGGTAGTACTGTGTACTCTATGGCTGAGACACTGCCAGAATCATCAGTGGTTTATCTCCCTGTTGAGCAAAAAGTTCAGACCATTGAATTCCAACTGCCTGACCCCTATTTTATCAGACATGATCTCTAATGGTACATTTACACGCGGCCACAGGAAGGAAGGAACAGGCAGGCATCGGACACAATTGTGCCTGTTGCCTTGAAAAGACCACAATGTGGCTGCGTGTAATTCAGGACTTTCCTTCCTGTGTCTTCCCTGAAGGAAGGAAAGTCCTGAATTACACGCAGCCACATCGTGGTCTTTTCAAGGCAACAGGCACAATTGTGTCCGATGCCTCCCTGTTCCTACCTTCCTGTGGCCGCGTGTAAATGTACCATTAGGGTACAATCGGGGGGACCTCTGTAATATCGACTTGCCCTTTTTCTTCTCCTATCATAGTCTTCCTTTTTTCTGCACCATTAAGCGGTCAATCTGGATGGTCTAACTTTACACTAAAGTCTACTACAAATTTCAGAGGATACCCACATCATAACCATAAGAAATGGTGGTTTTAGCTCTGGGATCAGTACGTATGAAAGAAACAGGGGGCCCCTGAACCCCATGGTGCTCACCATGCATCCAGACAAAGGGTGACCCAAGATGTAGCTACATGTGCAGCACTCTCTCTATTAAAGTTCTATGGATAAACATAGTAAGATCCCCTTTCTAACCAAAATTGCCGATGCATGTTCTGAAGGCAGTGTGAACAGAGCCTGACACAGAGGCACTTGGTTCTCCTTATATACCATATTTTCTTCCCAGGGACGGACCCAGAGGACTCTATACTCAGCGCTTTTAAACTTCTGGACCCCAATGGAACAGGAAATGTCAACAAAGATGAGTATGTGATGTTACTTGTTTCAGATTTACTTGTTACTGGCGTTTTAGGCTTTTAACCCACATCCACCCAACACAAGTGACAACAGGTTGAGTTGGTTTATGCATCACAGTACACATTAGGGGATTCTCTGGCCCTACAAATATTTCATTTTGCTGGCAGCTTAAGACAATCAACTATATTCAATCGTTCTTTTTAGCATTAAAAGTTATCACCTATGCAAACTTGCAGATTGGTGTTGGTCTGACCACTGGGCCGACATAATTCCAGACAATGGATGGAGCTATGAAATGACCGGTCAGGGTAGAGTAGCGGTACTATATGTGCCACACCCCATTCCAACAGGGCATGTTAGAGCCTTTTTATATAGGTGATAACTCTTATTTAATATTAAGAACAAACAAAAAAATCCAGCTCCCCCTTATATCTGGTCCCGGACTGTGGATACATTGTCTGGAAGAAGCAGCAAGGATCAGGGTGGGAGCTTCCATACTTAGTAGTATTGGAAAAGGAAAAAGTATCCAGCGGAAGCTTCAGATAATCCAGAGTTCTCTTCTTTAAAGGAATAAACTTTTATTTCTTCATATTTAAAAAAATCCACATTGTATTAGACTGCTGTATACCATCTTCAGATCAGCCTATGTCCATCTAATACTATGTGGATTTTTTTTAAAGATAAAGAAATAAAAGTGGATTTATTTAAAGAAAAGAACTCTGGATTATTTGAAGATTTCTTCTTTTTACTCAAAACCCGTAAGGCCCGTCAAACGGGGCGACATCACCGCCTATTACATGAGGCGATGTAGGGGCGATGTCGGCGCTGCCGAGAGGTCGCCTGGTTTCAGAGCAGTGCTCTGAAACCAGGTGACCGACTTGGGGCGATGTGCACACATCGCCCCATGTAACCGGCCGCCGGCGACCTGTCAGGCGATGGGAGCCATAGGCTCCCATTGTCCTGCTTTGCTGCTGCGGTTTTCAGACACCCCGGCGGCGATGCCACCTGACAGCTCGCCGGCGCGGGGCTGGAGATGTCGCCCCATATAAATGGGGGATGGCGACGCTGGCGGGGCGCCAAAAATATGTACCTTTAGGGCCCCGTCACACCTGGCGACGGGGCTGGGGATGTCGGCGGCGACTGGTGGGTGCGCGCACGTTATTGGCGCTCCGCCAGCGTTGCCGTCCCCCATTTACACGGGGCGACAACTCCAGCCCCGTGCTGGCGAGCTGTCAGGCAGCATCGCGCCGGGGTGTCTGAAAACCATAGCAGCGATGCAGGACAATTGGAGCCTACGGCTCCCATCACCTGACAGGTCGCCGGCGGCCGGTTACATGGGGCGATGTGTGCACATCGCCCCAGATTGGTTGCCTGGTTTCAGAGCACTGCTCTGAAACAAGGCGACCTCCCGGCGGCGCCGACATCATCCCTTTACATGAGGCGACGTAGGGGCGATGTCACCCCGTGTGACGGGCCCTTTACGGTATTTAAGGTACCCACGCATATACCTTAGATAGTTGTTGGCCGTCCGCAATCTTCCCTGACTCCTCTATACACATAAACAATCAGGTCGGTTAATGTGTTTTCCACATGGAAAGCGGTTGAGACGCTGCTGCCATCTCTCGGGAGAACAATATGATCAAGCTCAGACATTCAACAAGCCCCATTCTTTTTTTCCCCTGACCTGGAGAGTAGGAAGGACCCTATACGTATTGGAGGATCTGCTGTAAATAGAGGGTTCGGTTGATTCTTGCCTTTGCATAGGGTATTCTGTATGTGGCCAGTGACCAAATATATTAACCTGGAATTATTTTCCTATCTTCAGGCTAAAAAATTTACTGATGACGCAAGCGGACAAATTCACAGCAGAAGAGGTGAGCTTTTTAACGGCTATGCAGTCCCATGATTTGTACTGTACCGCTCTAATGAAATGTTCACAGTACCCAATAATTTGCAGCTACAATCTGTATTTGAAGTGTTGTTATTCATTGTGTTGGTGAGCTGCAAGTGCTAGGAAGGTCCAATGTCCCAGGCTGCAAATCACGATACATGGAGCCATCTAAAAACTAACCACGGACAATACAGTATAGGAACAAAATCTGACAAGAGAGGGAAACCAGAGAGACTGCAATGTCATACCACTCAAAAGCCTAGTAGGATATGTGCCAAATTTATAAAGATGCATGTGAATGTGATCAAAAATGAGTGGCTTATTTTCAGAAATCCACCTGTCATACCTATGGGCTTTGTCTAGTATTGCATCTCCCCAAGAACCAAATGCTCACTAGCCGCCATCTTCACCTTCTGTCGTTGCTGCCCTGGTTGGTCCCCAGCAGTTATGCCCTGCCAGATTTCTCCTATGTTTTCTGGAGCAAGACAAACGTCACTCTTCAATGCAACTCTATGAGTTCTTCGTTCTGGCTCTCATAGAGTTGCATTTAGAGCTTGTGATGGTTACCTCTGACTTCTGGCAGTTAGAAGTTGTAGTGACCAGATGGTGCCAAGAGACCAGTGCAGCACCGATAAAAGATGAAGACACCAGACAGTGAGTATAATACTAGGACCAGGAACCGTAAATTAAAAACACCACCCTAGCGCTTAAATTCCCTCCCCCCTTGGAGTAATGTTTTAAAGACTGTGATATATTACCATGCTCGATCATGGATTCTGTGGCTGTCTCACTCGCAGAAAGGACAAGACGACACACAGTTCTTGTGGTTATTACCATTTACTGAAGGTTCAGTGCAGTCACAACCCAATGCCAGGTACATAGTCCAACAAGATTACAGCTTGGCCAGCCCAGAGGTATTCAGAGACCACTTTGTCGAAACTCAGGGTATTTGGCCTTCCTTGCTATCTTCTTCTTTCTGATACTTACTACTCCTTGTCCTTTCCTAAGTGTCCTGTGGTGGCCAGTCCCAGCAGGCAGGCAGCTGCGGGTCCTGTGAGTGAGAGTCTTGCTTGTTCTCTAACTCTTGAGCCTTGGGAGGGTCCACTAAGTTAGTCACTGTATCTGAAGCCCAGTGACCTCCAGTTTCACGGTTGGTCTTGACGTTTTCCAAACCAAATTGGGGCTAGAACCCCTTTTGCAGCTAGCTCTTCTGCCCGGCTTGATCAGCCTGTAGCAGATTTGTGTCTTCAGCCTGCGACTGGCATCTAACTCCATATGTAGTACTAGCTTCCCCAGCTGCCCGACTGGATATCAGTAGAGCTATCTCCTTCTGCTCCCACCCCTAACCTAACTCCTCCCTCCATCCAGTAGGTGGGGACTGCCCTGAATGTGGGTTTCTTCCACCCAGCAACCTCCTGGCCTGGAGTTTGGAATGTGTTGGGTACAAATGAGGGTCTCGGCAAAGCTTTTCCCTCTTACCTCTGAGCATGATACCATACATGTGAAATGCATGCAATACCATTAGTGGCAGCCGGGCAGCAGGGATGCCACACTTCCCTGAAACCTCCCAGAGATTTCCATTTCTGTAACATTTCCAAAAAAACTATATTTGGAAGTTGGAAGTGTGGCGAACATTTTTGTGACTTCACACCTACAACTTCTAAACCTTTATTTTCAAAAGTTGGAAAATATAGTTATCAGCAATCTATGGCCGGCATAAATGTCCTGTAAGGTAGCCTAAAAAATCTGACTTTTTCCTATAGTTTTATTACTTTAATTAATAGTTATAAATAGGCAACATTTCATCATTCTAGGTGGAGTAGAAGGCCGTGCTCATTAACTTACAAATCTTAAAAATTGGTATTTTTCGCTGTTTTATTCTTTGGTTTCTGCTAGTAGTTGAAACAAACCGAAAAAGTGGTTCTAAGGCCCCTTTCACATCAGCGTCCGGCCAATCTGGACAAAAAAACGCATCTGCCGCATGCACCGCCGTTTATTCATGGCCACAACTGCCACAAGTGCCGGATCGTGGCAATATCGCACTTGCCACAAGCCCCATAGACAATGCATGGGGCCTGCCGCAAGCGCACCGCAAGTGCGGCCATTAGGTGGCACATGCGACAGATGGTTTTTTTTGTCCGGATCGTCCGGATCCGGGCAAAAACGCTGATGCGAAAGGGGCCTAAGCCAGACGACGGAAAAAGCAGTTGTAGAAGGTGTAAAACTGTGACCTTCAATGAAATAATACATGTTTAATTGAGAGCTGCCTTCAACTTGGATTAGTACCTTCAGATTTTACCAAAAGCCTTTTTTCATCAATAGTAAAACAATTGGAGGGTGTCTACACATGTAAATAAAGTTTGAAATTTTTTACTATATATTGCGAGCCACCCTAATGTTCCGGTTAGGTTTACATCTAACCTTTGCTATTTTACAGGTGGAACAGATGTTTGCTGTGACCCCAATTGATGTTGCTGGGAACATTGACTACAAGTCTCTGTGTTACATCATCACACATGGAGATGAGAAGGAAGAGTCATGAGCTTCAAATGTTATTATCTGTGAATTAAATGCTCTATTTTCTACAGTCGACTTCTTATTTGTCTTAAATTATTGGAATCAATGTTATGTTGCAAGATTTGGGGCATAAGGCTGAAGGCACACTGTGCGAGGGACTCGCTCGAGTGCAATGCGAGGGAAACTCGCATTGCACTCGGAGCAGTGTTGCCATATCAGGCAGGGCAGACTGGTGCGAGTCCCCCGCACTAAACTTGCATTGCGAGTCAGAAGTGAGTGCAGTCACAACATGCTGCCACTGAACACGATTCTAACGTGCGTGCGGGCAATGCAAGTCTATGGGTGAGAGAAAATCTCGCACCTATACACCACACGGTGCAAGTTTGTAGCACCATGCTGGTCGAAGTTATAATGGATAGAATAGCTAGATCAGGTTTAATAGTCACCCGCTGTTACTTCCAAGGCTGCCTATTAACCTAATTACATGTTCACTGCACTGGCAAACAAACAGCCAATCACACTCTATAGGAGCCTCTGTGATTGGCTGTTGTAATCAGACTGGATTTTCTCAATCTGGACAGTGATTCTGCTTGGTTGCCATACACCAATACACCATACACCACCTTAGTGTATGGCAACCAACCTGGCGTTATAGGGTGTTAAATAAATAATTATTTTAAAAAACCGCATGGGGCTTCGCAGCATTTTTAAGTCTAGCCCGATGAAAGCAGGCAAACTGCGAGCTGCCACCCTCAGCTGCCTAATTTCCCCTTGGCTGGCGAAAAAAATACGTGGGCTTCGCCCTATTTTCAATGCTGGCCAATTTAAAACTATGCAGCTGGGGGCTGGTTTTCTCAGCCAGGTGAGGGCCCATTGTTATAGGGCCCCTCCCCACTAAAGAATAGCAGCCCGCAGCCGACCATGAAAATGGCGCATTATTAATAAGTGCCATTTCCAGGAGCCTTACCGGGCACTTCCAGCAGCCCTGATGGCGGTGGCACGCTGGGTAATAAAGGGTTAGTACCAGCTTTGTTTTTTCAGCAGGTATTAAGCTGAGATTTTTAATGTCAGGCCAAGTTTGACCCGGCCATTAAGAATCTCCAATAAAGGGTTAAAAAAAGACACCACACAGAGAAAAAATTCTTTATTAAAAATAAAGAGACAAAGACCATTAAGGACTCCATCTTTATTACCACCACACATCCCTCCAACGATCCAGGTATTCTGTCTTCTTTCTTCTCTCTTCTGTCTTCCTTCTTGTTGAACTGATTCAGCACTGCTTTATCACACAGTAGGGGGCGGAAGTGCGCTCCCCGTGCTGTATGATGAGTCAGTGAGACTGTGCGCATTAAGCGATTACATCACCGCTGGCCCCGTTGCTGTAGTAACCAAATTATTGGTTACTATAGCAGCGTTAAGCATTGCCGACATCACAGCGGCTTATGAATGAGCCGACTCATTCACAAGCCGCAGGATTTAAATCTCTGCTTACCGATCAGGTGACCACCTGAGGAAGGCGCTAGTACGCCGAAACGCGTAGTGAGAGAGACCAGTAATACTCATTAAAGAAGTTCTATAATTAAATTGGACAAACTTCCCGGAGTTTATTTCGAATGCGCCTGCTTAAACCGCTTGTTCATCCTTAACTAATCTACAAGCACCCCTGGTGAGCGGTGCAGAGCTGTTTCTGATAAAACTGTGTCATTGAGGAGAATGGGGATCTAACAGATAAAGCTCTCAAGGACCTGTGCTGATGTCAGACCGTGTGACTGATCACGTGCCAGCCTGAGACCTGGATGCAGGGAGAGACAGCAGCTGCATGAGACGCAGTAAGGCTACAACACCTGGTTATGCTGGCAGCATAACCAGGACAGGTGAGCACCAACAATCCACAGACCCTCTTTCCACCACTGACCCCTGATACTGAACCAGGAGCGCCCCACTCTGTTTTTTGTCCTTTGGGGTAGGAACCCTAACTTGTAGCTAGAGTCCCCCGTCAGTTGTCTGGGGATGCCGGGTGAATCAACGGTCCCCTTCAGAGCCGACACTCTGCTGCTAGCCTAGCCTCCAATAGTCCTCCTGTGTGAGGCTCTACCAGGCTCCTTCTAACCGTGTCTTTGGGTTCAATAGGAGGGCTACTCCGCCTGCAGTCTGCTGTCTCAGCCGTGTTTCTAGGACCCAGTATCACTGGCCCTAACACCACATGCAACATGACCAATAGGGTCATGGTGGGAGGAGTGTGAGATGTGCAGTGTGGGGAAAGAGTAGGACAGAAAGTTAGAACGTGGGAGAGACAAGTGCAAGGCAGACGTCAGAACCGAAGGTCTAACAGGGAGGGCACCGAGAAGCGGTGACCCAGACGTGAAAGGGGCCAAGTACCAGTAAACAAGTAACGGGTCCGCGCCCAGTCCACCCAAAGACCGGTTCCGAGGCAGCACAGAAGTCCATCTCTGTACTGCAAACCGGAGTGATAGAGGGTTTTTTAGGAGCACATCACGATGATCACCATCACCGCGGCTGTGCCGAGGGGTACCTACCATTGGGGTTCAGGGGACCGATCAGGAGTTGGAAGGCCACCGGCTCAGGTCCTCACTAGAGGCTTCCCAGTATCCCGACCCGGTACATGAAAGCAAGCGAGGAGTAACCAGGGACAGTAAGATAAAGAAAGATACAGTGGAAGATTTGACTCACCGTTGCCGGGTTCTCAGGTCTCAGGCGCTGCTTCACTGTCACGGTTCCGTTCCTGAGGCTGCGGGGGCCCGGTGGCCAAATGGACGGGTTGGGGTTATGTGGAATAAAGTCTTATTTGTCTCGTGACGCCACCTGTGGGTGTCCGGTGATGGCACCGGCGCTGCTTGGGACTCCGGGGGATGTGCAGCAGCTAGATGGGATGCTCCCCACAGGATGAGCAATAATCCCCGGGGCCAGGAGCTGCACTGAGTCGAATACGGCAGCTCAGTTAGTTTAGTATTAGTCCAGAAAGAACATACAGACACATGAAGTCTCTTTCGGTACCTTTACTGGTGTTAACAGGTACACTCGACCGGGGAATGAAGTAGACACTTCTGGATGTTCCACAGCAGGCAGTGGTATAGGCCTCCTTTTATACGTAGTTTCTGGTGGGGTTTAGTATGTATGGAACCCAACCAAACCGGAGTTGCACTTTCTGGTGTGACTTGTTGCACCCGAGTTTGCTGCACTGAGGGCACTTTAAAGGAATATTATTGAATTCTCGACTCCGGGCTCTCATTCGGCGGTGCTTCGGGCATCCAGGGAGCTAGATTTTCTTGTTATGGTGCTGGTTTCTCTACAGCCTGCACTGTCACTACTGCAGCTCGGACCCAGTGACCGGACTTTGTTAGGGTGAGTCAAGATGACTCCTCTGCCCCTATTCGGTATTGTCTCCTGTTCCTATGACCCCTGTTCCGAGGGTCGACCACTTTCCAGGTGTGCTGGTATGGGTCTAACGTGGCACCAATACCAGGTCAGCTCTCCTAGCTGTTTACAGTTCTCATGTGACTGCACACTCTGCAGTTTCTCCCTCCAGGACCCGTATTTATAGGGGGAACTGGCTTAAGGCAACCAGTGGACCTCCCCCTACAGGCCTGGGGTGAAAAGTGTTGTGTTAGTGGGGGCTGCTTGCTGTGTACTTTCCATTCATGTCCTAAGAGTTCCTGTGGTGCCCCAACCAGGGTGCCACATTCCCCCTTAGTTAACTTCAGTTCTCCCGGACCGAGCAAAAGTTTTTCTTTACAACTCAAACATTTTATATACATTTAATAACCGGTATTTACAGAGTCTTAAATGGAAAATTCACAAAAATCACTGAAAAAGAACGAAAAATATGAAAAGCAGTCCATACGGCACTAGTCCATCTGCCGCAGGCTGGGGAAAAGGGAAGGAAAAGCAGTTTTTGCCAGACTAGTACTGTGAGCATAGTCTGGGTTCAAATAAACGGGAAAAAAAGGGTAAAGTCCAGCAGTAAAGTCTCTGATGGCTTAAACACATTTGCGGGTGCACACTTTAAACTTTACACAAATTCCCTATGGGTGCCTCTGCTTAGAAGGCTGGGTCTAACCTTCTTTCTCTACCCCAGGCACTTTCTGTCCCCAACTTAATATACATGGGACGATGTCCAGTTCCTCCACCCTTCTGTACACTACTTTTTTACACTTGCGGACTAAGGTCACTATTTACATTGTGCTAACGGGTATAATAGTATTTTTACACTTTAAACCCACTCTCCATATCTACATGGGGCCTGTCCTTGTGTACTGCGACATGACCTACGAAGACTCAGTGTTGTATGTATACTGTTCTCTGTTAAAGGTGGTAAGTCAGGTAACTGTCTGCGAGACCTTGGTCTTACTGCGAGACTAGCAGGTTCACCGATTATAGGAATCTCAGGTTCCGGTATAACAGGCTCCATTTCTTGCCTTTGATCAGGTTCTTCTTGAACGGGTTGAATTGGTACTTGGTTTTCTATAGGTTGGTAGAAGGAAATAACTGGTATTAGGAATGCACCATTGTATTGAGGCCAGTCGGCTGGTAAATCTCCGATTTCAGTATGGACTAAGTTTTCCTTTGGTTCTTCAACTGTTACTGAAGGATAACTTGTTTCCTGAGGTTTTAGCTGGTCAGGACATCTCTTTAAATGGTCTCTGGATATGGTTGCAGTTGTTCTTCCTTTATCCTTGCTAATTACACATGTTTTGGAGTTGTCATATTTTGACGGCATTACTGTGTAAGGTTCTGATTCCCAATTGTCATCTAGTTTATTGGTTTTCTTTTTCTCTTGAGTACTAGTTCACCTGTTGTTAAGGGTTCTGCTGAAGCGTGTTTATTGAAGTCATGTTAATGTTTGCTTCTGCTCTGATTTAGGTTCCTTTCAACACTCTCTTGTACTTTTCTGTATTGCTCTTGGCGTTGATGATTCCAATCTACGTCTGGAGAATCTTGGGTTGGTTCGACTGTTCCCATCTCTAAGTCAATTGGAAGTTTTCCTGGTCTTGCTCGCATTAGATAAGCTGGTGTGTAGCTGGTTGGACTAACTGGGATATGGTTGTAGATATCCACAAGGTCAGATAACTTTTCTGGCCATTGATTTCTCTCCTCGAGCGGTAAAGTTTTTAACATGTCGATGACTATGTTGATCATCTTTTCGCACAAACCATTTGTCTGGGGATGATACGGTGTGGTCCTTATCTTTTTACACCCATATAATCCTAGGAATGCGTGAAATAGGTCTGACTCGAATGCTGGTCCTTGATCAGTTAAGACTTGATCTGGATACTCATGCGGGCGACAAAAGTAACTCTGGAACGCTTTAGCTGCTACTTCTGTGGTTAAGTCCTTGACTGGTACTACTACGAGGAATCGTGAGTAGTGGTCAACCATTGTGAGTGCGTAAGTGTAACCCAGGGGTCTCAAACTCGCGGCCTGAGGGCCGCATGCGGCCCCTGGGGCTTCACTATGCGGCCCGCGGCACCTTGGGCAACTTAATGATGCATCGCACCAGTGCAGGGGGCCGCTGCAGGCCCCGCTGTGTGATGACTTCCGTCCGCGGCACTAACCAGCTCTGCCACTTAGCAAGATCAATGCAAGCTGCCAACCTATGAGAGGTCCGTAGATTAAGGCGGAATATGACATCACATGCGGGCCTCTGGCTGGCAGATTGCATTGATCTTGCTGAGCAACAGAGCTTGTCTGAGCGGTGGCTGGAGGAAGTCACAGCACAGCGGAGGCTGGAAGTCAGCACAGCGGGGACCGTGGTGGCCCCCTGCACTGGAGCCATGCATCATTAAAGTGAGAAAAGTATGAGTGTATGTGAGAGGGTGAGTGTGTGAGGGTGAGGGTGTGAGTGAGGATATGTGTATAAGAAAATGTGTGTGAGTTTCAGTGTATGTATGAGAGTGTGAGTGTGTATGAGGATGTGTGGATGTGTAAGACTGTGTGAGAGAGTATGTGTGTGTGGGGGTTTCTGTGTGAGAGTGTGCGAGTGTGAATGAGTATGAATGAGTGTGTATGTGAGTGTGTAAAAAGAAGGTAAAACAGGATGGGGGTCATTACTATAAAAGGAGATCAGGATGGGGACATCAGTACAAAAGGGGACCAGGATGCGGGACCTCACTATAAAAGGGGTCCAGGATGGGGGACATCACTACTAAAGGGTATCTGGATGGGGGACATTACTAGAAAAGGGGATCAGGATGGGGGATATCACTAGAAAAGGGGATTAGGATGGGGGATATCACTAGAAAAGGGGATCAGGATGGGGACATCCCTACAAAAGGGAACCAGGATGAGGGACATCACTAGAAACGGAGATCAGGAAGGGGACATCACTACAAAAGGAGATCAGTATGGGGACATCACTACAAAAGGGGACCAGGATGGATGGGGACACCACAAGAAAAGGGGATCAGAATGGGGACATCACTAGAAA
Organism: Allobates femoralis; assembly: GCA_033576535.1. Taxonomy (NCBI): domain Eukaryota; kingdom Metazoa; phylum Chordata; class Amphibia; order Anura; family Aromobatidae; genus Allobates; species Allobates femoralis. The sequence goes on along the minus strand of JARQOC010000004.1, from coordinate 59,382,381 downwards.
AGGGGATCAGGATGTGGCCATCACTAGAAAAGGGGATCAGGATGGGGGAAATCACAAAAAAATGGGATCAGGATGGGGACATCACTAGAAAAGGGTATCAGGATGGGGGACATCAGTAGAAAAAGGGATCAGGATGGGGACAACACTAGAAAAGGGGATCAGGATGGGGGACATCAGTAGAAAAAGGGATCAGGATGGGGACAACACTAGAAAAGAGGATCAGGATGGGGACATCACTAGAAAAAGGGATCAGGATGGGGGAAATCACAAAGAAATGGGATCAGGATGGGGGACATCACTAGAAAAGTGTATCAGGATGGGGGACATCACTAGAAAAGGGGATCAGGATGGGGGATATCAGTAGAAAAGGGGATCAGGATGGGGACAACACTAGAAAAAGGGATCAGGATAGGGACAGCACTAGAAAAAGGGATCAGGATAGGGACAGCACTAGAAAAAGGGATCAGGATGGGGGATATCAGTAGAAAAGGGGATCAGGATGGGGAACATCAGTAGAAAAGGACATTACTACAGGATGGGGACATTATTACAAGAAGGGGATCAGGATTTGTACTTTACTACTGTAGTGAGGTGAGCAATTCAGATTGTATTATTATTGAAATGGACACTGACATGAACATTACACAGTCCGATACTGCCCCCTTGTGGACAATTGCTGAAATGACTGCAGAGAGGAAAAAAACATTGATTGCTGATCCCCTCCCCCAACTGCCTTGTGCTGAGGAAGAGAAAAGGCAGGAGATTATTAGAGACCCAGAGCTGAGCAAGGGAAGATCTGCCTGTGGATGTCTGTTGAAAGAGGGCTACTTTGCTACACCTTGCCGGAAAAATCACCCCGCAGAAGCCCCTGTGACTGATCCTGGGCCACTGGACTTTGGTGCTGTGTATCTGGCCGCTCTGCAAAACCTTGCCCGCCGAGCACCCAGAGTGCATGTGCAGGGGCCGTGACCGACATAAGGGAGCCAGTTGTACTGCCGTGATCTCCCTCCTGCTCGGTGTGCCCGGAGACTGGGAGAGACTAACAAAGAAAATTCTGTTACTTGCGGAAGGAGACCAAAGAAGAAGACTGAGGAGACCCCCAGGCCTGCTACGTGGGAGCGACATCTTCTGTGATAAGACTGGTACGTGATTTTAGGGAAAGTTAGGGAAAGATACCTTCATTGTTGTGTTTTTTTCTTTTCTTGCTGCATACCCGGAAGAAGTGAAAATCCAGAGACTCTAATATATACAAGTGCGCATATAGTTTGGTTGACTGTGATAATAAACATGTTTGCCAGTAAAGAAACGTTATTATCGGTTAAACCTGAGTATGGGGATTCTGTTGAGAAAGATCATATACACACACACCCGTGGCCGTACCACCGGTCGCTTCATCTGGCGTAGTCGGCAGGATGTGTGATCAACAGAATCTCCTCCCGGTAGTAACTTATAACCAGACTTATACTACGGCCTGCAGGTCCATATCCAGTGCCAGCACTCCGAACAGTGACACGGAAGAATTGAAGCAGATAGTAGCACAGTTGCAGAAACAGATACTACAGCTACAGCTCATGCTAGACCAACAGGCGGACAGGCAAGCGAGACAGCAACCCAGCCGGCCTATGGGAAGGTGCTGGACATGCAGCGACCCCCACCATAGGGCAAACCGTTGTCCACATCCTCCACCCGTGGTCCGATATACCAGAACCAGCAAGTCGTGCCCCAAAACAGCAGCCACCTTTAAACTAGACGCCCCCGCCAAAGCAGCTTGCTCGGCAGGGGAGATCAGGGAAAAGGGTGTGAAGAGACAGAGCCAGACCGATAAGCAAGTGCTGGCCACTCGGGTCCAGGGGACGGTGAAGTGGTTTAATGTCCGCGATGGGTATGGCTTCATCAACAGGAATGACACAAAGGATGACGTGTTTGTACATCAGACTGCCATAAAGCGTAACAATCCTCGTAAGTGCCTCCGCAGCGTTGGTGATGGGGAGGTGGTACAGTTTGATGTTGTGAAGGGAGAGAGGGGTACAGAGGCCGCCGACGTCACCGGTCCTGGGGGTGTTCCCGTTAAAGGAAGCAGATTTGCCCCCAACCGGCGCCGCTACCGCCGGTGATCCTACTCTCCCCAGGTAGAAAACGTGACTGAGTTTATTGGAGATATTGTGAGCCCTGAACAAGGGAGCGAAGGTGAACGGGGGGATGACGGTTTCCCCCAACAGAGGTCCCTACCCCGCCGGAGACCAATCCCTGTGATATTCACAGCCATCACTGCCTTGGAGCCGATGGTTGTTGACAGGGACTGTCAACCTTTAAGTGGGGGGGGAATGTAGTGAGGTGAGCAATTCAGATTGTTTTATTATTGAAATGGACACTGACATGAACATTACACAGTCCGATACTGCCCCCTTGTGGACAATTGCTGAAATGACTGCAGAGAGGAAAAAAACTGATTGCTGATCCCCTCCCCCAACTGCCTTGTGCTGAGGAAGAGAAAAGGCGGGAGATTATTAGAGACCCAGAGCTGAGCAAGGGAAGATCTGCCTGTGGATGTCTGTTGAAAGAGGGCTACTTTGCTACACCTTGCCGGAAAAATCACCCCGCAGAAGCCCCTGTGACTGATCCTGGGCCACTGGACTTTGGTGCTGTGTATCTGGCCGCTCTGCAAAACCTTGCCCGCCGAGCACCCAGAGTGCATGTGCAGGGGCCGTGACCGACATAAGGGAGCCAGTTGTACTGCCATGATCTCCCTCCTGCTCGGTGTGCCCTGAGACTGGGAGAGACTAACAAAGAAAATTCTGTTACCTGCGGAAGGAGACCAAAGAAGAAGACTGAGGAGACCCCCAGGCCTGCTACGTGGGAGCGACATCTTCTTCTGTGATAGACTGGTACGTGATTTTAGGGAAAGTTAGGGAAAGATACCTTCATTGTTGTGTTTTTTTTCTTGCTGCGTACCCGGAAGAAGTGAAGATCCAGAGACTCTAATATATACAAGTGCGCATATAGTTCGGTTGACTGTGATATAAACATGTTTGCCAGTAAAGAAACGTTATTATCGGTTAAACCTGAGTATGGGGATTCTGTTGAGAAAGATCATACACACACACCCGCGGCCTTACCACCGGTCGCTTCACTACATTGAGCAAAAAATTCTGGTATTACTAAAAATATCACTTAGTCTTACAAGGGATGCGGCCCCCCAATATAAATGTTTTTCTATGTGCGGCCCACCAACCCAGCTGAGTTTGAGACCCATGGTGTAACCTGTTCTGCTTGGGGTTAACTTCACATGGTCTAGAGCAACTATTTCAAGAGGTCTCTTGGTAATTATTGACTGCAGCGGAGCTTTCTGAGTTTGCAGGTCTTTCCTCCTCAAGTGTCTCTAAAGGGATATTCCCTGAGGAAGGAGCTCGGCAAGTGGCTCCGAAACGCGTTGGAAATAAGGCAATAAATCATCACTAATACCTAGACGTCCCGTGTCGGTGGTATATGTTTTCTGACAGCAGCGCGGACATAAAGGTACTTCGTCCGAAAAATAACCTGTGATTTCCTCCTCAAGTGACACGGTCCACATTTCTTACACCATCTCTCAATTGAACCTCTCATGCCAACCCAGTAGAAACGGTCTTTTAATAGCATTTCTAGTTTCTTCCATCCGAAGTGCCCTGCATCATCGTGGTACGCTTCTAGGATCATCTGGACTTCTGTTTTTGGAACCACTATTTGCCAGATAAGTTCATGCGTTCTGGGGTTCAGGTAACGTCTGCATAGCTTTCCTTGGTAGACGAATAACCTCCCTCTTTCCTCCCACAGGCGCTTGGCATCTATTGAGGCATCTGGATCCAGACAGGAGTGCTCTTGAGTTATCAACTCTTTGATCAAGCTAACATTTGGATCATTGGCTTGAGTCTCTTTCCAGTCATGGTGAGGTAAAGGGTTTACGGTCCTCTCTTTATGCTTTTGACTCGCCTGATGACACGATGTCGTACCTGTGCAGTGGAACGCTGGCAATTCTATCTCTTCCAGATCGTCTATGTCTTCTCCTTCATCTGGGAGGTTAGGCATTCTGGACAGGGTATCAGCGTTGCCATTCTTGTGACCTGCCCGGTACTTAACAGTGAAGTCGTAGTTCGACCATCTTGCCACCCAACGTTGCTCCAGGGCTCCCAGCTTTGCAGGCTCTAAGTGTGTCAGAGGGTTGTTGTCAGTGAAGACCGTGAAAGGGGAGGACGCTCTGTGATTGCCCAGACCAGGGCTAGGAACTCCAGCTTGAAGGAGCTGTAATTCTAAGGGGTTCCTCTCGGTTGGATGGAGCTTTCTGCTGGCGTAGGCTATCACCTTCTCTCTGCCTTGTTGTCGCTGGGCTAAGACTGCTCCTAGGCCTTCGTTGGTTGCATCCGTGTACAGCAGAAACGGTAGATTGTAATCAGGATAGGTCAGGATTTCTTCTCCCGTTAAGGCATCTTTTAGCCTCTGGAAGGACTGTTCTTGTTCTGGACCCCACCGGAATGGGGGCCTGCTGATCTTGCCTTTCTTAGATTGACCTACCAGGAGATCTTGCATGGGTGCCGCTATCTTTGTGTAGCCCTTGATGAACCTTCTGTAGTACCCGACCAGTCCTAAGAATTGATGTTCCTCCTTGAAGGTGGTTGGCGCTGGCCAGTTCTTGATGACTGTAACCTTGTCTGGGTCAGGTGCTACACCTTGTGCACTGACCACATGTCCCAGGTACTGGACTTTGGGTTTCAGCAAGTGACATTTGGACGGTTTCAGCTTCATACCATACTTAGACAACGACTCAAACACTTCACTCAGATGTTGTAGATGATCTTCATAGGTCTGGGAGTATACGATGACATCATCCAGGTATAGCAGCACAGTCTCGAAGTTCCTATGACCTAGGCAACACTCCATCAGCCTCTGGAATGTTCCTGGGGCATTGCACATCCCGAATGGCATACTGTTGAACTCGCATAATCCCATCGGCGTCATGAATGCGGTCTTCTCACGATCTTCTTCTGCAACGGAGACCTGCCAGTACCCACTAGTAAGATCTAATGTGGAGAAGTAATTGTCAGACTTAAGTGCAGCTAGTGACTCTTCTATGCGAGGCAACGGGTATGCATCCTTGTGTATAACCTTGTTGATCTGCCTATAGTCTACGCACATTCTCATACTACCGTCTTTCTTTTTAACCAGGACCAGTGGTGCTGCCCAGGGACTACAACTATCCCTAATGACCCCTGCATTCTTCATGTCCTGTAGCATCTCTTTTGCGTTCTGGTAGTGTGCTGGTGGTATAGGCCTGTATCTTTCTTTGATGGGTGCATGGTCACCTGTGGGTATGTGGTGTTGTACCCCTTTAATCCTCCCAAAATCAAGTGGATGTTTGCTGAATACCTGCTCATACTCTTGAACTACCCGGTAGACTCCATTTTTCTGATGAGAAGGTGTATTGTCAGTTCCTACACTAAGCTCCTGACACCATTTCTCTAGCTGATCTTTGGAGTGAGGGGGTTCATCTGTCACTGTCTGTGAAAATGATTTTACTTTGTGTATGGCATTGTTTTCAACATGGTACAATTTTGCAACAGTGGAATACCTTGGCAGTCTTACTTCATCATCACCATAATTCAGTATACGTACAGGAACCCTTCCCCTTCTTACATCAACCACCCCCCTGGCTGTCAGGAGCGTAGGACTACTATCAGACATCACGGGCTCCACTACTGCCTGGTAGTCCTGCCCTCTGAGGCCTATGGCTGCCCGACACCAGATCATCATTTCACTTCTGGGTGGTGCTACAATTGGATTTGGATCTGTCACCCGTACACTGCCAATTTCACCATTTGCCATTTTTACCTGCTGTTGATACACCAGAGCTCGGATCTCTCTCTGTAGAGCTCTCCTCTCGCTTGGCTTAGCGGAATCTGCACTCTGTTGGAGCAAAAACAACACTTCATCTAGGCATTTGACCATCCCATTAGTACCCAGTATCACGTGTGGATCCCGCTCTTATGGTTTGTCCTGAACCACTCTGATACCCTGGTTCTTCAGCTGCACCCTCCCTTTACTGTAGCTTTCCATTGCCCCTCTATTGTAACTAGCAAACCATTGGTTGCCTCAATGTTCAAGTCAGGGTTTGGGGGTTCTAGTTTAACATCTGACCAGAACCGTTTGTAAAGGATACTCGGGATGGTTGTCACCTGGGATCCAGTGTCTATCAATGCTGTGGTAGTGGTGCCGTCAATGATGATGGACAAGTACGGACGATCTCCCACGTACTTGCGCTCCCAGTTGGTTGGGCCTGAACTGTCTACTCCTGGGGGTGGCCCTCCTTTCCCAGGGGTTGCTCGTTTAAAGGACAGGACCGGTAAGCGTGTCCTTCTTTGTCGCCCTTGCGGTAGATGCAATGTCCGTCGGCGCTGTAGCGATCTGTAGGTCTCCCTCGCAGCAGCGGTGTCCTCTTCCTCATCCACGGAACTTCATCGGGGCTGTCAGCGAGCTGGATCTTGTCTGATGGCCTTGCTTCTGTCTTCGGTCTTCATTCACCTCTGAGCCTCGCCACCTCTTTGGTCAGATGCTGTACATCGGCCCACAATTTGTCACACCAGTCAGGTGTCACAGTCTGTGCACTGGACTGAACTGTGGGGGATGAACACGCTGCTTCTGGCACGGAAGGGGTGTTAGTCTATTGCGGCTGTGGGGTTAAATCCGGCACTGTAGGGAATTGCTGTTCCTGAACCGTTAAGTCTTTTAGGGTATCAAACTCTACATTAGGGCTTTGCAGGGCCCACCAGGGCACCTGTTTCTTATCATCAGGTAATCTAAGTCCCACAACAAACTGTTCAATTAGCGTTTTGTTTTCATCTCGAACACCACCGGGATCTGCTTGTTTTAACAGTCTCAGTGCCTCTTGCAGGCGCAGTGTATAGTCCAGGACACTCTCCTGTGCCCCTTGTTTGCAATGATAAAACAACTTAACTCCGCTTCGGTGTGATGCTCAACAACCCTGTTTAATTTTGCGAATATCTGCTCAACAGACTCCTGAGCGTCTACAGACCAGTTTCTGGTCTCCAGCTCTGCTGCATCTGTTAACTGTCCCATTACTACTGACGCTCTCTGCTTACCGGTCATCGCGTACATATCCAGCACGGTGCATATCTTCCTCTGGAACGCATCTAGGGTGCCGGGCTTGCCACTGTACTTTGGTAGCCAGCCAGCATTCGGGACGTACGTCAGAGATATCGGCATTATCGGGGCCGCCGGTGCGGGCAGCGGTGGCGGCATGGCGCCGCCGGGTGGTTGGACGACCGAGGCCTGAGCGTCCTGGGGCCCCGGCGGGACAACCGGTTGGTTTGCTTGCGGGGGTACCGCGTTACTGGGATCCGGGTTACTCATCCTCGCTCCCCCTTAGTTAATCGCGGCCAGTCTCTTTCAAATCAACGGAAGTTGTCGGCCCAGTGGTGGGGAGTGAGGCACCACGGGAGTTCGGCGGAACTCGTCAGAGCGTGGGGCGGGGCCTATCTTCGCGCCATTTGCACAGCAACGCCCCTTCTTTTTCCGCTCTTCGCGCAGCAATAGAGGTTCAAAGTTACAGTTCAGCAATCACAGTCATTAAATAGCACACAATACCCGTTTGAAAACGGGTCTTTACGCATCCTGTTCGTAGACGACAGATTTGACTCACCGTCGCCGGGTGCTTAGGCCTCGGGCACTAGCTACTGTCACGGTTCGGTGCTAGAGGCAAGGAGAGCCCGGTGGTCAAAGTAAAGGGCTGGGTAGAAAATAGAGTTTATTTCGTGATGCCACCTGTGGGTGTCCAGTGATTGCACTGTCGCTGCTTGGACCTCCGGGGGATGTGCGGCAGCTAGATGGAAAACGCTCCCCACAGGACGAGCGGGAGTCCCCGGGGTCAGTTGGTGGAGTGGAAGGGAATAAAGTAGCGCGGTCGGTGTAGTGTGACTGGAATGAGTGACACGTACACAAAGTCTTTTGGTACCTTTACTGGTGTCTTCAGGTACGCTCGACCGGGGGTGAGGTAACACTTCTGGATTTTTCCACAGCAAGCAGGGTTATAGGCTTCCTATTAAACGTCGTTCTGTTGGAGTCTGGCAGGCATGGAACCCGACCAAACCGGTACTGCACTTTCTTGTGTGACTCTTTACACCTGGGTTTGTTGCACTGAGGGCACTTCTAAAGGAATACTGCCGAATTCTCGACTCCGGGCTCTCATTTGGTGGTGCTTCGGGCGTCCGGGGAGCTAAACCCCCTTGTTGTGGTGCTGGTTTCTCTACAAGTCTGCACTGTGGTTTTGTAGCTCAGACTCAGTGACCGGAACTCTGTTATGGCCACTTTACACGCGGCAACAGGAAGATAGAAAACGGGAGGTGTCGGAGACAATTGTACCTTTTACCTTCAAAACACCTTGAAGTGGCTGCGTGTAATTCAGGTATCTGCAAGGTGTTTTGAAGGTAAAAGGTACAATTGTCTTTGACACCTGCTGTTTTCTATCTTTCTGTTGCCGCGTGTAAAGTGGCCATTAGGGTGAGTCTGGATAACTCCTCTGCCCCTATTCAGTACTTGTCTCCTGTTCCTATGACCCTTGTTTCAAGGGTCTACCACTCTCCAGGTGTCTCTGGCATGGGCCTAGCTTGGCTCCAGTACCAGGTCAGCTCTCCTAGCTGTTTACAGTTCTTTAGTGACTGCACACTCTGGTGCTTCTCCCTCCAGGACCCGTATTTATAGGGGAAACTGGCTTAAGGCAACCAGTGGGGCTCCCCTACAGGTCTAGGGTGAAAGGTGTTGTTAGTTAGTGGGGGCTGCTAGCTGTGTACTATCCATCCATGTCCCAAGGGATCCTGTGGTGACCACCAGGGTGCCACATCTGCAGCAAGAAGTCCACAATACCCGGGTGCCTGAAAGCGACTCGGTTCATGTCAGTGGGCGCTACTGAAGATCACATTGACTCCAGAGAAGAGATAGGGGTAGGACCAGAGGTGGAACTTGAAGCTCAGGGGCCCTGATGCAAAAGCTCCAATGGAGTCCCCAATTATTGCAAATCTTTAATAGTATTAGTCTTTTTCTATAGGTCAAAGGGACTTGGGGCCCCCTAGACTCCAGGGTCCGAGTGCGATCGCAACCCCTGCACCTGTTGTAGTTACACCCCTGCTTTTATGCAGGAGTGATTGGTCCACAATATGGTGCCCAACATAGAGCTGTATTCTTCCTATTCTGTCCAGGATTGTAATTTTTTCCATCAGATGAAACATACTAAGGTTTTCTGGGGGTTTTTTTGTTACCAGGCTGCACACACACCCAAGATTCTCCCCACACTGAAGCTTTTACAAAATAAATCACCGGCGCTACCTAATTGTTACCACCAGGGGGGGTAAAAGCGTCTACAACACTGCTCAGTGCTCAATTACGACCTTCCCAATATGGCCGACTTCACTACGCCGTCGCCGGGAGATGACGTCACGGCGGCAGCGCGCGGCGGGACAGGCGAAAGAAAGAAGCGCTGCAGTGGCGGGAGCTGCGGGAGGGTGAGGAAAGCCCTCATGGCAACACGCACACCACCACACTCACACAGTGCATTGTAGTAGACTGCACTGCATGCTGGGGTTTGTAGTGCCACGCAGTTATATTGTCATTATCTGCATGGTTGGGCTGTGGAGGTAAGATACTACAACTCCCAGCATGCCCTGGTGACCATTACACTGGATTATATACTGTGTATATGCATGTAAGTGTGTGTATGTATGAATGTGTATATGTATGTGTATATATCTCCTCACCTCCGTGCAGCACAGTGTATACTCACAGCTCCAGAGTAGTTATTGTGCCGCCCCCTTACATATGGCCGTTAATAAGGTGACAGTCCCTGTGCTGCTGGAGACTTAGCAGACAGGAATCCGGCTGCTGCACCACCTCTTCCCTCCGGAGTGGGTGAGAAGTGATCGCTCCTCTTTCTTCATCTGTAAACCCCAGCTGTATCCTGCAGCCACAATGCTGAGAGTTGTAGTTTCGTTATCGCTCCAAAGTCTCCAGTTGAAGACTGTTGTTTTCCTCATTATAACCTGCATCTTGCAGAGGTTGCAATCACACCCGGGCCCCAAAAGTCCATTTGGCCTATAGAAAAATACTATTTGCAATAACTGGGGGCCCCATTGGAGCATTTGCATCGGGGCCATGATCTTGAAGTTACGCCACTGCCGTCTTGTTTCTTCCCGTGTGCTTTTCATTTCATCAAAGGGAACCTGTCAGGTAGTTTTGCACCCAAGATATCACTACCTGTCCCCTAAACCCATCACTACCTGTCCCCTCAGCTTCATACTACATCCCTAATCATCTCTAAATGTGCAATATAATGGTTGTAAAGCATTTCATAGCTCAAGGCAGGTTTACACGTTGTGATATCGGCGTCCAATTTCAATGAAAAGTCACGTGGTTCGATCGTTGGAGATGATATCATTCCTGCGTTGTATGGTGTGAACGTCCAATACGATGCAGGAACGATGTCAATGCGATATCGGGGATTGAATGAGCGTGCTATTCAATGCTCCGATATTGAATGCAGATTGGAGCCGGATCGTGCTGTGTGACAGCCCAACTACGATGTGAAGTTCTACGTCACCCATTCACTCCCATGTTAAATGGTCGTTCCTGGGTTGGGGGGCGTAGACATCGTACGGACGTTGGATCCAGAAATCGCAACGTGTAAACCTCTGATGCGATGCGGGAGAAACGTGCACTAAATGCATGCTCCCGCGCCATTGAATTGCGATATCGGAACGATATTGCAACGTGTAACCCCACCTTTACATTTTCCCCTGTTAACGAGGCATCGTCCAGACGTGCGGGCATTATTTTGGATTTCCGTGCAGCTTCCATTCGTGGTTATCACACCTCGGTGGCAGTGATAACCGAATGTAAGGCGCAGCCCTCTTTGTAAATACTAACATCTATGTGCTGCTCCCTGGTATGGCGCGTTGGCTGTGTCTATTCCTGAGAATTGGGTGTACTTGCAGTATAGACAGAGCCTAATTAATAGGGGAAAATGTAAGTTCTAAAATGCTTTTTATCAACTATTATACTACACATTTGGATCAGACAGGGCTACTTAGAATAGTACTAGGAAGCTGCAGGGACAGATAGTGATAGCTGTGGAGGCATAAACGAGCTGACAGGTTCCCTTTAAAGGATTATTCCAAAAATATTAGTTCTCCCCTAAGCATAGCACAGGGAATACCTTGCTGGCAATGATCGGACCCCAGTGATCCCAAGGACCCATCTCTAGTTCTCATTGTGAATGGTTCAGGGGTGCCATGCTTAGCTTCCATCCCTATAATTGTAGTGGCACCACCAAAAATATCTGAGTGCTGAACTCTTTCTCCAGCAGGTCTATAGACAATGAAATAGAGCAGAGATTGAGCTCCTCTGCCCCATGTAGGACCAGAAACTGCATCAGAGAATGTTTTTGCAATTGCTGTGAATCCCGGAAGTTCGATCCTTCCTCCTCCAGCATTTATCTCCATGCATTTTAATATATGCATAGGAGATAACCTAATATTTTGAGAATAGCCCTTTGATTTTTGCAATGATTTGGATATTTCTATCTACATTGTGTACCATGCCTACCTGCCCCTTCCTGACTCTCCTCCCTTATGTTTGTAATAATGTAAAAAATAAATAAAACAACCTCTATTAAAGTAAGTATTACAATGGATATACTTTTTTTTTCTTTTCTTTGACCCAGATTCCCCTTATTTCACAAGTTGCCACGATGTTCACAGACTTAGCAGTCGGTCAAGGATCCGGACTCCTCTCGCCTCCATCTGAAGACCCTGCCACTTACACCAGAGTGTCCAATGCTCTGTACACCAATCGCTCCGAGAGCTTTCGGCTGGGAGAGCGAACTTTCACCCGCCAGTATGCCCACATTTATGCCACCCGACTACTACATATGAGGCCACTTCTTACAGAGTGTGCAAAGAAGAAATGGGGTATGTATGCGTAAGGGATCGTAAAGGGACTCTGACTGTTCAAACCAAGTCCTGGCGCTAGCTACATAATGGCGTGGCTAATCATTTACATATATCTTCCCAAATGTTTGTTTTCCATCCACCTCCTCCCTTTACTGGCTCTATGAAGCCAAAGCAGTTAATCAAAGAAGAGCAGGGGTGGGAAATTAGAAAAACCAAACAGGTGGGGAAATTCACTTATATAATTGGATCTGCCATGCTGCTGAAATGTGACTTCACAGAAGCCTGGGGCTTCATTCACTCCCCGCAGCATCTGTTACATCTGGAAAGGGACATCAGCAGGGTGTACTAGTTTCTAACATAGCCCCCCCCTCTGAAGACATCTCGGATCCTGGATGATGGACCCTGGGTTATGTCCACTGCCACCATAGCTTCCAACTATAAAAGATGTTGACAGGGGGCTGAGATAGAAGCAGGGTGAGCAACACCAGCTCTGCCCCACAGCTTCTAGCCCCTCAAACGAATTGTGAGCAGTGAAGTGGACACCAGCACCTCCCCCTGATAATGATTCGTTTGCGGGCGTGGTAGAAGCTGTGGGGCAGAGCTGTTGTCACTCACCCTGCTTATATCTCTGCCCCCGATGACGTATTCTTTCACAGATCAGTATGACAGTAGTAGAAGTAGAAGCACAGTGTGGTCGCTGCACTCATCTCGCCCACAACATCCATAAATAAAGATAATTACAAAAGTGGTTATGGTGATCCCGAGCCTTTTAAGCCCTTACGGTGCATATATCATTGTTCACGCGGCATCTGGATCTTATCATGCTGTATTTTGAGCAATCTCCAGAGCCTCAGGGTCCAGTTGACACTGGACTTTGTGGCTTTGTTTAGCATTATAAAAACATGGCTGCTTTCTTTGATAAACTGCACTCCCCTCCCACCATGTATTGTGTCTGGCATTGCAACTCAGTGAATGAAGTGAATGTAGCTGAGCTAACAGTGCTACACACCCCCGGGCACAGGAGAAGAAAGCAGCCATGTTTTTCTAATATTGGTGAACCCATTTAACTGCTGACCATTTAATAGCTAAGTAACACATTTATGCACCTTTAAGCAGCAAGGTAGATTGCCCTCCGCTAAGACCTATGAAGTCTAGTCAGGTACGGCTGTGTTAAACTAATAGCATACAAAAACTGAGAAGTTAAAATTAACTTTTACTGGCTCTATAGTTAAAAAGAATAGTTGTCTAGACCAAACAAAACAAAAAAGTGTGCATACGTGACTGTGCAAATCAGTGTAGTGCTAAACCGAACCCCTCTTATTACCAGGCTTCACAGGTACCCCCCAACTAGGTCCGTCCAAATACCCTAGGAACGCTGGCAGGTGCCTACTTTTTCAGTATGAGTTTCCCCTAGGATGTAGTTATCAGAGCAAACAATCCCATTAGGAACAAGATGGCCGCCGTGAAGTGAGGACGTGCTGCCATGCACTCCTCACCATCCATCGCCATCTGGAGCACGGGCTGGCCACTGAGCTGTGGCCCGCACCCCACTCTACCGGCCGCTGCTCCCTGCACCTGCCCATCCACCGGGCTTCCCGTCTGTGCCCTCACCCAGCCCGTGGGACACCCAGGACTCGGCCCTACCAACGGCCCAGCACCAGCCCAGCAGGAGCCAGCTTAACCGACCTGAGCGTTCCCTCCCCACCTCCTAAGGTGAGACCCATCCGGCACACCGTCCCTCGCTGCCTGAGCATGGGGACCGGCGGGACGCGCCGCAGCCCTGAGCCCGCGGCCCCCGTACACGCGGACCTCCTCCACCGCTCCTCCTGCCTCAGCGCAGGAGGGGCACAGCTTCACTGCTCCGGCGCCTTCCCTGCCCTCGGAGCGCCTGTGAGGGACCCTGTGCTCAGGACCGAAGCCGCGGCCTGAGTTTGGAGGCGAGGCCCCGCCCCCGCCGGTGACCGACCCGGCCCGCACCGCTGCCTACTCCTGCGGCGAGACTGAGACCCGGCAAAGACTCTGCCCACCGCGCACTGATCGGGCACCTGCGGTGAGTGCTGGACATCTGCCCCTCCTCCTCTTTGCTGCTCCCCGGTCTCCATCACCTGCCTGAACCTCCTGCGGTGCCCGGCTCCCGGCCCGACCCAGGGCCTGCTGTGCATCCCAGGCAACCTCTGCCCACAGGACCTCACCAAATAACGGGTCTCAGCAATCTAGTGACCCAGGTGCTGCACAGTTGAAGCCCCTCACCACTGACCAGGTCCCTCATCTCCTAGACCACCAGCCTCCTCCTTCCTACCCGCACGGAGCCGCCACCACCCTCACGGTGCCTCTGCCTGCATTGCACCTCTGACTGCACTACCCCCTTGGCTGCTTCTCACCCGTGGCTGCATTTCATCTCACCCGTGGCTACAATACCCTCCTGGCTGCCTCTCACCCGTGGCTGCACTGCATCTCGGCCTGCAATACCCTCTTGGCTGCCTCTCACCCGTGGTTGCACTGCATCTCGGCCTGCAATACCCTCCTGGCTGCCTCTCACCCGTGGCTGCACTGCATCTCGGCCTGCAATACCCTCCTGGCTGCCTCTCACCCGTGGCTGCACTGCATCTCGGCCTGCAATACCCTCCTGGCTGCCTCTCGCCCGTGGCTGCACTGCATCTCGGCCTGCAATACCCTCCTGGCTGCCTCTCGCCCGTGGCTGCACTGCATCTCGGCCTGCAATACCCTCCTGGCTGCCTCTCACCGTGCTGCACTGCATCTCGGCCTGCAATACCCTCCTGGCTGCCTCTCACCCGTGGCTGCACTGCATCTCGGCCTGCAATACCTCCTGGCTGCCTCTCACCCGTGGCTGCACTGCATCTCGGCCTGCAATACCCTCCTGGCTGCCTCTCACCCGTGGCTGCATGCATCTCGGCTGCAATACCCTCTGGCTGCCTTCACCCTGCTGCACTGCATCTCTGCTGCAGTACCCTCCTGCTTGCTACTCACCGTAACTGCATCTCATCTCGCCCGTGGCTCCACTGCACCTCTGCTGCACTACCTCCTGGCTGCTTCTTACCTGTGGCTGCAACCGACCTCACCCGCGACATCATCTCATCTCACCGGATGCACTCATCTCACCGTGTCTGCACCGCATCTCATCTCATCCGTGGCTGCATCTCGTCTCACCCGTGGCTGCACCTCATCTCACCCGTGGCTGCACCTCATCTCACCCGTGGCTGCACCTCATCTCACCCGTGGCTGCACCTCATCTCATCTCACCCGTGGCTGCATCTCGTCTCACCCGTGGCTGCATCTCGTCTACCCGTGGCTGCATCTCATCTCACCCGTGGCTGCATCCCGTCTCACCCGGGGTTCGTCTCACCCGTGGCTGCATCCCGTCTCACCCGTGGCTGCATCCCGTCTCACCCGTGGCTGCATCCCGTCTCACCCGTGGCTGCATCCGTCTCACCCGTGGCTGCATCCCGTCTCACCCGTGGCTGCATTTCATCTCACCCGTGACTGCATTTCATCTCACCAGTGATTACATCCCACCCCTGCTACATCTCATCCCTGGCTGCTTCTTCCCCTGACTGCACCAACCCCGGCTGCATCTCCCCTCCTGATACACCTCAACCCTAGTTGCATCCCTCCCCTGGTTCCATCCCTACCCTAGCCTGCATCTTATCCCTGAACTGCATCTCCTCCCCCGGACTGCACCTCATCACCTGGCCGTACCTCAACCACGGCCAATCACCCACCATCGGGAACTTACCCTTGCCACACCAGATCCCCGGCTACCTCTGACCCTACCCACCTCTCCTCTCTACTCACCCCACCATGTTTCCGCTCCTTCTCACCTTCACTCCCATCCTTCTCCACTTCCTACTACCCCCACCCATCCCCCCACTGGGCAAAGAAATCCTACTCTCATCCTCCATCCTTCCTACCCACCTCACCCAATGCTCTGAACTATTCCCCACTTTCAACCCTCCACCTCTAGACGTACACGCCCACCACGCAAGCTCCCCTGCTCCCACCTCCTAACCCTCTCCCTGCTCCTCCTACTCTCCGGTGATATTTCCCCTAATCCTGGCCCACCCCACCATACCACCCCACTCTCCTCCACCCCACTCCCAACGGCCCACCACCAACCCTCATAACCCCCTCAATCTCCGTCCCATTCCCCCTATCCCGGCTTCCCCTGTCCTGCTACCCGGGGCACTCTGGAACGCCCGCTCGGCCCGTAACAAACTAACACTTATCCACGACCTCGTCATCTCCAAAAAACTCTCCTTCCTCGGCATCACGAAGACCTGGCTTACCCCCTCTGACACAACCTCCCGGCCGCCCTCTCTTACGGGGGATTCACACTCTCCCACACTCCCCGCCCCACCAACACCCGCGGCGGTGGCGTCGGCCTACTTCTGGCCAGCGACTGCTCCTTCTCCCCTCTTACTCCACCCCCCCCTCCCCTCCTTCGAAGCACATTCCGTTCGCATCTACTCCCCCTGCAACCTCCAACTGGCTGTTGTCTACCGCCCCCCTGTATCCCCCTCTACCTTCTTCGACCACTTCACAACCTGGCTCCTCCACCTCCTCTCCTCAGACATCCCTACCATCGTCATGGGTGACTTCAACATCCCCATCGACACAGCCGCAGCCTCCAGACTCCTACCCCTCACCTCCTCTCTTGGCCTCTCCTAATGGATCTCCTCTTCCACGCACACTGGTGGCCACACACTTGACCTAGTCTTCACCTGCCTCTGCTCCCTCTCCGACCTCGCACACTCAACCCTCACCCACTCCGACCACAACTTACTGACCTTCTCGTCCCTCTTCCACCCCCTACCACGCTCCCCCCCCCCCCCCCCCCCGCTGGACACTTCCCCACCCCCGCAGAAACCTTCAGCTCATTGACTTCCATTCACTCTCTGAATCCCTCCTCCCCCTCTCCGACCTGGCCTCTTCTCATGACGCTGACTCCGCCGCCTCCCTCTACAACTCCACCCTCACCACAGCCCTCGACCAGGCTGCACCGCTCACATTTTACACAACACGATTACAACGTCAACCATGGCTCACGACCCTCACCAAAAAACTCCGACGGACGACTAGGGCAGCCGAGCGGAAATGGAAGAAGTCCCACTCCGCAGAGCACTTTACCCTATACAAGCGTTCCCTCAATACCTTCAAGACTGCTCTTGACTCCGCAAAACAAGCCTACTTCTCCTCCCTAATTACCGCCCTGTCTCACAACCCCAAAAACTCTTCAAAACCTTCAACTCCTTACTTCGCCCCGCTGCACCTCCTCCCTCACCTCTCATCTCCGCCGACGACTTCGCCACCTTCTTCAAAGACAAAATTGACAAACTCAGACAAAGCTTCGACCCACACTCCCCTCACCCCATCCCACCTCCAACCCATATCCCCCCCACCCAAATGCAATTTCACCCCCATGACTGAGGACCACCTCTCCTCCCTTCTATCACGATCACACCTCACCACCTGCGCCCTGGACCCACTCCCCTCCCACCTCATCCCTAACCTTACCACAGTCCTCATCCCTGCCCTGACGCACCTTTTCAACATATCACTCAAATCCGGTACATTCCCCTCACCCTTCAAGCACGCCCTAATCACGCCCATCCTAAAAAAACCATCCCTCGACCCTACATCAGTCTCCTGCCAAGAACTCGTTCTCTCAACCTCCCGCATCTCCACCTCCCATAACCGCACACAAGACTTCTCTCGTGCTTCTGCCAGACTCTGGAACTCCCTCCCTCACCACATCAGACACTCCCCGACCCTGGGAACCTTCAAGAAAAACCTGAAAACCCACCTCTTCCTACAAGCCTACAACACACACTGAGACCCTATCCACTGCACCAACTCACCTGTCCCCCCTCCTACTGTCTCCCTCCCCACCCCCTTTAGACTGTGAGCCCTCGCGGACAGGATCCCCGGCCCCATTGTACCTGTATTACTACTTGTGATCTGTCATCGTTTGTGGTCGTCGTCCTCGCCCACTTGTCTATGTCTACCCTCTAAATTGTAAAGCGCCATGTATCCTAAGAGCGCTATATAAATACTTATTAATAATAATAATAATTAGGTAAACCCAACCACATGCATAAGTGAAGAAACCGCTTGTATACTTCTATATGGAGCGATCTCACCCAGCTGTGTCCACCTGTACGCATGTATACGAGTCCATATAGCTCCGGATAACCTTCTGCTAGTGTTTTCCAGGCTGCTCAGGGCTCAGTGAATGCCATATAGCCACCATGTCATCTGATACGTTCCCTCCCGACGCGTTTCAGATCCCTCTTCTTCAGGGTGGTCATGGTACACATATAGGGATTAGTGTCCAAAGATACTCATCCCTGTGCAGATGATGGCGATGGTGTCTGTAATAGACAGTGAATATCAGTTGCAGTACCATCATTATCCACAGTAACCTATGTGCAGCTCTGATGCTGCATGGTCTAGTACCTAATCAGGGACCCAATTAGGGTCTTCACTTACCCAGTCTGGCCCCCTCAAGGTTGTGCAGCCGGATCACGCCGCCGCCGCATGGAATTGCTGGTTTTATCATTCCCGGGCGGTCACATGGAGTGTCACATGACCGGAAGTGACATCACGACGTGTCACTTCCTATTCCTGTAACCTGTGGAAAGCAAGCTTGCGTTCCACTGATCACTTCCTGCCTAGTACTGAGTAAGGGAGGATCACAGAGATTCAAGACCTTCCCGCAGGAGGTGAAGTCCCCCACAATGTACACCATACATAGGATGATGTCACTGTTAGGGGAGGATACACACATTACATGCGATGGGTGTATCAGTACCCAAGTGGGTGAAGGGGTTAAAAATCAAATCTGATCTGATCATACTTATTCATATTTACATTGGCCTTATTCTCTCCTAAGCTATTCATAGCATAGAGGTAGTCAGCATCATTTAGATGCTAAGGGACAGGCTGCATTGCTCATCACACTAGCAGGGACAGATCAGGTATGCTCAGCACTAGCAAAAGAGGAAAGGTTGAAAAGTAAAAGGAGAACAATTATAAGGTACAGTACAGCCTCATACCACTGCAGTTCTGTCCCTATTCTTCCCACTTTCCCTACCTACCAGCGGAGGTCGGCACCCAGAAGAACGGCGTCCCCACTCAGCGACGACTCTCCCTCCTAAATTTCCCTTCCCTGATAACTCATAGGAAGGGGGAGAAGGACAGGGGGGGTCTCATTGAGACCAAAGTGCGTCACCGTATTCAAGGTGAAAATCCAGAAACTTTCCTTTCTTAGGATCATGGAGTCCCAGTCTCCGCCTCGTACTGGGGGGGTATGCAGTCAATGCCTATGAATCGGACGCAGTCTTCATCTCCTCCATGTACCGCGTTGACATGTCGAGCCAGGGGGTGTCGTATTCCTTTTTTATGTCCTTCTTGTGCTCCCATACCCTCCGTCTTAGTTCCCTCCTTGTCTTTCCTATATACTCTAAGTTGCATGGGCACTGGGCTCCATACACCATACCTCTGGTCTTACAATTAATGAAGGATCTGATCTTATTCCTTCCACTTACATTGCAGGTGAAGTTTTTTGCTGTAACTATACTGCCACATTCGCCACAGTTACCGCACTTGAAACATCCTTTCAGGTTGCTTCTTAGCCACGTACCAGGAGCAGTGTAGTGGCTGTGCACCAATCTGTCTCTAAGGGACCTAGCTTTACGATAAGTCACCCTAGGGGTGGTTGGGAGATATGGACAGAGATCAGGATCCATCCTTAAAATCTGCCACTGTTTGGCTAAAATCTCCCTTACCTTCTCTGACCTGCTAGTGTAATTTGCAATCAGGCATACCTCATCACCACCCTCAGTCCTAGATGGTTCAGGTTTTGTCGCAAGCAGTTTTGATCTGTCTAGGTCTTTCACCTCTTTCCAGGCCTTCTTTATCACCATGTCCGGGTATCCTCTCTCTTTCAATCTCAGCTTTAGATCCTTAGCCTGAGTTTTGAACTGCTCTTCATGTGAGCAGTTCCTCCTCATGTTAATCATCTGCCTCTTAGGGATACCCTTGTTATGACTCTTAGGGTGGCCACTTTCCCATCTTAGTAACGAGTTTGTTGCGGTCTCTTTACGATATGTACTCGTCCTGAGGTTTCCTTCCTCCGTTCTTTCAATCAGAACATCCAGGAAGGGAAGTTTGTACTTATTAACCTCTGATGTGAAGTGTAGGCCCACGGTGTTATGGTTCAGAGTCTCTACCATGCCACCAAAGTCCTCTTCAGTCCCTCTCCACACTACAAAGACATCATCTATGAAGCGAACCCACAGCACCACCTTGTCGGTGTCGATCTGTGGGCTATCTCCAAAGACAATGGTTTCCTCCCACCAGCCCAGGAGCAGATTTGCGTAAGAAGGGGCCATAGAACTCCCCATCGCAGTGCCCGAGCTGGTGGAAGTACTTACCGCCAAAAGTGAAGGCATTCTTGGTCAGACAAAACTCTAGGATTTTGATCACAAAATCATTGTGTTTCTCGTACTGAACCCCCCTGCTTCTCAAGAAATACTTTACTGCCTCGATTCCCTTTTCATGGGGGATCGAGGAGTATAGAGCCTCAACAGCAATACTGCCTAACAGCATATCATCATCTATGATCATGTCTTCGATCTTTTTCAGGAGTCTGTTGTATCTCTCAAATAGGAGTTGAGAGAAACCACGTACGGTCTCAAGATCTTATCCACATATATACCTAAATTTTGTGTGCTACTATTGATGCCTGACACAATAGGCCTGCCTTGAGAGGAGACATTCCTTTATGTATTTTGGGCAAACCGTAAAATGTTGCCAATGTTGTTTCTGAAGAAGGAAATCAAACTCCTTGTGATCCAGGAGACTTTCGCTGAGTCCCCAGTCCAAAAGGGCCTTCAAATCTCTTTTATACTCCTGGGTGGGGCTAGATGGTAAAATAGCATAGTTTTCGCGATCCATTAAGATGTTATTACACATAACCTTGTATCCATCGGTATCCATAACTACCACATTACCACCCTTATCAGATGGTTTTATGGTTATGGATTGATCTTTCTCTATACCGAGGATACAGAACATCTCCTCTTTGGAGAGGTTATGGTTTCCCTTCTTGGTTTGCAGATTCCGGATCTCATTGGAGACCAGATTGACAAAAATGTCAACAGAACCTACGTCACCAGTAAGGGGTGGCATACGCATACTCCTATCGCAGAGGTCCGTAAAGGGACCTCTGCCTTCCAGGGTGTGGTCAGCGTCCCCCAAATGAAAAAGAAGTCTCCCATCCTCCAGAAGGTCGTCAGGAACACCAAGTTGTTTACTGGTGGTTCTGTCTTGTTTGACAAAATGTTTTCGCCACCTTAACTTTCTGGCAAATAAGTTTAGGTCCTTGATCATCTCGAAGGTGCTAAAGTCTGTCGTGGGAACAAAAGATAATCCTTTGCTCAGGACAGTCATCTCTGAGTCGGTCAGGGTTCTGGAGGACAAATTGACCACATGCAGGGACTTTACTGATGTTGAAGCAGGGATGGGCCCGGTCGGGTGCCCATGCAACTTAGAGTATACAGGAAAGACAAGGAGGGAACTGAGACGGAGGGTATGGGAGCACGAGAGGGACATAAAAAAGGAATACGACACCCCCTGGCTCGTCATGTCAACGCGGTAAATAGAGGAGATGAAGACTGCGTCCGATTCATAGGCATTGACTGCATACCCCCCCAAGTACGAGGCGGAGACTGGGACTCCATGATCCTAAGAAAGGAAAGTTTCTCGATTTTCACCTTGAATACGGTGGCGCCCTTTGGTCTCAATGAAACCCTGTCCTTCTCCCCCTTCCTATGAGTTATCAGGGAAGGGAAACTTAGGAGGGAGAGTCGTCGCTGAGTGGGGACACCGTTCTTCTGGGTGCCGACCTCCGCTGGTAGGCAGGGAAAGTGGGAAGAATAGGGACAGAACGGCAGTGGTATGAGGCTGTACTGTACCTTATAATTGTTCTCCTTTTACTTTTCAACCTTTCCTCTTTTGCTAGTGCTGAGCATACCTGATCTGTCCCCGCTGGTGTGATGAGCAATGCAGACTATCCCTTAGCATCTAAATGATGCTGACTACCTCTATGCTATGACTAGCTTAGGAGAGAATAAGGCCAATGTAAATATGAATAAGTATGATCAGATCAGATGTGATTTTTAACCCCTTCACCCACTTGGGTACTGATACACCCATCGCATGTAATGTGTGTTTCCTCCCTAACAGTGACCTCATCCTATGTATGGTGTACATTGTGGGGGACTTCACCTCCTGCGGGAAGGTCTTGAATCTCTGTGATCCTCCCTTACTCAGTACTAGGCAGGAAGTGATCGGTGGAACGCAAGCTTGCTTTCCACAAGTTACAGGAATAGGAAGTAACACGTTGTGATGTCACTTCCGGTCATGTGACACGCCATGTGACCGCCCGGGAATGATAAAACCAGCATTTCCATGCGGCGGTGGTGTGATCCGGCTGCACAACCTTGAGGGGGCCAGACTGGGTAAGTAAAGACCCTAATTGGGTCCCTGGTTAGGTACTAGACCATGCAGCATCAGAGCTGCACACAGGTTACTTTGGATAATGATGGTACTGCAACTGATATTCACTGTCTATTACAGACACCATCGCCATCATCTGCACAGGGATGTGTATCTTTGGACACTAATCTCTATATGTGTACCATGACTCCCCTGAAGAAGAGGGATCTGAAACGCGTCGGGAGGGAACGTATCAGATGACATGGTGGCTATATGACATTCACTGAGCCCTGAGCAGCCTGGAAAACACTAGCAGAAGGTTATCCGGAGCTATATGGACTCGTATACATGCGTACAGGTGAACACAGCTGGGCGAGATCGCTCCATATAGGCGTATACAAACGGTTTCTTCACTAATGCATGTGGTTGGGTTTACCTAATGGGATTGTTTGCTCTGATGACTACATCCTAGGGGAAACTCGTACTGAAAAAGTAGGCACCTGCCAGCGTCCCTAGGGTATTTGGACGGGACCTATTTGGGGTACCTTTGAACCCTGGTAACAAGAGGGGTCCAGTTTAGCACTACACTGACTTGCACAGTCACGTATGCACACTTTTTTGTTTTGTTTGGTCTAGACAACTATGTCTTTTTACTATAGAGCCAGTAAAAGTTAAGTGTTAACTTCTCAGTTTTTCTATACATTTATGCACCTGCATGGAACTAGATAGGCAAGGAAGCTTTGATTGTAGACACAAGGATAGTGTATAGTCAGTGATTACTACAAGGCAGTGCAGAAATCTGCAAAGAGCAGGTCTCTGGCGGTCCTCTTCCTGTAGCAAGAGACACTATTTCATGCACATTTTAGCTTTGTGATCACACCTGTGTCCTCTGACTCCACTGCTGACACCATTCATCCCTGGATGGAGAGATTGCTGTTTAATGTCCTCACTTGGACCCCCTGGCAACATTACCCGACCCCTCACAAATGAAAGCAAAATCCTGCCTGGCCTGAGTTACATTGAGTACATATATTTTTAGGATTCACTTCTTCCTGGTGTTTCCCCTCCAGGCGATGATATAGCTGTACGGAAGCTGTGTGAGCTCCAGGCGGGGGAGAGGTGCTGCGTGGTGGGAACCTTGTTTAAGTCCATGGAGCTGCAGCCGTCCATCCTGCGGGAGATCAGTGAAGAGGTACGAGCGTATACATGTCTCCCTTCACTATACCAGTCTGTTAATATTTTATCATTCTAGCAAAGATTATTGCCATGCGTGATCAGCTCAGCAGAGTGTGAGTGTTCAGTTCAATAAAACATGGCCATAGAAATGATCAGGAATAATAAAGGGAATCTGTCAGCAAGTTTTTGCTAACTCATCTGATAGCAACATAATGTAGGCAAAGAAACCGTGAACCGAACGATTTATCACATAGATTACTGCCTGCAGCCGTTGTCATACAATCAAAGAATTTAGTTTTCTCTATCGCTTCATTGAGGCACACAGGATACCAGGGGTTTATGCTTTGCTGCCACTAGGAGGTGACACTAGGTTAAATAAAAAAAATGTAGCTCGTCCTCAGAAGTATACACCATGTAGCAGAGCTGGGAGAGCTGACCCCGCCTACACCAAGCTCTCTGTCACAGCAGGGTGTGTGTTAGACTGACTTGGGTGTGACAAAGTAGTCCTGTAATGGTCATCACCACTAAATCCTTTAGTTTAAATAAGCAATAGCCCAGAGCCTGATATGAAGGTACAGTTGCTTTTTGTTTTTTATCACTTGCAGCATGCTGTCCTCAGCTTACATAGTAAAAACCAGCTGACAGATTCCCTTTAAATTTGGGATACGTTCCCACCATATGACATTGTGTGTAGTGGTTCCGAGCACAATACTGATTCAATAACGTATGATTGCCAAGACTATGTCTCACCATCAGTAGTAGATTACCACGGCACTGAAGTGTGCCAAAAAAAGTGATCCAGCACTATAACTGTACAGGTAAAGCGGTCAACGTTTTGCACCGTAGACCTTGTTCACAGCATAAAAGTTATATACCAAAAGTAACATGAGTGACATAATGTGAAATGTATAATAAAAATTGAAGATACAGTAACATAAAAAAAAAAGGTAAAATAAATAAAACCTTGTTTAATTGAGCCAATATGTGACAAAATTCATTATATATTATATTCACCATTATGGATATAGTAATTAATCAAGTCAAGAAAATTTATCAAGTCAAAAATAAGGTGAAGCAAAAATAAGAGATGTGCATGGAATTAATATAAAAAATTAATAATGGCCACCTAACAGAAAAAGCAGAGAAAGGAAACAATACATGGCATGATAAAGAGTATTAAAAGTAGTAAAATGAAAAAAACAAGAGAATGGGGAAAAAAATGAATGAAAAAAAAAAACTTTGTATCTCACCAGGCAGGATGTGTTCATGATGGTGTATTTTAAAGAAACCTTGTCATGAACATACAGTCCAATCTGTGGACAGCACAGTATAGAAGAGAAATGGAGCAGATCACTCTTTAGGATTGTTGAAATTTGTGTATGCGGCCAGCAGCCGTCTATTGTGCGTGCGGCCCGCAGCAGCCTCCACTGTGCGTGCGGCCTGTAGCTGTTGTGTATGATGTATTGTGTATACAGCTAGCAGTAGTCTCTGGTGTGTATACAGCCAGCAGCAGTCTCTGTTGTGTATTCAGCTTGCAGCATAGGACAGTTGGATATCAACTGTACATGGTCTATTACCAGCATAAATATTTTATCATCTTCTTGCTCTGTGAAGCATTCTTCAGATGCAAATGTTCATTTTTTTTTCTGGCCGTAATTATGTTCAGTTGGATAAATCTCCATTCGTACATAGTCTGTAATGACACCGGTCTCTGTCCACAATACATTGTTCTAACAGGTTTATTTCCAGTTATTGGTCTCAGTCCCCCACCTCCCCTGGTTGGAACAGCAGCATCCACCAATTCAAGTGAAGTTCCTGGCATATCTGTAGTGGGGGCGCCGCTGAGCAGGGAAAACATGTAAGGGGCTGTAGCCCTAAAGCAATACTGTGGCCTGTTCATTTTCTAAATATAATATTCTTTTAATATGTCATGTATGGGGGCAGTGTTGTAACTTAGCAGTTCTTGGGGTTCTGGGTTCAAGTCCCACCAAGGAAACATCTGTAAGGAGTTTGTATGTCCTCCCCGTGTTTGTGTGGGTTTCCTCTGTTTTCTTCCCACATTCCAAAGACATACTGATAGGGAATTTAGATTGTGAGCCCCAGTGGGGACAGTGTTGATGCTGTGAAATTAATGGCACTAGATAAGGGAAATAAATAAACTTACCCTGAGACTGGCGGCTTTTTCTTCTATGTATGTAGTTCTAGAGTCCTCCAGAAGGGGGCAGGCAAAGCATTCAAAGGCTGTCAGTCTGTATTAGCAACTGTGTGAGAATACATCGCCACAGCCACGGCTGTAGCTGCTGGACAATGGCGTCACCTGACGTATTCCTGTCCTGGTGTCCCAAACTCCACATTGTGACTCCTGCTGACACTTTAAGTTGCATCCATTTATAGGTGATTGGATGTATATCAACATTGCCGTTTTATGGAATTTGCCCATGTCCTATAATGTATATTATTTTGCTGTCGTTTGACTTCATTGTCTATAAGACAAACAAACCCCCCCCCCCCCCCACACAAGTGAAGACTGGGGACCCGGAAACCACCACTGATAAGTAGAATGAAGAGGCGCACAGGACTCAGCTTACGCTCGCAGATCCCAATCTATTACCATTATATTGAGTTCATTGTTATTGAGATTATCATCAATATAGCATGGAGACATGGCCGTATGCTGAATAAGCACAGAGTGTCTGTTTGGGGTGCAGTTTCTGTACCAAAAATGGATCCTCTTGCAAAAAAGCATCACAAACACATCATCTGTTTGTGTTGCTTTTTTGCTCCATTTTTCAGGGAATGCAGACAGACAGATAGAGACAGACACACAGACACTTTCTTACCCTCCCCTTGATCCCACAGTGAGCTCTGGTGAGGTCTTCCTTCTGGGCACCAGCAGGACCTGTGAGTAATACGAGTACTTGTAGGACCTTGCACCATGTGACTCTCAGGCTAAGTCACATGAGCAGGTCCTGCTGATACCCAGAAGGAAGACCTCACCGGGGCTCACAGTGGGATCATGGGGAGGGTAAATAATGGAGCGTTGGTGGTGTGCAAAATGCAGAAGAAAAGCAGAGCATTAATTGACACTCATTGTTTTGCGCAGCAGTCAAAAACTCTGTCTGCACTGCAAACTGAAAATCCCATTCACTCTGCTGCAGACGCAGGGACTGATCCGTTTTTGGTGCAGTTTTAGAAAAAAAACGCAACACAAAAATACGAATCAGAAACGTCCAGTGTGAACAGTCTTAAAGAGAACCTGTCTCAACGACAAATGTGAGCAGTGCCCTTATTTTATTATTTATTTATTAGGTTATTAAAGTCCGCCATATGGTTCCAGAGATGTGAGCCTCTTTATTCAGGGCTAATTTTTATGTTTTTTATGTGAAGGGGGGGGCTCGCCCTTGGGGTGCGGGGGCTCGAAGGATTGGCTTTGGGGTGCTTGGGCTCGCAGCATGCCCTTGGGGTGCGTGGGCTAGCAGGATGCCCTTAGGGTGCGGGGGCTCGCAGAATTGCCTTTGGGGTGCTTGGGCTCGCAGAATGCCCTTGGGGTGCGTGGGCTCGCAGGATGCCCTTGGGGTGCGTGGGCTCGCAGGATTCCCTGGGGTGGCAAAGAGCAAAACTGGCCACTTTTGATGTGACAGGTCCTATTTATAGGGTGTTGTCTGGACTAATGTTACTGATGACCTATGTTTAGGACCGATAATCAATATCAAATTGGTTGGGGTCTGACACCCCGTGCCCCTAGGAATCAGCTGTTAACTCCTGATTTAGAGCAGATCTGCAGTTCTCTGCAGCGGCCACTATACAGTGTACAGAGCTCATGGATTGGAGTGCTGGCTCTCTAACCCCCACCGATCCCGTACTGACAACCTATTCCCTAAGCATTGATCATCCATATCATATGTCCAGACAACTCCTGTAAGAATTTTTTCGTTTAAGAGTTTTTTTCCGAACCAAACAATACATCCATGACCGGCGGCTCACGTGGCTCAGGCTGATTCATGCTTAGACGCATTTACAGTAATTGAATCAACATCCTCAAAAAAACGATAATCCTGGTATAAACACTACAGCCTGTAATTCAGGTGAATGTCATCTCAGGGTGAGCACCCTTCAGGTCAATTCTACACTTAAAGTACCTTACCCTGAAGAGGAATGATGCACCTCTATGCTATTTGCAAGATTAATTACATCTGTCTGTTATTCCGTTCTCTTGCCTCTAGCACAACCTTCTGCCTCAACCTGCAAGACATAAATATATCAGTGATTCAGATGAGCTTATACTGGAAGACGAACTGCAGAGGATCCGGTTGGAGGGCGCCACCGATGTGCAGATGTTTGTGACAGGTGAGTGTCCATATCAGTGGAATAATTAAAGGGGTTATCCGTTTCACTATTGGCAGGATTGGTGGAGGTGCAGCCATTGGGACCCCCTTCATCCAGGGAACAAGTGTCTTCATTACAGCTTCCTCCCTCACCCAACCCCCTTCGCTGGCCATATTTCCTTCCCCCTTCCTCCGCTGGCCATTTGCTGACTATTCCCCCCCCTTCGCTGGCCATATCCCCCTTGGTTACCCATCTTCCTTGTGCTCTCCTAGGTGCAGTCATAGCTGTCCTCGGTGAAGAAGTTGATGCTGGAAAATTCATTGTAGAAGATTTCTGCTTGGCGTCCCTTCCCTCCCAGTCCCCTTTACCAGATTTGGAAGAAGACAGGTGAGCCCCTTCCTCCCCCGCTTCATTTTTCTCAGGTATAACGCCAGAAATATGGAGTAAGCAATATCCATTGTAAAACAAATAACCTTTATTGAAATATTTTGAAAACGCATACAAACCACATAATTATTAGGTCAAATATGGAAGAATTTGGAATAAAGGGAAAGCAGGGTAGGTCTCCAAAGAAACTGTTAGTAGTATATAGGTAAAAAAACTACTAGAAAAAAGCAGCATCAGAAAACTCACCATCCATGCCAAAAACAGAAACCAAATGCACTTACAGGACGCAGTCAGAGCCCAAATGTGAAGCAAGCCCAGCTGCAGGCTGATAAAATCACTTCTACCAACAAGATGTGGGAGGCGACCTGCCATGCATACACTAGGCCTGCATAGAGCACCATTCACACTGATATGTGCTGGGCTTGCTTCACATTTGGGCTCTGACTGCGTCCTGTAAGTGCACTTGGTTTCTGTTTTTGGCATGGATGGTGAGTTTTCTGATGCTGCTTTTTTCTAGTAGTTTTTGTACAATTTTGTTAGGACTGGTGAGCATGGGATCCCTTGTCGTGGGTCACCAGCTTAAATGTCTTGGGCCAACACATGAACCAAAATCCCATCTATAAAGGTTTTTTATTTATCATATAAAAAACTTTTGCACTTTTTTATCCATCCAGGGTGCAGTTGGGCCCATAGGGGCGCCATTCATCTAGTGGTGCAGAAGCATCGTACTGTGCGGCCCAATGCTCAGGCAGCGGAGCGGTTGGGTAGCTTTCAGACACTCTGCATCATATGTATCAGTGTGAATGGTGCTCTATGCAAGCCCAGTGTATGCATGGCAGGTCGCCTCCCACATCTTGTTGGTAGAAGTGATTTTATCAGCCTGCAGCTGGGCTTGCTTCACATTTGGGCTCTGACTGCGTCCTGTAAGTGCATTTGGTTTCTGTTTTTGGCATGGATGGTTAGTATATAGGTAAATTCATCAGAAAATAAGACATTTAAAGATAAGTAGATAATATGTATGTTTAATATCAGTAAGTTACTGAAATATACAGCCCCACAACCAAGTCAAATAACAATGTCCAGATACAAGATATCGGACCCCACAGGATTGGGATACTCATCTAAGCATCTGTATATCATCTTCTATGATCCCATTATACAGTGGGTACGGAAAGTATTCAGACCCCTTTACATTTTTCACTCTGTTTCATTGCAGCTATTTGGTAAGTTCAAAAAAGTTTATTTTTTTCTCATTAATGTACACTCTGCACCCCATCTTCACTGAAAAAAAAACAAATGCAGATATTTTTTCCAAATGTATTAAAAAAGAAAAACTGAAATATCACACAGTCATAAGTATTCAGACCCTCTGCTCAGAGACACATATTTAAGTCACATGCTGTCCACTTCCTTGTGATCCTCCTTGAGATGGTTCTACTCCTTCATTGGAGTCCAGCTATGTTTAATTATACTGATAGGACTTGATTTGGAAAGGCAGACACCTGTCTATATATAAGACCTCACAGCTCACATTGCATGTCAGACCAAATGAGAATCGTGAGGTCAAAGGAACTGCCCAAGGAGCTCAAAGACAGAATTGTGGCAAGGTACAGATCTGGTCTAGGTTACAAAAGACGTTCTGCAGTACTCAAGTTTCCTAAGAGCACAGCGGCCTCCATAATCCTTAAATGGATGAAGTTTGGGACCACTAGAAGTCTTCCTAGACCTGTCCATCCAGCCAAACTGAGCAATTGAGGGAGACGAGCCTTGGTGAGAGAGGTAAAGAAGAACCCCAATATCACTGTGGCTGAGCTCCAGAGATGCAGTAGGGAGATGGGAGAAAGTTCCACAAAGTCACCTATCACTGCAGCCCTCCACCAGTCAGGCCTTTATGGCAGAGTGGTCTGACGGAAGCCTCTCCTCAGTGCAAGATATAGCCCATATAGAGTTTGCAAAAAAACACATGTATGACTCCCAGACTATGAGAAATAAGATTCTCTGGTCTAATGAGATGACGAAAGAACGTTTTGGTGATAATTCTAACCGGTATGTGTGGAGAAAACCAGGCACTGCTCATCACCTGTAATAAAATCAAAGTCCAGCTAATTTCAATTCCACCTACTACAATATACATCCAAATCAACTGTATCCCACCTCTATCAGAGTGCACAGATGACAAGTGAAACTGTATTAATTTGCACAAATTAATTCTTTATTAAAATTCATGTTTAAAACTTACATTTTCAGGTACCATAATAATTAATTATACCACAAAAGGTGGGTCACTAACATATACTGTTACTCTCTTTGCACATATGTAATATCCTGCCCGAAACACACAGATGAGCCTGATAAATAGCAATATCCTACTTCCAGCTATCCAGATCTTACATCAACCATTCATTACTTTGTACGAAGCTGGTTTTATTACCTTGTGCTGCAGTTACATTCACAGGAGTGCAAATCCGTAGTGGCCCCCACCAAACCGCCCTGAGGACGAAGCAACTTTGAAATGTACATAGGCAGTTTGGGTGTTTCGGGCAGGATATTATATATGTGCAAAGAGAGTAACAGTATATGTTAGTGGCCCACCTTTTTATGGTATAATTAATTATTCCGGTACCTGAAAATGTAAGTTTTACACATGAATTTTAATCTATTATATAATCACGAATGGGATTTTTGCCCCTTTTGAGTCCGCTCACGCTGCGAGTCAATGTCGTCATGTGGATACGACCGAAGCATTGGCCGCGAAGCGGCCATTGCGAGCAGTTCTAAGGCGACTCGCTATGCCCGCGCAGCGGGCATGGCGAGTCGCCTTAGCAGCGCGAAGCATTGGCCGCGAAGCGGCCATTGCGAGTCAGAGACTCGCTCTGCTAGAATCCCGATGCATCTGCATCGGGCACCCAGCTAGTAAATTAATAATTAATTGTGCAAATTAATACAGTTTCACTTGTCATCTGTGCACTCTGATAGAGGTGGGATACAGGTGATTTGGATGCACACTGCTCATCACCTGCCCAATACAATCCCAACAGTGAAACATGGTGGTGGCAGCATCATGCTATGGGGGTGTTTTTCGGCTGCAGGGACAGGATGACTGGATGCAACTGAAGGAAACATGAATGAATGCAGCCAAGTACAGAGAGATCCTGGATGAAAACCTCTTCCATCCAGGATAAATCGTTATTTGTTTTATAGTGGATTGTGTTTACTCCATGTTTCTGGGGCTCTATCACTAATAGGAGTACTTCATTACTTACTATAGGGAGAAGCAGTGATATATTGATTCTTATTCTTGTGTTTCTGGCCTGGTTCTAAACCTGCTCTTCATGAATTGCTGAATGTTCATTTTCTTCCTTCTCTAAGTTTTTTGCTGACAGATGATCTTTATTTCTTTTAAAATCCAACCATGTAAAACCACAATTATTCAGCTGCCAAACTCTTCATGAATGTGTTCTAGAATGTCGCTGAGCATTTTCCTCCAGCGGCTTCCATAGCTCTGCATTGGGGTAGTGATCATATAATTCAAGGGACAAAGAAAGTGAGTAGTCACTGGCTCCATAAAACTGACAATACTGGACCAGAACCTCAGTAAAGACTCTGGTCACCCGGTAATGCTCAGAACGGGACGTGTCTTAAAGGTTTTGGCTTTCTGCCTGTATCTTTTGTTTAGGGAGGGGAGGGGGCAATCGGCTTATAATCATAAGACTTTAGTTTTGGGAAAGTACAAAGGAAAACTTTCTGGTGAGGGATTTCCAAATGAGCAGCTATGTAATTGAACGCACATGTATGCTCTCTGATCTGGTGGTATAATATGTTCATGGGGGCTGTGTATGTATGTAAAAATGGAAGAGGGGGAACACTGCTGTCAGACATAGGATCCTCTTTGAAATGCAAACTAAAACCTGATTGGTTGGTTACTATATACCATGCATACACAGGGGTGCTGGCCCATGGACTGTATTGATTGGTTGGTTATTATATTCCATACATACACAGGGGTGCCGGCCCATGGACTGTATTGATTGGTTGGTTATTATATTCCATACATACACGGGGGTGCCGGCCCATGGACTGTATTGATTGGTTGGTTTTTATATTCCATACATACACAGGGGTGCCGGCCCATGGACTGTATTGATTGGTTGGTTATTATATTCCATACATACACAGGGGTGCCGGCCCATGGACTGTATTGATTGGTTGGTTATTATATTCCATATATACACAGGGGTGCTGGCCCATGGACTGTATTGATTGGTTGGTTATTATATTCCATATATACACAGGGGTGCTGGCCCATGGACTGTATTGATTGGTTGGTTTTTATATTCCATACATACACAGGGGTGCCGGCCCATGGACTGTATTGATTGGTTGGTTATTATATTCCATGTATACACAGGGGTGCTGGCTGTCACGTCCTACTGACGGACCCCACACGTGGACCCACTGGACCGCGTAAAGCGGATGCTGATACCTGGTTGATAGAGAGGCGGACCAGTACAGTCGAGTTAACAGGTTTATTGAACAGAACAGAATAGAACCCACGCCCCAGGGGAGGGCCACACGGCCACAGCACCGGAACACCAGCGAGGGAGACCCCGGAGCACTTGACCCCTATACAGGGATACCGCCGGGACTAGCCTCGAAGGGGCCAATGAAGCGGACACGTGTGTCAAACCGACCCAAGGCGACGTGGAAACAATACAGCAACCGGGTAAGATAGAACACAGAGAACCGGAAACACAGAGAATCCGGAGCGGGACCTGAATCCGCAATTCAGATTGGAAGGGATCCAGGAGGGTGACCCGGAACACGGGAGTCAGCAAGGAGCCGGTAAGGCGGAGATCTGTAGGAGGAAACACACAGAAATCAGTTAACCAGCAAAACAAGGAACAACCGGACCAGACCAGGATTAGCCACTTCAATAGGTAGAAGTTGCCCTGGCAAAGACTGACAGGAAACAGGAAGCTTATATATCAGCAGGGCGGTCCTGATTGGTAGAACACAGAGACCTGGTGATTGGCTGAGGGGAGGAGCATGCTCTCTGCAGTCTCTCCAGAAGAAACAGGTTTGGAGATGTTGTTTCATGTGCTCCAGCAGTAGCCATGGAATTTGAGGAGCTGAGTGGCGCTACTCCAGCAGAGGGCGCTGGAACGTGGGTGCCAGGCGGGGAGGTCTTCTCCGGCTGCTGAGGGTGCAGGGAGAGGTCGCTGGAACGCTGCAGCAGACCCCCGGGTGGTAACACTGGCCCATGGACTGTATTGATTGGTTATTATATTCCATACATACACAGGGGTGCCGGCCCATGGACTGTATTGATTGGTTGGTTATTATATTCCATGCATACACAGGGGTGCCGGCCCATGGACTGTATTGATTGGTTGGTTATTATATTCCATGCATACACAGGGGTGCCGGCCCATGGACTGTATTGATTGGTTGGTTATTATATTCCATGTATACACAGGGGTGCTGGCCCATGGACTGTATGATTGGTTGGTTATTATATTCCATACATACACAGGGGTGCCGGCCCATGGACTGTATTGATTGGTTGGTTATTATATTCCATGCATACACAGGGGTGCCGGCCCATGGACTGTATTGATTGGTTGGTTATTATATTCCATGTATACACAGGGGTGCCGGCCCATGGACTGTATTGATTGGTTGGTTATTATATTCCATGATACACAGGGGTGCCGGCCCATGGACTGTATTGATTGGTTGGTTATTATATTCCATGTATACACAGGGGTGCTGGCCCATGGACTGTATTGATTGGTTGGTTATTATATTCCATGTATACACAGGGGTGCTGGCCCATGGACTGTATTGATTGGTTGGTTATTATATTCCATACATACACAGGGGATGCCGGCCCATGGACTGTATTGATTGGTTGGTTATTATATTCCATGTATACACAGGGGTGCTGGCCCATGGATTGTATTGATTGGTTGGTTATTATATTCCATGCGTACACAGGGGTGCCAGCCCATGGACTGTACTGATTAGTTTTTTATCACAGTCCATACATACAGAGTGAGTAAGTGCCACAGTGCAGACTGTGAAGCTAATTCATCATCTTTAAATTGATATCTTGGTGCAAGTCATGGCATACTCGTATTATCGGGGATCAGAAGTTAGTGAGAGTGACCCGTTTAGGAGTTGGGTGTGGCTATTGGTGGGCATCGCCCAACATTTTGTAAGCTCCCCGGCATAACTAAAGAAAACTAGTGTGTGTTCAGCTTAATTGGTGGACATACTGATGTTTCCTTCTGTGAACTATAATTATGTAAGAGGAAGCTTCACACCCAACTGCCTGGGGGTCTTACCCTCAGACCTCCGCTTCTATTATAAACAACTCCATGACCACATCGACTTGAAAATTAATGTTTATTCCTTCTGAATTGCTGGGCCACGCCCGCCCCCTGAACTGGCGACGCCCGCCCACTGAACTGGCGACGCCCGCCCCCTGAACTGGCGACGCCCGCCCCTGAACTGGCGACGCCCCGCCCCCTGAACTGGCGACGCCCGCCCCCTGAACTGGCGACGCCCGCCCCCTGAACTGGCGACGCCCGCCCCCTGAACTGGCGACGCCCGCCCCCTGAACTGGCGACGCCCGCCCCCTGAACTGGCGACGCCCGCCCCCTGAACTGGCGACGCCCGCCCCCTGAACTGGCGACGCCCGCCCCTGAACTGGCGACGCCCGCCCCCTGAACTGGCGACGCCCGCCCCCTGAACTGGCGACGCCCGCCCCTGAACTGCGACGCCCGCCCCTGAACTGGCCTTTGATTCTACAGGTATGCCCAAATTATTTGCAAATGTGTTTCTAATATTTTGTAAATGAGCAAAAAAAAAGTCCCATATTGTAGATCAGATTCGCTGTTGGACAGTGTCCGTTTTTACCATCGGTGATTTTCTCGTGTGCACAACAAATTCCAAAGCTTTTCACATTACAATTTTAAAAGCGGACATGCATGGATCTCCTATGGACGGCTGATGTGGGATGTCTGTGTCTTTCACAGACCCAGAGATGTGAATAGTTGAGTTTGATCCGTGATTTGGATCACAAATGGACGTGTCTAATTTCTTTACATCAGGTAAAGTATGAAACCGAAAGAGGACGAGAAGATGCCAAAATGTGCTGATAGCAGGAGAGAGAAACCCAGAATATAATGAGGACTGATTACCCACGTGTGATGTGACATTGAGCGGTGTGTTAGGATGTGTTCATACTTAGAAGCTTTTCCATTCCTCTCCTAACAGATCATCTTAGAGGAAGAGTCCGGCACTTCTCTGATCAATGGGCCTATGTCTTCTAGTGCTCTTTGTTTCTTTTTATGTCTCCCTCTTTGATTTGGTGGCTCGTTTTCTTACTGACTTGTTTGGCTTTGTGTTATAGGTATGTGCTGCTGACATCAGGCCTGGGCCTCGGAGGGGGCAGCGGGGACAGCCTGTTGGGGTTACAGCTGCTCCTGGACTTGGTGACTGGGCAGCCGGAGCTGAAGAGGAGCAGGGCCGAGCCGCTCGGATATCTCGGGTCATTCTAGCCGGAAACTTACTTAGCGAAAACACTCAGGGCAAGGACTCTCTAAATAAGGTACAAGATGTCAGGACCAGTAAATGGGTGTGTACTGTATACCATATGGACCATACTCTATACTATACATCTCCATGGACCCAGTATTGTACTGTGACACCAAGCCACACAGTATTGTCAGACGCAGGGCCTGCATCCATTATGGCGCATGTAGCAGGGAGTGATCAGGGCAGTAGTTCTCTTACTAGAGGCAATCGTAATGATTTATGTAAAATAATATCTAAGCTAATAATCTTTATTCTTCAGGCTAAATATCTGAGTAAGAAGACTCAGGCGGCGAGTGTAGAGGCGGTGAAGATGCTGGATGAAATCCTCCTCCAGCTCAGTGTAAGTACCAGTGATCACATTGTTTTCCCCCATCAATATTGTGGTTAAGTTTCCTATGCAGTGAATAAAATACTTGAAATACTGATGGGCAGAAATATGAGCTTGGCCCTTGCAAAGCACCAGGACCCTTTTAAATGCCCAATCAGTCATAGAGGTATCCAAATAGACACATCATCTAAGCAAAATGTGCCTTCCTACCGTGGACCGGTGCCATTATGCATTATATATCTGGCAACTACCCACATATAGTGATGAGCGAGCACTTCAATGCTCGGGTGCTCCTCGTAATGAGCAGTTGATGCTCTGATGGGCGTGATTCAAAGACCTGAGTATAACTGAAGTCAATGGGAAACGTGAGCATTTTTTTGGAAGAGTTCCTGGAGAAATGCTCGAGTTCCCCATTTACTTCAATAAAATTTGAGTACTTGAGTCACACACATCTGAGGATAAACTGCCCATTATGAGGAGCACCCGGGCATGTTAGTGCTCACTCATCACTGCCCACATATAATGCTCTTACTATAGACTTGGCTGCACAAATATCCCCAGGCTGTTCCTCATTTTCGGGGCTCACCTGTTACTTGTAGTGATGTATCTGTTATAAGTCACTGTTGTAGTATTAATGGCCCCGTTACACGGCACGACATCGTTAACAACATCGCTGATACGTCACGGGTTTGGAGACGTTCCAGCGACCTCATTGCGTGTGACTTTGGCAAGTTGTAAAGATAAATCGTTGAATCGCTGATCGCAGGTTTGAGAACATGTTCTGAAACCACACGATCCTTAATCAGCCTACCAGGTATATCGTTTTGTGTGACACCGCGATAACGATATCGTTTACGACTTCGCCCATTCACAGCAATGAGCAGGGATCATTCACTGGGTTGTGCGAACGATACCTGCTCAGAACATCGTTGGTGCGTCGTCCACGATATCTAGATGTGTGACATATCACCAACGATGTCGGAAACGACCGAGCGCGCCACGAGTTTTGTTGCCGACATCGTTCCAACGTCATGCCGTGTAACGGTACCTTAAGTGTGTTTCTCAGTAACCTAAATTACTGGCGTGTCGCATGCCCTACATATTACATGTCATTTAATATTATTGCATTACTTGGCCTCCCTTTGAGTAGCCGCTCTACCACAATCCCCCATCCCCACGTACAATGTAAAAACGCTTCTACTGAGATATTCTGTTTTACGATGTGCATTAGTTTAGACCAATTTAATTTGAAAGGACTTTCTACTTTCAGGTAAGTGCTAATACTGTAAAGTAACTAAAATCACAAAAGTAGCCTGCACTCCCTGGGTCCAGCACTCGCACCACGCTGCTCAGATCTTGGCGTTTTAGTGACATCACGCTGATGGCGCTCATCACCGCTGTGGACATGATGGCATCGATTCAGCCAAAACAGCTAGATGCGATTATTAGCAGGAGTTGACACTGGAAGGGGAGGGTATATTGCTGTTTTGGCTATTTTACTGTATTTGCGGTCCACTTTCCTGAAAGTAGCAAACCTTTTTAATTACACTGTGTGCAGGATTATTAGGCAAATGAGTATTTTGATCACATGATACATTTTATACATGTCGTCCTACTCCAAGCTGTATAGGCTTGAGAGCCAATTACCAATTAAGTAAATCAGGTGATGTACATCTCTGTAATGAGGAGGGGTGTGGTGTAATGACATCAACACCCTATATAAGGTGTGCTTAATATTAGGCAAATGCCTTTCCTTAAGGCCCGTTACACGGTACGAGATGGTGAACAATATCGCTCAAACATCACGGGTTTGGAGTTGCTCAAATGACATCATTACTACATCGTTGCATGTGACACCGAGATGCGACCACGATGGATCGTTGATCACTGATTTAAGAACATGTTTTCAAACCAGACGATCCTCGATCAGCCAACCTGCTGCATCGTTCTGTCTGACACCGTGATAACGATGTCGTTCACGACTTCCCCTAATCACAACAGGGAACAAGTATCGTTCCCTGGGTTGGGCGAACGATAGCTGCTCGCCACATCGTTGATACGTCGTCCACAATATCTAGACGTGTGACGTCTCATCAACGATCTCTAAACGATGTCCTAACGACCACACACCCATGAGATCGTTGGTGATATCTTAACGACATTGAAGCGTGTAATGGTACCTTAATGGGTCAGAAGAGAGATTTGGGCTCTGAAAAGTCCACAATTGTGAGATGTCTTGCAGAGGGATGCAGCAGTCTTGCAATTGCCAAACTTTTGAAGGGTGATCACCGAACAATCAAGCGTTTCATGGCAAATAGCCAACAGGGTCGCAAGAAGTGTGTTGGGCAAAGAAGGTGCAAAATAATTGCCCATGAATTGAGGAAAATCAAGCGTGAAGCTGCCAAGATGCCATTTGCCACCAGTTTTGCCATATTTCAGAGCTGCAACGTTACTGGAGTATCAAAAAGCACAAGGTGTGCCATACTCAGGGACATGGCCAAGGTAAGGAAGGCTAAAAAAAAAAAAAAAAAAACACCTTTGAGCAAGAAACATAAGATAAAATGTCAAGACTGGGCCAAGAAATATCTTATGGGTACCGCTACACGTCGCAATATTGTTCCGATATCGCATACAATTTCACAGGAGCGCGCACGTTTTTGGCATTTGTCCAAGATTGCATAGTAGATGTCACACAGGGAGATATCGGCAACTAGGCTGTTGTCCTCAACTTTTGTGCGCTGTGTATGAGCAACCCAGGGACCGAGCATTAACATTGTAGTGAATAGAGGGGAAGTTGCAAACAATATCGTAGTTGCGCCGTCACACAGCACGATCATGCCACATCGCATATGCAATATCGTACGGTTGAAGGGCTTGCACAATCTTCTTGCAATATCGTACCTACGATTTTTTCAAGTCGCATTGCCCATTTACACGACACAACGCACGAACAATATCAACTTCAACTACCACACCATGTGACTTTTTGTCGATGTTGCATTGCAATATTGTGACGATGTAAAGGTACCCTAAGACTGATTTTTCAAAGGTTTTATGGACTGATGAAATGAGTGACTCTTGATGGGCCAGATGAATGGGCTAGAGGCTGGATCAGTAAAGGGCAGAGAGCTCCACTCCAAGGTGGAGGTGGGGTACTGGTATGGGCAGGTATCAACAAAGATGAACTTGTGGGACCTTTTGGGGTGTGGATGGAGTGAATCTCAACTCCCGGACCTACTGCCAGTGTCTGGAAGACAACTTCTTCACGCAGTGGTACAGGAAGAAGTCGGTATCATTCAAGAAAAACATGATTTTCATGCAGGACAATGCTCCATCACATGCATCCAACTACTCCACAGCGTGGCTGGCCAGTAAAGGTCTAAAAGAAGAAAAAATAATGACATGGCCCCAATGTTCACCTGATCTGAACCCCATAGAGAACCTGTGGTCCCTCCTAAAATGTGAGATCTACAGGGAGGGATAACAGTACACCTCTCTGAACAGTGTCTGGAGGCTGTGGTGGCTGCTGCACGCAATGTTAATCATAAACAGCTCAAGCAACTGACAGAATCTATGGATGGAGGCTGTTGAGTGTCAGCATAAAAAAGGTGGCTATACTGGGCACTAATTTTTTGGAGTTTTGTTTTTGCATGTCAGAAATGTTTATTTCTAAATTTTGTGCAGTTATATTCGTTTACCTGGTGAAAATAAACAAGTGAGATGGGAATAGATTTGGTTTTAATTAAGTTGCCTAATAATTCTGCACAGTAATAGTTCCCTGCACAAAAGATATCCTCCTAAATCTAAAAAAAAACACTCCAACTTCCAAAAATATTAATAATAATAATAAAAATATTAATAATTCTGCACACAGTGTAGAAAGGGAACCTGACAGCTGATATGGTACCAGACCCTGCTGACTATTCCGACCAGTCTTCTGTATTGCCTGGTCTCCAGGAGCTTTTAGAGTCAAACATACATAGTTTTGATAATACAGTTTGATGCATGCCGTCTGTAGTTCATGTAGCATATATCTGTTGGCAGGTTCTCTTTGAAGGGAATCTGTCACCAGGCTTTTTCTACCTCTTCTGAAGAGCAGCATAATGAAGGCAAAGAGACCCTGATTCCTGCAATGTATCACTTACATTACTGGTTTCAGCAGTTGCAATACAATCAGAGCCAGGGCTGTGGGTTCAGTAATCCAAACCTCTGACTCTTCAATTCAGTGAATTCCTATACTTTTCAATGTTGAACACGTACAGCACACAGACTGTATACTCATCTGTGTACTGTACGTGTTTTTCACTGACCCATTGATTTGCATTGATCCTCGTCCATTCGTGATGCTGGAAAAAAAAAAGACGTGAGCAGCACCATAGGTTATAATGAATATATGTGACATCCATTATAAATTAAAGGCCACACGTACTGGAAACACAGACGTGATAGAGACCTTAGCAGCAGCGCTAACATAAACAGGCAGGTCTATAATCATTGTGAAAATCCCCTTGTTATAAAAAGTCTTGACCTACGTCTGCAGACCAAGCCTTCTTGATCATAATCATTGATGACATATGACTGAATAGACGTGTGTCTGCGGCAGCCTCGTCCCGGATTGTAGTGCCATACCTTCCCTCAGTGACCAGCAATGCTTAATCACATCTTGGATCATCAGGTTGACAATGGTGCCTGCAAGCCAGCAGCCATTTCCAAGTCTACCTGTGAATTCTGACTTGTTAGTTTTATAATGTTGTTTGCATAGTTTTAGTGACACATAAATGCCCATCGTATAGTTTTGGTGCGTTTCATCCTTTGTCCCCTTCTCTATCGTCAGGCCTCTGTCTTTGTGGATGTCATGCCCGGTGCCTTTGATCCTACAAACTACATCCTTCCTCAGCAGCCCCTGCATCGCTGTATGTTTCCCCAGGCCGCCCCATTCTCCACCCTTCAGCTGGTAACAAACCCCTATGAAGCAGAAATCGATGGAGTCAGGTACTCCTCCTACCATAACAAGGTGTATTTACTGACCACTATAGCCTAGTGTAACCGCCGGGTGTTTCCACAGATTTCTGGGCTCGCTGGTCAGAACATCAGCGATATATACAGGTACTCCAGCATGCAGGACTACCTGGAGATCCTGGAATGGACCCTTCAAGTCGGGCACTTGTGTCCTACTGCTCCAGATACTTTGGGTAAGGACATATCTATGGATTACAGTATACACTGGAAATAAGGGTAGGACGTGACCTGGAATAGTATGATCACCAATTATGAACACTTTGACACATACACTGTTATTTCATGATTTACACAAAATATACAGGTTGGATCACAAATGCCAGCCCCCATATTTTCTTATGTGGTTTATATCAGACCTTATAGACCTTATTTATCATAATTTTCTTTTAGTTAAACTGTCAGAACAACCAATCAGGGCTTTACGTTTAATTTACCAGAACAGTGCGTAAAAATGAGGTCCATCATATCCTTCACGGTAGAGGGCAGTATGAACGTGTTTGTCCAACAATGGTGTCTTGTGATAGCACCGGCCGATGTTAAGTGAAGCCCATTCTCCAAAATAATCAACTGTTTTACTGCTCAGCTTTAAAAAAGATTAATTAAAGTGACAAAAATCCCTCAAAGGGGTAAAAGAGAGGACACAACCGTGGCTTCGATCTACAAGTAGTAACTGTGGGATAGTAGATGAATATGCACTCACCTGGTGAAGATGTGTACAACATTGAACAAAAAGCAGACTGGTTGATTTCAAAGGGATTTGATGCATGAAATTATTGTCTTCATTTGGTAACCATGGTTATTGCCAAAGAAACGTGCAGATATCATTGCTTGGCATCAAAGAGGCTTTACAGGAAAGGACATTGCTGTTGATACAATAGCCCCTAAATCAACCATTTATCAGTTCATTGAGAAATTAAAGGAGACAGAGGCTCAATTGCTGTGAAGAAGGTTTCAGGGCAACAGAAAAGTCTAACAAGTGCCAGGACAGTCTCCTGAAGAGGATTCATCCACCAGATTGCTTTAACACCAGTGCAGAGCTTGCTTAGGAATGGCAGCAGGCGGGTGTCAGTGCATCTGTACTGCGCACTGGTGTTGTCACTAATCTGTGAGGTGGATCAGTTATAATACCGTGTGTGG
This sequence comes from Allobates femoralis, assembly GCA_033576535.1. Lineage (NCBI taxonomy): Eukaryota > Metazoa > Chordata > Amphibia > Anura > Aromobatidae > Allobates > Allobates femoralis. Next base: position 59,339,904 of record JARQOC010000004.1, on the reverse strand, counting down.
GGCATCCAGTTGCATCACGTTTTACAGTTGCGGGGTAATCCGGGGGGGTGCAGGTTTTACCCACATTCCCTGGGATTCAAAAGACCCTGTAGTGTGAAACCAGCCTAAATAAAGAAAAAACACTGAAGCGGCAAACAAAGTTATGTCAGTCTCAAAACGTTTAGACCAGACTGTAGACATCCAGAAGAAGATTGAGTAACCCCAGGAAAAATGATCTCAGCAGGCACATGTCAATGTCTAAAAACTGGCATGTCACTGAGTGTAATCTGTTCTGTGAATAGGTTAGTGGATAATGGGGTGGGGGCCCAGAAACCAAACAGAACGAAATTTTAGATGACGAAGTCTGATTGCTATAGAAAATGTTCCACGTGCTTCCAGCACCACTTCAGATAACGGTCTGTGCCTTCAGACGTCAGACGTTTTCAGGCTTGTGGGTCTTTCTTGCAGACTGGTACGGTGCCAGTGCTTTGTGCAGGACCCATATATGCTATAGAGCCTGTAAACATTTCTTCATGTATCTATAGCTGGATCTCTTTCTATTATCTTTGCAGGGTGCTACCCGTTCTACAAATCGGACCCATTCATTCTGCACACCTGCCCCCATGTGTATTTTTGTGGAAGTGCCCCCAAGTTTAGCTGCAAAGAGGTGACAGGTATGGTATTCGGATTTAACCTGTAGAACCATTGAGTCGTTGTTCTTAGGGAATTGTATATGAAGACATATCCTGACAATGTATGGATGAGTGTCTCTTATAAGTGGGAGTGATCCAGAAGCAATGTCCTGCAGCCTGCCTAATGGGGTGAACCTCTTTTCACCATACATGTAACCAGGGATGTGGAGTTAATAATCCAATCCTCCAATTCTGACTCCTCAATTTTTCCAACTCCATGACTTCGAAAACCCTCAGTACATGGCTCATGTTTAAAGGGGAACACCAGTGAGAGAGAACTTTTTAGTACAGTCCCTGCCTTCTACATGATGAAGCAGAGCTGTACACTGCAGTGCTAGGATTTATAGATCTCTTATAAATCGATAAAATCATACCTGCTCCTCTCCTCTGGCCCCCACCTGAAGAAACCTAGAATCTTCAGTATGAGAGCTTCATGCTGTTGGTGAGAAGAGGTGGTGTGTCAGGGAGTGGATGCTGGGAGCTGCAGGATATTTTACATTCCAGTGAGGAGTGATGATGATGATCCATTGAAAGTTGTAGAGATAAGAAGATACATGTTCCTGTGGGGAAGGGGAGACCATGCAGAGCTGAATCGATTAATGTAATGATTTTCCTCTGCTTGTATCCTCACAATAATAGTACACATTATGCATCATCATACAGCAGAGGATCACAGCATGTATTTGTATCTGCTTGGTGACATGATTGCTATTTGAAGTCTGCACCCCCCTGTCATATAGAATGGTATATCAGGGACAGGATTGTATATGTGAGCGTGGGGCCGGCAGCCACGTCCCCTCCCTATACAGAAATGTGAGGGGCATGAGTGTAGGATGATCCTGCCGCTCCAAGCGTCCACACACCCTTACACACCACCTGCCTTTTGCTCCTACATGAAGCTGCCAGGCTGTAGATTCTGGGATCCCTGAGGTGGAGGCCAGAGTAGAGGAGCAGGTATGATTTTATTGATTTATAAGCGATCTATAGATCCTAGAACTGCAGTGTACGGCTCTCCTTCATCATGTAGGAGGGCAGGAACTGTACTTATGTTTTCTCTCACTGGAGTTCTCCTTTAAGCAATTAATTTATTATATATTTTGGGTTGGAGTCAGTTCATTTTATTCTGAATCAGACTCCATTAAACTGGACTCTGACTCCAAGACTCCGACTCTACAGCCCTGCTTCTAACCACAGAATAGGTGATAACTTATAGATTGGTGTGGGTCTAACTGGTGGGAGCAGCACTCATCACCAGAATTGGGTTCTTTTGTTCTCATTAGAACGGAGTGGTTGCACATGCTCCATTTATTCTGAACTACCAAGTGCATTTCCTTTGGCACACCCTTAGAGAATTGGAACAGCAGTTGAGCATGTGCTCTGCCGCTTCACTTTGCCAGGAAAGAACAGCTCCAGTCTGTCCATAGTTGATGAACAACTAAGGGTCTCCCTGAAATCTATAGAATAAGGAGCCGTGTCCCATAAGCACATGATCATGGCTAGGAGTTTGGAGTGGACGTCTACCATGCGCATCCTTCCAACATTAAATGGAACCTGTCAGATCATCTGTGCACCCAGAACCACAAGCAGTTCTGGGTACGTATCTGACATCCCTGCCTGATAGTCCCTGTATGTTGCAGCATGCTAATTAGGCCTTTGACTAGTCGAGGAGGAGTTAGATCACTGACTAGTCAGCCCACATAGCATGTTATTCTGCCCCTTTGGGTGTGATGACATGCTTTGCATAGCATTGTTATCTCTCAATCGCTATATTAAACATATGTGCGCACGGCTTTGAATCCCTCACCACTGAGTATCTGTCCAGGTGTATGCACCTTCGCATAATCACAAGTAGCCGCTTTTTCGGTCATACGCACTACAATATGCCTCTCTGAAGCCGGAATACTTACACCCAGCCTTCTAGTAGTGAGCATGCCCAGAAGTATGTCCTACTTTCGATCATGCGCGGTGAGCCTCTCTGAAGCCGGGGGGTGGATCAGAGACACTCAATGGTGAAGGACAGACAGCTGTGCGCGCACACAGTTAATATGGCCTTTGAGGCATGACGATGCAGTAGTGAGCATGCTTGACTCCCTCTAAATTCCCATAGGAGTAAAAGATGCAGCAATGGGTCCCCCCGTTTCTCATCATTTCTGGGGTCTCAGAAGTTGCTTTTTCGGTGATCATACATTTTTCTCATTTCTATCGTTTGTTTAGGTGATTAAGTGTTTTTAATGGGGGAAACCCTTTTAAAGAATTGCATGTTTGCACACTCTAGGGGTGTGGTAATGATTTTGGCTGCAGTAACCTGGTCAGTCTTTTATATTCGCTGCAGGAGCTGAGGGTCAGCGGGTTCTTCTCCTCACCGTACCGGACTTCAGCAGCACACAGACTGCCTGCCTGGTAAACCTCCGGACCCTGCAATGTCAGCCTATATGCTTCTCTGGATTCACAGATGATGAGACAAGTGACTGAGCGGGGGCTATAACCTCTAAAAGACTCTGAAATCCTCTGAGCCTCATATGGTGTACTGGAAAGCGAAAAATACAACCTGCACCTGATTACTGTTACTCCGGTATTTCTATCCAGACACATTTGTGTTATTTGTAAGATGCTCATTTCATATCCCTATCATCATCATCATCATTTTCATCATGCTATATGGAGAATGGTTCACTAAGAATAATAGAGATTATTCCCTGTACAGGCCATTAGTCTGCACACTTGCAGGACTTTTTGTGCCAGATGCGTTTGACGTGTCGCTGTGCTGTCGGGCACTTAGGTTTATGTGCATTGTTAGCTTATGTTTATATTGTATTTTTATATATACTTATGAATTTGAGTGAGATAATAAAACTTTCTCTCTTATCTTGGTAATCATTATCGTAGCAAGAGTTCTGAAGCGATGTCAATCACTTAAAGAAAAAATTACATTGTTCTAGCATTGAAAAATACCTTTCTCGGCCACTTCATTGGGCACGATATGAAGTCAAAAGGTATGATAAAATGAGCGCTAGGGACAGAAACAGGCACTGGGCTCTTATCGAATATTACCTTTCAAATTTATTGTGAACAGTAGATGTTATAGGTCTCCTCGCCACAACATGTTTCGACACTAAAGGTGTCTTTCTCAAGTGGATGCCTGCGGTTAAATCTCACCTCAAATCATCAACCTAGTTGTGCAGGGGGCGCAACTAGAAAAGGTGAGTGACATATCAATATAACCCCTTGCTTCGGCTAATTTGCACAGTGTGGCGCAACAATTTCTTGGTTTTTCTTGGCCACTTCATTGGGGGCATAGGAGACCATGAGTGTACGTTGCCCCGCCAAGAGGCTGACCCTCAGGATTAAAATTAGTCTAAATCCCAAAAGCCCTTAGACGAGCAGGTGTATCTTGCTAAGGAGATAGTGACAACAAGATAGTATTAAAATATTCTTTAATAATACTATAACACATAAAACTAAAATACAATTAATAAGGCAAAACACCTTTTTCTAAAATAATTACATAACAAATAAGAAATGTGACACTTTATCACTACTATAAATAGGGAGGTCAAGCACAGTGGCATAAAAAATCTACCACATTATAGTGCTCCCTTATATTAAGAAATAATTCTAAGGTAATATACCTTTAAAAGTGTAGAGGTGCCAAACAAAGATGGGTGTGTAGCAGAGCCAGCATGTCAGCCCCGACGCGCGTTTCGTCTTCCTTTGGTGCATCATGAACAGGATGGAACAGTGTCCGTGGAACAAAATAGCAATTATGACTCATTTGAAGCTCAATGTCATGGATATCCTGGAAGAAAGCAGACATGCAAGATTAAACCTTCAAAAAGGATAAGGAAAAAATTATTTCTTATAGCCTTCATTGGTGGACAAACAAATTGCTGGGTAATCTGTTCCAACCCTCTGCCCAAAGCAGGATTCACTAAATCATCCCAGACAGATGTCTGTCCAGCCTCTATGTGAAGACTTCCATTGAAGGAGAACTCACCACCTCTCGTGGCCGCCTGTTCCACACATTGATCACCCTCACTGTCTAAAAGTTTTTTTCAATATCTAATCTGTGTCTCCTCCCATTCAATTTCATCCCATTGTGCAAATGAGAATGAAGCTGATCCCTCTACAACAGGAGTGGGGAACCTTTTTTCTGCCAGGGGCCATTTGGAAATTTCTACCATCTTTCAGGGGCCACACAAAATTATTAACTTGTAAATTGCTCTGCTATATTTGGTCAAACAATTAACTCAACCCCAAAAGTGGTTTCTGGAGCTGCTTCTCTTAGGTACGGCTGTGATGTTGGGTGATATTGATTTTCTTGTTTCTCACACCTGCTTTTCCAGGTTTGCGTCAGTCTGGAGCGCAGTCAAATCTTTGTGATATGTTTTGTAAAAAATATAATTCACATAAGAGACGCTGGGACTGCTGGATATATCACATAGCAGATGCTCAGACTGGTGGACATACATCACAAAGGAGACACTGAGACTGCTGAATATACTGTACATCACATAGGAGACACGGAGACTGCTGGATATACATCACTTAAGGGATAGTGGTGCACACAGCATTGTGGGGCACAGTACTGGGGGGCATGTATATCACGGGGAGGCACACAGTAAAGTGGGGCACAGAGGTCACTGAGAGATATATAGTACTTGGGCATCACTGGAGGGCCCATGCAGGCACTGCTGACCGCTGCTATGGTAACTGCTGCTCCTCTCTGGGATGGGCTCAGCACCTTGCACGCTAATCCTGCCCACGAAGTACATCCTCACGCCCAGCAGGAGGAAGTATTCCTTTGGCTATGCACACTCAGCATTCAGCAGTGAACTCTGGCTGCTGCTTGAGCACCACTGATCCCTGGAATCTACATATGGGCTGTATCTCTGCTCTACAGTGATAGCCCAAGCGTGTGTTAGTCCCCTGTACAGAATATTTGTGCCCATTTCTGTAATGGCGACTATATGAGGCCCATTATCTGTATGGGGACTATGTGGGCCCATTATGTGGGCCATTATTGTATGGAGGACTATGTTGGGACCCATTATTCTGTATGGAGAACTATGTGTGGCCCATTATTCAGTATGGAGGACTATGTGGGGCCCATTATTCTGATGGAGTAACTATGTGTTGGCCCATTATTCTGGATGGAGGACTGTGTGGGGCCCATTATTCTGTATGGAGGACTATATGGGCCCCATTATTTAGTATGGAGGACTATGTTTGGCCCATTATTTATATGGAGGACTATGTGAGGCCCATTATTTAGTATAGAGAACTATGTGAGTCACATTATTCTGTATGGAGGATTTTATGGGTCCCATTATTTTGTATGGAGGACTTTGATTCTGTTTGGAGGACTATGTGGGTCCCATTATTTGTATGAGCACTCTATGGGGCCATTATTTTGTATGGAGATTATGTGGTCCATTATTTTGTATGGAGGACTATGTGAGGTCCATTGTTTAGTATAGAGAACTATGCGAGTCCCATTATTCTGTATGGAGGCCTGTGTCATGCACATTATTCTGTATGGAGGGATATGTCAGGCGCATTATTCTGTATGGAGGGCTATGTCGGGCCTATTAGTTTGTATTGTAGACTATGGAGCCATTATACTGTATGGAGGGCTATGTGGTGCCGTTATATTGTGTGCAGGACTGTGTGGGGATCACAGTTGGGAAATCATACTGTGTTGTGGTCACCATACTTTGTTGGGGGATTTGAGGGTGGGTGCAGCAGGGTAAGCATACTGAGCCTGTGGATACGTACACTGTGGCGGTATCATACAGTGTATGTGGGGCACTTTTTATTGGCATCATACTGTATGGGGGGGTGAAAGGGCAATCTAGGGCCTTTACTTTGTAAGGGCTCCAGAGTTTTGGGATATGGTCTTCTGTGATGTCACTGAATATTAAGGTTTCTTTTTATTATGGGGCCCCCGTAATTTCTTTGTACGCCCCTGCACTCGATGAACTACCCAATACTCCGGTCATGTGATCTGACTCTTAAGATCTATTGCTTAAAATATACTTTGTTCATGGGACAACACCTTTAAGTTTGTTTCCATATGAAAAGGTTCTTCATTATGTTTGATAAGGAAAAACATCCTCAATTGTAGACTTTTTCTTTTTTTTTTTTTAATAAATATCAAAGTTGGCTTGTGACTTTGTCCCTCTGTGTATTTCAGTTCGACATCCCTGATGTAAATGGAAATTGTTAATTTTTCATTTGATCTGTAAAATGAATGACCTTTATTGGTAGGACAACACCATTAGTAGGGCTGTAGGTTGACCTCTCTCCCACTGACTGTCTCCATATGTCGTGTATACAGTAAGTATTTGACAACTATTAGGAAAATGTGTAGAAACTTTTATTAGAAATCATTGACACTATACATTTGTACGACTAGTTGTCAGAATGGCCTGCAGGCACTGATGCAATTATTAATATTTAATTCGTTTTTAAAAAGGTTGTCCAGGATTAGAAATAAGGATTTAGGGGGTTTTATTGTCTTCTTCCCTAAAATAGCGCCACTCTTTTCTGATATTGAACCTCCTCTCCATTGAAACAAATAAGAATGATCATCTTATCTGGACAACCCCTTTAAAACTCTCCTGTTATATGTCCTGATTAAACCAAGATTCCAGATCTAAAAGGTGTACATGTAAAAATAGGGCCACCTCAGACCCTGCTTACAGGTGATTAAAGCTATATATACATGTAGAGTTGACCCCTCTGGGGTAGAAAGTTTAACCCTTTACGACGCTCAAACATCAATTTGTAACCCTTCTCCGTTGAGGTGGCCCTCTCAGAAGTCCCCAAAGTTTACGGTGTAAGTCTCTGCTGTGGTGAATGGCGCAACAGGTGTAGTGCCCTCCTCTTCCCAGGTCTCTGTCTCCACTTCTGTGATTATTTCTGTGTAGGTCTCAGTTTCTGTGTCCCACAGAGATTCGGAAGGAGTAGGGGCTCCAACCTGTGAGGAGGCATGGTGGTCATAGGAGTTTCTGTGGGAGGTAAGGTGGTGGTTGGAACAAAAGGTAGTAGTTGTGGGTGGAAGAGTGGTAATGTTACGCTGGCGATTCAGCCACTGTCGTCGTCTCTGCATGCGCTGCCTTGCAGATGGGGAAAGGCGACGACCCCCAGGTGGAGCCAGGCGAAGAGGTCCGTTTCCTTTCATTGCAATGATTTCTTTGATCCTTTGCCAGTTGGAACGTGCCAGAACAAAGTTGCAATAAGTTGCCCCCATTTCATAGCCCACAATACAGCTCTTGGTGCTCTGTGTAAAGCCTTCGGCCCGTACAGTCACTCGATACTCCCCGGGGTTGAGAATGCGCCAATAATCACCGCCACTCTCTATCAAAAATAAGAGGAGGGTATGGCATTGAGCAAATTTACTATTTGCTGTTATAACTTGATGGTGTATTGTCTTGGACACTGACAACCATTAATTTACATATTATACAACTTAAGGTCCTTAAAACGGTATCTGTCAGCAGTTCTTTGAAATGTAATGTGAGAGCAGCATGATATAGGGGAAGAGACCCTGATTCCAAATATGTATCACTTGGCTGCTTGCTGTGGTTTTGATAAAATCAGAGTGTTTTCTGCCGCAAACCTACTAGTTATCTGAATGTTGAGCTCTGTATAACCCTGCCCACAACACTGATTTTCTATGTACACTGTGCATAGACAGAAAGCTCCTCAGAGGTGAGGATAAGGTTGTTGTTCTTATTATTATTATTATTTATTTATATAGCGCCATTAGGATCCATGGCGCTTTACATGAGGATAAGGGAGACAAGAACAAGTACACTAAATCTAGGCGATCAGGACGTACAGGTACAGGAGGGGCAGGGACCCTGTCCACGAGGGCTCACAGTCTACGAGGTTATACATGGCTCATAAATATAGAGGACTACAAGGCAGTAGGTTTACTTTTCTTCTAGTGATCATCTGGTCATAAAACTGATTTGATCAAAACTACAGCAAGCAGCCCAGTAAGTGACACATCCCTGGAATCAGGATCTCATATCTCTACATTATGCTTTTCTCAGATTAGTTGGCAAAACCCTGGTGACAGATTTCTTTTAAATTTATTTGTGCTGTCCAGCAGACCTTGTTAGAGATGGATTTATACGAGCCTATAGACATAAGGCCCCGTCACACACGTCAATGTCGCCAGCGATCTGATCGCTGATGACATTGACGGCTCCTCGCTGGTGAGCTGTCACACAGGCAGACTCGCTGGTAACCATGTAAACAAGCGGGTAACTAAGCGCCGTGCGGTGCTTAGTTACCCGCTGATACCATGTATACCAGCACTTGCTGAGAGGTGCTGGGAGCTGGATGATGGCGCGTCTCCCGGTGTCACACGAAAACCTGGCGACCATCAACCAGCGATTTATCGCTGGTTGATTCACCATGTCACACGCGTCAATATCGCTGCAACGTCACGTGCAGCAGCGACATTGACAGCGATATTGACGCGTGTTACGGCCCCTATAGTATTGTAAGCTGTGTTTGTTTTACTTTGCTCCAACCTACTGGCTATTGTTATAAAAGATCAAGATATGTCTTTCTACAGAATTGTATAGATTTTCCTATAATGCCATTCTCTGTAGCCCCTACTGCCATGTTCCTATCTTCATGCTTCTAGAGCCAGTGCCATTTTGTTGATGTGTACATAAGGACTGAAAACTGTACCCTCTTTTTACCTCTATCTTCAACCTCCATTCTACAACTCCCATTATCTCATCATCTCCCTGACTTTTCAGCCTCATCCCATCAGGGTACTGTAAATAAGCCAGTTAAAATGAAACCATCACATCGTCCTTCATCCTGGACACGTGTGGCTGGGATTAATATGGAGGAATAGGATAGCGAGTAAACTATCTACCATTGCAATCATATTAGAAAAATGTTACCTGTTTTGACATCGTGTTGTATTTCAGCTACAGAAACAGTTGCATTGGCTATCGGCTCTCCGTGTCGATCCGTCACAATGCCTTTAATCCCACGATGAACCTGTCAGAATCAATGAAGCAGGCACAATGTTAACTGAGGGAGCATGTGGCCGAGAAACATTACCGACAGATCTGCAAAGGTCAAATTTATTTCCTATTAGATAGAAATGTAAAAGTGATCATAAAAATCCCCTGTATCAGTGTACATGCGGTACTGTCAGTCACTGAGTAGGACCACCTACTGGACCACTAAACGTATTTTAAAGGTCAATAACAGGCCTAAGAAGTGCTCTCAATGGGGATTGTCTACCTTCTGAGGCATTTTTCTTATTCATTTGAATGTATTTCGGGTTTAAAATCAGTTTTGCAATTAGATTTCATTATAAATTTCACTGCTTAATGCAGACTGGGTTAACTAAGAATCTGTCAGTGAGAGCATTCGGATTTAAATGTTTATAACTCTCCTATTTTCTAACTGAATTCACCTCGGCTTAATTTATAGCCACATGAAGTGTCATGCTCCGTAAAGGAGACAAACCGCAGACAGTGAGACAGACGGGAAGAGGAACAGCCACTGGACACTCGGGCAACTACCCTCAGCTCCCTGATGTTCCTAGACCGTTCTTTCACCCCATGCAGCAATCACGTTCTTACCTGTCTTACCCTTGGCTGACCCTGATAAGTGCACAGGGCAGCAGGGACACTAGTCCTGCTCTATGATAACGACACATGGGGAATAAGACATGACTAATAGAAACTTCCAGGCAGCTATCTTCAGAAACAAGTCCTAAGTGGACTTTTCTTTCCTGGCTCCCACTTCCTTACTGATACCAAGGTAGAGCAAGCCATCACTGTCAATTACCAAACTCAAGAGTTCAGCACCTATACCAGAGGGGAGTGGATAACACAGAACTCTGAGATAATGCAGGATGGAAAGCCTTATGGCCACTTTACACGTCCCTACATCGGTACGATATTGGATCCAACGCCGCGGGAGCCGCTTTTTCTGGGCAGAATTCCAAGATCGCATATGGAAATGTTACACAGCACGATATCGGCAGGAAACGCAACAGCGATGTGTACGCCCCCTTGTACGGCCCGACCCAGGAACGACCATTTAACATGGGAGAGAATAGGGGAAGTTGTACTCCACATCGTAGTTGGGCTTTCACACAGCACGATCCTGCCACAACGTCCATCCAATATCGGGCTGTTGAGAGCAGGCTCATTGGATCCCCGATATCGTTTTGGCATCGTTTGTGCATCGTATTGGACCTTTACACCACACAACGCACGAACCACGTGACTTTTTATCGGAGTTGGACGCCGATATCGGGACGTGTAAAGTGACATTAGGAGACAAAAGAACAGCTTTAACCATTGCAGTACAGCACAAGGGAAGAAATATGCGATACTAGCTGGAAATCAAAGCAGCTCCAACCAGTGAGGTTGTCACTGTTTAGATAAATTTATGTGTGTATATGTGTGAAGTTTGCAATTTACATCCTGTTAGCATTTTGCATTGTTACCTAGATATCAGCGTTCTGCGTGTGGAGGAGCTGCCACCCCCAACTAGAGATTTGTTGTTTTGGAGACTAGTCATAATGTCACAATTGGATGTTACACCCAGTCTCTAGCAGGGCCACCTCCATCGATCTATGTAAACTCTTATGGCACTGAGCTGTTAGGAGGCATACTTCCCGTGTATTCACAGCAAGCTCTGTGAATATACAGAGAATAGCTGATTGAAACAGCTTGTGCGATGAGTGGGGTCATCTTCACTGTGCCTGTGTTGTGTCACCGATACAATCATTGTCCCTGAGCCCCAGTTCCCCTCCCCGTCCTCCCCCCTTAGTGAAGCACAGACACCTAATTGCGCAGCATCAGTGACACAGAGCTGTCTGCCTTCATAGGGGGGCGGCTGAGGCTCATTGAGGGACAGATGATCATATCAGTGACACAGCGTGGACAAAGTGAAGATTACCGCTCATTGCAGTGAGCTGTTTCAATCAGCTGTTCGGTGTATTCACGGTGATTGATGTGGTGGTCCTGCTGGAGCCTGGGGTCGGCCTGCTGGAGTCTGGGTGTAACATCTAATTGTGATATGACGACCTAACTCCAAAACTACCAACCTTTAGTCGGGGTGAGCAGCTCCACCACAAGCAGAATGCTGATATCTTGGTAACCATGCAAAATGCTAACAGAGTGTAAATTACAAACTGTTAGCATTCTCAGCCTAGCTACACATAGAGATTTTATTTAAAAAAAATAAAGCCCGGACAACCTATTTAAATCTCAGTTCCTGAAGAACAGAAGCAGCGAATTAGAGCATAAAGGTGCAATTTTTTTTTCAGGAGCTATATTCCTCTACAAGGCTATGCGCTGGTACTGGTAGTTGGACCCGTAGGGTTCATTGGGATGTCCCTGGATCTTACATTTTTATTAACCAGAACTCTGTTTGGCCCCCATCTTTGGAGGCTGCCATGTCTTGGTTGCTGTTGTAGATGCGTATGCATGAGATGATGTGACTGCGCTTAAAAAGCATCGAAGTGGGGTCTCATCAAGCTCAACCAGGTGCGTGCAGTGGTCTCCTGCCTACATTTCATTCCTTATGTGAATCGCAGTAATGATAACGTCTATGTAGAAGGGCTGGCTCATTGTGCACATGTTATTTATTTTTATGTTTAACATATTTGTATAAAGGGCATGATTTCACTGTGTGAGGTTTTATTATCATGACATTGTATTATGCTTAGTGAAATAATGACCGTGTTATTTATATATGGATGGTGTATGGCTGGTTATAGTGTTACTTTCTTACATCTGTTTTTCAGATGTCCGGCCATTTGCCTTCCCCGGTGGGAAGTGAGTCAGCACGGCTCCCCACAGATTGTGTAACTCATTCAACCCCTTCCTAAATATTCTTCTGATGTATGTACGGCGCATTCTGACGCTCCTGGGGATGTTGCCTCTGATTGGTTTAAAGAACGACTATCATTTATGGAGGAGGTTAAATGTTCTCCTAGTAAGCAACATAAATCTAAAAGTCCTTCTGCATCTCCTACGTCAGAAGTAAGATGGGGAAATGGCTTCAGTTCGCACCAACGTGGAAAGCTCAGATACGGTTGAGCTTTGTCAAGATCAATCTAAATGAATAGTATGAGATATGAAAACTGACCACTAAGGGACATCATCTAAAAGGGCCAAAGTATTACATACTTAGAACAGCCCACATAAAAACTTGGTGCCAAGTTGCAAGCAGAGTATCTATTAGGCCTCAAAAGATTGTTCGCCTATGAGGTTATGTTTATTTTTTGTTAGCTTAAATGCATTTATTTGGAGTTAAAATCTTTTTTGCAATTTGGTTATTTATCAGCCTTCAGCTTGATCCTGAGCCATGGCAATTTGATGGATGAAAACTCTGTAGGAAGATCTATCTTGTGAAGCATAGATAGCTCCACCAGGCTCTTCTCCAAGGCTAGATAGGTCCACCAGGCTCTTCTCCAAGGCTTGATAGATCCACCAGGGTCTTCTCTGCTGTTATCTTGATAGTATCAAGTCATCAGGTCGCTGGTCTTCCTCTTTGCCTTGTTCCTTCTATTGTTCCTAACATAATGTCCTTCTCCAGTGATTTCTCTCTTTGTATGACGTGGCCAAAGTAGGTAAGTCGTAACTTGGTGATTCTTGCTTCAAGTGACATGTCTGGCTTAGGCGGCCGTCACACGCTTCAATCTTGTGATCGATATTGTTATCGATCACATGCACACGCGATTGCTAACAATATCGCTCACATCGCTGGTGAGCTGTCACACAGGCAGACTCACCAGCGATGTGGACCAGCTAGATTGCTGGTAACCATGGTACACATCGGGTTACTAGGCGCCGCGCGGCGCTTAGTAACCCGACGTTTACCATAGATACCATCTCCCAGCATAGGCTCTGCCGTTGGGAGATCGTTCATCGTGGTGTCACACACCACGATGATGCAGATTGATCAAGCGTTTATCGCTTGATATGAGCTCCGGCTCACAAATCTGCGATCTAGCGATCAAGCGATTTTACATTGTAAAATCGCTTGATTACACGCAGCGACGCACAGACGATATCGCTTAAGCGTTCAAAATGCAGATCGCTTAAGCGATATCGTTCAAGAAATTGATGCGTGTGACGGCCGCCTTAGTTTGTTCTAAAATTTCTTTATTTGTTGTTCTTGCCATCCATGGTATACATAACATCCTTCTTCAGCTCCACTTTTCGAAGGTGTTGATTCTTCTGTCTTATTTCTTTGTATTCTATGTTTCACTTCCATATGTTTCTGTAGAAAAGCCCAGACTATGTACGAGCTGTGTCTTCATCACCAGTGAAATATTCCATGGTTTGAAGAACTAGTACAGTGATTTCATTGTTGATATTTCCGTGGCTATTCTCCTATTGACTTCTGGTGTCTTGACTGATCATTGATCTGAGTAGCTTGAAGTCCTTTACAACTTCCAGTTTTGCATCGTTTGGGCCTGTACAGACTCTTAGGTTTTCTACATTCAACTTTGATGTGGTTTGTGGTCATGAATCAGCTAAAACTTTCCCACTGGTCTGAAAGAGCTCACTGACCGATTCCCACTAAATCTATTCTGTAGCCAGCAAGAGATGACATAGAAGCTAAAAAGATAAACAGTGAAATACCGTATATACTCGTGTATAAGCCGAGTTTTTCAGCCCAAAAATTGGGCTGAGAAGTCTCCCCCTCGGCTTATACACGGGTCAATACGGTAGGCTGCTGTGGTGGGGGCTGGGGCCGGGGCCGGGGAGGCTGGAGGAGGCGGGGGGAGGCTGCTGTATGAGTGGCCCCGTCACGTGGGGCCGCTCATTATATATGCACTGCTTCCCCCTGTCAATCAGCGGCAGGGGGAAGCAGTGCATATCTGGCCCCCAAATGCTGGCACTCGCCCACCCTCTGTGTGAGGGCCCCCCTCCCCGCTGCTAATCTTACCATCCCCGGTCTTCTGCACAGCGCCGGTCCTCGGTGCTCCATCCTCCATGCTCCCGTCCGGCTACATCCGGGATCCTCGGCCGTCGCAGGCATATGACGTCATCGTGCGACGGCCGGGGATCCTGGATGCAGCGAGGACGGGAGCATGGAGGACGGAGCACAGAAGACCGACGCTGTGCAGAAGACCAGGGATGGTAAGTTAAGCAGCAGGGGGGACGAGTGCCAGCATTTGGGGGCTGCTGTGTACCCCTGGGGGCTGCTGTGTACCCCTGGGGGCTGCTGTACACCCCTGGAGCTGCTGTATACCCCCGGGGGCTGCTGAATACCACTGGGGCTGCTTTATACCCCCAGGGGCTGTTGTATACCACTGGGGCTGCTGTATATACTGGTGGGGCCTGTATACCACTGGGGCTGCTGTATATACTGGTGGGGTCTGTATATACCACTGGGGAGGCTGCTGTATACCACTGGGGAGGCTGCTGTATACCCCCGGGGCTGCTGTATACCCCCGGGGCTGCTGTATATACTGCTGGAGCCTGTATACCACTGGGGCTGCTGTATATACTGGTGGGGTCTGTATATACCACTGGGGCTGCTGTATATACTGGTGGGGTCTGTATATACCACTGGGGCTGCTGTATATACTGGTGGGGTCTGTATATACCACTGGGGAGGCTGCTGTATACCACTGGGGCTGCTGTATATACTGCTGGGTCCTGTATATGCCACTGGGGAGGC
Organism: Allobates femoralis; assembly: GCA_033576535.1. Taxonomy (NCBI): domain Eukaryota; kingdom Metazoa; phylum Chordata; class Amphibia; order Anura; family Aromobatidae; genus Allobates; species Allobates femoralis. The sequence continues at coordinate 59,324,539 of JARQOC010000004.1, read as the reverse complement.
TGCTGTATACTACCACTGGGGGGGCCTGTATACCACACTGCTGGGGGCTGTATGCCTGTGCTGGGGTCCACCCTCGGCTTATACATGAGTCTATAGGTTTTCCCAGGTTTTGGGGGCAAAAGTAGGGGGTCGGCTTATACACGGGTCGGCTTATACACGAGTATATACGGTAGTTTAAATGAAACTCCCAACGTTTTATTTTGCCAAAATTCTATCTAAGTAAAAAAACAAATCGTACTAAAGGTGGGCAACCCCTTTAAGGAATGTCACTGCCTATACAAACTAAAATGTATCTATACAATGCAAAAAGCATGGGCAACAAACAAAAAGAATTAGAGCTACTAACCCAGGAAAAGAAATATGATATCATTGGAATCAGTGAAAATTGGTGGGATGATTGGAATATAAGGCTAGAAGGATACTGCTTATTTGCAAAAAACAGACTTAATAAATGGGGAGGAAAAGCATATATTTCCACAGAGATTGAAGCTTCAGAGACTGGGAGTTCTGTGGAAACCATTTGGGTAAGAGTACAAGGAGAGAACAACAGAAAGGACACCATTGTGGGCGTTTACTACAAGCCATCCGGGCAAGACAACTGTGTCAATGGAAAAATAAAAATATTAGTTCTTACAACAATGGCAGAAAAAAACAAACTAAAAAAACTACTGCATTCTTAAGAGGTTAAGTGACTTTGTTCATTTTATTACCAACTACCTGACATGACTCTTTCCAAAATATGTCCATGTCCCAATTAATCCCCTCCATCGAATAGCAATTCGTCAAGATTCATCTTCACTTTACCTGCCTCCGATTCGCTCTTTCATCCACTCCACACTTCTTCATGAAGATCTTCATAGCTGTATCAGTATATCTTCATCAGCATGAAGTATATGTAGTCCTATACATTGATTACTGGTTCTCAACTCCTGGCTCAAGAAGCCATCTTGTTTGTTATTTTCACCAAATTATTCTTTCAAAGCATGTCTTCCTACTGAATTTGAGAAAATCTAGTCTTCCGACCCATCCAGGAGGTTAACATTTCTCAGGTTCAGCCTCAACAACAGAAAATCATGAAGATCCAGTCTTCGATATGGTACATCATTCATCACCCCCCAAAATAAACAATCCTTAGCAACAAAAGAGAAGTTGGGCCTCCTCATAGTTCTGCTAGAAGTGGGGCTTTGAACCAAATTCCACTTCCAATCTCTCCAGGATAACATCCTGTCTTAGGCCGGAGACACATGATGTGAGATACATGCAAGATACTCGCACGAGTCTTGTATGACTCGCCTGAAACAGCCGCCATCTCTCTGGACGGGTGCACGGCACATGCTTGTGTTATTTTGCATCTGACTCGCTCCTGTCCAGAGAGATGGCGGCCGTGCCGGTTCAGTCATGCGAGACTTGTGCGAGTATCGTGCATGTGTCTCACATCAGGTGTCTCCCACCTAAGGCTGCTTTCACATAGCATATTTTTCCTGTCCGTGCGGATCCTACTTTTTGAAGGACCCCATGAACAGGAAAGGACCGCATCGGAGGTGATTTACGTATGCCATTTCTTTTGCGCTCCATTGGGAGACCCAGACATTGGGTGTATAGCTTCCGACCTCCGGAGGACACACAAGGCATTACACCTAAAAGTGTAACTCCTCCCCTACTGCCTATACACCCCCTCCCGGGAGAATCCCATCAGTTCTTTGCCTTGTGTTGAAGGAGGCACAGTCTACACTCATGCTCTCTCACTGTTTAGTGTCGGATGGAAGCAAAGAGGATCTTTTGATCCCCAGCATGTCTCCTTCCTCTTCTCCAGGGCGGAGGCGGTTGAGGTACCCTTGGGGTACAATGGGCTGGAGCCCTCATGCTGCTTATCCTTCTCCAACCCTTAGGGGCTCTGGAGAAGTGGGATCCCCCTGGCCCCCACATTTGGGCTCATCCACCCAGTCCACGGCTCCTCCGGTGTCTGCTGGCCTGCGTGAGGGATTCACAGGGACCGGACCCTGCACCACCAATGAGGTACTCTGTGTGGGGTCCGTGCTGCTTCTGCAGCTGCTCTGTTCAGCCGGGAAGGGAGCACTGCATCCCCCGGCTGCCCAGGATCCTGGCCAGTCACTGCCGCTATTTTTGATTGTGCTCCCGCTAGGCCCCTGCTGACAGGCGGCCGCGGAGCTAAATTTAGGCCCCGGCTTGCGGCCTAGTGTCTCTAATCCGCGCCGGGGCTTCAGAGGCAGGCCGCTCCTTGGTCTCCTATGGGGGATGCTGCCTTGCAGCCTGAGGGCGTGCTGTCAGGGGGGAAAGGACCTGCCCTCTGGATTCGCGCCCTGGCCGGGGCCACGCCCTGACCATGCCTCTCCCCTCGGCTCCATCGGCCATCTTGGGAGGCATCTTGTCCCTGCATGATTACAGGGCGGCAAGTCTGGAGGGCACACAAGGTCCGGTAGGTCACCCCAGTTTCTGGTGGTGCGCTATCTCCCCCCTGACTTCACTCACACCCCATTTTTCCTCCTCTGAGTTCCCTCACTGAGGTTCACTTTGGAGGCACCATGTCTAGCTCCAGGAACAAAGCTCCTAGGGTGCAGACACGTTATCATGCGTGCACAGCATGTCATGCCCAGCTGCCTGCTGGATCCTCTGACCCTCATTGCACGGCCTGTGCCATGCATGAGACCGCCGTCTCCCCTGCCCCTGCACTCCAGGTGACTGCCTTGGTGTATGAGGCGCCTGCTAGCTCTGGCTCTGTGGCGTCTGCCCCTGACCCTGTGGATCCAGCGGTGCCGCCGCCTTGGACGGCTGTATTTGCTCAGTCCATTTCTGACTCTGTGTCTCAGTCTATGGCGGCTATGACCAGAGCATTGCAGGAGTCCTTGTCAGGTGGATGGGAGGGTTCCCCTGGGGCCTCCGCCACACGTCGTAGGCGTCAGAGTGGTTCTTCCTCTACTAGAGGTTTGGACTCTGGCGACAATTCCGGGCTCTCGGAACCGTCCCCGCGACCTCCTAAGTGGCCACGCCGGGCGGTTTCCCCTGCGCCCTCGCAGGCGGGCTCCCGAGCGGCGGCCTCTCTGTTGGAGGGGGAGGAGGACTTAGACTCTGTCCGGGCTCCTGATGAGGATCCGACGAGGGTTCTCTGGTGGACGACTTGGTGTCCTCTATCAATACTGTGCTAGATTTGACGGCACCTGCGCCGCCGGTGGATCCCTCCGTTTCAGAGGAACTTTATCAGTTTCTTCCCCCGGCCAGGTCCAGAGGTTCCTTCCTGGATCATTCTAACTTCCGCTCTATGGTTCAGGCCCCTCGGGCTTGTCCTTACAAGCGCTTTGCTAAGAAGCAGAAGGATTCCCGTTACCCTTTCCCACCTGACGTGGTCAAGGGTTGGTCTGTTTCTCCGAGAGTGGACCCTCCGGTGCCCCGGTTGTCTGCCAATACCGTTATGTCGGTGGCGGACGGGTCCTCTCTCAAGGATCCCACGGACAGGCAGATTGAGCTTCTGCAGAAGTCCATTTTCGAGGCCACTGGGGCCTCCTTTGCTCCAGCCTTTGCGGCTGTGTGGGCTCTTCAAGCGGTTTCGGCTCGTATCTCGGAGATCCGTAGGGTAGCTTCGGGGATTTCGGAGGTGGCGGTTCTGACGTCTCAGGCCGAGGCGTTTACGGACTATGCTAGATCCGCAATCATGGATTCGGCTAGCCGTTCTGCGGTAGCTTCAGCTAACTCGCTGGCAGCACGTCGCATGTTGTGGCTGCGTGACTGGAAGGCGGACGCTACGTCTAAGACGTCTAAGTTTCTCCAGGGCCTCCCGTTTTCGGGAGATAGGCTATTTGGGGAACGTCTTGACGATCTCATCAAGGAGTCTACGGGTGGAAAATCCACCTCATTGCCGCAATCTAAGGCACAGAAGACCAGTCAGCGTCAGCTGCATGCGAGGTTTCGCTCCTTTCGTCCCTCCTCCAAGTCAGCCTCATCCTCCTCCACCTCTTCCCGTCCGGACAAGGACCAGAGGTCTCATAGGTCCTGGAAGTCTAAGGCCCAGCAGAAGAAGCCTGCCGGCGCCTCAGCCACCAAGCCTGCCTCCTCCTGACTCTTCGCTGCCTCCGGTAGTGTCCAAGATCGGTGGCAGGCTCTCCCGCTTTGGAAGCATCTGGCAGGATCGTATCCAGGACCGGTGGGTGGTGGACGTGGTCTCTCACGGCTACAGGATCGAACTGGAGTCGAGTCCTCCAACTCGGTTCTGCCTTTCTTCGCCTCCACCGGCAAGGGCTGCGGCTTTTCAGCGGGCGCTGGACGCTCTGCTGCAGAGCGGGGTTGTGGTCCCGGTACCGTCAGAGGAACGTTTTCGGGGGTTTTATTCCAACCTCTTCACGGTTCCGAAAAAGGACGGTTCGGTGCGACCGGTGTTGGACCTTAAGCTCCTCAACAGGCACGTGAGGGTCAGACCCTTCAGGATGGAGTCCTTGCGCTCGGTGATAGCGTCCCTGTCTCGGGGATTTCCTGGCTTCGGTGGACGTGAAGGATGCTTATCTCCACATCCCCATTGCCCCTGCTCACCAGCGATGGCTGCGGTTCGCCGTGGGAGAGGAGCATTTCCAGTTTGTGGCGTTGCCCTTCGGCCTCTCCTCGGCTCCGAGGATCTTCACCAAGGTGATGTCTGCGATGGTGGCAGTGCTACATTTGCAGGGTCACGCGGTCACTCCGTATCTGGACGACCTCTTGATCAGAGCCTCGTCTGCGGAACAGTGTCAGATGAATCTCTCGGCCACTTTGGACACTCTTCGGACCTTCGGTTGGATAGTCAACTCCCCGAAGTCGGTCCTCATCCCTACTCAGACGATCTTGTATCTGGGCATGGAGTTCCACACTGTCCCCCGGCTCTGGTGATCCTTCCCCTGGACAAGCAGTCCTCAATTGTGGAGGAAGTCCGGCTCCTTTTGCAGGCGGATTTGGTTCCCATCAGACGTCTCATGCACGTTCTAGGGAAGTTGGTGGCGACCATCGAGGCGGTCCCTTTTGCGCAGTTTCATCTGCGTCCGCTTCAGCTGCAGATCCTGCGTGGCTGGGACAAGAATCCGTCCTCTTTAGATCGGTGCATTGCCCTTTCTTCTGCGACGAAGGAATCTCTCCGATGGTGGCTGTTGCCCAGGTCAATGTCCCGAGGCAGGTCGTTCCTCCCCACCTCGTGGTTGGTGGTCACTACGGACGCCAGCCTGCTGGGTTGGGGTGCGGTGTTCCTGCATCACAGGGCTCAGGGCACCTGGACGACGCAGGAATCATCTTTGCAGATCAACGTCCTGGAGATTCGAGCTGTATACCTGGCTCTCCTGGCCTTCCAGAGGTTTCTGTCGGGGAATCCAATTCGGATCCAGTCCGACAACGCGACTGCCGTCGCCTACATAAACCGCCAGGGAGGCACTCGCAGCCGTCAAGCATTTGCGGAGGTCCAACCCATCCTTCGGTGGGTAGAAGTCAACGACGCGTCCATCTCGGCTGTCCACATCCCCTGGGTGGACAATTGGGAGGCCGACTACTTAAGCCGGCAAGGAATGGACGAGGGAGAATGGGCGCTTCACCCAGAGGTGTTTCGGCACATCTGCAGCACGTGGGGGACTCCGGACGTGGACCTGATGGCGTCCAGGCTGAATCATCAAGTTCCAGCATTCATGTCTCGCGCTCGAGACAGCCTGGCAGTAGGGACGGACGCGCTGGTCCAGGATTGGTCCCGCTTTCGTCTTCCCTAGGTCTTTCCCCCATTGGCCTTGCTACCCAGGGTTCTGCGGAAGCTCGGGGCGGAGTGCAGGCGAGCCCTTCTCATCGCCCCGGACTGGCCCAGAAGGGCCTGGTACCCGGACCTGCTGCGTCTCTCGGTGGGGGATCAAGGGCGGCTCCCGGATCGACCGGATCTCTTGTTTCAAGGTCCTTTCTTCTGCCACAATTCCTCGGCCCTGAGCCTGACTTTGTGGCGCTTGAAGTCTGGTTGTTGACGTCCCGTGGTTTTTCCACTAACGTCGTTGATACCATGAGACAGGCCAGGAAACCAGTTTCTGCAGGAATCTACCGCAGAGTGTGGAAGATTTTCTTCTCATGGTGCCGTATCCACGGCGATTCTCCCTGGCCTTTCTCTCTGTCAACCCTTCTGGCCTTCCTCCAGTCGGGGTTGGATAAGGGTTTGGCGCTCAGTTCCATCAAAGGTCAGATCTCAGCGCTGTCGGTTCTTTTTGATAAGCGTTTGGCTACGCTTCCTCAGGTGAAGAGGTTTATTCAGGGGGCGAGTCACATCGATCCTCCCTACAGACGTCCTTTGGACCCTTGGGATCTTAACCTGGTCCTTGCGGCATTGCAGAAGCCGCCTTTTGAACCCCTTAAGGAGGTTCCTCTTTCCAGGCTTTCACAGAAGGTTGCCTTTTTGGTTGCCATCACTTCTCTGCGGAAAGTTTCGGAGTTGGCTGCCTTGTCCTGCCAGTCGCCTTTTCTGGTGTTTCACCAGGATAAGGTGGTGCTTCGGCCTGTGGCGGAGTTCTTGCCTAAGGTGCTTTCCCCTTTCCACCTGAATCAGGACATTGTCCTTCCGTCTTTTTGCCTGCATCCGGTTCACCAGTATGAGAAATCTCTCCATACTTTGGATCTAGTCAGGGCTCTCAGGATCTACATTTCTCGAACGGCGTCCTTTCGCCATTCGGATGCCCTGTTCGTTCTGAGTATGGGTCAGAAGAGGGGTGAGCCAGCCTCCAAGTCTTCTTTGGCTAGATGGATCAAGACTCCTATTCGGGAGGCTTATGTAACCTCTGGTTTGCCTGTACCTGCTGGTATTAAGGCTCATTCCACAAGGGCTGTGGGGGCCTCGTGGGCTTTGCGTCATCAAGCCTCAGCTCTTCAGGTGTGTCAGGCGGCCACATGGTCTAGCTTGCACACCTTTACTAAGCATTATCAAGTCCATGCTTTGGCATCGGCTGATGCCAATGTGAGCAGGCGGATCCTTCAGGCAGCTGTTGCTCATTTCTGATGGGCCTGCTTTTGGGTATTTTCCCGCCCTGGGATAGCTTTTGAACATCCCAATGTCTGGGTCTCCCAATGGAGCGCAAAAGAAAAAGAGAATTTTGTTTACTTACCGTAAATTCTTTTTCTTATAGCTCCTATTGGGAGACCCAGCTCCCACCCTGTGCCTTTTTGGGCTTTGTTCTCTGGTAGTACCTGGTGTCGTTTCACCTCGCTATGTTGGCCCTGTTGGCCGTTTGTTATTTCCCAGACCTGTTGGTCTGGGCGCGGGTGGTTTCCTCCTTCCTGCTTGTGCACCGAACTGATGGGATTCTCCCTGGAGGGGGTGTATAGGCAGTAGGGGAGGAGTTACACTTTTAGGTGTAATGCCTTGTGTGTCCTCCGGAGGTCGGAAGCTATACACCCAATGTCTGGGTCTCCCAATAGGAGCTATAAGAAAAAGAATTTACGGTAAGTAAACACAATTCTCTTTTTCTGTGTCCGAGTCCGTGATCCTAAGCCTGCAAAGCACAAACAAGCTGGGCACTTTCACACTTTTTTATACATACATAGCGGGAGTGAACCAAGGGTTAAAAATATAAAAACAAAAAAAACATCCTCACCCCTCCGGCATGTGTCCCGTGCCGTCTAGCTCCCGGGGTTTAACGACCTGGCAGGGCGGGGCTACCCGATCAGCTGATAGGTCACATGACCACATCAGCTGAGCAGTTTAAATCCCGCACCCACCAAAGCCGATCGGCAGGCAGGAGATTTAAACCATGCTGATGCGGTCATGTGACAACCCGATCAGCTGAGCGGTTTAAATCTCCCGTCCGCCGATCGGTTTTTGCAGGCGCGAGATTTAAACTGCTCAGCTGATGTAGACATGTGACCTATCAGTTGATCGGGTAGCCCCACCCTGCCGGGTCCTTAAATCCCGGGAGCTAGACAGTGTGGGACACACGCCGGAGGGGTGAGGATGTTTAATTTTTATTTTTAACCTTTTGTTAGTTAATTTTACTTCCGCAATGTATGTATATACATTGCGGAAGTGAAATTAAACAGGCAAAGAGCAGTTTTAGTGTACTGCGCATGCTCAGTACACTAAAATCAGGTCCGGGAAACGATCCGATGTTTTCCGGACCCGTGCTCTATAGGCCCCCATGGTAATGGCCGTGGATCGTGTCGGATCCAATTGTGTCCGATTTGGTCCGCTGTGCCCAAAATCGGAGCAGTCTCCGATTTTGGGTGCAGCAAAAAATTGGACAGAATCGGATCTGTCACAAATCGGATCAGGTTTGTTGCCCATACGGATACATGGGGGCCAAATCGGATCTGTGGCTGTCAGTTTTACAACGGATAGCCACGGATCCTCGAATATCACAGTGTGAAAGCAGCCTTAGAGGAATCATCCTCTATCTCAGGACTGATGGAATCACAAAGAGCTGAAATTTTCTTTGAATTGAGAAGAGATGAAAGCAATTTCTCTGCCTTGTCTTAATTTATCCAATCACCATAAAAAGATTTAAAACGACAATGTCACTTCAAGTTTCCACTATTCTTGTTTATATAAAAAAATTCAAGTCTGTCCAACAGGAATGACGAAACATCTGTGGTGAATTTCCGCAGTCCACATCAAGGGTCCATTGAATATTCTAGCAGACAATTTCTTTCCTGCGAGGAGTGGTTCTTAAATCCACATGTCTTCAACAAATAAAATCCAGAATGAGCCTGCCTCAATTAGAGCTCAAGATTTAAGCCCCCATCACACTAAGCGAGATTGCTAGCGAGATCACTGCTGAGTCACAAGTTTTGTGACGCTACAGCGACATCAACAGTGATCTCGCTATGTGTGACACGTAACAGCGATCAGGCCTCTGCTGTGAGATCGCTGCTCGTTACAAACTGTTCTGAACCATTTTTCGGTCGCTGTGCTCCCGCTGGGCAGCGTGCATCGCTGTGTTTGACAGGGACAACGACCAATGATCTCAACACTACGCCCGAGAGTGACAGGGTCCCAATGACCGCCGTATCATTGCTGCTTAGCTGGTGAGCTCTGACTGACATCTCACCAGCGATCACGTAGTGACGCACCAGCGATCCCTACCAGGTCGGATCGTTGTCGGGATCACTGGTGCGTCGCCAAGTGTGACGGTACCCTTAGACTTCCACTTGATGTAAACTGTCCTTTGTGATTGTCGGGACTGGATAATTCTGCGTACTGTTACAGGATTTATGCCGAAAACTATATCATACAGAACCTTGAATCCAGATTATTTCTTTCCTGCAAAATCCAAGTCTGACAGTTTTGTCTTCAATTTATTTGTACCTTGTCAGAACAAAATGTTTATGAAGAACTGACTTTCTACTTTGCTCTATATAATGCATGTGCAACTGTGAGGGATCCAGGCACATCTTAACATTAGTGCTTCAATTCCACTGGTTGCTCCATAGCCCCTACCTGCTCCAAGATGTCCTATTATGTTGTGTAGCAATTGCAAGTGGAGTGGGCTCAAGAACTGAGCCTGCTATGCAAAGGGCAGGTGGAGGCTCCAATCACTATCACAATCTTGGTGGGATCTTCCAGACTAAATCAATTCCCTTTTGTGCATCCTAAAATATAAAAGGGTTGTCCACTACTCGCACAACGCCTTCTCAATCACCATATTTCCCCATGTAAAATAACAACGCTATACTCACCTCCGATGCGGGTGCCGTTCCAGTAACTGGAGCTCATGTGACATTGTTATGACATAAACCATTTTTTTTTTATTTGACCAAGTTCACCACAAGCTTTACACAGGATACGGCGGGGCGTCTTTATCAGTTTATCTCTGCGCAGCAAAGTTATAATAATAATAATAATGTTTATTCATATAGCGCCAACATATTCCGCAGCGCTTCACAGTTCAGAGGTTTATGTTCAAACAATCATAAAAAACAGTTATCAGAAAATACAATAATTAAAGCAAAATAATGACAGCCCTGCTCATAGGAGCTTACAGTCTAACAATGAGGTCGGGGTGACATAAAGTACAAGTGCTTATTTACAATGATGGTATAGTCAACTTGATGAGATGGGGAACAGTTAGGAGCAGTATAAGTGGCCACCTCCCATTATTTGTGATCACCTTGAGACTGGTGGAGCTGATAGACTGTGTCTAGATGACTTTGACTAGAGATGATGATAGGCCGCACTAAAAAGATGTGTTTTTAGGGATCACCTGAAACTATATAAGTTGTGGATAGACCTAATTTCTTGGGGTACAGCATTCCAGAGAATTGATGCAGCTTGGGAGAAGTCTTGGAGCAGGGAGTGGGAGGTGTGGATTAATGCGGAAGTGAGTTTAAAGTCACTTCCAGAGCGAAGAGAACGGGTGGGGTGATAGATGAGGGAGGAGGTGTAGAGAGGTGCTGCACTGTGAAGAGCTTTGTGGGTGAGAACAAGCAGTTTGAATTGGATCCTATAGTGTACAGACAGCCAGTGCAATGACTGGCATAGAGCAGAAGTGTCTGAGTAATGGTTTGCCAGATAAGTGACCCTGGCTGCTGCATTAAGGATTGACTGGAGAGGGGAGAGTCTAGTGCGGGGGGAGGCCAATTAAAAGAGAATTACAATAGTCAAGGCGGGAGTGAATCATGGCCACAGTGAGGTTTTTTGTGGTTTCCAAGGTGAGAAAGGGGCGAATTCTAGAGATGTTCTTTATGTGCAAGTGGCAAGAGCGGACGAGAGATTGTATATATGGGGTGAAGGAAAGATCATAGTCAAACATAACACCCAGACAGCGAGCCTGCTGCCTAGTCATTATTGTGGTGCCGCACACTGAGAGAGAGATGTCATATTTAGTGATGTTAGTAGAGGGTAGGAGACTGCGGTTAGACAGTCGTTGGTGTTCTTTATTACAGCAGGAGTAAGGTCAAGGGAAGAAGTGTATAGTTGTGTGTCATCAGCATAAAGATGGTACTGAAAGCCAAAACTGCTGATGGTCTGTCCAATCGGGGTCGTGTAGAGAGAGAGAGAGGAGAATAGGTCCAAGGACTGAACCCTGAGGGACCCCAATAGTGAGAGGAAGAGGGGAGGAAGTGGACCCAGCAAATGATACACTGAAAGAGCGGTCAGAAAGATAGGAAGAGAACCAGGAGAGAGCTGTGTCCTTTATGCCAATGGAGTGCAGCATGGAGAGTAGGAGATGGTGGTCAACAGTGTCAAAGGCTGCAGAGAGATCAAGAAGAATAAGCAGAGAGTGTTCACCATTACGTTTTGCTGTCAGAAGGTAATTGGTCACTTTGATGAGGGCAGTTTCCGTAGAGTGCAGGGGGCGGAAAGCAGACTGGAGAAGATCTTGAAGAGAGTTAGTGAAGAGATAACAAGTGAGGCAGGAGTAGACCAGGCGCTCCAGGAGTTTACAGATGAAGGGGAGATTGGAGGCTGGTTTGTAGTTGTTTGTGCAGGATGGGTCAAGGAATGTTTTCTTTAAAAATGGAGTACTGATAGAGTGTTTGAAGGAGCAGGGGAAGATGCCAGAATAGAGGGGGAGATTGAAGATTTTGGTTAGGTGAGTGGTGACCACGGGAAGTTGGGAATTTATTTTAAAACACAGCTAATTGTGAATATGCTCAATTTTCCATTATCAACATTCCATTTAATCTGCAGTATTAGATGCCAAATTTTTAGATGGTCTGAATTATCTCTGCAATGCACTCACCTGCTCCATGAAGGTGAGAAGAGATTCCTTGTTATTTTCCCATTCCTCGGCCAGCTCACTTTCATGTGGGAACTTGTCACAGCCCAGGTATATGGAAAGCTCCATACAGTTAGTGTGTAGGTAGCTGAAGTCGTTCATACCTGTTAAGGAATATAATAGGCCATGTGAATCTACATTACATTCAGTTCTGTTTACAGGGTTATCTGTGACCTACTACCAAGGTACTATGTGACATTTTATGCAAAACAACTCTGTAACTGAATTACTTACTGCCAGAGACGGGCTTCCATTTTGCTCCATTGGCAATACCCATACCCCTGGTGAAGTCATCTGCATGGCAGCTACCACGAATGGTCTCTCCCATGGTCAAATGGGCTGAAGCATAAGAGATGGCAAGCCACCGGAAAATAGCATGGTCAGGTGTCCTAGACACCCCATCTTCCTCCTCTGCTGCAACATCAACTACAGACTCTTCTTCTTCTTCTTCCTCTTCTTGGAGAAATTGGTGACGATACCTAGGTGGTGGTTCTTCTTCCTTCACCGTTCTTGCCATATCATATGGGTAAGAAACCAATTTTTCTCCACCTTGTAAGTTAGCTCCCAGAACAAAGGATTTTTTTCCATCCAAGCAATGATTGCCCTGGTCTCCAAACCCACCTAGATAAGAAATAAATAACTTGTTTTCATCGCACCATATCCACTCGTATTTGCACTGCCATACGTGACTTACTGTAGCATCTTCTGCCAAATAGCTTTCTGGAATAGGTATGTTATTGCTGGGAAACCGATAAGGGACCTGCTTTCTGTCCTCTGCTGCCCACAGTGCTGTGTTAAGGTCTGGGAAGTTCGTAAAAATATCATACCCTTCTTCTGTCCAATGGCCAAGTGCCCAATTTCCAAGTTCTGAGCCCTGTGGTACAGAAACTCAAGGTCAAGATTTGTGTTTTAATGGTTATTCCTTCATAAACAGAACTTCTCATCAGAGAGCTGTGCATGGCATCACAAGCCCTATTCAAATGAATGCTGGAGACACTGAATATCACCAATGGGAGTCTTGGAGAGCACCTTAAACTGATCCAGGATCTAATGGGTCTAATATAATTCATTCTCTTGCTCAGAGTTGAGTCTTATGACTTTATGGAGTTTCTTCGAATGTGTACTCACCATAGGACTTGCAATCTCATACCCATCAGGGTTTAGTGAGGGCACAAGATGAATCCTGGTCTCATGGACTAGAGTTGTTATACGTGGATTGCCATCCCGAAACTCCTTACACATAAACTGCATTAGAAAAAGAACCAGCTCCCGACCCAGAACCTCATTACCATGAAGTCCAGCTGTATACCGAAATTCTGGCTCCCCTGGTGAGGATCATACAAGATAGATTAAGAACATAGGCAAATAACACAATTGTTAAGTCCTTTATCTCGGCCATTTTAATTAAAGGTTGTTCTGTTATGTCTTTGTTAATGTCCTCACCTACTTCATGTTCCCCTGGATTATCGGAAATCTCCATTGCGTATATTTTCAGTCCTTTTGCTGTTTTTCCTATGTTATATATTCGAGTGATGGTTGGACATTCTTCGTTAACCACTTTCATGAGCTGGATGGAAAATCGCACATTGGGCAAAGAAAGAAAGATGTAAAGAAGGAAGTTAAAAGCAGGTGCGGTGGTGATGAAGGAGACGATAGGAATACTCACCTGCCTCATATCTTTGTAGTTGTGATGCTTGAAATCCAGGTTATCTGCAGATGTGATCACTTCATTCTGGCTGTAATAACTGACCACATCTAGAAAGAAAAAGAAGCAGATATTATAAGGAAGACTAGAGGAGGTATGGGAAAAAAACAATCATCAAGTAACAGGAACATCAACTTAAAGGGGTTGTCCCTCTTCCAAAAACAGCACCTTCCTTGTTTACAGGGTTTGTCTGGTATAGCACCTCCATTCCATTTAAAGGCAACCAAGCACCAGGATTTAGTGCTAAGCAGCAGGTGACTGACGTGTACAGCACATTACTTCAATGTGGGCTAGTCTTTCGGGTGTAAACCGAACCTCTCCCTTCTCATCCAGCCTTTCATTTTACTTTCATTATCATGTTACTGGAGGATAGTGAAAGTAAAATGAAAATCTGAATGAGTAGGGGAGGGGAGATTCAGCTTACAGACGAAAGATAAGTCCACAAGGGAGTAATAAAAAACAAACAAAATCGTGATGTTAATCACCTGCTGCTTAGCACTGAATCCTGGTGGTTGGTTCCCCTTAAGCAAATGATCTACAGCTGCAATACCACATGCAGCCTGTAGACAAGGGTGGTGCCGTGTTACAAAGTAGCCATATTTTTCTAATCCTACAGAAGCCCCAGTCATGGCAGCCAGGGCTGTTTCAGAAAATAAACCTTCTGTATGATGCCCTGGGTTTTCAACTCTGCACATGTCCTTATGAACTGAAACCTATGACAAAGCAAAGAGCCAGTGGCTCCATACCCCAGCAACTACTCCTGTAAACCACAGGCTGTATTAGGCTCTGAAAGATTGGGAAGCATAATGGCGTCACCTATCCTGGTACATGGCCCCTCCATCCTTGTGCATGGCACCCCATTCCAGTACATGGCATCCCATCCTGCCGCACACTAATTAGCTGGCGGATACTGTATTCACTGCTCTCCACACCTGGGATCATGGACGGGGGAAACAGGGAATATTCAGTTGCTTTATGAGCAGACACACGTGATCATGCAGCAGTTGCTCTCAGCTCACATTTTTGCTTGCATCTCAGAGTAAAAAAATACACAGCAATGGCTCTTATCTCAAAAATGTATATGTTGGTGCACTCTTAAGTCAAGGTACTACTGTACTTCAGTAAAGGGGGTTCTATTACTGTGAGGACATGATCAATAGTTAGCTGAGTTTTGTTCAGTAAGAGCATGGTGATCATCTATATTCCTTGCACAGTGGTATAATTTATTATGTGTAGTATTTATTGGTATATTTGTATTTTAATTTTTATTTAAATTTTTTTGGGGGGAGGGATGTGGAGAGAAATCAACTGAAAAGCATTACTCCCAGGGTATAGTTCCCTAGGAAAGCACCATGGGCACACAAAGAGGCAACACTGCTATAATACTGACGCATAGGACTTTGTGTCCGTCTGTATAGTGGTATAAGGCTAAGGTTCCACTTGTGAGAGTGATGTAAGAGACTCACATGAATCTCGCATTGTATCACCCGGCACAGCCGAGCGCTCTCCAAATAGGAGCGTGTCAGCTTCATGTATTTCTATGCAGCTGACATGCTGATGTACCGAGAATGGGTGGCCATGGCGGATGAGTCTCTTGCATCTCTCTCGCTGGTGGAGCCCCGGCCTAATACTGTGGGTTTCTGATCTATAATCCTAAAATAAAAATGTTTTTTACTTACTGGATATTGGACATCCTAAGACCTCCATGCGCATGCACAGGCTGCCATTCCAGGTCTGGGGGTAAATACGAAGGAATCTCGCTACCACAGCTTCTGGAAAGTCTGTCTGCACCGGTGTATCCTTGTCCACGTTGGCATAGAACATCTAATAAGAGACATTGGGGTTTTAGCTACAAAAAAACTGACACCATAGAGCCCAATTTATCAAAGCCTATTTTCTAAACAGAAAAGTGTCAATGTTGCTGATAGCAACCAATCACAGCCCAGGTTTAATTGCTCCAAAGAAGTTTGAGAAATGAAAGCTGAGTACTGATTGGTCACTACAGGTACCATTATACATATTAATAACATTAGCTTTGGAAACATAGGAACATTTAAGTCCTGTAAGTCCACTTTTGGGTGGGGTTTACAGGAAGTTAGTCCTGGCAAATTCTGAACTGTTGCCAGCTATATATTTTATTTTATGTAAGAGGCCTAATTATCTCCTATATACCGGGTAATGCTGGGTTTCTTGCGAACAGCATTAGTAATCACCATATTGAAATGGTAAAATAGCCAAAATTGGATGTTTCTCTGATCCAGGCCATAAATTTGGGAGCAAAGCGTTTATTTTATTCTCCACGGTAGCAACGCAACATTTGAGAAGAGTCCCCTACCTATTATATGCCACTCAACATTGAAACTGTAACACCGAAAAGGAAAAGTCATAGAGTTATGGAAATATGCAAATGATATGCAAATGGAAATAAAATATTCATTTATTTAGTGTCATGAGTGCCACATACAGAAATCCTGCGTTTACATGCCTTGGCTGCTATCAATGAGGTTATTAACTTGGTGCTGACCGTCGACAGTAAATAAACATCGCACTTGATGGACTTAATGGATCAATAGGGATCGTGGCATTTCGATGCTTGTAAGAAGGAGTTGGCTTCTTCTCTCACTCCTCCGATACACACACATGACATGATCATGACCCCTCCGGCACACAAGGAGCCGAAGGTTGCAATGGCAGCCAGAGGTCAAATGATGACCTCTGGGTCAGCCAGGTTTGGTGGCCTGTTAGATCCAGCCAGAAGCATGGTCTAACAGATATTCTGTCAGTATAACACTGAAATATAGTAAAATTTGTAGTAACGGTCTGGTGGAGCGCTCATCCAGCACAACAGAGCCTTTGTTGGTTGTCAAGGTGCTGGATAAGCGCTCCACCAGACCGCTACTACAAATTTTACTATATCTCCTTTCCATTGCTGAGGGACAAACGGCAGGATCAGATTCGGGTTGTAATTGTTCCAAACAATGCTGCTGAATGGACCAGGTGTCGCCCGGCAATAGGCACCATGCTTAAAGACCTGTGGTGACGAAGTTCTGGCAGGCGCCGGTCTCGTGACCCCACCTGGAAGCGACGTGGGAACGGTGAAAGCGTGAACCATCGATCTAGAATGGGGTGTACAACCCTGGAAGATGAGGGGCCCTTTAGCCCTTATTACTAATTAACCTACCAGTAAGTGCTTTCATATTGCGCCCCCTTCTCTTTTTATTTTTCAGTATAACACTGAAAGGCGTAATGGTAATGAAATGAAAGGTCTTGCTAGGATCAGGACCCCCAGAGTTCCTGATAATGGTATCCCTGTGCTGTCTTCTAGATGCTGGGATCAATAGTGGAATTTAGACATTTGTGAGAAGGAGTGGGCTCTTTCCTATGACGCACCCACAACATGATCACTGGAGAGTCGAGGGTTATAATGACATCCAGTGGTCAAATAACCACCTCCAGGTCTACCAGGTACAGTGGTCTATTAGATCCATCCAGAAGAATTGTCTAACAGGCATTCTGTCAGTATAACACTGACAGGTATAATGAAATGCAATGTTTGTGTACTGAAATCATTATACCAGCAATCAGAGCAATAAAAGTTAAAGTCCCACTTAGTAAAAAAGACGTAGTAAAAAAGTTAAAAGAAAATTGAAAAAATGTAAAAATATTGAAAAAAACAAAAAATGCAACGCTATACCAATAAATATGTGTATGTATGTAGAAGCAAAAATAAACACATATTTGGTATTGCCACATCCAGAACAACACAAGCAATAAAACTGTCACAATATCTAACCTTTCAGTGAACAAAATAAAAAATGTGATAAGAAATGTGACAAAAAACTATGCTTTTTCATCAAAAAGTGGACTGAAAAGCAATCAAAAAGTCAAATGTCTATAAAAGTGGGGTTGCAGAAAATGTCATCTTGTCCCGTAAAAAACAAGCCGCCATACAGTTCAGGCAACAAATAAATAAAAATGATATAATTTTCAGATCATAGGGATGCAAAAAAAATTATTTTTTTAGAAAAATGTTTTTATTGTGTAAAAGCATCAAAACATAAAAAAAATATAATTGTGTCATTGCTATAATTGTACTGAGCTGAGGTATAAATATGTTAACAATCTTACCACATGGCTGATGGCATAAAAAAAAAACCATTTTGATTTTGTACATTTTACCTCCCAAAAATCAGAATAGAAAGCAATAAAAAAATTATATTTACCCGAAAATTGTACTAATAGAAATTTTGGTACCTTTTTTTGGCAAAAAACAAGCCCTCACATGACTGTCACCAGAAATATAGAAAATTATAGTTCTCAAAATATGGCAATGCAACTACCTTTAAAGGTATTTTTTTAGGGTATGATAGTTACCAAACATAAATACACAATATAAATCTGGTATCGCTGTAATGATTAAGTCGACTTATCCCTTATACCGCACAGTAAATGTGTAAAATATAAATAAAACCAATTATTGACCTGCTGTTGATTTGTTCATTCTTCCATACAAACAGGCTTGGCTCGTATTTATCTTGCACTATACACTGAGCGCTTACACCAGGGTTTACATGCAAATCTCTGAAATACATGATTCCGACAATGCCCCCAATGGAAAGTTCACTATAATGACGCAGAGGGAGTCACTTTGGACTCTCTGGCCTATGATCCAAGGTGTCCGTCTTTTTAAACATTCATAAACGTATGGTCGGTCACAGATTTGTGAACTTCTGAAAAGACGGACACTGCTGAAGAGAGGTCAGAGCCCAAAGTATTCCTTGAGGGCTTCATCTGAATCACGTCATTTGGAGCTTTAGATGTAAAGCGCCATTGTAAGTGCTAAGTATGTAAGGGATCCAATGGGATCCAAACCAAAATGTCATGTATAATGTTCCTAGTAAAAGCTTAAACTTGTTGCACAAAACTAAAAGAAGCCCCCACTCTATCATCTGTTAACGGAAATGCAGGGGTTTTCCATGGTACCGGTGGCACAAAGGCTCTGGAAGAGCGCCAGAGGTTCATAAGAAATTCAACCAAATCTACGCTCCCAATTCCAACATGCCCCCCTCACTTCTGAGCACCACAGTGTACTCAATCGCAGTTAGCAACAACATGTTTCTCCAGAAGCACAAGTTGGTCACAATATACGACACAACAATGTACGGGCACTGCAATGGCATATTTGCAATTTTTATTCTGCAACATCGCCTGCTCGTTTTTGTGAATCACCTATGGAGTCAAAATCATCACTATACCCGCAGATGAATGTCATTTCCAAAATGGGGTCCTTTGAGGATGGATTCTTCTCTTTTGACACTTAGGTCCTCTGCAAATTGCAAACTAATCTAGGGAAATCTGCTCTTCAAAAGTAAAATAGCGCTCCTTCCTTCCCGAACCCAAATAAGTACTATAGAGCCACATATGGGGTATTGCCACGTTTGACAGAAATTGTCTAACACATTTTGATGCCATTTTTACCTATTACCTTTTGTGAAAATGTAAAATCTGAGGCTAAAACAAAATTTTAATGATAAAAATGTAATTATGTTTTCTTTACCTCCCGATGGTATAAAGGTCTGAAGCATCTGTGATGTCAATATGATCGCTGCACCCCTAGATCAATTCTTTGAAATGTGTAGTTTGTAAAATGGGGTCACTTATAGGGGGTTCTGCTGTTCTGACACGTCATTGCCAATGTGATATGGTAACTCATTCCAGCCATCTCTAGCTCAATCGATTGAGAGGTGTAGTTTCCAAAATGGGGTCAGATTTGGGGTCTTTCTACCATTTAGGCAACATCTGGGGCTCTGCAAATGTGAAATGGTGTCCACTACCTATTTCAGCCAATTTTGTGTTCTAAAAGTCAAATACTGATCCTTCTATTTCAAACCTTGCCTTTTTTCCACCCCATATGGGGTATCGGCGTACTCAGGAGAAATTGCACAATCCATTTTCTACCTAAAGTGTTAATAAACTTCTTGAATGTGGTTTTGAGCAGTCTGAGGGGTGCAGTTTTTAGAATGGTGTCACTTTTGGGTGTTTTCAGTCACATAGGCCTCTCAAAGTCATTTCTTATGTGATGTGGTCCCTAAAAAAATTTGTTTTGTTAAAAAATTAAAAATTGCTGATAACATTTTAAATCTTTTAACTTCCTAAAGGCTACTTCACACACAGCGATGTTTCAGCGATGCCGACAACGACAAGGATCGCTGCTACATCGCTGTGTGGTCGCTGGGGAGCTGTCAAGCAGGCAGATCTCCTCAGCCACCAGGGACCAGGGAGCCGACCTCCACATCGCTGGGTAAGCGGGATAAAGCTGGTAACTAAGGTACAAATCGGGTACCTAAACACAGCACTGTCCTAGTTACCCACTGTGTACCTTGGTTACCAACCTTCTCCCGTTTACAGGCTGGTAACCAGGGTACACAGTGGGTAACTAGGACAGCGCCTTGCTTAGTTACCCGATGAGTACCCTGGTTTCACATCAGGCGCGCTGTGCACCCGGCCGCGCAGTGCACGCTGGGACATGTAGTTGAGTCGGCCAAGGGGGGGGTACTCGGATACCGGGATGAGTGGGTGGCTGAACAGGGATCACGGGTTGTTGATTTCCCGGTTCCGTGCCCTAACCCTCATTGTATGGGGGACGAAAGAAATATGGTGGTAAAAGGGGTTTAAAGATAATTTTGTCGTAACGCCACCTGTGGATCCTGGTAATGTTGATACCATCGCTGCAGGCCGGCCACTGAGGTGATGGGATGCAGCTTAGAATAGTACAGCTCCCCACAGGTGGAGCTTTACCTCAGGGCAGCGGGGATGGATGAGGGGAGCCGTTGTTCTTACCCCTCTTGGCGATGCAGAGGCCCTCTGGACGCCGGCGGGAAGGAGGACAGACACCGTATCAACTCCGGACGTTACTTTACTGGTACCGGCAGTTATAGTACACAGTTACAGTCTGGTTCAACAGGAACGTAGCCAGAGGTTTCAGGTTGCCTTATAGAGTCCGTCAGTGTACCTTCCTTTATGGCTTTCGGGGTCCCAGTCTTTCCTTACACTGTCCTTAACCACCTTTGCAGAGCTCCTTGGCAGTCTCCTGGTCTGTTACTGGTAGACACGGCTTGTTCCTTACCGGTACGGACGGGAGTGACAACAACCAAATCCTCCTGCCACCAGAATTTGGCCCGTTATCTAGAGTGTCCTGGACCTCTTTTAGGACTGAGGTGGAGGTACATTCTTGTGGCACTACGGCTCCCTTATTCTGGTTCCGCAGTCGTATGGTTTGCAGCGAGGGATAGACCGCTCACTGCCCCGGCTCCGGTATGCCGGTTGTTGTCCCCAGATGTTTACAGCCGACTCCAACCGGTCCTGGATCGTCTCCTTCTGTCCTGGGTCACCCTCTTGAAGACGGGTGCCCTCCTGTCAGAGATGCTGTCAGGCGCGTCCTCTCTGGCTGCCTTTCCAGCACTAACTCACTAAATTCTCTCTCAAGTCTCCTTCTCTAACCTAGGCTCCTCCCCCTTTGGGACCTACTGAATAATCAGTCGCCTACTCTAAGGTGGCCCCTAGTGTTGTGTATGAAAGACAGACTCTATAAAGGAGAGCCCCAAACCCGTAACTGTGGAGGCACTACACCTGCTGTTTGGGGTGCAGTACCTCCCTGTGGCGCCTAGCCATAGGGGCGCCACATAGTCTCATGACTACATGTCCCAGCGTGCACTGCGCGGCCGTGTGCACACCACTGTGGCTGCAGCTGGTGGCGGTGCCGCTGCCCACACCGGCTCCCTGCATTCTCAGAACCGACGCTCGTTGGTCTCCTGCTGTCAAACACGACGATGCGTGCTGCACAGCAGGAGACCAACGAGCCAAAAATGGTCCTGATACTTTTGTAACGATCAGCAACCTTGCAGCAGGAGCCCCGTCACTGCTGCTTTTCACACACAGCGATATCGCTGGCGAGGTAGCTGATTTCAGCGATATCACTAGCAATATCGCTGTGTGTGAAGTACCCCTAACAAGTAAAAAGTTATCTTTCAAAACTGATGCTGATGTGAAGTAGACATGTGACAACTGTTATTTATTATGTTTTGTGTGATATAACTCTCTGGTTTAAGGGCATAAAAATTCATAGTTTGAAAATTGTGCAATTTTTAAATTTTGTTGTCAAATTTTCTATATTTTCATAAATAAGCGCAAAATATATCGACCAAAAGTTACCACTAACATGAAGTACAAGATGTCCACACAAAAAATCTCAGAATCACAGAGCTATGTTGAAGCATTCCAGAGTCATCATCTCATAACACTTTTTGGTTTCTTCTTCAAGTCCTCTTTATGGCGTTGCCCAAGTGGTCTTCAGACCAATCTCTGGGTGTCATTGTGCCCATGTCAAAAGTATGATTCTTCACTGAAGAGGGTAGACCTCTGTTCCAGTCTCTATTGACATCTAACTCTGCACCATGACAGCCTTTAAGAGTGGGGGCGTGAGGTCAATAGACACCTGTAACCGTTGGATATGTTGGATATCAAAATCACTTCTGATGGTTTTTGTAAGTGCTGTTTGACATCTTAGGCTGGAAACACACTATCCTACTTACATGTATCTTAACCATTGATACATAACAATTAATATAGCCATGTGGTAAGAACTTCAACAACATCTTTAAATGTTCAAGTTTAAAAGTAAACAGAAAACAACATACTCACCATTTCCTCATACCCATTGCTGTACATGGTCCATTTCTGGCTGTCATTACTGAAGCCCACGTAAAACGAGGTGACAAAATCATCACTATCAAAAACAATGTGGATTAAGATTTAGTTATCTGTAGAGATACAGTTAAACCATGATCCGACAGCCATATGCAATAGAGCGGGCTAGTTACAACTGCAAATTATACAGTGTTGGCCAAAAGTATTGACACCCCTGCAATTCTGTCAGATAATACTCAGTTTCTTCCTGAAAATGATTGTAATCACAAATTCTTTGGTATTATTATCTTCATTTAATTTGTCTTCAATTAAAAAACACAAAAGAGAATGAAGCAAAAAGCAAAACATTGCTCATTTCACACAAATCTCCAAAAATGGGCCAGACAAAAGTATTGGCACCCTCAGCCTAATACTTGGTTGCACAACCTTTAGCCAAAATAACTGCGATCAACCGCTTCCGGTAACCATCAATGAGTTTCTTACAATGCTCTGCTGGAATTTTAGACCATTCTTCTTTGGCAAACTGCTCCAGGTCCCTGATATTTGAAGGGTGCCTTCTCCAAACTGCCATTTTTAGATCTCTCCACAGGTGTTCTATGGGATTCAGGTCTGGACTCATTGCTGGCCACCTTAGAAGTCTCCAGTGCTTTCTCTCAAATAGTGATGAGCGAGTATGCTCTGTGCGACTCGGTACTCGCACGAGTATCTCGGTACTCGGGGTGCTCGGCGAGCACCGAGTACTGCCGAGATGCTCGGACCGCTCGGTAATAAATAGCGATCTGAGACACATACACTGCTCCCTTCAGTGCACACAGTGAGCTGGCACCATACAGGAGCAGATTAATCGATAGGATCCCTCTGGGGGCCACAGCGAGGTGTTCTATGCTGCGGCGATTTGAAAAAGCCCACCCTCCCGCCCTTTTCCGGATTTACTCGTTTTATAACCGGAAGTCTGTGGGCGGAGCCTGTCGCTCATTGACTTACATTGGGCTCGGTGCTCGGCCGAGTACACGAGTATCTTGAGATGCTTGGCCAGAGCACCGAGCACCCGAGCATTTTAGTGCTCGCTCATCACTACTCTCAAACCATTTTCTAGTGCTTTTTGAAGTGTGTATTGGGTCATTGTCCTGCTGGAAGACCCATGACCTCTGAGGGAGACCCAGCTTTCTCACACTGGCCCTACATTATGCTGCAAAATTTGTTGGGAGCCTTCAGACTTCATAATGCCATGCACATGGTCAAGCGGTCCAGTGCCAGAGGCAGCAAAGCAATCCCAAAACATCAGGGAACCTCCGCCATGTTTGACTGTAGGGACCGTGTTCTTTTCTTTGAATGCCTCTTTTTTTCTCCTGTAAACTCTATGTTGATGCCTTTGCCCAAAAAGAGAGAACATTCTTCCAACACATTTTAGGCTTTCTCAGGTAAGTTTTGGCAAACTCCAGCCTGGCTTTTTTATGTCTCAGGGTAAGAAGTGGGGTCTTCCTGGGTATCCTACCATACAGTCCCTTTTCATTCAGACGCCGACGGATAGTACGGGTTGACACTGTTGTACCCACGGACTGCAGGGCAGCTTGAACATGTTTGGATGATAGTCGAGGTTTTTTATCCACCATCCGCACAATCTTGCATTGAAATCTCTCGTCAATTTTTCTTTTCCGTCCACATCTAGGGAGGTTAGCCACAGTGCCATGGGCTTTAAACTTCTTGATGACACTGCACACGGTAGACACAGGAACATTCAGGTCTTTGGAGATGGACTTGTAGCCTTGAGATTGCTCGTGCTTCCTAACAATTTGGTTTCTCAAGTCCTCAGACAGTTCTTTGGTCTTCTTTCTTTTCTCCATGCTCAATGTGGTACACACAAGGACACAGGACAGAGGTTGAGTCAACTTTAATCCATGTCAACTGGCTGCAAGTGTGATTTAGTTATTGCCAACACCTGTTAGGTGCCACAGGTAAGTTACAGGTGCTGTTAATTACACAAATTAGAGAAGCATCACATGATTTTTCTAACAGTGCCAATACTTTTGTCCACCCCCTTTTTATGTTTGGTGTGTAATTATATCCAATTTGGCTTTAGGACAATTATTTTTGTGTTTTTTTCATTGAAGAGAAATTATATGAAGATAATAATACCAAAGAATTTGTGACTGCAATCATTTTCAGGAAGAAACTGAGTATTATCTGACAGAATTGCAGGGGTGTCAATACTTTTGGCCAACACTGTATGACCTTCTCCATTTATGGCTCTGTGTTCCCATATGTATAGCGAAGGGGTGCAGGAGCTGCAGGTATTTATATGCATTAGTCTTGTCCGAAAAAGGGACCAAAACAGATCATGTCCATGATGTTTTCGCACACGGACTATGAAAAATCTCAGATATGAAGGGTTACACTTTTTATTATTGGACCAGTGTGCTGTATGCTGAGCACAATGACAGAACACTGACCAAAAATACAGCTGTCTGAACCCAGCATTACATATATACTGCTAGGAAAAATAATGGTTTGGTCTCTTTAGTAAACAGTTTGCCTAACTTTACATAACCCTTAAAGAGGACCTGTCACCCCCCCCCTGCTGCAAGGCAATCTAAATGCAGCACTGAATGCAGCATGTCTGCTGCATTCATGGAAGGGGACCCCCATGTCTCTAGCTCCCCAGTAAGCTTTAAAAAAGACTTTAGAAACTTTACAGTGAAGAGGTCGCCTGGGAGGGATCTCCTCTTCTGCTCCTGAGGTCACGCGGAGCAGGAGCAGAAGAGGAGGGTAGACCCAGAATAAGAGGAGGTGGCAGCAGACACATAGAGGGGGCGGAACACACAAGAAGGAGGCAGGGAGGACTGTACCAGCAGCCGGGTCCTCTTAATAAGATCCGACCCAGGTGACTTCTTAACTGTAAAGTTTCTAAAGACTTTTTTACAGGTTACAGGAGGGCTAGAGACATGGGGGACCCCTTCACTGAATGCAGCACAAATGCTGCATTCAGTTTGCCAAGCACCAGGGGGGTGACAGGTCCTCTTAACAAGAAAGATTAATGTCTTTGTCCTGGTTGATATCCTGCTCATTGGTGAGGACTCCTCCTTATGGAGCCATATGGAAACATGTTAATAGTTAATATGGCATACAGAGTGCCTAAGGTTTCATAGTTAGGAGTCATAGGTGCGGCATGCTTCATCACTCTGCTATAATGGGTTTTAGATGCAGATGTAATTAGATTTTTTTGGCACGGTTGGATTTTTCAGCAATCAACCGGTAATATAACCCTCTTATACCCATGATGCAACCCTCTTGAAAACCAAAACATAGATAGTGCTAATAAATTTGGACAGGTTTTACATTAATAGTACTCACTGAAGGATAGAGTCTCGTCCCTGGGTTATTACACCAGTGAATAACGTGCTTCTTCTAGTGTCCACTTCCAGCCACTGTGATCTGCCATCGTCCTCAGCACACCAGGCACCATCAAAAAAGTCATCTTCACTGGCACCGGCCTAACGATGGGACAAAAGAGGGGGTTCACATCTTTCTAGAGAACAGGACCACACCTCACACAGGGAAATTGAGAGCTGGCTCTGTCTATTCATTTGTAAAGGAATCCTGAAAATTGCTGAGTAATGTATGTAGCTCCCATACAAATCAGAGAAGAGACCTGAACATGTGAGACCACCTGTCCACTGATAGCAGCTCACGACAAAGCAGGTGCCAGTTCTCTGGATGCGCCATAAATGTTTGAAGGTAGGAATAACTATTTAATCCTTCCTATCCTTGTACATACTTGTGTGTTAAGTCGTCCTCTTTGAGCGTGCAGCCCATGGCGCAACATAGAGGATGAAAGCATCTGATCATCTTCTATCCGATGGGACTCCAGACCAATGGGGGGGCACTCTGCATTAAGAATGAATTTGGGGAATTACAAAACTTGTCCAAGTTAGATCATTTTAGATTGTACAAGATGAAACCTCACAGTAAAGCTCTACATACTTTTTCTCTCCTTTGGAAGCTCTTCCACCTCCTCAGAGTCCCATGTTTCTGGGGGCTTCTTCTTGTCTGACATACAAAATATAGATTATATGAAACATACAGTAAGGCTTCTGCAGGTGAGGTGACTTAAGATTTCTAGACTACAATTTACCGGTGAGGCACATCTCCATGGTTTGGCTGGTGTGGCCAGAGTAGAAACGTATGAAAAGTAGGGATGGGCGAATCTACTCGCTAGGACTCGTTACTCGGCGAGTAGTAAGGGACTCGCAGGACTCGGTACTCTGCGAGTTTCCCAGCGTTTACTCGCACGAGTCCAATGCAAATCAATATCAATCCTAGTTTTGTCAGAAACGCTGACAAAACTAGGATTGCCATTGTTTGCATTAGACTCGGCTACTGTGCCAGTGATAGCAGGGAAACTCGCAAAGTAACTGCTTTTACATTGCGAGCCGAGTCCAGCTGTCTTCTTTGTGCAGCTCCAGGGTCCTAGAGCCCGCCTGCTCACAGACATGATGTAGCAGTGCTGAGATTGTTCTCAGTCTGCTCATTCCCTGTGCATAGACATCTATCTATTCACAGGGATGAGCAGAGAGGACATCGCGTTTTGGACTACGTCGGACGGAAGAGGATTTTTTTAATTAAAGATGGAGTCCCCTAATGGCTTTTTTTTTTATTTCAAATAAAAAATTTTCTCTGTGTTTTTTTAACCCTTTATTGGAGATTCTTAGTGGCTGGGTCAAACGTGGCCTGACATTAAGAATCTCGGGCTTAATACCAGCTTGTATAACAAAGCTGGTATTAACCCCTTTATTACCCAGCGTGCTACCGCCACCAGGGCCGCTGGAAGAGCGGGGTTCAGCGCCAGAGGATGGCGCTTCAATGAACGCGCCATCTTCTGGGGCGGCTGCGGGCTGCAATTTGCAGCGGGGGGTGCCCAGAAAGCTTGGGCATCCCTGCGCTGCGGATTCCAGCCCCCAGCTGCTTAGCTGTACCTGGCTAGACATAGAAATTGCGCGGAGCCCCACGCATTTTTTTAAAATTATTTCATGAATTTCAGAGTCTCAGAGTCAGAGTCAGAATCTCAGAATTTCATGAAATAATTTTAAAAAAATGCGTGGGGCTCCGCGCAATTTCTATGTCTAGCCAGGTACAGCTAAGCAGCTGGGGGCTGGAATCCGCAGCGCAGGGATGCCCAAGCTTTCTGGGCACCCCCCGCTGCAAATTGCAGCCCGCAGCCGCCCCAGAAGATGGCGCGTTCATTGAAGCGCCATCCTCTGGCGCTGAACCCCGCTCTTCCAGCGGCCCTGGTAGCGGTGGCACGCTGGGTAATAAAGGGGTTAGGGCCAGCTTTGTATTATCAGCTGGCCCTAAGCCCGAAATTTATGGCGGTCACACCAATATTAGACATGACCGCCATGAATTTCTATTAAATTGTTTTAAAAAAAACACAACACAAAGAAAATTTTTTATTAGAAATAAAAAAAAAAGCCATTAGGGACTCCATCTTTAATTAAAAAAATCCTCTTCCGTCCGACGCAGTCCAAAACGCGATGTCCTCTCTGCTACATCCCCTGTGCATAGATATAGATCTCTATGCACAGGGAATGAGCAGACTGAGAACAATCTCAGCTCTGCTACATCATCTCTGTGCACAGACATTCATGTCTGTACACAGGGAATGAGCAGACTGAGAACAATCTCAGCTCTGCTACATCAGGCAGCAGGCGGGCTCTAGGACCCTGGAGCTGGGGCAGCCAGAACACAGAGAAGACAGGACTCTTATCTGTGCGAGTTTCCCAGCGATTACTTACAAAGTAAACGAGCAATGCAAATAAATGACAAAACTAGGATTGCTTCAGGCTGAAGCTTCCGAGACACATCTGCGATTTGTAAATCTCACACTACTCGCTATTACTCGCTTCGCCATTCATTAACATTGGACTCGCTAGACTCGCAACGAGTAGCGAGTCCTGGGCTCGGACTCGCTAGAGTTAAGCGATTCCGAGTAATTTAGGATTCGCCCATCACTAATGAAAAGTCTTTTCCCCAATAGTCCCTTACATGGTGCCCAAATCCAGGAACTGATGCATCCAAAGTCTCATACACCTCCTGGAGGCGTCAGTGGTATCCAGTAAATGCCCTCATCTTTCCAATACATTTATATCTTTCTCTTCATGTTCCACATAATTGATGATATCTACCTCTTACTGCTTTGAGTATCTCTTCTAATCTTCTTTAGCTGGATACTAATGACCCAGGATTACACATTGTCTATTTTTTCTCCTTACCTTTCCGATTTTTCTCCTCCTCCTCCTTCTCACGTTCTTCTTTGCTAGTTGTTTTCTCTGGAAACATAAAATAATATACATATAATGACAGCAATTAGCCAAAAGCAACAAAAAGCATACGGTACTTGTGTGGTGGAAATGGATAAAAAATACCACCCTCATCTAGACCACCTTCAGTGCCCCATACAAATTAGACTCATGTTGGATGAACCTGCTGGTATTGACAGGTTTGTCCGAAGGTCTAATGTGTATGGGGGTATTGGCGACTAATGGATGGAAAAGGATATTGTTATTGATCACATTGTTTTCCCTGAGAAAGGGGAGACTTTCTCATAGAGAACACAAGAAAATTCAATCGAGTGAGTATGGGAGTGTCGGCTGAGATGGCCGAACAATCAGCGAAAGCATAATTTGGCCGACAGCCATCTAATACGTATTGCCTAATTTTATATACAAGGAAGAGGGGGCCATCTTAGGGATGGAGAGATACAGAAAAATATGGCTAAATTCAGGAGGATAGCCGTATTTACACCAGGTAAGAAAAACTGCATATTTTTAGCATATGATAAATCATCTTTAACACTGGCCATATCTGTTTATCAGATTTAGAATCTCTCATCTTCCTAATAAATATAATATTTTAAAAATTTTATTTTTTGACAGCTTATTTGTTCTTGGATTATTGTGTTTAATTAGGGTATTATATGTCTGGAGATTTTAATATTATTATTGTTATTATTATTATTATTATTATTATTATTTATAGATCGCCATTGACTCCATGGTGCTGTACATGAGAAGGGGTTACATACAAACAAGTTAAAAATACAATGAATAAACTAACAGTGACCGACTGATACAGAGGGGAGAGAGGACCCTGCCCTTGCGGCCTTACATTCTACAGGGCAATGGGGAGGGAGACAGTATGTTGGGTCTGCTCTGGTGGTGGTGAAGCATCGGTTCCAGTGGTGGTGGAGCACCGGGTCCAGTGGTGGTGAGGTGTCACTGTGGTCATTGCAGGCTGTAGGCTGGTCTGAAGAGATGGGTTTTCAGGTTCCGCTTGAAGGTTCCGCGTGTAGGGGATAGTCAGACGCATTGGGGTACAGTGTTCCAGAGGATGGGGGATGCTCAGGCGAAGTCTTGCAGATGGTTAGATGAGGAACGTACATGTGTGGAGGATAGGAGGAGGTCTTGGGAGGATCGGAGGTTACGAGTTGGATGACATCGGGAGATTAGTTCAGAGATATATGGGGGGACAGATTGTAGATGGCTTTGTAAGTCAATGTTAGTATTTTGAATTGGATATGCTGGGGAATTGGGATCCAGTGGAGGAATTTGCAGAGGGGGAAAGTGGAGGAATAGCGAGGAGAGAGGTGGATTGAGTGAGGCCAAAGGATGAAGCAAGTGACAGGAGTTTGGAGGCTGTTGACTGGTTGGTATCAATGGGGATATTGAAGTCGCCCATGATGGTGGTGGGAATGTCAGCAGAGAGAAAGTATAGAAGCCAAATGGAGAATTGGTCAATGAAGGCAGTGGCTGGGCCTGGAGGTCGATAAATGACAGCCACTTGGAGGTTAGGGGGAGAGTAGATACAAACAGAATGCACTTCAAAAGGTGAGAGGATAAGTGAGGGAGGTAGAGCAATTGGGTTGAAGGTGCAGTTGCTAGAAAGAGAAGACCCATTCTCCTCTAGAAGCAATACCAATATACATACGAAATCTAATTCTGCTGAATTTATATGGAATTTAATCGAAAGAAAGGTGTATTCCCCAAAAATATTTAAAATCCATAAATAATGGTTAGCATACAAATACATGGGGATCACAGGCTATATGAGTGGCGTATGAAAGGGAACCTGTCATCAGGATTTTGCAATGTAATCTGAGGACAGCATGCTGTAGGGGCTAAAATCAAAAAATCAACTATGTCTCTCTTGTCGATCTGTGTGATATTGTTTACTAAAACTAACATGGTGATTATCATCGCTGGACTATATTGTCACAAGCTTGGCAGTCCGACATGCCCCCTGAGCCAGGTGTGGGTGGGGGCAGCTCTCTCAGGTCTGCTACATGACTAAAAGTAAATGCTTTGATTGTGTCATAACGGCTGCATCCAATAATCTATGTGATACATTGTTGGATTCAGCCTCTTTGCCTACATTATGTTGATTTCAGATGAGGTAGCAAAGACCTGTTGACAGATTCCCTTAAAGGCTCCATGAGGATGTTTGAAGCAGTAACACAGCTTTGTGCATGAGTCCTAGCCCCTGTTAGTCATGGTGTCCCTATATCTATGCCTATCTACACATACTTATGCATTAAAGAATTACTTTGATATATGTCTTCTTCTGTCCACTCTTCATTTGTGTCCGGTGGCTTCAGAAACACGGTATAATCATCTGCACAGATACAAGGAAATGACAAGTATTTTTCAAGTGTCGATTATTCAGTAGACTCACTTGTAGAGGATATGGCCGTCTGAGCATTCCTTGTAATGAAACGTGCTGTACTCTATAATCAAGTCAACGATGGGAATCTGTACTCGCTGTTTATGATCTCATGGAATAATAGGATAGCCTACACCACTAAAGAACTTATTATCATGGGAATCCATTTATTCCCGCCAATAATATACAGCTACCATGTTAGTCATAAAAAAAGATGAGAGCAAACCAAGAAAAATGAAGGATGAGAACCGTAGGGCGCCCGCCCAGATAAACAGACGTGACCTGTATTTGCAGGTGTCGACCAGTCTGAGAACCCATTTGCTAAGACTATGGCAGTCCGAGATATTCCAGAGTCATGAAACAAAAACTGTCCTCTTTAATTAAGTCTATGATGTGACACCTCATTTTGTTGCCCAATTACTTGAGCCTTTGTAACACATCCTCTCTAAATTTCTAAAAACTTAACGATGTTCTAAGTGTCTCCACAATGATGTAAGAGCATCAGAACCGTCACCTTTATTGAGCCCTCGGCTTTTTCACTGGGAGCATTTCTATAAAATCTGGATCAGACCACATTGGGTTTATGTTCAATATAAACCGAACTGATATGATGTCACAAAAACACAACTTAAAGGCCTTGGGTCACATCATGGCCTCAATCATATAGGGTGGAACACTCCTAACACTTTGTAAATCCTCCAATATACGTACAACAGAGCCATAGATAAATGTTATAACATAGCTTTATTACACAATAATCATTAGTACAACAATGTAGAAATATAAAAAAATAGGACAGGTGGACAAAATGTGGGCCAAAAAGTCACAAAGACAGTAAGGAGGGGTGGCATTTGGGAAAACAGTACACAGTATAATACACAATCAACATAAGAGTTATATAGCCTTAATAGTAATATCCTCTATGTGAGTGGTGAAAGGCTGTAAGAACGCCACTGTGTGTATAATGAACATAGACAATCTACCCACTACTCCTTGAATGTGACCTCAGACCACCAGCCCTGACATGCGTTTCGCAGATGCTTCGCCCCTCCTTATTGTCTATGTGACTTTTGGTCCCACAATTTGTCCACCTGGGTCTCTTACCTATGGTTTTTTTAAATATTTATATATAATATGTTATCAAATTGCATTAATTATTGTGATTTAAAGCTACTGTTTTATCATGGAACCTATGACTTCATTGTTTATTGTAGGACTTAATATAAGGTTTATGTGTAGTTTGTAACCGAGTTGCCATATAAGTGTGTAAAACGGTGTATAACTCTAAACTGCGTTCAGATTAATGAAGCCAAAGGATGCAATAATAACATCAATAATATTTAATAGTAACACAAATAAGATAAAAAAGGTAAAATATAGCAAAAAAGTGCGAGAAGGGTAATGAGGCTGCACCAACCAATGCACGTGACTAACTGAATACAGGATAGCAATATACCAAGGTTTATTTAAAGAGATTATAGAAATAGTGCAATATTTCTAATGACCAGATGTTAGCCATCTTTAAAATGAGATAAATATGTTAACCAGGAGCGTAACTGCAACAGGTGCAGGGGTTGGTTCGCACCGGGCCTGCAGCGTAGGGGGCCCAAAAGTCCCTTTGGCTATATGAAAGCCTAATACTATAAAGATTGCAATAATTGGGGCCCGTTGAGCTTTCGCATCAGGGCCTGGCCTAAATTACGCCACTGGTGATAACTGTTGCACAATACCATTATGAAACTGGATAATCACCACTAACATAGAAAGTAGGAAACACAGTGCATCTATGTAACAGCTACAAATCATCATCCAATATACACTGATGATTAGTAGATCCCAATGTCTGTCAAAACAGTTATATACTAATTAGGGCATTTACCTGTAGTGCAAATGCCAGAGAACAAAGTGCTCAGTTTAATTTCTCACCACCCCAACGCACGTTTCGCCCTGCATCTACTGTAGTTCCTTTCATTATGGCATCTTTTGGCTTCCTTAATCTAGATGCCCACTATCCAGTTTGAGTTAATAAATTGTTGTTTATGGTGAATTTACAGGAACTATTCCATTATATATTAGACTTTTGATATACACAAAACAATTGTAGCTTTTTAATGAAGACTACTTGCAACATCGCTTTCTGTTTTTTTGGATAAAGAAGGTTTAAATAGATGTAAGGCACATGTTCTACAAAATTATACTAGATTACTGCATTTCATATAATACTTACAGTCATCGTAATTAAATCCTGGTTTTTGGTCCGGGTATTCGGGAAGTGGTGGAGGAGTTACTGGCTTCTCTAAGGAGACAAAAACACAGATTAAAATATTTCAGCTCGAAAATTAAGATGGAAAATCTATTTCTTTGACAAACTGTGGCTGTTTAGAAACCAAAACAGGCGGGAGCTACAAAAAAAATAGTCTCAACGTGTTTTTAAGGGAAGCAAAGAAAAGATGGAGCCAAATTCCAACTCCTCACAGTAACAATTCGCAAATACAATTTTAACTTTAAAGGTTATTCCCAAAATCCCAAATTTTACTCTATGGTATAAATTGCTGAATGCTGGAGGAGGAGGAGGATGACCACTGGGACCTTCACAATCTTGAAGACAGGGCTCCGGTTGTCAATGGGACTGACCGAAATAGCCGAGTACATGGCTTTCTCTGATAATCCCATAGACAGTGAATGTAGCAGTGGTTGAGCGTGATCATGTCTGCTCCATGTGAGATGGATCTCTACAGAACTCTGATCCTCTGGTGCCCGGATCTCAGGATCGCTGAGAGTTGCATTGGTCAGTCCCCCAGTAATCAACAAGTAATTCCTTAAGGATAGGGAATAACTTGTGATTTTTGGAAATCCCTTCAATATCATATCATCCACTTTAATAATCTCTTTTTTGTTATAGGATCCCTGATAATACACCGATCACAACTCTCAGCAATGTGCTGTAATCTCTGTTGGAACCTGGCAGCTACTGTCCAAAACTCCTGTAGCACCACCCCAGGTGATATTTATCAGTAAGTGGGCAGTCAATGTATTGCATTGATGTGCCTGTTCTCCTAATAAAAAGATGATCTGCAAGACTCTGTTAAGGGCCCGTTTCACGCTACTATATCGTTAACGATATCGTTGAAATGTCACGGGTTTTCAGTCGTTCAAACGACGTTGTTCAGTGTGACATGTACAAACGATCAACGATAATCGGGCAGATCGTTCATCGGAGGTTTTTGAACCGGACCTGAAACCAAGCGATGATCGTTCGTCCAACCTGCAGCATGGGTGTGTGTGACACCTCGATAACAATGTCGTTAACGACCTCGCCTATTGAGAACTGAAGGACGTAGGCGATCTAATGACCACATCGTTCGCTTGTCGCGGAATCGTTGTTGCGTCGTTAAAGATATCTGTACGTGTGACATTTCACTAACGATCATTGAACGTTGTTCTAGCGATCTAGGTCAAGTCGGATCGTTGATCGGATCATTCGACCATTGAAACGTGAAACGGGCTCTTTAATCTTCAGATTATCACTATATCTGCAGGTAACTAAAATGTCTGGAGATGACAGGTTCTCATTAAATGGAATATATCAGTAGGAGTAACCCTCCTAAGCCGTCTACTTGGACATTAGGTCATAGAAAGTTGAAAAAGTTACCAAAGAAATCAATTTTTTTTTATACTATATCTAAATGAAGTGTTAAGATCTATGGGCCGGACATAGATCTCCCTGAGAATCTGACTCCACAGATTATTTTAAATAAAAGGGGAACATTACCAGAGTGAGTCATGTAATGACCGACAGACTGCTCTTCTTATCTACATGTCTCACACTGGTAACGCCCTTGTTCATTTAATGCTCTGGAGGCAGATTCTCAGGGAGAATTGATCTTACCAGCTCATTTACTTAGAAATAATGTATATTTCTCAGAAATAAAATATTGGATTACAAATATCAAGGTGTTATTTTATTAAACTTTCTATAATTTACATCCCCATATAGACAACTTTGTTGATCCTACTGACACATTCCCTTTAAAGGGATCCTGTCACCCCCAAAATTCCTCAAAAGCTATTAAAAGCTGTCCCTAGAGCATAGTAACACTTACCCTACACTCCTTTTAGCTCCTAAATGCAGCAAGTGAAAATGAAGATAAATGTTATTACACTACCTCATTAGGATGATAATTAGTGACTATGGTATTCATAGTCACCCTGGCAGGCTGTCCCTCTTCATGATATCACGCCTCAATAGGCGTGATCTTCAAATCAGATTAAAATGCGCGCCTCCCCTCTCTCCTATGGCAGCCAGACCGCTGCATTGTGCGGCTGCGTGACGCGAATCACGTCATTTCCGGCGCAGGGTGACGTATGTACACCCGCGCCGCTGTTAGCTTCAAGACCCGCACTGCGCATGCGCATGCGCAGTGCGCGTTTTGAAGCTAACAGAGCGGCGCGGGTGTACATACCGTCACCCGGCACCAGAAATGACGCGATTCGCGTCACCCAGCCCCACTACAGGCCGGCGGACACAGCACAGAGCGGGGAGGCGCGCATTTTAATCTGATTTGAAGATCACGCCTATTGAGGCGTGATATCAGCCTGGCTGGGGTGACTATGAATACCATAGTCACTCATTATCATCCCTAATGAGGTACTGTAATAACATTTATCTTCAATTTCACTTGCTGCATTTAGGAGCTAAAAGGAGTGTAGGGTAAGTGTTACTATGCTCTAGGGACAGCTTTTAATAGCTTTTGAGGTATTTTGGGGGTGACAGGATCCCTTTAATTTAAGAATGTTGCTCGGAATAAGGAGGGAGCTAAGAGAACAACTGTACTGTAAGTATATAAAAATAGTATCAGTTCCACATTAAAATAAAGATTACATTGTTTTTCATGAATCTAGGCCAAGTTTGGCTTTCTTAAGTGTCGAGATATGAAGTGAATTCCTCAAAATAACTTTAGCAGGATTTTTCTTGGACAAGTAACAGGAATGCTGTGTTATCTATGGTATTCGAAACTGCAGTTGTGACTCCCCCTAAAGTCTTCAAGTGTCAGTCAAGTATAAGGTCACATGACCTCAGTAAGCTCTGACCGATGAGAAACCTAGATTCAGTAATCTACCTTAAAAAGCTTAAAGGGATTGTCCAGTCTTTTGCTAAAAGTCTGCAGTCAGTGTATGTGACTGTAGACTTCTGAATCCGCACATTGAATGCACTACAGGCTATCAGGACTTTCCGGTGTTGGCGTCAAGTGAAGGTAGACACATGAGCGCAAGTATGTGATTTTCATACTTCCGGCCATATTCCTATTACATGTACTAGGCCACACGCATCTTGTTGGAATATGGCCGGAAGTATTACAATCACATACTTGCTGTCATGTGATCACCTCATCTTGACGCCAACACCGGAAAGTCCTGATAGCGCACGGCGCACTTACTGCAAGGATTCAGAAGTCTGCATTCACATAGAGGGATAGCTTACTTTTATCAAAAGATTGAACAACCCCCTTTAGATATATCACTTACTGCCAAAATAAGATGACGACATAAAAATGACATAAAGAACATAATCAATGACAAAATAATAAACACAATATTAGGATTAAAGTGGTTTCAATGATTAGAAAAATAGGCTCAGAATTTTTTACACAAACAGGAGGTGTGAATATAGGACCAGAACAGAGTCTGTAACGATTCAGCCATCAGGTCTGACCAGCGATGCTAAACATGAAAATAGCTGTTCATGTACAACTGTTTTCTAATCTCCTGCCGTGCTGAGATGTTATATGTAAAGGGAATCTGTCAGATTTTTGCTACGTAATCTGAAGACAGCATGTTACAGGGGTTAAAAAATGAGATTCAGTGACCCCTCTTGTCAAGGTCTGAGTTGTTGGTTTCCTGCAATGTTTGTTTTAGCCTCAGGACCTTATCATGGCTGGACTACACTGCCTGGTGCATGGCAGTCTGGCACACACCCTTCTGTGGTTAGCAGATCACTGTATAGCTGCATTGCTAATTCTAAAAATTCTACTTGTGTCAGAACCTCTGCAATCAGTAAACTAAGTGATACGTTGTTGGATTCAGGGTCTCTTTGCCTACATCATGTTGCTCTCAGATGATAGCAATAACCTGCTCACAGATTCCCTCTAAAACCTTCACTCCTGAAGTCAGAACTGACATTTTTGTAACTTGTGATGGTAACCTCATATGCACATGATGAGGATTTGGATCTTCTGATTGTTCCACTCCTGGTTTTATCTTACAAATACTGAGGTAACACACTGGAGGTGTGCACATAAGGCCTAACATGTTCTCATTGCCTTTCAGAAACAGCCTGATGCCATGGAGAAAATGAATGCCAAATGAGGTAGTCCAGAACTGGGGCTCAAGTCTGCAGTCACTCAATATGACTTCAGACTTGTGAATCCTCATAGTGCACACTTGTCATGCCCTCTTCTGCATGGCGGGTCTCCTTTTGGCAGGGAGACGAGTGCCCTTCTCATGGCTTTATGCATCTGACCCAGACTGTCCCTGCTGCGGTACCAGTTTCTGCCAGGCAGGGAGACTGGTGCCCATCATGCAGCTCTCCTGGGTCTGCCCATCCTCCTGCCATGCTTCCCAGTTCTCCCCCTGCCTGTGGTCCCGAGCGTCCATCTGCCTCCTTCTCCTCTCTGAACCTAAGTCCTCTGAGCAGGTCTTCTGAGAGTACACTTGGTGGAGTGCACAGCACTCTGCAAATATTTAAAGGGCCAGTCCACGTGTTTCTTGTTTGGTCATCTTTGCCTAATTGCTGGAGGATCAGGGTATATAAGGCACCTTCCCCTTATGGGAGGTGCCTGGGCACTGAGTTCTATCCTTAGGAACGTTGCTTTAGTCCAGATCCCTCTTCCTTAGTGATTTTCACTTGAAGATTGCTGTTTACTCTTTACTAACGTCTGTCTTCCACAGAGACCTCTACTGGCAGTATTTGTCATTCCTGGATTGTACAGCGTTCCCTGGATTCTGCTATGGCTGGATCAGCCTATCTCTGTCTTCACAGAGCCATCTGGATCCTACAAGGGGTTGAATTAGCCAACCTTGGATCTCTCATCACAACCTGGATCCCGCTACAGGCTGTATACTTCTCAAGTGTTATGTCTTCACTATTATGGTCTGCATAGGTCGCCCCTCTGGTCCTGATAGTTGCGGCATTTAGACCCCCTGGAGCTGTGCCAGGTCATTCCTTGTATAGGGGTTCGCTCGCCAGTTACTCCTCCAGCGGAGTTCAGAGTCTTGACCCAGAGGGTACACTCTCTCAAATACTTTCCCCTGTAGACATATCTTTATGTTTCGAATAACAATCCTGGTTTCCATGAAATCGCTTTCAAGTCTCTTCCTATCTCAGGAGTTCAGCTACAACAAGTCCATCTGTGGTCCAGTGAGTCAATAATAATATAATAATATTTAATAATCAAAAAAAGTCCTGCTCACTGGGCACTGCTAAGTTAGGAGAAGTGCTTATTTTTTCATATGGGTATATGCGAGGTGGGGCATTGCTGGCCGCCTCTGGGTGCCCGCTATATATCACATCAATAATAGCATAAAAAGAAAAAAGATAGCGGCACTCACGGGCGTGTTTCAAAGGTGCTTTATTTGGGTACCCTCATTCCAGGGTCCCACTCAGGAGGGAGGGGGTGCAGAGACAGCAGAGATCTCTGCCCGGTGAGTGCCGCTATCTTTTTTCTTTTTATGCTATAATAATATTTAATCATTTATATAACGCTATTAATTCTATAATACTTTACTTACGTCAGTAATACTGTCCCCATTGAGGCTCACAATCTAAATATCCTATCAGTATGTCTTTGAAATGTGGGAGGAAACCGGAGTACCTGAAAGAAACCCACACAAACACAGGGAGAACATACAAACTCTTTACAGATGTTGTCTTTGGTGGGATTTGAACCCAGGACTACTCTGCATTTCCACACCCTTTGGGTGTAACAACACTGTGCGCACTGTCAGGATTCTCCTGTGCTGATGCTGGAAATGGGCAGTCATGTGAACACAAGTATGTGGTTTGCGTCCACATTCTGACTAAACATGTCCGGCCACACCCAGTCTACTCGTGTTGAGCAAGGCCATGCCTGTCGACTTAGCATGAATGTAAATTGCATATTTGTGATCACACCTCCACCCGCTCTCGGTAACAGTGAATCCTGACAGTGAACACACTTTAGAAATAGATTGCAAACTTTAAACTGAACCCTTAAAAACTAGGAATATCAGGAGTCTAATGCTCAAGGCCAGCAAGCTGCATATGGTAGGTGAAGCATAATACAAGTGTGGCAAACAAGAATGAGAGGCAGGACAGTGGCTCAGTGGTCTCCTCCAGGTTTCCTCCCACATTCCAAAGAATGATAGGGATTTTAGATTGTGAGCCCCAATGGGGACAATGATGATGATGTCAAGTGCTGTGAATGAAATAAATAAGAGAGGATGGGTCATTGGTTGTGCAAAGGAAAGTTGATATAGATTGTGGAGAGCTTCGTAGACTAATTATAAGAATAATTTATTGTCCACACAACAGCAGCTATAACATTTAGAGACCACTGCTACTCGGCAGGACGCGGAGGTTGCACATTGACTGAACTCTACCACCCGAACTCCTGTCAGCTATGACGGCTTCCACAGACCATCTTGCAGCTGAACTCATTGGAAGGTTGGCTTAGGCCAGACTGCCGGATAGGTGGTAAGCATGTAATAGAAGACTGCGCTCAATGTTGGAATCCTCCTAATCCATTCCTTCTTCTTTCTGCCCAAGTCCAGGTTGTCAACCTAACTATGTGTGTAGTGTGTTCATACTGTGCATATCAGCGCATGCGCAGTACAAGCCATGGCACATAATAAAATCAAGGATGGTTCTTTTTTTGGCGAAAACTGAGTAAAAAAAAAACATAAGCACTTGGATTTTGAGACTGCCCGTAAACCGTAGTCTGCAATGAACCGATGACCAGTAGAGACGGACGAACCTGCAGATGTTCGAGTTGGGGGGATCCGGCTTAACTGGAACAGTAACATGGATTTCTCAGGGAAGTTCGTACCCAAACACTACGTGTTCAGTACGGACCCAAGCTTCACAGTTCAGGTTCGCCCATCACTAGTAACCAGGATAATAAGTGACAGAAAATACAACCTCTAGCTAAAAAAGTCATCCTGGTTGCTGTGTTCATGATGAACAGAAGAAGATCCAGGATCTCACTTGGAATGCCAGTTACTAGTCTGTTACAGTAGTCAAGGTGGGAAATGATGAGCCCGTGGTAAGGACAGATAGATAAAATGCTTCGCTGAAAGAAAAGTTTGGCAGTGGAGTTAATGTAAATAAGATAGAAATATACAGTGAAATGCTAGATTCTTGTATTCTGCTATAGGACCTCTAACCAGCCTGAAGTTCTGTGTTTCTTTACATTGGAAATGGCTGATATAAGCTGTGGGATATTTTGGCACCAAGGATGGAATATTCAGGTCATAAGTAAAGTTCTCACTCAATACTAAGATTAGATCTCCATTAGTCTGGCAATACTGGCGATACATGGTTGGCTCTCCAAAAACATTTCACAATGTCCTTCAAGTGCTTTATCTATATCTGTAATAACTAGCCAGCCTGACACAGTTTCTCTTGGCATCTCTACATATAAAGAGCAGAAAACACTGGTCTGACACTAACCCACAGTGGATAGATCCCTTCAAGACTGTTGGAACACAACATTGATGGTATGGTGTGGTATATGGGTACAAAGATAGTGGGGCCATTCTTCATCAATGGAAACCTCAATGCCACTGATATCATGTAGCAATTTCACATATCCAGTGGCATTGAGGTTTCCATTGATGAAGTAATGGCCCCACTATATTTGTACCCCATATACCACACCATACCATCAATGTCTGTGTTCCAGCAGTCTTGGAGGGATCTATCCACTGTGGGTTAGTGTCAGACCAATAGCGCTGGTTTTGTTTGTTAACTTCACCATTCACCGTTTGCCTCATCCCTCATCTGAAGGCAATTGTCTATGCTGTGAAGATACGAGATGTGCAGCATCTGAAACAACGGATTCTGGAAGCCTGTGCTAGCATTTCTTCTGCGGTGTTGATTCAGTGTGTCAAGAGTGGGAGAAGAGGGTTGCATTGACAATCCAACACAATGAGCAGCACTTTGAACACATTTTATAAGTGGTCATAAACTTGTAAATAACTCATGAAAGAATAAAGATACATTAAAACCAAGCACACCATTGTTTTTATGAAATTCTCAATATGTTTGATGTGTCACATGACCCTCTTTCCATTGAAAAAAATTAAGTTGGATTCAAAATGGTCGACTTCAAAATGGCCGCCATGGTCACCAACCATCTGGAAAAGTTTTCCCCCGCCCATATACTAATGTGCCACAAACTGGAAGTTGATATCTCCAACCATCCCCATTTTATTTGGATGCATCCATATAAATGGCTCACCTGTACATTACTAGCATCTATGTTTATTCCGCCTGCCGTGGACTTGTTACTGACTGCACTCTCAACTAAGATTTTCTGTAAAACATTTCAGAATAAAACATAGAAGTCACATGTAGACTGCTTTGCAGTCTCTGTGAATAGTTGTAGCAGTAATCGCTGTTCATGTTTTTAGCTGTCTCTGGCTCTGTAGGTTGTGGCTGTGTTTGTCAGCCACTTCCCCTGCCTTTAAGTAGTCCCATTACCTTTCAGCTGATGTTAATGATAGAGTTTACACTCTGCATGACTGTGCGTGTGGATGACATTTGAAGCTGTCCTGTAGTTATTTTTGAAGATTGCTATCATTTGGGAGTTGCTGTGGAGGTGACGAGGTTTTAGTCTAGAGACGGTCAGGAGTAGGGCTAGGGTGGGGCCCAGACATCCTCACCTTCTGAGGTACTTCTGGGAACAGGGTCAGCTAGGGACCCCCAGGCTAAGGGTCAGCTACTACCCCTGGCTGCTGTGCCTATCACTGCCAGCCTGCTGCGGTATCATAGCCTCCTTTACCATATCCTCATCTTTAAAATAAGTAGCATAGTCGTTCTCTCATAGAGATTATCTATTAAACCTTAAAAAAGCTGAATAATATTCCAAAATCCCTAATATTGATGTGCTTCATGATTCTTGGAAAATTTGCAATCTCCTCCCTGCAAGTCCTAAAAATTTTTTTTTATGTGTATGTGTATGACAAAACAGATTTTCAAAGAAGAGACCGTCCTCACTTCTCACACAATATTAATGTGGTCTGTGTACAGATACAGCGGAGCTACATTTATTTTAGTCCTTTTTGATAAAAATCTGAATTATATTTAAAGGGAACCAACCACCCAATGATCCCCCGGACTATTAATATGGTCCACTACACCCAGCACATACATGTGCTGCAATGTTTTTTGCTAAAAAAAACTCTTTTAAAAGTGAAGATAATGCTTTATAAAAGATTATAAAAAGGAGCGGTGGGCGTTACTTAGCTGTGGCTAAAGCCGGGTTGCAGCTGCCAGTCATCATCCTGTGTCCCCTCGCAGCAGTAACGGCCAGCCCTTTCTTGTCGTCACAGCCTGGTGCACGGGCTCGCATGCCCGTGCACACGTCATCAGCTACAGCCGGTAGCGAGCGCGCGCTCTGACTTCCTGCGCTCGGCTGTGGAAGTCAGAGCGCGCGCCCGCTACCCGGCTGTAGCTGATGACGTGTGCACGGGCATGCGAGCCCGTGCACCAGGCTGTGACGCTGAACAAAGGGCTGGCCGTTACTGCTGCGAGGGGACACAGGATGATGACTGGCAGCTGCAACCCGGCTTTAGCCACAGCTAAGTAACGCCCACCCGTCCCTTCGTTAAATACTTTATAAAGCATTATCTTCACTTTTAAAAGCAGTTTTTTTAGCAAAAAACATTGCAGCACATGTATGTGCTGGGTGTAGGGAGCCATATTAATAGTCCGGGGGGGTCATTGGGGGTGGTTGGTTCCCTTTAAAGCAATAGACAGAACTTTGTCTTTTTCCAATATTCTTACTTGGTGTCGGCTTCTCTTGGATCACAGGGCGCTCTGGACGATGAGGCACCTTCGGGGGCTTTAGATTACGTCTGTTGAATCCATCTATATAGAGAGAGAAAAATATTATAAAAAAAAAAGCTAAGCAACCATAAAAAAGTTTAAAAAAATGATAAAAAATATGTAGACATTTATTTAGAAAATATACAGAAATTTATATAGAAATGAATTACACTATGTGCATGTAAGGAAAGTATAATAAAGTTAGAGAT
This sequence comes from Allobates femoralis, assembly GCA_033576535.1. Lineage (NCBI taxonomy): Eukaryota > Metazoa > Chordata > Amphibia > Anura > Aromobatidae > Allobates > Allobates femoralis. The sequence goes on along the minus strand of JARQOC010000004.1, from coordinate 59,281,417 downwards.
GAAGTACATAACACAAAGCAAACACAAAAGGTAAAATAAATGGTGACCATACAGTCATCATAGTCCTCCCTCTCCAGACGCTCATTGTAATCTTCAGTTGGGGGCTCCACTTCCACACCTGAGGGGAATAAAAAAACACAATATGGTCATATACGTATATTATTTTGTAAGATTTATGTAACTGTCCATTTCTATATGTTTCATAGAGCTCTATTAATTACTGCTTTTGCTTTTTTTATATCTAGTTTTTGGTGTGTTTTTATCACGATTGTGGATCTTCTATGTACCTTTTTTGCATTCTAGCCCTTTTTTTTTGCTGCTTCGCTCTCTGTTCATGTGATCCCGCCCTCATAAACCCTAGTTTACCTTGTAGCCTAAAGCTTGAGTATTCTGCTTGAATTCATGGCTCTTTGCTTTTCAAGATTGCTCCTCCTCCAGAAGGTCCTGCTCAGCTCTTTCTAGCAACCTCTCCTGTTTCAGTGACTCACCTGCAACTTGCTGCTTGTGTTTTCTCAGCATCTGCCTCAGTCTGCCAGCCCTGGCCATCTAAGCCCTGTCTGCTTTTAGAAGCTTATTGTTGTTAAGTGTGTTATGCGCCCCAGGGCCGTGGCGTACTTGGAACTGGGTTGCGGTGTTTCTGGGGAGTCACAGGGGTCGAGACCCGGCTTTGTGACCCTGGGTTCAGTGTTAAAGATAGTTCTTGGGGGAAATTAGAGAAAAGATTATTCATGACACCACCTGTGTTTTGTGGCTATGGGTAGCCACCGCTGCCGCAGAACCTCTGGGGACGATGGACGGGCAGCTGGGATGGATTGACTCCCACAGGTGGAGCAGATCCCCAGGGCAATGGATGTTGAAGGTTGTCGGGTGCAGGATGGAGGGTGCGCATTAACAGACAGACTCATGGTTTGTTGGTTCCTCAAGTCCTTTACTGGCTGTTAGTCCGTGTGTGTAAAACTGGAAGTAACTCGGGGTTCTCCACACCCGGCAAGTTCTGAGGCCTCCCTGCTGCGCTTTCTCTTGCAGGTCTCTGCTGCTGCTTAAAGCTGAGCTGCGGCCCTCTCTCTCTCCTGCGTGTGCCAGCATGACAGGCAGCTCGAGTCCTTCTTTAGCCCCACTTCACGGGCGGCTACTCCTGGGCTCTTAATGCTGATTTGCCTGTGGGCACTTGTGTGTGGCTGGGGAACTTGAAATTCCCCAGCCTCTGGTATTGGCTGCCAGGTTGTTAGGCCCTGCGCAGCCTTGAACTCCGGTGTCCGGTTCTTGGCGCTTGTTCCTCTAGGGTGAGCTCGACACTGCTCTACTAGCCCCATGCTCTCCTCTACCTCCTCAGACCCTTGCCTATGGGTCCCTCAGCTTTCCTGGGATGAGCTTAGCACTGCTCCATCCCACAGGATGTCTTCCTCAGTACTGCTCCGTACTGAACTATCTCCACCCCAGACCAGAATTTATAGGAGAGCTGCAATGAACCCGGGTTTAGATCTCCCCCTTCTGGCCCAGATGCAGAAAGGTGTTGTGTGCTTTGGTTTTGCCTGGTGTGAATACCCTCTGTTGCTCTCAGGTATGACACTACCTTCCGAGGGAGATAATGACATAGTGGCATCCAAACTCTGGGGTGCCACATGTGCAGTAGCCGTACTCTGGACAGTTTGGATTTCCTAAAGCTCACTGCTCTGCACTGGTTTTGGGAATCATTTTCAGAGAATTACCTAACCCAGGCCCCCTGGGTATGTACTGTGGTTTTCTACTAAACTGCATCTCCCAGTGAGTGCATCTTCCGAGAGACTTTACTTGCCAGCATTACTGTGGATGAACTATTTCTAGTGACTTTTCTGTTTATTGTGTATTTGATGAACTTTGCTCACTTATTGCACTTCACCTTTGTTTTCAATCACATGAGTAAAATACAGACTTTCTCATCATAACTTCATCAGTTGAGTGATTCGCCTCAAGCTAAGAGATTCCTGAGTGTCCCATTATAATTATTACAGAGTTTTGCCTTTTGTTCATCTTTATCCTCTTTAATAAAGTGTGTTTTATGTGTTTATTTCTCTGTTTTACTTTTATGTGCATCATTGTCAATAGGATTGGAATTTCTAAATGTTTTCAGTTGAATCATCAATAGCTTCTTTTTAAAGAAGTAACAAAAGATTTTCACAAATCTACCCCCATTTTGTCCTCAGAATTACTTTTTTTCGTCCTTCTGCAATTTTTTGACATTTCAAAGGAATATATAATAATACTATTTTTTTACCTATATAGTGCTATTAATTCCATACATCAGCAACATATGACTTTTTGCACTAAAATATTGCAAGAAACGTTAAAGGGAACCTGTCATGTCTTTTTTTGTTTTTTTTCAACCACCCCCAATATTATTTAGATTATGCCCTGTGCATCACTAACATGGTTTAAAAAACATACATATATTTATAAAAAAAAAAAGCTCCTTAGATGCCTATATGTTTGCATTAGGTACCTGCATGAGCAGTCATCAGGGTGGATACTTCACTCTGGCATCAGTCATGTCAATCCACAGTCGGTCATGGAGATTTTGAAACAGTCACCCCCCTGCACTGTAATATATTAACATCACTGAAGGACCTGAAGATATTCACATGCTGTGTAGGACATGTGGTGATGTCACGACCACGTGAATGTAGTGGGCGGAGCTAATCCTACATTTCCTTCACCTTAGGCCTGTCCAGCTCCGCCCATTATGGTTACATGGTCTTGACATCACCACAGGTCCTTCTACAGTATAAGTGATGTTAATATATTACAATGCAGAGGAGCGTGATTACATTTAAAAAACTCCATGAATGAATGTGGATTCATGTGACTGATATCAGCCTGAAGTTTCCACCCCGATGACTGATTGTGCTGGTACCTAATGCAAGGATCTAAACATCAGAAGTGTTTTTATGATAAATACCGTATATACTCGTGTATAAGCCGAGTTTTTCAACACAAAAAATGTGCTGAAAAGTCCTCCCCTTGGCTTATACACGAGTCATATAGCGGTATACAGCGTTCCTTCCCCCCCATCAGTGGTATACAGGGCATACAGGGCCCCCGCTTGCTGCCGCACACCTGTAAAGTAATAGATGATTATACTTATCCCTGTCGCCGCCGCTCTGCACCGCGCTCCTCCGGGTCTTCCTGCTTCCTCCTCCGGCGGGCGCAGGCAATGACGTCATTGCCTGTGCGCCGGAGGAAGAAGCATGAAGACCCGGAGGAGCACGGTGCAGAGCGGCGGCGACAGCGACAGGGATAAGTATAATCATCTATTACTTTACAGGTGTGCGGCAGCAAGGGGGGGCCCTGTATGCCCTGTATACCACTGATGGGGGGGGCTGTATACCGCTGGGGCTGCTGTGTACCACTGGGGCTGCTGTGTACCACTGGGGCTGCTGTGTACCACTGGGGCTGCTGTATATACCACTGGGGCTGCTGTATATACAGCTGGGGCTGCTGTATATACAGCTGGGGCTGCTGTATATACTGCTGGGGCTGCTGTATACCACTGGGGCTGCTGTATATACCACTTGGGCTGCTGTATATACTGCTGGGGCCTGTATACCACTGGGGCTGCTGTATATACCACTGGGGCTGCTGTATTCCACTGGGGCTGCTGTATATACCACTGGGGCTGCTGTATATACTCCTGGGGCTGCTGTATACCACTGGGGCTGATGTATACCACTGGGGTGCTGTATATACCACTGGGCCTGCTGTATATACCACTGGGGCTGCTGTATATACCACTGGGGCTGCTGTATATACTGCTGGGGCTGCTGTATATACATCTGGGGCTGCTGTATATACTGCTGGGGCCTGTATATACTAATGGGGAGGCTGCTGTAATACTGCTGGGGCCTGTATATACCACTGGGGAGGCTGCTGTATACTACCACCGGGGAGGCCTGTGTACCACTGGGGGGGCCTGTATACCACACTGCTGGGGGCAGTATACCTGTGCTGGGGTCCACCCTTGGCTTATACACGAGTCAATAGGTTTTCCCAGGTTTTGGGGGCAAAAGTAGGGGGGTCTGCTTATACACAGGTCAGCATATACACGAGTATATACAGTACATCGATTTCTTTTAAACTAGGTTAGTGATGCATTATCTAAATAACATCGGGGGCGGTTTAAAAAGAAAAATAGACCTGACAGGTTCCCTTTAAAGACAAAAATGAAAAGCATTTTCGAATTGCCACAATATCATGAGCCATATGCACCATTTGGAAGAATTTGGCACAAAAAACGTCAATGAATGCCAAAAGGTAACAATGAAATAGTGACATAAAAAGAACTCCAATTAATAATTTTTTAAATAAATATTTTAAAACAAGATTACAGACTTTGCATAATATACAATAAATCTCACATAGGAGTTAGGCTACGTTCACACAGTGCGTTTTTGTTTTTGCGCTTTTCCACAAAAGCATACCTGTGTCTGCTGGCAAAGTGAATGGACTTTCTCTTTTGCTGTGCAGACGCTGCGTAAATATACGCTGCGCTTTTATGGGAGAAAGCGCGCGCATAAAAAGAATGACCTTGTCAATTGTTGCCGCTGTTTTGCGCACGCTTTCTTCCATAGGAGCCATTATAACCGCTGGAATTAGGCTTCGCCGTTCAGATGATGCACAATTCCGGCGCGTATAATGTCGGCGCTGTAGGAAGTGATGTCACACGGGAGGAAGAACCCTGTGTTCCTCTCCCGTGTGACTGCCCTTTTGGCTTTCACAGTGTATTAATATACACTGCACAAGCTAAATAAAAGTAAGCAAAAGGCATTAAAACTCAAAAAATTCAATACCTACCTCTCCGGCAGCTGTTCTGATTAAAGGTACCTGAGACATCCACGTCTACTGTGCTACAAGGACCTTTCATATCTGTGATTGGCCGGTAGCGTGATCATGTGGTATGTGACGGGCATACCACATGACCGCTACTGGCCAATCACAGCTGTAAGGTCCTGCAAGCAGATCAGAAGTGGTTGTCTCAGGTTCCGGTAATCGGAACAGCTGCCGGAGAGGTTAAGTATTGAATTTTTTTTATTTTTAATGCCTTTTGCTTACTTTTATTTAGCTTTTGCACTCTATATTAATACACTGTGGAAGCAAAAAGGGCAGTCACACGGGAGAGGAACACAGGATTCTTTCTCCCCCGTATGACATCACATCCTGCAGCGTCGGTATTACAAGCGCTGGAATTGCGGCTTGTCTGAACGGTGATGTGTAATTCCAGCGGTATAATGGGTCCTATGGGAGAAAGCGTGCGCAAAAAAGCGTCAACAATGGACATGTTGATTCTCTTTACGCTGCGCTTTCTCCCATAAAAGTTTACGCAGCGTCTGCATGGCAAAAGTGAAAGTCCATTCTCTTTGGCGGCTGACGCAGGTGCGTTTTTGTGGAAAAGTGCAGCGTAAAAAAGTGCAATGTGTGAACGTAGACTTAGGGCTCTTTCACACATCTGATTGTTCCCCGTTTCAGGGTAAACACGAGCTCCATCCGTTTTTCTCGTATATGGAGAAATTGAAAATAAAAAGCTTCCACTCTCTTTTGTCCATGAACATTTGCACTAAATAAAAAGGTCCAAATCTCTCAAACTGTAAACAGGATTTTAAAAAAACCAACAAAACAAAAGACAACATACTCATGGGAGCAACAATAATAAAATAAGATCAAAAACTGGACACTTGACCTTGACTAAGTTCATTTTAAACTTAATTTTACTTAATAGATCTTGGAATAATAATAATTTCCACAATTGGATGTTTAAAAAAAATACTCCTGTGCTGAGATAATCTTATATATGTGTCCCTGCTATGTACTGTGTAATGGATGTGTCTGACCGTACAGAGAAATGGTCTGATCATACCACATCTCCTGTGCTGAGATAATCTTATATATGTGTCCCTGCTATGTACTGTTTAATGGATGTGTCTGACCGTACAGGGACATGGCCTGATCATACCACATCTCCTGTGCTGAGATAATCTTATATATGTGTCCCTGCTATGTACTGTGTAATGGATGCATCTGACTGTCCAGGGACATGATCTAATCATACCACATCTCCTGGGCAGGGGAGGAAGAAAGAGAGTATACAGACATTACAAAATGATTCTTTCTGTGAGGTAAATCATTTCTCTGCTTTTTTTTTTAAGAAATAATTATTTGTGATTCCTTTAGGTAATGTCTGTATACTCTTTCTTCCTCACCTGCCCAGGAGATGTGATTAGTGATGAGCAAGCACTAAAATGCTCGGGTGCTCGGTGCTCTGGCCGAGCATCTCAAGATACTCGTGTACTCGGCCAGAGCACCAAGCCCAATGTAAGTCAATGAGTGACAGGCTCCGCCCACAGACTTCCGGTTATAAAACGAGTATTTCTGGGAAAGGGCGGGAGGGTGGGTTTTTTCAAATCGCCGCAACATATAACACCTTGCTGTGCCCCCCAGAGGGATCCTAACAATTAATCTGCTCTCTGGTAGGTGCCAGCTCACTGTGTGCACTGAAGGGAGCTGTGTATTTGTGTCAGAGCGATAATTATTATCGAGCAGTCCGAGCATCTCGGCGGTACTCGGTGCTCGCCGAGCATCCCGAGTTCCGGAATACTCGTGCGAGTAACGAGTAGCGCCGAGCATACTCGCTCATCCCTAGATGTGATATGATCAGACCATGTCCCTGTATGGTCAGACACATCCATTACACAGCACATAGCAGGGACACAAATATAAGATTATCTCAGCACAGGAGATGTGGTATGATCAGACCATGTTCCTGTATGGTCAGACACATCCATTACACAGTACATAGCAGGGACACATATATAAGATTATTTCAGCACAGGAGATGTGGTATGATCAGGCCATGTCCCTGTATGGTCAGACACATCCATTACACTGTACATAGCAGGGACACATATATAAGATTATCTCAGCACAGGAGATGTGGTATGATCAGACCATGTCCCTGTATGGTCAGACACATCCATTACACAGTACATAGCAGGGACACATATATAAGACTGTGCGGCATAGAGATAAGAAAACACGGCACTCACCACGAAGGAGCAATCTTCATATCCTTTATTCCATGCGATTTACAAACATAGACGATATGCAGGGAGGGGAGGGGGGTGCTGAGACTCGGTGACGGTTCCCCGTTTCGCAGCGGGACTCGCTGCTTCTACGGACCAAACTATCTTGAGATGCTCGGCCAGAGCACCGAGCACCCGAGCATTTTAGTGCTTGCTCATCACTAATCACATCTCCTGGGCAGGTGAGGAAGAAAGAGTATACAGACATTACCTAAAGGAATCACAAATAATTATTTCTTAAAAAAAAAGCAGAGAAATGATTTACCTCACAGAAAGAATCATTTTGTAATGTCTGTATACTCTCTTTCTTCCTCCCCTGCCCAGGAGATGTGGTATGATTAGATCATGTCCCTGGACAGTCAGATGCATCCATTACACAGTACATAGCAGGGACACATATATAAGATTATCTCAGCACAGGAGATGTGGTATGATCAGGCCATGTTCCTGTACGGTCAGACACATCCATTACACAGTACATAGCAGAGACACATATATAAGATTATCTCAGCACAGGAGATGTGGTATGATCAGACCATGTCCCTGTATGGTCAGACACATCCATTACACAGTACATAGCAGGGACACATATATAAGATTATCTCAGCACAGGAGATGTGGTATGATCAGACCATGTCCCTGTACGGTCAGACACATCCATTACACAGTACATAGCAGGGACACATAAATAAGATCATCTCAGCACAGGAGATGTGTATGATCAGACCATGTCCCTGTATGGTCAGACACATTCATTACACAGTACATAGCAGGGACACATATATAAGATTATCTCAGCACAGGAGATGTGGTATGATCAGACCATTCCCCTGTACGGTCAGACACATCCATTACACAGTACATAGCAGGGACACATAAATAAGATTATCTCAGCACAGGACCATTTTTTTAAACACATCCAATTGTGGAAATTATTATTATTCCAAGATCTATTGAGTAAAATAAAGTTTGTTCATGAAAAAAACCCTTTAAAGGCTTTCTAGAATTAGAAAAGCGGGGCTGTTTTCGTCCAAAACTAGTAAGTACCACACCTGCTCTAAGGTTATGTGCAGTATTGCAGTTTAGCTCCATTGAAATAATTTGCTAATGTTGAACACCATGCTCCACCCATGAACAACTGTTGTGTAGATTTTACAATAAATCAGGCTGGATTATCTATTTAGCAACCATTTAGGGAAAAATAGGTCAAAATAGGAGATAATTTATTTGTTAAATTAAAGGGAATTTCCACTTCTGAATGAATTCTAGAGAAAAAACATGTCGCAGCAGGGAGCCAAAGTATACAGTAAACCAATGAAAGTATACAGTAAACCAATGAAAGTATACAGTAAACCAAGGGAATGTGAATAAACCCCACAAAAAGTTCTATATTTTACTAGGAATGCTCTAAAATGAAAAAATAAAATTGCAAAATATATCAATAAAAACAAGTGTTTGGGCAGAAAACGGTGTTCACTAAAAGGTGCAGCAGATATGGGGCACAGATGGGGCACAGAATAGGGTGCGTCACCGAATCCCATAATATGTCCAGGTAGAATAACGTCATTTTTTCATGGTATAATGATGAAAGACCCTAATCATCGTCACCCTAAACATATCAATAAGATACATCCTGAAGAAGGGATAGACACAAGGAGGGGAAGTGGGGAGGGAAGGTATTGTAGTCAATACAACATAAATTTTATAGACTGTCCCTATTTAACCCTTCCTTACCTTGGAACCCTAAAAAATGCAATGGCGCCTCAACTCAACCCTTAATGCAGACCCAAGTATAACATCTATCAGAAAGAGACTAACCACTAATTAACAATAACAAGTATCAAAACCAAATATATCAACTAAGAGTCATTTGAACAAACTAATAGATGGGAAAAAGATTGATGAAAAATAATAAACTCACCCCAATACAAAAAAATCACTTATTCCTTTCCATCAGGCACTTGCCATAAGGTCAGCCTACAAAATGTATGTCTTATTGACTGCAATGTTGATTGCAATATACCCTCCCCCTTTTTTTTTACCTAGCCCTTCCTTAGGACATCTTTGGGACCCACTGATATGTTACAGGTAATGATGATTAGTGTCCTTCATTTTTATACCATTACAAAATTATTGGAAGAATATTAATGGATTCGGTGACCTCCGCCCTATTCTGAGTCCCATCTGTGCCCCATATCTGCCATGCTCTTCAGTGGACACCTTGTTTTCTGTCCAAAATCTTGTTTTTTTAATATTGTGCTATTTATCTCCTCTTGAATGGACATCTAATATGTATATATGTTGGATTCATTTAGTTTTACTTGCTCTCCACTTTTTTGTCATGAATATCCAGAAGAAAGACATCATTACGGAAATAGTAAGTAAGTGAAGACCCTGCAGCCGATCGGTGCCTTAGAGGAAGGGTGATTGTATAGACAGGACACCATCACACCTGGTCCTGGCAGAGACCACTGGAGTGGCAGGTGTTTGGATTGGAAAGTAACATAACCTTCCTTTTACTTTATTATATTCCCCATGTTAGTGCTGAAAAGGGATGAAACCATTGAACACTATTTCTCAATCCACCTGTCAAGAAACTAAACCGGTGAAGACAAATTAAACAACTGAATCCCTTGAGAATTTTCATCATCAGCATCATATTGAATACTTAACAAGGTCCCCTGAAAAATGCCCAGAAGGAAAAATGCCCAAATGCAACCCAAAGTCCTAACCCTAACACCTAACCATTGCCCTAACACCTAACCATTGTCCTAACACCTAACCTTTGCCCTAACACCTAACCATTGCCCTAACACCTAACCATTGCCCTAACACCTAACCATTGCCCTAACACCTAACCATTGCCCTAACACCCAACCATTGCCCTAACACCTAACCATTGCCCTAACACCTAACCATTGCCCTAACACCTAACCATTGCCCTAACACCCAACCATTGCCCTAACACCTAACCATTGCCCTAACACCTAACCATTGCCCTAGCACCTAACCATTGCCCTAACACCTAACCATTGCGCTAACACCTAACCATTGCCCTAGCACCTAACCATTGCGCTAACACCTAACCATTGCCCTAACACCTAACCATTGCCCTAACACCTAACCATTGCCCTAGCACCTAACCATTGCCCTAACACCTAACCATTGCCCTAACACCTAACCCTTCAACCCGGTGGGCATTTTCCTTTTGGGCAGTTTTCTGCTCACCACTTATAACGTACCTTCTGACCATTTGTCTTCTCCAGTCTGTTTCTTTGTGCCAGTCACTGGTGGTCTTCTGTACTTTTCCTCCTCCTCGGGGGGCTGCTTGTACTTATCCTGCTCTGTAACATCCGGTCTTTTGTACTTGTCCCCTTCTCTTATTATATCTGGTTCTTTGTAGCTTTCCTCATCATAGTCCTCTGGGACATGTGTTTTGTACCCGTCTTCTTCTTCTCCTTCAGTGACGTAGGGTCTTCTGTATTTTTCCTCATTATAGTCCTCGTTGACTTGAGGTCTTCTATAGCCATATTTATCTTCTTCAGGAGTATGTGGTTGTCTATCTCGTTCTTCCCCCCCTGTATTTGGTGTTCTATAACTGTCCTCTTCTTCAGTCACATGGGGTCTTGTGTACGTCTCTTCTTTTTTTATTTTCTTGTCCTTGTGCCCTTCTTTCTCTACCTCTGGACGTCGATCCTGTTTCTTAACTGGTGCCTTTTTTGTAGGTTTGGGTGGCTTGGGTTTTTTAGTTGGTTTTGGCTTCTTTTCTTTAGGCTCTTTTGGCTTCTTAGTTGGTTTTTCCTTTTTAGGTGCCTTTTCTTTTGGCTTCTTGGTGGGTTTTGGGGCTTTCTCTTTTTTCTCTTTAGCCTTTACTGCTGTTTCTGTGGGATACAAAATCTAGTTAAAATGTAGACCATGAATAGATAGATAGTTAGATAACAAAAAACGTAGGTAGCACTCCGAAATAAAGTGGATTTTAATCCATGTGGTGAGGTTTCGGCGGCATGGCCTCCTTTCTCAAGCACGGTGGCCATGCCGCCGAAACGTCGCCGTTTTTTTCACGCTATTTTGGAGTGCTGCCCACGTTTTTTGTTATCTCCGTTTGGTTTGGATATAGCCACAGTGGGATTTTTTTTTGCACCTGGATGTTAAATTAATTTTTGTGCTGCCCTATTTTTTCATTGTAACGGCCCTTTCACATCAGCGTTTTTTGAAATTCGCGGCAGATGCGGTGAAAAAACCGCATCTGCCGCGTTTGCCGCATAACCGTTACACTTGCGGCGCGGTTGCGGTAATCCCCATAGAAAGTATAGGGGGACTTGCGGCAGGTGCGGCAAGTGCGGTTTTGCACTTGCGGCAGGTGCGGCCGCGAAAAAAAAACGCGGCTGACTGCGTTTTTTTTCGCGGCCGCACTTGCCGCAAGTGCAAAACCGCACATGCCGCATCTGCCGCAAGTCCCCCTATACTTTCTATGGGGATTACCGCAACTGCGCCGCAAGTGTAACGGTTATGCGGCAGGCGCGGCAGATGCGGTTTTTTCACCGCATCTGCCGCGAATTTCAAAACCGCTGATGTGAAAGGGCCCTTAGATAGATAAATAAAATAGATGAATACTGTGTAAAAGCGAAAGGTATACGGACTCATGGACATTTACAGAATAGGGTTGCCAGCTGTGTAGAAATTCCTGGACAGATATAAAAATATCAGATTTTTGTCTACTTTTTGTAAAGAATGATGCGTCCTTGGCTTTTTTAAGCTTGTGTAGGCTATTATGATTGTACTGATGTCTTCAGATTGACATATTGAGCTTTTGATGTACATTATATCACTTATATCAATGACTGCTTAAGGTTTTCTGATGAGTCAACAAAAGATTTTGAAATGAATGAGAATTCAATGACATTAATTGCCCCCATGTGTCAGAGATTTTATGATCCTGGCTCTTTCCTCAAGCGGATAATTATTAGCAGGTTGAGTCACATCTTCAGGAAGAGAAGTACCGTAACTGTCCAGGAATGTTTTTGTGATTTCCATTATAAATCATATCTATCTCATTTTTCCACCTGGGTCTTACTGGGACTTCTACACTGTAATGGCCACTTTACACGTCCCAACGTCGGTCCGATATTGGATCCAACGCCACGGGAGTGCGTTTTTTCTGGCCAGAATTCCAAGATCGCATAGGAGATGTTACACAGCGCGATATCGGCAGGCAACGCCACTACGATGTCTACGCCCCCCCTTGTACGGCCGACCCAGGAACGACCATTTAACATGGGAGAGAATAGGGGAAGTTGTACTTCACATCGTAGTTGGGCTTTTACACAGCCCGGCTACAACGTCCAACCAATATCGGCCCGTTGAATAGCACGCTCATTCGATCCCCAATATCGTTTTGGCATCGTTCGTGCATCGTATTGGACATTTATACTATACAACGCACAAATGATATCGGGACCAACGCACTAACCACGTGACTTTTGGTCGGGGTTGGACGCCGATATCGGGACATGTAAAGTGGCCATAAGAATTTATCGATCAATTTATCAATCAATTAATGCACAAGATAACCCATGCTCAACTGGTCCATTAAGGTGTCTCTCACATCCACTCTCACCTTTAGGTGCTTTTGGTTTTTTTCCTATTTGAGTGTCTTCTTCCTCATAGCCTCCACCTCTAGTGATTACTACTCCACCCTCTTCTTCCTCCCTTCTGGGTTCTGCTTTATCATCATCATCTTCCTCAGGAACCAGCTCCTTGAGGAATCCATCCAGGAAATCTTCAATCTCATCATCAGTGAGGACTGACTGTGCCCGGACGACGAGGGCAGGAGCGGTAGGAGCAGGGACAGAATCACCAGGGAGGTTCCACTTCTCCACATCCCTTTCTTCTTAGAAGCAACAAGGTTAAAAGAAGTAGGACACCTATAAAATAATATATCATTAGAAGTGTTAGTTTTATTATCATATTTTGAATCAAGGAATTTTTATTGATTTTCAACAGTATGAAAACGTGAACAACAAAATCCTGTGCCCCACCCCTACAAGCCTTTCAATTCTTTCTTTAATACCTGGCAAGGATAGAATGAAAATTGCATGAGTGATGTGGTCATGTGATGGCTGTTGGAACCAGCAAGAACTGAATCCTGACAGTAAGCATATTGCACGCTGTTAGGACTGGACTACATAGTTTAATCTTATAAGTAAAGGGCTTGTCCAGGTTTGGGATGAAAATCTGTGGTCACGCTACATGACTGCAGGCTTCTGAATTCTCATAGCATATGCCCAGCACACTTTCAGGATTCTCTCGTGCCAGTGGCAAGAGCGGGCAGTCATGTGAGCACAAGTATGCAATTTGTACACTCTGGCAATGTTCTGACTCTATATGTCTGTCCTCACTCAATTCATTTTCATTGAGCGAGCCCTCGCATATCAAGTTGGCACATAACCGCATGGATGTAAATAGCATACTTTTGGTTTTCGTGACCTTGCACTCTCACCGCAGGCACCAGAGAATCCTGACAGCATGGAGGGTGCACGGGTTTAGGCTAGGGTCAGACCGGCATCTGTCCTGAGCCTGTCGGATCCATGCCGGCTGCTCTATGGATCTATGGCAACCGGATGCTTACCACAGCCACCGGCTCCACAGAGAATCCCCGGATATGCGCTATTGCAGAGCGTACAGGAAAACACTGCAAACCGCGTTTCCTGTGCGCTCTGCAAAAGCGCATATCCGGGATTGTCTGTGGAGCTGCTTGCGGCTCGAAGCTTCTGGTTGCCATAGGGATACATAGATAAGCAGCGCATAGCGTTACATGCGGATAACATTATGCGTTCAGCCTGAAAATTTATAAGTTGGAAGCATATCCGGCAGGCTGAGTGCTGACGCTAGTCAGACCCTAGCCTTAGAATTCAGAAGTCTGAAGTCACATAGAGTGACAAGTAGAGTAACTGCAGATGTGGAGCCCACTGGGACGGGGTACTCGGTACTGGGAAGGGGTACTCGGTACCGGACCGGGGTACTGCTGGGGATATCATGGCAGTCTTGGTCCGGACGTGTCCCGGGTTCCGCAAGTAATGGGGGGATATTTACAGGGGAGTTTGTTGTGACACCACCCACAGGTTGTGGTCAAGGTGACCACCGCTGCTGCAGAATCTCCGGGGATGATGTTGGGCAGCTGGGGATGTAATGGCTCTCTGCTGGTAGAGCTGGGTTCCCCGGGGCAGTGGTAGTAATAGTCTATAGATGGTTCTAAGGATATTGCAGGATAGGGGTAGTAGTAGAGATGATAGCTGCCTGTGAGGGAACGCAGGCTGGAGCACAAGGATCACACAGACTCACGGTTTTTAAGTTTTTCCAAGGCTTTACTGCAGATGTTAGTAGCAGAGTACTGTCCATGGAATCTGTACCGGGCCGGGTTGCTCCCACCCTGTCCGGGTCCTCAGTTTCCCACTGCTGCGCTATGTGTGTGGCACTGCTGCCGCTTTAGCTGGGCTGCTGGCTCTGATTCTCCTCACAGGTACCCCTTTGCTAGGCAACTTGAGTCTTTCTGTTTGCTTCTGACCCCGCCGGGTTGCTTCGCTGAGGTACAGTGTAGACCTACAACCTCCACTATCCCGGTGTTTTCTGTGCTGCGTGTTTCAGTCACAGATTCGGATCCGATATCCGGTCTCTGCGCTCCTCTGGGCGAGTTATGAGGTAGCTCAGTCTCTCAGATATGTTTCTCTGTTTCTTGTACTCCTCTCCTCAGACCCTGGCTTCAGGCCTGAAAGTAGTCAGTGGTCCCTGTCAGAAGCTCAGCACTGCTCCCATTTACAGGTCCTCCTCCTAGTGCTCCCTGCACTAAACTGAACTGTCAACTGTCAACTATAAACTAACTACTTCCTCCTCAGACCAGAATATATAAGGGAGCTGCTTTAGCTCCCCTTTCTGGCCTAGAGGTGCTAGTGCAGTGTCAGGTGTTGTGTGGGGAGTTAAGCCATGATGATGTTACTGTGGCACATTAACCCCTGGGGTGCCACACAGACTCATCACAAACTTGGACAACCCCTTTAATGTTCCTAACATGAATAAAAATATAGTATATCTTAACTTCTCAGATGGCACATCAGTTTATTAATATAGCCATATATCACATAATCTTACATGTTATGTTCACAGGATCAGAACAAATAATAGTACAAGAATACACCATGAGAACCACCATCAATGCCTAAAAAACACCATCATAACCCTCATTTGCAAAGAAATTATCAGAACCACCACCAGTACAGAAATTCATCATCAAAACCATCATCAGAACCAGTGGTGTAACTAGAGTCTGATAGGCCCCGGTGCGAAATTTAGACAGAGCCCCCATGCGCATACGTTGGTCAGATGTATGAGCCCCATGTAATGTTCTAAATCCCATAAAGACTTACAAATCGACCCCTTTCTCTTTAATTTAGTATTAATGTCCCTCATCCTGCTATATATGGTCCACCTCCTGGAATATGGCTCTTATCCTGGTATTTATGGTTTCCCTCCTCCCGCCACCATAGTCCTCCAATTATTATGCATCCCCATATCCTCCATATATACAATGCACCCCCCATAGTCCTCTAATAGTATAATGCAGCCCATAGCGTTAAGGCCCGGGTTGCACTCAGCGACATCGCTACCAATGTCGCTGCAACGTCACCAGTTTTGTGATGTTGCAGCGACCTCGCCACCGAAGTCGCTGCGTGTGACATGCCGCAACGAACAACAATCAGCTCTGCTGATCATTGCGGAATGGCCAGGGACCATTTTTCGGCATGTGTGACAGGGGCAACGACCAGCGACACCCAGTGTGCGCCTGACACCTTGACCAATCTCAGCGACTGTCGAGTGTCGGCCCATCTGCCTGTCTGGCATCTCGCCAGCGATCACATAGCGATCCCGATCATTGGTCGGGTCGCTGGAACATTGCTACGTGTAACCCGGCCTTAAGTCTCCCCCACCATCACGAGCCTCCCTCCCTCCTGCACCAGCAGCCTTTCTCCCCCACCATCACCAGCCTCCACCAGCAGCCTTTCTCCCCCACCATCACCAGCCTCCACTAGCAGCCTTTCTCCCCCACCATCACCAGCCTCGACCAGTAGCCTTTCTCTCCCACCATCACCAGCCTCCACCAGCAGACTTTATCCCCCACCATCTCCAGCCTCCACCAGCAGCCTTTCTCCCCCACTGACTAGCCCAGGGTTGTACGGGGACTCAGATGACTGGGCCTGCTGTGGTTGGGATGTCATTGGTGGCCTGTCCAGACCCATGGCCCTGGGGTCAACTGGTAAAGGGGTTGGGGAATGGTAATAAAGAAAATTAGAGTTTGTCGTGACGCCACCTGCAGATTCTGGTGATGGTTACCAGCACCACTTCAGACCTCCGGGGGAGATGGTACTGCAGCTTGGATGGAGCAGCTCCCTGCAGGTGGAGCTGAGTCCCCGGGCAGAGATGCACCTGTAGTGATGGTACAGAATGTGAAGATGATCTGTGGAGCAGTGCAGCAGATGAACAGACACACGGAGGCTTTGTCACTCAACAGGGTACTTTACTCTGTAAACCAGTTCAGATCGCAGTTTAGGTTACAGCACAAATAGTCTATAATCAGGGAGCTGGTCGGGTAGTCACAGAGGGTTGCAAGGTCATTCGCGGATCCCGTAGTATACTTTCTCTTGTCAATTCCATGTCCTGCTGCTAAAACCTGCCTCGGCACAGCCTCTTTTATACCAGGCCCGTTGGGGTGCTGTGAGATTCCCTTCTTCTCCCTCTCTTTCTCTCTCTGAAGGGGTTCTATTAATTTTGGTGAGCCATCCTGGCGAGGCTGCACTTTCTAGACAGGGTGTCAGGGTTGATGAACTGACCCGTGATGACCGGTGTGGATGGCTCAGGGGCTGACTCCCTACACCATATCCTTGGAGCCAGGTACTCTGTTAGATGGACCAGGGTTCCCCCAGAGTATTGGCGCTCCGATATGGGGCCCCCCTCTTTCTTTCTCCTGGGCTGCCTCTTCTCTAGGCCCCCTCCCTGGGAGTCTCCTTCTCTCTCTCGGAGGCTCCCCTTTTCTTCGCTCCTCAGTGCAAACTAGAACTCCACTGTCTGCTTCCCTCCTCCCCTAACTCTAGCCCTAGGAACTGAGCTCCAACATTTGCCTAGGCTTTGAGTGTGGTAGTGCTGGGTTGGTAGCCGCCTACAAACCTTACTCTCCCCTGTGACAGGAATAACTGCACACTCTTTGTGGGTGCAGTGCCTCTACTGTGGCGCACTGACCAGTGGGGCGCCACACCACCATCACCATCATCCACCAGCAGCCTCTCTCCCTCCTCCATCACCAGCCTCCACCAGAAGCCTCTCTCCCTACTCCATCACCAGCCTCCATCAGCAGCCTCTCTCCCTCCTCCATCACCAGCCTCCACCAGCAGCCTCTCTCAACCGCCCATATCTTTAGCTCTATGAGCGCTCACCGTGCTCTCTTCCTCCTTGATTCCATGTTCTCCTCTGCAGCACTCTGCTGAGCGTGGGGAGATGACCTCAGACACACTGCAGCATAGCAGAACAAGGGGCAGATTGGAGCTTTCATACCCCAGAATGCCGGCTCAGGTACTTCTGGGGTCAGACAGCGAAGTGTGAATAGAGGTGTGTGCATGCCCCATCCCGAAACCCCACTCCTCTGTAAAGACAGTGGATATGCTAGACTGTCTAGCAGAGGAGGAGAGAGGTTTTAAAAAAGAAATAAAACATTTCTTTTCATCCAGGCCTGACCGGGCCTCTCCCCCTGCCAAGTCGTGTTGCAATTGCGACCGCAGTAGTTACGCCACTCATCAGAACCATCAGCAGTACAGAAATACATCCATATAATCCCCATCAGTAAAGAAAAATAGCATCAAAACCCTCATCAGTACATACATTTGTGGCCAAAAGTATTGACACCCCTGCATTCTGTCAGACTAATACTCAGTTTCTTCCAGAAAATGATTGCAATCACAAATTCTTTGGTATTATTATCTTCATTTAATTTGTCTTCAATGAAAAAACACAAAAAGAATTGTCCTAAAGCCAAATTGATTATAATTCACACCAAACATAAAAAAGGGGTGGACAAAAGTATTGGACCTGTTAGAAAAATCATGTGATGCTTCTCTAATTTGTGTAATTAACAGCACCTGTAACTTACTTGTGGCACCTAACAGGTGTTGGCAATAACTAAATCACACTTGCAGCCAGTTGACATGGATTAAAGTTGACCAACCTCTGTCCTGCACCAATTCCCCCTCTTCCCCCATACTGTGTCTGCACCATCCCCCTCAATCCTTATACTGTGTCTGCACTAATCCACTGATTCCCCATACTGTATCTACACCCATCCCCCTTCTATCCTCATACTGTTTCCACACACATACCTTCTCACTCCCCACACTGTGGTCACTCCAATCCCCACTTGCTCCCCATACTGTGTCTGCGCCCATTCCACCTCACTTCCCATACTGTGTCCACACCCATCCCCCCTCACTCTCCATACTATGTCCACACCCATCCCCCCTCACTCCCCATACTATGTCCACACCCATCCCCATCACACTTCATATTCTGTCCATACCATCCCCTGCTTTTCTCCCCAAACTGTTTCCGCAGCCATCCCCTCACTCCCCATAAAGTGTCCGTACCTATCTCACTCTTCATACTGTGTCCGCACCCATCCCTTGCCTTGCTCCTCATACTGCGTCTGTACCCAACCCTCCCTCACTCCCCATACTTTTTCCACACCAATCTCCCTCTACACTGTGTCAGCACCCATCCCTCTTCCTCGCTCGCTGTACTTTACCCTACCCATACCGTATCCTCAAATTTACACTCTCACTTTCCATACTGTCCTCAAATTCCCCCCTTCCGAACTGTGTCCACACCCATCCGCCTTCACACTTCATACTGTGTCCATCCCCTGCTTTGCTCCCTAAACTGTTTCCGCACCCATCCCCTCACTCCCCATAATTTGCCGCTACCTATCCCACTCTTCATACTGAGTCTGAACCCATCCCTTGCTCCTTATACTGTGCCTGTACCCAACTCTCCATCACTTCCCATACTTTGTCCGCACCCATCCCCCTCGCTCTCTACATGTGTCAGCACCCATTCCTCATCCTCGCTCCCCGTACTTTACCCTGCCCATATTGTATCCTCAAATTTACACTCTCATTTTCTATACTGTCCTCAAATTTCCCCCTCCCTCCCTACACTGTGTCCTCAAATGTCCTCCACTCACATTTGCTCCTCATACTTTGTCCATATACATTACCCGGTCATGCTGCATATACTGTGTCCATATACACTCCCCCCACACTTACTCCCCATAATATGTCCTTAAAATTTCTTCCCCTTTGCTCCCCATACTGTGTCCACATACACTCTCCCCTTCACTCCCCATACTATGTCCGTATACATTCCCCAAACCCTCTCTCTCCGTACTGTGTACTCAAATTTCTTCCACTCCCATTTGCTTTTCACACTGTATCCTCACACACTATCTCCCCTGCTCCCAATACTGTGTCCATATACATTCCACCCCACCCTGTGTCCTCAATTTTCAAGTTCCCATTTTCTCTCCATACTCTGTCCACATACACTCTCCCCCTTGCTTCCCATATTGTGTCTGTCTACATTCCCCACACCCTCACTCCCAATACTTTATTCTCAAATTTCTTTCCCCCTTCACCTAATTACAATAAATCTTCGGATCTCCAGCTCCACCTGGAGCGCTTACCACACCAGACTTCTGCTGCCTCTGCGGTGCCGAGGAGTGATGCCAGCAGTGTGATCAGCTGACTTGATCACACTGCTGACGTCGCCTTCATCCAGAAGTTACTGCTGTCAGAGCTTCAATTGTTCTTGTGTCTGGAAGGTACTAGTAAAATTGATCACTGGGAGTCATCGGCTGTATATTCTCTGAGCTGGCTGTCAGCTTGAGAACGGCCGACTCTGACTACAGGGGGCAGCAAAATGCAGCTGCTTTGTAGACAACTTTAGAACTCATGCCATGCCTGACCCCCCCACCCCAGATACACCTCTGTATATAGAGAGCCTGGTGTGAGCGATAAAAGATTTCTCAGCTCTGTTGCATTGCTAAATCTAAAAACTTTGATTGTGTAGGAAACACTTCACCCAGTAATTTAAGTGATACATTGTTGGGTTGAGGGTCTCTTTAAATACATCTTGCTGCTCTCAGATGAGGTAGCAAAATCCAGCTGACAGATTCAAATAGTCATTGTCACAATTGACAGTAGCATCTGAGAGATTAAACTGCTTCAATCAATGCTACCTCCAATGGTAACAATTAGCCTCTGGTACCAGCTGCGTAGCACAGCCTGCACCCTTGCAGCATAGAGCAGTCTCAGCTCCTGAGCCTGTGCCATAAAAGCATTGTGCATATTGGCATATATGTCGTAAATTAAAACCTGACCGGAGATGATTCCTCAAGTGTTTTCCGAAGTCACTAGTCTGGTTCACTAGGTGTTGACATCGGCTCTACCAACCTTTTAAAATTGTTTTTAAGGAGATGTTTGTGTTTCTTTGCAGCGTGCCATGCCCAGTTCTGACCCCCTGAATGTTGCTAAGCATCACGTTTATGGGGGGAGCGCTGCTCTGTGGGAGCCTTCTGTGTCGCCCGGGAGATTCGCCAACTCTTTATGGAGTCTGTGAGGTCTCACCTTTTTTTGGGACCTTTCCAGATGTTCCGAGAGAGTTGGCGAGTTTGTTGTAACGTATTTGTTGTAACGCCCCTGTTTACAGCAGCACCTGTTCCTAGGCCCCTGAGTTCTGCTCTGGAGGCTATAATACTTTACAAATGTAATTGCTTAGCATGGTCACTTCAATATAGTGTATCTGTTAACTCTTTAATCTTTTTACTATGGATTTAAATCTGTATGGAAAACCAGAGGAGAGTAAAAATACAAAATAATGTATATCACAGATAAAAATCCAAAATATTAACATAATGTAAAGACACAGTAACTTAAAGGGAACCTGTGACCAGGTTTTTGCAACCTAATCTGAGAATAGCATAATATAGGACCCGAAATCCTGATTCCAGCGATGTGTCACTTACTGGGCTGCTCAGTGTAGTTTTGATAAAATCACTGTTTCATCAGCTGGAGATTATCATTAGCAGTCTCCTTGGCCTGCTGACAGGTAGTCTGCCATATTCACAGACTGCTAAATCTGCAGCAGAGAAAACACTAATTTTATCAAAATGACAGCAAGCAGCTCAGTAAGTGACACATCGCTGGAATCAGGGTCTCTGTCTGTACATTATGCTGCTCTCAGATGGGATGGCAAAAACCTGGTGACAGGATCCCTTTAAAGCTCAGGGCCCCCCGATGTGGAAGCTCCAACGGGGCCCCCAATTATTGCAAATCTTCAATAGCATTAGTCTTTTTCTATGGGCAAAAGGGACTTTTGGGGCCCCCAAGGCTTCAGGGCCAGGGTATAATTGCAACGCCCCTGTAAAGACATTATAAGACTGTCATTGTAAAGCTTTGGACCATATGGTCAGGATAATAAGGGGATTTCAATTTTACTCATATTCCGATGTGTCATATGGTTTTCATGGGGAGGACTATGAACTGGAACCCACAGAATAAGAAGTCATTTCAGGAAATTGGGCCAAAAAACATAAAGAGTAAAATACTTCAGTTCTTAGAGCATAAATTCACGTTACACAGTGAAAGAATACAGCTGTAAACTGCAGGAAATGATGTGCTATGTGTGTACTGGCCATCCGGTGTGACTATCACTTTACATATGTTGTCAAGGATCAATAGCTAAATGCAGCTATGACATCCATCTCTTAAAGGGAATATGTCATTGGAATATGGCCTATTGTGTAAATCAAGATTTTATGTTAAATATATTTTAAAATATATCATTTTTGTTATTATTATTTTAATATTAAATAAGTATTGGACACGTCATCAATTTTCTCAGTAAATACATTTCTAACTAAGCATTTGACAGGGATTTTTAACCAGATGTTGGTAACAGCCCGTCCAATCTACACAGGCAAAGAAATCAAACCATAGATGTCCATAAATTACGTTATGTGTATTAATTATAAATGACACAGGGAAAAAGAATGAATACATAAAGAAAGAGACGTGCAAAAATCCATGACACTAGCTGCAAGCTATCAGTAATTAAAAACTAATCCTGCTACTTAGGGAAAAATAATATCAGTTAGTTCAATTAATGGTCTATAAAAAGGTATCTCATTACCAAGGTGCCACACAAGAAACACCTCATGATGGGTAAAACCAACGAGCTGTCTCAAGACCTTTGCAACCTCATTGTTGCAAAACATACTGATGGCATTGGTTATATAGGAGTTTCTAAACCACTGAAGGTTCCAGTGAGCACTGTTGGCACAATAATCTGGAAGTGGAAAGAACACCATTTTGCCATAAACTGGTCACAACCAGGTGCTCACCTCAAGATTTCAGACAGAGGGGTGAAAAGAATTATCAGAATTGTCCAAGAGCCAATAATCACATGTGGGGAGCTAAATAGAGACCTAGAATCAGCAGCTACAGTTGTTTAAAAGAAACAATAAGTAATACACTTTTCGTCTATGGCCTGTATACACGCTCACAACGCAAGACTCCATTGCTGAACAAAAAGAATGTTCAAGCTTTTAAAGTTTGTTCAACAACATTAAAAGAAGCCTGTGAGATGCTGGAAGACTATAGGCTGGTCAGATGAAACCAAAATTGAACTCTTTGGATGCCATAATACACACTATGTTTGGAGGCCAAAAGGCACTGCAGATCACCACAAAACACCATACCAACAGTGAGGTTTGGGGGTGGGAACATCATAGTGTGGGGTTATTTTTCAATATGTAGCACTGGAAAACTTCACACAAATGAAGGTAGGCTGAATGGACAAATGTCCATAAAAATATCCTGTCATCTGACAGGATGATGAAGATGAAGCAAGGATCGACATTTCAGCAAGTCAAGGATCCCAAACATGCAGCCAAACTCTCAGTTTGTTTTAGAGAAATAAAATAAAGCTGCTAGGATGGATCAGGCGATCAGCTGACCTGAATCCAATGGAAAATGCATGGATGGAACTAAAACTCAGAGTTCATAGAAGAAGCCTACAAAACATTCAGAATTTGAAGAGTGTTTGTGTGGAAGAATGGGCCAAAATCCCACCTGAACAATGCATTCAACTAGTTTCTTCATACAGGAGGCATCTTGAAACTGTCATCAATACAGGCTTTTCTATGACGTATTTGGAGAGATAACTTGGGTGTATGGCCACCTTTAGCCTTCCAGGCTACATAACATGGTGAATATACTAGTACGGTAGTTTCTATGCATACATATATATATATATATATATATATATATATATATATATATATATATCTCCCAACACATGTTAGTATTGAAAGATGAACAAGTACATAAGCTTGAGTTTTAAGCGAGAGACTAACCCTCAAGGTGGTAAGGGGAAAATGATAAATCATCTCAAGATATCCAGTCTCATATTAGAAATTCAACCTGGGACATCTTTTTCTCCTATGATCAGTTCACAATGTTAATGAAAGAAAAAGTAGCAAAACGTGACACACAACTGGTGACTGATCACTGTGATCATCATGAGTATATTTAGAATACTGACAGCTAGTGTTCAATGTTTTACAGCGCCATCACTGGAGAAATTAGGTATTACACAGATATATTAACTGAAATCAGCGGGCTGTCCATGTAACACAGGGTGTTCTGAGTGCTGGACAATGAGATGATTTTTACAACCACTTTCTACTGTGCGTGATACTGTAGATCAACGTCCTACATGGGGACTCTACTTTGTTAGCTACGTTTTCCTGAAAGTGTGCTTTACAATGGGTTTTCTAAATCAGACGTTATTAGTAGTAGTAGTATTTATTATTGTAGTGCCATTTATTCCGTGGCGGTCTACATGTGAAAAGGGCATACATAGACAAGTACAATAAACATGAGCAATACAAGCACAGAAGTACAAAGGAGAGGACCTGCCCAGGAGGCTCACAGTTACAAGGATGGTGAGGTACAGTAGGTGAGGGAGAGGACCCTGCCCGGAGGGCTCACAGTCTACAAGGGATGGGTGAGGCTACAGTAGGTGAGGAGAGAGGACCCTGCCCCGAGGTACGTTACAAGGATGGTGAGCTACAGTAGGTGAGGAGAGGACTCCGCGAGTCACTGTCTACCAGGGATTGGGAGGGAAGACTTACTATGAGGGCTTACAGTCTACAAGGTGGGTGAGGAGAGAGGACTCTGCCCGCGAGGGCTCACTGTCTACCAGGGATTGGTGAGGAGGACTCTGCCTATGAGGGCTTACAGTCTACAAGGGATGGGTGAGGATACAGTATGTGAGGACCCTTCCCACGAGGACTCACAGTCTACAAGGGATGGGTGAGGATACAGTAGGTGTGGAGAGAGGACACTGCCCGCAAGAGCTCACAGGCTCTTCAAGATGAAGTTTCATTTGAAAAGAATCTACATTTATACAAAAGGTCCCTTTGTGTTCATGAATCACTTGTTCCTTAGTTTACACATTACTATAGCAATTAGATATATTTTCAGTCCTACAATAAACCATGAGATAATATGCAGGTTGGGAGTTAGTAGGAAGCTTAATATGTATAAGCTGGATGAATTTATCCGCTCCATAAAGAGGATATTCAAGAAAGTAAAGGGGGACACAGGCATTGTGACAAAAAAATGATGAAACTTGACACTTTGAAGTTATGGGCTCCACATACGAGGACAGACATGTAGCACCTGAGTAGGGTCATTAGGGTCGTTACCTATTGGCTGAATGCTCCACCTACCTCAGTAGAGGATACGATGATCCCTCAAGATGTGAAATAGTAGAAGTCCAAGGTCAGGTACCAACAGTAATGAGGAAGGTTGTTCTGTCCCTTTCCACTAGGGCTTCTAGGTACTATGGCCACCAGAGACTAGTGATGAAGGCTACACAGAGACTGGCCAGACCCACCGGAGTTCAAGGACAAGACGACATTGTGGAATCTTCTGGTGGAATTATAAACACAGGTCCAGAGATTGTTCTTTTTATCCAAATTCTTTGTGCCGTTATCCCAACTCCTCTGACCCTCTCCTCTGTACCTGACATCTGCTGGAAGGAAATTGAATCCAGCCCCTCTGTACTCAGCCTCCCCTCTAAAATCCTTAACCCTCCCAGCACCACAAATCAACGCTCCTGCAAGACAAGGACAGAAAATAAAAAGAAGGAAAGTGGAAAGGACAGGAAGGACAAGCTGAGAAGTCAGGAAAGAGTTTATGGTTACATTTACTGGGAATTAAATTAATAGATAAATTAGTTTTCCTTAGAAATATACATACATGGGCAAAAGTATTGGGACACCACATTATCACTGAATTCAGTTTTTTTTAATCAGTTCCATAACCACAGGTGTATAACCTCCGGCCCCTCGCCCCTGGTGTATAACCAACGCCCCTCACCTCTAGTGTATAACCTCCGGCCCCTCACCCTGGTGTATAACTCCTCCTGGTGACCTTTGCCCCGGTGTATAACCTCCGGCCCTTCGCTTCTGGTGTATAACTCTCTGCCCCTTGCCCCTGGTATATAACCTCGGCCCTCTCGGCCGCCCTCGGTGTATAACCTCGCCGCCCACCTCAAACCCTGCTAGTTATAACCTTCGGCCTCTCGCCCTGGTATATAACCTCCGGCCCTCACTCAGCCCCTCGTTGTATATAACTCCGGCCTCTCGCCCCTGGTGTATACCTCGGCCCCTCGCCCTGGTGTATAACCTTGGCCCCTCGCCCCTGGTGTATAACCTCCATCCCTTGCCCTAGTGTATTACCTTCGCCCTCGTCCACCCCCTGGTGTTAAATATAACCTCCAGCCCCTCACCCCTGGTGTATAACCCTTCAGCCCCTAGCCATGCCGTCTGCCTTTACTATGTCATAGAATGGCTCATTCCAAAGAAATCACTGGTACCAGCGCAGTCCTGTAATAGGAGCCACCAGTGTAACAGGTCAGATCATGACATTTCTTACGTCTAAATATTCCCTACA
Organism: Allobates femoralis; assembly: GCA_033576535.1. Taxonomy (NCBI): domain Eukaryota; kingdom Metazoa; phylum Chordata; class Amphibia; order Anura; family Aromobatidae; genus Allobates; species Allobates femoralis. Next base: position 59,255,193 of record JARQOC010000004.1, on the reverse strand, counting down.
TCACCTGTGAGTGATATTATTAAAAATTGGATAAAACTCAGCCACTAAGTGGAGACCATGTAAAGTAACAGTGTTGAGCCCCAGGCCCTGGGGTACTCGGGTATCAGGCTCAGTGGGTGTTTTCGCGGGGGTTGTCTCGGGTGGCAGTGCCCGAGCCCATGGCCTGGGTGACACTTCAATGAGGGGTTATGTACAGGGGATAAGAGTTTGTCATGTGACGCCACCTGTAGTACTTGGTGATGGCTCACCAGCGCCGCCACAGTCCTCCGGAGGTCGATAGTAATCCGGCTAAGTTGGCAAAGCCCCCTACAGGTGGAGCTGGACCTCCGGGACAGCGTTCCTGAAAGCAAATAGGTTGATGGAGATAACCACACAAAGGCAAAGTCACTTTCTCCCGAGTACTTAACTGTAAACGTTCAGCAGCAAAATACAGGGTCCACAGTTCAGCAAGATGGTAAGCAAACAGGTAGCTCTACGGGTGGCTGCAAGTGGATGCCAGGTGGTATGATGGGACCTATGGTAAACCTTAGTTGACGAACCCGTGTCCTTTCTTCCCCGCCTAGGATGAGTCTATACCCAATGGCTCCGTGTAGGTAGACTTGGGGCTCCTCTCCCTCGTGGTGAGGAAGCAGGCAGACCGCTCTGTCTGGCAGGATGCCGCAGCTGATAAAAAAACCGCAGCAGCCTGATGACGACTGCAGAGGTAGAGTCTGGCCATTTTCTCGGGCCCGGCGTTCCCGTGGTGGACTGGGAAATTCCCTGGAGTATGGCTGCTCCACGCTGGGGATCCACCTTTCTCTCTAGGGCCCAGACTCTGCACGTCGGGTGCCCTCTTCCAGAATCCTCTCAGGATCCTCTCTCTCCTTTCCTCCGGATCAGCGTAGAGCTGTCTGGGTAAATCTTCCGCCTCACTCCACACTCCTTCTCCTCTCCTCCTCCGACTGTCCCGACTCTCAGACGTCTTTTGTCTGACTATTCTGTCCTACTGACTGACCTCCTTTGTTCCCCTAGAGGTGAATACATCTCCTTCCTAGGTAACCTCCACTCCTATTCTAATGTGGGAGTGCAGGAATGGGTCCCACCCACCAACCTAAGATCCAGTTGCAGCTGGGGAAATTACACCTCTTTTACAGGTGCAATACCCCACTGTGACACCTGCCTATGTGGGGCGCCACATACCCCCCTCATGGAATATACTTGTCCGCGAGTATTGGTACCTGTTAACCGGGAAGTGAAAAACATTTTTGTATGTTCAATAACAAATGTCAACGGGTAAACTATTTATAATCAAGCATACTTGGATTTCTTCCTATTTCTAGGAGGCACATTTCTTACAATGTTACGCACACATCGCAGTAGTTAGTATAATAGACCCCATGGTCCTCGGGTCACCTGTTGGCAAAATTATTACTCTCCAGCTATTACTATCTGCACAGAAGACATAATCTAACTCGGCCCAACGGGGAACGTTACTAATAGTGCGGGTCCGGCGGTAACGTATTGTCCAGCACAGTCTAGTGTGAGTTATTACCGCCGGACTGCTGCATGTATATCACACATTATCAACAAAGGGGTAGAGTTCAAAATAAAAGTCTCTGGATCTTCAGGGTTCAAAACAGACAAGGGCACTGCTCATTATTCTGGGATTCAAAAAGGGGAAAAATAAATGGGAAGGATATCTGAAAAAGTAGGGGCTATATACAGTTCCAGTCTCTGCAACTGGAGTCTTATTGTTGGCCGGATATTCTGATAGCGAACCAGCCAAGGGCCTGGATACCGCTCAAATGTAACCTGGTCACCTCGGTACAGATCTCGATCCAGGTGCACACACCGCAGGTACGATTCAACGTCTCTTCGGGCGAAAAATATGTCCTCCTGAAGTCCGGGTTCACGCAGGAATCCTCATCCTTTGTCGTGGTATACAGAAACAACGGTTCCTTGGCAGCGCAACTCCAATGAAAGCGGGGGCTGTGCTCTTGCTTCATCTCGAAGTCGCCGGGTAGCTTGCTCTTTTTGGAACCATTTCTCTCTGTGTCGTTGTCTTGCTACTTGGTCTTGCTGGTTTAAGGATGACTGGTACACTGGTGGTGGTGAGTTGCCGGTTGGAACTCTGGACAACGCTCTGGTCTCCACTGAGCTCTTGATGGTAGGGGTACCTTGCCGCTGTCATGCAGACCACCATGCAGCTTTTGGGGTGCTCCCTCATGAGGCTCCTTCTACATCCTCCGGTTCCTCGAAGTCAGTCTCTTCTTCCTCTTCCTCAGCTTCAATAACGATGTCTGGTTTCTGTAGGGGACGGTCGCACTGTCTCCAGCCGGAGATAGCTGCGGGCAACTGGACGGTGGTTCTACAGGGCTTCGGTCTGAGTCCCCACGTCCCGGGTCTGGACGGGTGGTGGTACGGGTGGTAAGGAGGCACGGTACTCCACGACTGCCTGCACTGCTACCGCTGCCTCTCGCGCTTCTCAGGCCTTCTCTCATCGACATCAGCTCACAGGCCTCTCCACGCTTCCATCGTCGGCACACCCATGCCAGGACTTCCTCCATTTCCTGCAGAGCCGTCCAAATGCGTCTCTCCAGTAGTCGGCATCCCCCTCTAGTGTTAAGAGGGACGCCGCTGCCGGGTCTCCATGTGCGGCTCTGGCCTGTTCCTCGACCTCGCGCACTATATCTCTCCAACGGGGTGCTGCCATGCTACCAGGTATAAAGGAGCCTAGGTTGTTCTGTCATTCTCTTCCAATTTGTCTCTTTATTGGCAGCCACTCCCGGAGAACTTCCTGTGGGCCGCCCCCCTGATTGATGGCAATCGGGGTGTCCACACTAAACAAACGCAGCAGCCGGTTGACGACTGCAGAGGTAGACTCTGGCTATTTTCTCGGTCTGGTGTTCCCGTGGTGGACTGGGGAATTCCTTGGAGTATGGCCACTCCACGCTGGGGATCCACCTTTCTCTCTAGGGCCCAGACTCCGCACGTTGGACGCCCTCTTCCAGGATCCTCTCAGGATCCTCTCTCTCCTTTCCTCCGGATCAGCGTAGAGCTGTCCGGGTAAACCTTCCGCCTCGCTCTACACTCTTTCTCCTCTCCTCCTCCTCCGACTGTCCCAACTCTCAGACGTCCTTTGTCTGACTAGTCTGTCCTACTGACTGACCTCCTTTGTTCCCCCTAGAGGGGAATATATCTCCCTCCCGGGTAACCTCCCACTCCTATTCTAATGTGGGAGTGCAGGAATGGGTCCCACCCACCAACCTAGGATCCACTTGCAGCTGGGGAAATTACACCTCTTTTATGGGTGCAATACCCCACTGTGACGCCTGCCTACGTGGGGCACCACAACAGCACAAGGTGACAGCCAACTCCTGAATAGCAGAGGATAGAAAGGTCACCAATGCTCCTCTGACTCCATAACTGCAAACCTCCTCTGGCATTAACATCAGCAGAAGCGTTGTGATCCAGGACCTTCATGAGCTGGGTTTCCACTCCTAAGTAGCCTTACATCACCAAGCGCAATTCTAACCATTGGATGGAGTGGTGTAAAGCCACCACCACTGGACTGTGGGGTAGTTGGTTTGGCAAATACTAGGACAATGTTACCTGCCTGACTGCATTGTGCCAAGTATAAAATATGGTGTAGCAGGGAGATGCTATGTTTTTTTTTTCAAGGGCTGTCCTATTCCACTTAGTTTTAATGAGGAGAAAACCTAATTAGTGTCCTCCGCATGACAGCGTAGGAGAACGCTGCGGATCTCATTGAAATATCTCCCGGTGGCTGCCGGTGATCAGCGGCAGCCACCGGAAGATCAGCTAAAGTCGCCGCTGTTCTCCCGCTGGTGTCAGCGGGGAGAAACAGCTGATCTGACAGCTGATCCGAATAGGTGAGGTCGGTGCGGGAGATTTGAAGCAGCGATCAGCTGTTTCTTATCTACTGCACCGATATCACCCTATTCGGTGTTGGCGCGGGAGATTTAAATAGCTGTCAGATCAGCTGTTTGCTCAAATCTCCCGCGCTGACATCGGCGGGAGATCAGCTGTGCCGGGAGGAGGAGATCTCTGCCGCTGATCTCTTCCTACCGCCCGTCCCCAAGACAGCTGATTGGCTGCCCGGGGTGCATATTAATGTGAACGCATGCGGAGATTCTCCGCTGCGTTCACATTAATATGGCTGCGTTTGCGTCTGCATGCCATACGTATGCAGACACAAACGCCAGTGTGAAACCAGCCTAAGACCTTTGCCTAGGTCATTTTGCAGTGGTAGTTGCAATGGCCTCATGTAAAGTTGTATTACATTCAACCATACAATTAAACCTCATTGAGAAGACAAACACTTCTCCAGAATTTCTATGACGAGATATTGTTCATACTGAGGAACTTCTTTACAGAAGTACTCCCATCAAAATTGTTATCCTCTTAGTATATTGCTGATATCATATTATATAACACTGCACACAAACACTTGCTCATTTTGCCTTTCTACCCAGTAAATTCTTCACTTTTCTCTGCTCTATGTAGAAACAGAAAGTATCTTTTCCCTACATGAGTCATCCCTATCGTCAATCTAGCTGCTCCCATCCTCTCCCTGCCAGGGATTTTACAGTGATGACTCATACAGGGAAAAGAGACTTCCTGCACAGAGATTAGAAGACAGATGGGCAAAATTCGGTCACCTCCGCCCCTCTGGCTATTTCAGACCGAGACAAGCAAAGAGCTGAAAACAGTTGCCCATGCGTCGCACCATGCTCTCCCCCACCGGCCATCTGCCTTTGTTCGCTTCCTGATATTCTTGCCATCCGCATCCTCAAGATGCATATAGTTGTGATTTCATTGGTGGAGGATGGTGCTACTTCCATTATTTATCAAGGTGGGACAGCAGACACAATGATGTCACATCATCGTGTGTGTTGTGCAGAGCGTCAGTGCACCGGAGAACAAAGCAGAGTGCTAGGGGAAGGGAAGCGAGCTAAGTATGTGCAATATTTTTCATATATTTATGGGATGTTTCTGTGGCGCCCCTGCGACAAGGAGGCCACAAGAGGGAAGTGCAGCCAGGTAAGCAAAGTGGTTGAAAACACACCCACACTGCACAAACACCGACGCTACGCCTAGGACTTTAGGTTGGGCAAGGGGTGGAGGGTGTAGCAAAGTAGATGGAACGCAGATGGACACTGACAAAGTGGGTGGTGAGACCAACACAATAAAAACCCGAGAATACACAGTTAGAGAGGGGAACAGTCAGAGCAGAACAGTGATTGAGTTAGTAGAGAACAGAATCAAAGAGAGAGACTTCCCAGGAGGTTTTGGGTTCCCTGGAGGCGCAGAATCCTGACAGGCACAGACCCTAGGAGAGAAAGCCCACTCCATAGCCTGGAGGTGACGGGAAGGAGAAAGAGACTGAAAGAGACCCCACAGCTGAGAAGGTGGGAGGACGAGGGCCCGACAGCCGCACACATCAGAGGGACAGCACCGTCCCGACTCCCGAGTACCCCATAGCCTGGGGACACATCATTTCCATGTATTGAGGAGGCTGTGTGGGGCTCAATGACCTTCTGACCACTCTCTATGCTGCACTCCATTGGCATCAAGGACACTGCTCTCTCCTGGTTCTCTTCCTATCTTTCTGACCGCTCTTTCAGTGTATCATTCGCTGGCTCCACTTCTTCCCCTCTTCCTCTCACTATTGGGGTCCCTCAGGGTTCAGTCCTTGGCCCTCTCCTCTTCTCTCTCTACACAGCCCCGATCGGACAAACCATCAGCAGATTTGGCTTTCAGTACCATCTTTATGCTGATGACACACAACTATACACTTCAGCCCCTGACCTTACCCCTGCGGTATTAAAGAACACCAATGACTGTCTAACCGCAGTCTCCAATATCATGTCCACTCTCTATCTGAAACTCAACCTTTCCAAAACTGAACTTCTTCTGCTCCCACCCTCTGCCAACCTCCTAAATCTGACATCTCTCTCTCGGTGTGCGGCACCATGATAACGCCCAGTCAGCAGGCTCGCTGTCTCGGTGTTTTGATGGACACTGATCTCTCCTTCACCCAAACATACAATCTCTCACCCGCTCCTGTCGCTTGCACCTGAAAAATATCTCCAGAATTCGCCCTTTCCTCACCACGGAAACAACTAAAACCCTCACCGTGGCCCTGATTCATTCCCGCCTTGACTACTGTAATTCTTTATTAGCTGGCCTCCCCCACAGTAAGCTTTCCCCTCTCCAGTCTATTCTCAATGCAGCAGCCAGGATCACCTATCTAGCAAACCGTTACTCAGATGTTTCTGCTCTGTGCCAGTCACTACATTGGCTGCCCGTACACTATAGAATCCAATTCAAATTGCTCGTTGTCACCCACAAAGCTATTCATGGTGCGGCACCTCCTTACCTCTCTACCCTCATCTCTGTCTACCACCCCACCTGTCCCCTTCGCTCTGAACATGACCTCAGACTAACATCGGCATTAATCCGAACCTCCCATTCCCGACTTCAAGACTTCTCTCGAGCTGCACCAAAACTCTGGAATGCTCTACCCCAAGAAATTAGGACCATCCACAACTTGCATAGCTTCAGACGCTCCCTAAAAACACACTTCTTCAGGGCGGCCTATCCTTCTCCCTAACAGTAGTCACTTAGACGTAAGATATTCATTGTTATAAGCCCCTGTACTTTGTGCTCCCATCCCGTCTTAGATTGTAAGCTCCTTCGAGCAGGGTCACCTTCATTTTCTGCCTTTTTAATTGTATTTCCTAAGTTGATTCTATGTTTCTTGTATGTAACTACTAGTGTTGAGCGAACATGCTCGGCACTACTCGTTACTCGCACGAGTATCACTGTACTCGGGCGACTCGCCGAGCACCGAGTAATCTCGCGATACTCGTGCTGTGCTCGTGGTCGTCATCTCTCCATGTTGGCGCTCTTTTGAGAGCCAGCCCACGTGCAGGGATTGGCTGACAGACCACTGCAATGCCACAGCCCTGTTGGTTGTGGTATAGCAGTGATTGGCCGGCCTGCACAGCGTCACCGAGCCTTTATAAGTCCCGGCGCGCTGTGCTCGGCACACAGCCTTCCAGACAGTGAGTGTAGGGAGAGTGTCTGCTGCTGATTAGGGACAGATTTGCCGCCCTCATAGGTAGATCCGGATCAGGGCTGCAAACTGCTGCTGACCACAACAGTCCTTCTCAGGACTAATCTAGGAGGACATAGGCAGGGTGATCCAGATCGGAGTCCAAGATTTCCAGTGACCAGAACAGTCCTTCTCAGGACTAATCTAGGAGGATATAGGCAGGGTGATACAGATTGAAATCCAAGCTTTTCTGTGACCATTAGAGTCACCACACTCTTGTACTTAGTACCTTAATACAGGTTAGGGACTAAAATCCTCTCTTCAAACCATTACAGTCACCAGACAGGTGTACGTACTACCTTAATACAGGTTAGGGAACTAAAGCCTAACTCTTGTCATCAAAACAGTCACCAGACAGGTGTACGTACTACCTTAATACAGGTTAGGGACTAAAATCCTCTCTTGAACCATTACAGTCACCAGACAGGTGTACGTACTACCTTAATACAGGTTAGGGAACTAAAATCCTAACTCTTGTCATCAACACAGTCACCAGACAGGTGTACGTACTACCTTAATACAGGTTAGGGACTAAAATCCTCTCTTGAACCATTACAGTCACCAGACAGGTGTACGTACTACCTTAATACAGGTTAGGGAACTAAAATCCTAACTCTTGTCATCAAAACAGTCACCAGACAGGTGTACGTACTACCTTAATACAGGTTAGGGACTAAAATCCTCTCTTCAAACCATTACAGTCACCAGACAGGTGTACGTAGTACCTTAATACAGGTTAGGGAACTAAAATCCTAACTCTTGTCATCAAAACAGTCACCAGACAGGTGTACGTACTACCTTAATACAGGTTAGGGACTAAAATCCTCTCTTCAAACCATTACAGTCACCAGACAGGTGTACGTAGTACCTTAATACAGGTTAGGGAACTAAAATCCTAACTCTTGTCATCAAAACAGTCACCAGACAGGTGTACGTACTACCTTAATACAGGTTAGGGACTAAAATCCTCTGTTTAAACCATTACAGTCACCAGACAGGTGTACGTAGTACCTTAATACAGGTTAGGGAACTAAAATCCTAACTCTTGTCATCAAAACAGTCACCAGACAAGTGTACGTACTGCCTTAATACAGGTTAGGGACTAAAATCCTCTCTTCAAACCATTACAGTCACCAGACAGGTGTACGTAGTACCTTAATACAGGTTAGGGAACTAAAATCCTAACTCTTGTCATCTCAACAGTCACCACACTGTTGTACATCATAAGTTTCTACAAGTTAGGGAACTAAAATCCTAACTATTGTCATCTCAACAGTCACCACACTGTTGTACGTCATAAGTTTCTACAAGTTAGGGAACTAAAATCCTAACTCTTGTCATCTCAACAGTCACCACACTGTTGTACGTCATACGTTTCTACAGGTTAGGGAACTAAAATCCTAACTCTTGTCATCTCAACAGTCACCACACTGTTGTACGTCATAAGTTTCTACAAGTTAGGGAACTAAAATCCTAACTCTTGTCATCTCAACAGTCACCACACTGTTGTACGTCATACGTTTCTACAGGTTAGGGAACTAAAATCCTAACTCTTGTCATCTCAACAGTCACCACACTGTTGTACGTCATAAGTTTCTACAAGTTAGGGAACTAAAATCCTAACTCTTGTCATCTCAACAGTCACCACACTGTTGTACGTCATACGTTTCTACAGGTTAGGGAACTAAAATCCTAACTCTTGTCATCTCAACAGTCACCACACTGTTGTACGTCATACGTTTCTACAAGTTAGGGAACTAAAATCCTAACTCTTGTCATCTCAACAGTCACCACACTGTTGTACGTCATACGTTTCTACAAGTTAGGGAACTAAAATCCTAACTCTTGTCATCTCAACAGTCACCACACTGTTGTACGTCATACGTTTCTACAGGTTAGGGAACTAAAATCCTAACTATTGTCATCTCAACAGTCACCACACTGTTGTACGTCATAAGTTTCTACAGGTTAGGGAACTAAAATCCTAACTCTTGTCATCTCAACAGTCACCACACTGTTGTACGTCATACGTTTCTACAAGTTAGGGAACTAAAATCCTAACTCTTGTCATCTCAACAGTCACCACACTGTTGTACGTCATACGTTTCTACAAGTTAGGGAACTAAAATCCAAACTCTTGTCATCTCAACAGTCACCACACTGTTGTACGTCATACGTTTCTACAAGTTAGGGAACTAAAATCCTAACTATTGTCATCTCAACAGTCACCACACTGTTGTACGTCATAAGTTTCTACAGGTTAGGGAACTAAAATCCTAACTCTTGTCATCTCAACAGTCACCACACTGTTGTACGTCATACGTTTCTACAAGTTAGGGAACTAAAATCCTAACTCTTGTCATCTCAACAGTCACCACACTGTTGTACGTCATACGTTTCTACAAGTTAGGGAACTAAAATCCAAACTCTTGTCATCTCAACAGTCACCACACTGTTGTACGTCATACGTTTCTACAGGTTAGGGAACTAAAATCCTAACTCTTGTCATCTCAACAGTCACCACAATGTTGTACGTCATACGTTTCTACAGGTTAGGGAACTAAAATCTTAACTCTTGTCATCTCAACAGTCACCACACTGTTGTACGTCATACGTTTCTACAGGTTAGGGAAATAAAATCCTAACTCTTGTCATCTCAACAGTCACCACACTGTTGTACGTCATACGTTTCTACAGGTTAGGGAACTAAAATCCTAACTATTGTCATCTCAACAGTCACCACACTGTTGTACGTCATAAGTTTCTACAAGTTAGGGAACTAAAATCCTAACTATTGTCATCTCAACAGTCACCACACTGTTGTACGTCATAAGTTTCTACAAGTTAGGGAACTAAAATCCTAACTCTTGTCATCTCAACAGTCACCACACTGTTGTACGTCATACCTTTATACAGGTTAGGGAACTAAAATCCTAATCTCCTGTGACCTCCACAGTGACCAGGCAGTTGTCGCTCTATACAGGCAAAATGCGCAAAGGCGTTGGCAAAGGCGTTGGCAAGGAACAAGGAAGTGGACGTGATGGTGGTGCATGCAGAGGCCGAGGTCGTGTGCAAGCACTCATTTCGCAACAACAAAGGGCCACATCTCCTCGCTCCCACGTCCTGTCCCAAATTCTTGGGGCCCGCAGCAGTACACCACTGTTGAACCAAGACCAGTGTCAACAGGTTGTTACTTGGATAGCGGATAATGCTTCAAGTCAGATGGGCACCTCCACAAACACCCTGTCTTCCGCACGGTCAACTGTCAGTAGCCGTGATACTGCACCGCACATTTCCCAACCTGATCCTCCTTCCTACCACCTGGCCGATTACACGTCCACGGACATTACAGATCCCACACTAGGACACTCGGAAGAGCTGTTCACGTATCCATTCGCAGAATCTGGCCTGTCGCCACCTCCTGTTGAAGTGGGTCATGAGGAGATGGTATGTACAGATGCCCAAATATTTGAGCAGCCGCGTTATGACGAACGGAACGTTGTCAAAGTGTCTCAACAAGGGGTGGACGATGATGAGACACAATTGCCAGGAAGTCAGGAGGAGGATCAGGGTGCGGAAGAGGAAGACGACGTGGTGGATGATCCAGTAGCTGACCCTACATGGCAGGAGGATATGCAGAGCGAGGACAGCAGTGCACAGGGGGAGGGAGGCGTAGCATCACAACAGCCAGTACGAAGCAGGGGTGCGTCCGCAGGCAGAAGGCAGGCAACCGTTCCCCGGAACAACAACACGACTCAAGGTGCCTGTGCAAATGTTCGGTCTTCCCGAGTCTGGGAGTTTTTTAAGTTGGCTCCAGAAGACTCTAAAAAGGCCATTTGCCACACCTGCCATGCCACTATCAGCAGGGGTACGAAAACTAGCAGCCTGACCACCACCAGCATGATCAGGCACATGTCAGCCAAGCACCCGACTTTGTGGGAAGTACCACAGAGTCGAGGAGCGGTGCGTGCTGATGTCACTGCTAGGTCTTCGGCTGTTGTGCATGCAAGCCAATCCCCTGTCCATGCTGGCCGCGAACAAGCCTCCGGTCCTGCACCTGAAGTTGCTGAAGCACAAATTACGCCACCATCAAGCACGTCCTTGTCCCAGCGCAGCGTTCAATTATCCATTCAGCAAACATTTGAACGCAGGCGCAAATACGCTGCCAATGCCCCACATGCCACAGTCCTCAATGCTCACATTTCGCGACTCATAGCGCTAGAAATGTTGCCTTTCCGTCTGGTGGAGACGGACGCATTCCGCGACCTGATGGCGGCTGCTGTCCCACGTTACTCGGTCCCCAGCCGACACTATTTCTCCAGATGTGCCGTCCCCGCATTGCATAACCACGTGTCCAACACCATCACACGTGCCCTGAACAATGCTGTTTCAGCCAAAGTCCACCTAACCACAGACACGTGGACAAGTGCTTGTGGGCAAGGCCGCTACATCTCCCTGACGGCACACTGGATTAATATTGTGGAGGCTGGGACCCAGTCTGAGCGAGGGACGGAACACGTCCTTCCCACACCAAGGATAGCAGGCCCTACCTCTGTCATGGTTTCACCGACACTCTACAGCTCCGGAATGTCATGCTCTTCAGCCTCCTCCTCCTCCACCTGCGCATCCTCATCCACTGTACCCTCCACACCAGTCCCAAGCTGGAAGCACTGCAGCACTGCCTCTGCAAAGCGGCAACAGGCTGTGCTGAAGCTAGTCTGCATAGGTGACAAACCCCACAATGCAGAAGAGGTGTGGACAGCTCTGAAACAGCAGGCAGATCACTGGCTCACACCTCTGAACCTAAAGCCAGGAAAGGTCGTGTGTGACAATGGCCGGAACCTGGTGGCAGCTTTGAGGCGAGGGCAGCTGACGCATGTTCCATGCGTGGCCCATGTGCTCAACCTGGTGGTTCAGAGGTTTGTGAAGTCATACCCGGAGGTGTCTGACCTGCTGGTAAAAGTTCGGCGTCTGTCTGCACATTTTCGCAAGTCACCTGCTGCTTCAGCCGGCCTTGCAAGCTTTCAGCGCCGTTTGCGTCTTCCGGCCCACAGACTGGTGTGTGATGTCCCCACGCGTTGGAATTCAACGCTGCACATGTTGGTCAGGATATGTGAGCAGAAGAGGGCAGTTGTGGACTACCTGCATCACCTAAGCCGTCGGGAAATGGGTCAAACTCCACACATAACACCTGAGGAGTGGAGATGGATGTCGGACCTATGCACCGTCCTCCAAAACTTTGAGGACTCCACCAAGATGGTGAGGGGTGATGACGCCATTATTAGCGTCACCATACCATTACTCTGCCTTCTAAAACGGTCTCTGCTGAAAATAAAAGAGGATGCATTGCAGGCAGAGCGCGATGACTTAGAGCAAGAAACTGTAGTGGGTGTGGGTGAAAACACACAGCCCAGCCTCATGTCATCACAACGTGTAGTGGAGGACTATGACGAGGAGGAGGAGGAGGAGGAGGATGAAGACATGGAGCAACTCTCAGGCCAAATTGGGGATATGACATGCACACCAGTCATACCCTCGATTCAGCGTGGCTGGCCAGAGGACAGGGGAGATGAGGAGGAGGAGGAGGAGGAGGAGGAGGACAGCATGTTCAGTCATCGTGTTGGTCTGGATACTGATGTGATGGCTGTTAAGAGTCTGGCGCACATGGCTGACTTTATGGTAAGCTGCCTGTCTCGTGACCCTCGCGTTCAGAACATCTTGGCGACAATCAGTACTGGTTGGCAACACTCTTAGACCCACGCTACAAGGAGAACTTTATGTCTCTCATTCCTGAGGCGGAGAGGTCAGCCAAAATGCTGCAGTTCCAGAGGGCCATAGTCACGGAAGTTGTGAAATCCTTCCCCTCACAAAACGCTAGCGGCATAGGTCAGGATTCGGTGGACAACCAAGGGGTACGGCCGAGAGGGGCACAAGTCCAATCCGCCAGAGGCAGGGGAACTGTCTTTACGATGTGGGACAGTTTTCTCAGCCCCTCACGTACCACAGCCCCTGAGGTGCGGGGTAGTGCCACCAGAAATGCTAAGTTCGGGCAGATGCTGAAGGAGTACCTTGCAGATCGAACAACTGTACTGCGAGATTCATCGGTGCCTTTCAATTATTGGGTCTCCAAGCTCGACACGTGGCACGAATTGGCTCTCTACGCCTTGGAAGTCCTGGCCTGCCCTGCCGCTAGCGTTTTATCAGAGCGTGTTTTCAGTGCAGCAGGTGGAATCATCACTGATAAACGCACCCGCCTGTCAACTGAAAATGCGGACAGGCTCACTCTGATCAAGATGAACAAGGGTTGGATTGGGCCAGACTTCACCACACCACCAGCAAATGACAAATGAATTTTATTTTGTTATTTGAATTTGACATGTACCTCCACTCACCAATGGGTACACACTTCCGTACTTTGGCTAATCGCTGGACTCCTACTCCTTCTCCTCATGTGACACCATGATGAGCGTTAGAATAGTTAGGCTCTTGTTTGAGGTATACGCACAGTGGTAAATTTTGTAGCCCATTCTGTTAGAATGGGCATTACAACGACAGGAGAGCCGCTCCTTTTCAATGGGAAAAATATTTTTAGGTACTCCTACACGTCTCTATCCAGGGACAAAGAGGAGCCTCCAAATTTTTGGCTGCCCTGACAAAAGGGCTACACTACAATACACCCTGTTCTTCTTAACAGGCCCTCCTGCACGTCTCCATCCAGGGACAAAGAGGAGCCTCCCAATTTTTGGCTGCCCTGACCAAAGGGCTCTACTACAATACACCCAGTTCTTCTTAACAGGCCCTCCTGCACGTCTCCATCCAGGGACAAAGAGGAGCCTCACAATTTTTGGCTGCCCTGACCTAAGGGCTCTACTACAATACACCCACTTGAGGGTTACAGGCCCTACTACATGTCTGTATGCATGGGTCATTGTTGAACCTCCCAATTTTTGGCTGCCCTGACCAAAGGGCTCTACTACAATACACCCAGTTCTTCTTAACAGGCCCTCCTGCACGTCTCCATCCAGGGACAAAGAGGAGCCTCACAATTTTTGGCTGCCCTGACCTAAGGGCTCTACTACAATACACCCACTTGAGGGTTACAGGCCCTACTACATGTCTGTATGCATGGGTCATTGTTGAACCTCCCAATTTTTGTCTACCCTGACCAAAGGGCTATACTACAATACACCCACTTGAGGGTTACAGGCCCTACTACATGTCTGTATGCATGGGTCATTGTTGAACCTCCCAATTTTTGGCTGCCCTGACCAAAGGGCTATACTACAATACACCCACTTGAGGGTTACAGGCCCTACTACATGTCTGTAAGCATGGGTCATTGTTGAACCTCCCAATTTTTGTCTACCCTGACCAAAGGGCTATACTACAATACACCCACTTGAGGGTTACAGGCCCTACTACATGTCTGTATGCATGGGTCATTGTTGAACCTCCCAATTTTTGGCTGCCCTGACCAAAGGGCTCTACTACAATACACCCACTTGAGGGTTACAGGCCCTACTACATGTCTGTATGCATGGGTCATTGTTGAACCTCCCAATTTTTGGCTGCCCTGACCAAAGGGCTCTACTACAATACACCCACTTGAGGGTTACAGGCCCTACTACATGTCTGTATGCATGGGTCATTGTTGAACCTCCCAATTTTTGGCTGCCCTGACCAAAGGGCTATACTACAATACACCCACTTGAGGGTTACAGGCCCTACTACATGTCTGTATGCATGGGTCATTGTTGAACCTCCCAATTTTTGGCTGCCCTGACCAAAGGGCTCTACTACAATACACCCACTTGAGGGTTACAGGCCCTACTACATGTCTGTATGCATGGGTCATTGTTGAACCTCCCAATTTTTGGCTGCCCTGACCAAAGGGCTCTACTACAATACACCCACTTGAGGGTTACAGGCCCTACTACATGTCTGTATGCATGGGTCATTGTTGAACCTCCCAATTTTTGGCTACCTGACCAAAGGGCTATACTACAATACACCCAGTTCTTGTTTACAGGCCATCCTGCATGTCTGTATCCAGGGGCATTGGTGAACCTCCCAATTTTGGACTGCCCTGGCAAAGGAAGATACTACAATAGACCCAGTTCTTCAAAATGGGCACATTATTTCTAGACAGGGCTTCATGTACGTCTCTTGTCAGGGTCATCGGAGTGCCGCACAATGTTTTCACGTAAAATCTTTCATGTAATCACAAAAAGTAACATACACCAGCTGTATCTCACTATTGGGTATGTGCCCTTAACATTTCCACCCTAAATATTCATTTTGGTGTCATTTTGGAAGGTTTTCTGGACACTCCGTAAAATTGGCGTGAAACTCGGACAACATTGTTCACAGCTGTGACTTTTGAGTGAGAAATGCTTCCAGGGGTCTTCCCCATGGTGTTGCCATGTCATTTCAGCACTCTTCTGAGACTTTTGTGACATTTTTAGGGTTTTTCCAGGCAGCCGGCAGTCATTTCATAAAAATACTCGTGTCTCCCATAGGATAACATTGGGCTCGTTACTCGGGCCGAGTACACGAGTATCTCGGGATGCTCGGCCCGAGCTTCGAGCACCCGAGCATTTTAGTACTCGCTCATCACTAGTAACTACTGTTCTGCATTACGTTTCTGTACCGTATATTTTTCTTATATGTACCGTTGTACTGTAAAGCGCTGCGGAATATGTTGGCGCTATACAAATAAAGTTTTATTATTATTATTATTATTAAATAAGAGGTGACATGGCCCCATAATGTACAAAATTATTACAAAATACCAAGGTCTGTCTGTAATCATGCCCTCCCTCTATCTGAAGCTGAATTTCTCCAAAACTGAACTTCTCGTATTTCCTCCCTCTATCCTACCTTTACCCAGTAGTGAAATTGCCTTGAATGGTTCAACCATAACTCCCAATTGGCACACTTGCTGTCTTGGGTTCATATTTGACACATTCTCCATATCCAATCGCTCACTCGCTCATGTTGCTTGCATCTTAAAAACATCACCAGAATCCAACTTTTTCTCTACTTTGAAGCTGCAAAAAGTCTTATCTTCGCTCTTATATATTCTTGTTTGGACTACTGCAGCTCGTCAAGGCTGCATGCAGTGGGTGACCTGTGGCAAAAAAAAATCAGAAAAGAAAATTGTATTAGTGTGATACTATAGTGTTGAATTAGACACAGAAATTGAGACAGCAATGAGGTTAGACTGTGGCGCCCCTGCGACAAGGAGGCCACAAGAGGGAAGTGCAGCCAGGTAAGCAAAGTGGTTGAAAACACACCCACACTGCACAAACACCGACGCTACGCCTAGGACTTTAGGTTGGGCAAGGGGTGGAGGGTGTAGCAAAGTAGATGGAACGCAGATGGACACTGACAAAGTGGGTGGTGAGACCAACACAATAAAAACCCGAGAATACACAGTTAGAGAGGGGAACAGTCAGAGCAGAACAGTGATTGAGTTAGTAGAGAACAGAATCAAAGAGAGAGACTTCCCAGGAGGTTTTGGGTTCCCTGGAGGCGCAGAATCCTGACAGGCACAGACCCTAGGAGAGAAAGCCCACTCCATAGCCTGGAGGTGACGGGAAGGAGAAAGAGACTGAAAGAGACCCCACAGCTGAGAAGGTGGGGAGGACGAGGGCCCGACAGCCGCACACATCAGAGGGACAGCACCGTCCCGACTCCCGAGTACCCCATAGCCTGGGGACACATCATTTCCATGTATTGAGGAGGCTGTGTGGGGCTCAATGACCTTCTGACCACTCTCTATGCTGCACTCCATTGGCATCAAGGACACTGCTCTCTCCTGGTTCTCTTCCTATCTTTCTGACCGCTCTTTCAGTGTATCATTCGCTGGCTCCACTTCTTCCCCTCTTCCTCTCACTATTGGGGTCCCTCAGGGTTCAGTCCTTGGCCCTCTCCTCTTCTCTCTCTACACAGCCCCGATCGGACAAACCATCAGCAGATTTGGCTTTCAGTACCATCTTTATGCTGATGACACACAACTATACACTTCAGCCCCTGACCTTACCCCTGCGGTATTAAAGAACACCAATGACTGTCTAACCGCAGTCTCCAATATCATGTCCACTCTCTATCTGAAACTCAACCTTTCCAAAACTGAACTTCTTCTGCTCCCACCCTCTGCCAACTCCCTAAATCTGACATCTCTCTCTCGGTGTGCGGCACCATGATAACGCCCAGTCAGCAGGCTCGCTGTCTCGGTGTTTTGATGGACACTGATCTCTCCTTCACCCAAACATACAATCTCTCACCCGCTCCTGTCGCTTGCACCTGAAAAATATCTCCAGAATTCGCCCTTTCCTCACCACGGAAACAACTAAAACCCTCACCGTGGCCCTGATTCATTCCCGCCTTGACTACTGTAATTCTTTATTAGCTGGCTCCCCCACAGTAAGCTTTCCCCTCTCCAGTCTATTCTCAATGCAGCAGCCAGGATCACCTATCTAGCAAACCGTTACTCAGATGTTTCTGCTCTGTGCCAGTCACTACATTGGCTGCCCGTACACTATAGAATCCAATTCAAATTGCTCGTTGTCACCCACAAAGCTATTCATGGTGCGGCACCTCCTTACCTCTCTACCCTCATCTCTGTCTACCACCCACACCTGTCCCCTTCGCTCTGAACATGACCTCAGACTAACATCGGCATTAATCCGAACCTCCCATTCCCGACTTCAAGACTTCTCTCGAGCTGCACCAAAACTCTGGAATGCTCTACCCCAAGAAATTAGGACCATCCACAACTTGCATAGCTTCAGACGCTCCCTAAAAACACACTTCTTCAGGGCGGCCTATCCTTCTCCCTAACAGTAGTCACTTAGACGTAAGATATTCATTGTTATAAGCCCCTGTACTTTGTGCTCCCATCCCGTCTTAGATTGTAAGCTCCTTCGAGCAGGGTCACCTTCATTTTCTGCCTTTTTAATTGTATTTCCTAAGTTGATTCTATGTTTCTTGTATGTAACTACTAGTGTTGAGCGAACATGCTCGGCACTACTCGTTACTCGCACGAGTATCACTGTACTCGGGCGACTCGCCGAGCACCGAGTAATCTCGCGATACTCGTGCTGTGCTCGTGGTCGTCATCTCTCCATGTTGGCGCTCTTTTGAGAGCCAGCCCACGTGCAGGGATTGGCTGACAGACCACTGCAATGCCACAGCCCTGTTGGTTGTGGTATAGCAGTGATTGGCCGGCCTGCACAGCGTCACCGAGCCTTTATAAGTCCCGGCGCGCTGTGCTCGGCACACAGCCTTCCAGACAGTGAGTGTAGGGAGAGTGTCTGCTGCTGATTAGGGACAGATTTGCCGCCCTCATAGGTAGATCCGGATCAGGGCTGCAAACTGCTGCTGACCACAACAGTCCTTCTCAGGACTAATCTAGGAGGACATAGGCAGGGTGATCCAGATCGGAGTCCAAGATTTCCAGTGACCAGAACAGTCCTTCTCAGGACTAATCTAGGAGGATATAGGCAGGGTGATACAGATTGAAATCCAAGCTTTTCTGTGACCATTAGAGTCACCACACTCTTGTACTTAGTACCTTAATACAGGTTAGGGACTAAAATCCTCTCTTCAAACCATTACAGTCACCAGACAGGTGTACGTACTACCTTAATACAGGTTAGGGAACTAAAGCCTAACTCTTGTCATCAAAACAGTCACCAGACAGGTGTACGTACTACCTTAATACAGGTTAGGGACTAAAATCCTCTCTTGAACCATTACAGTCACCAGACAGGTGTACGTACTACCTTAATACAGGTTAGGGAACTAAAATCCTAACTCTTGTCATCAACACAGTCACCAGACAGGTGTACGTACTACCTTAATACAGGTTAGGGACTAAAATCCTCTCTTGAACCATTACAGTCACCAGACAGGTGTACGTACTACCTTAATACAGGTTAGGGAACTAAAATCCTAACTCTTGTCATCAAAACAGTCACCAGACAGGTGTACGTACTACCTTAATACAGGTTAGGGACTAAAATCCTCTCTTCAAACCATTACAGTCACCAGACAGGTGTACGTAGTACCTTAATACAGGTTAGGGAACTAAAATCCTAACTCTTGTCATCAAAACAGTCACCAGACAGGTGTACGTACTACCTTAATACAGGTTAGGGACTAAAATCCTCTCTTCAAACCATTACAGTCACCAGACAGGTGTACGTAGTACCTTAATACAGGTTAGGGAACTAAAATCCTAACTCTTGTCATCAAAACAGTCACCAGACAGGTGTACGTACTACCTTAATACAGGTTAGGGACTAAAATCCTCTGTTTAAACCATTACAGTCACCAGACAGGTGTACGTAGTACCTTAATACAGGTTAGGGAACTAAAATCCTAACTCTTGTCATCAAAACAGTCACCAGACAAGTGTACGTACTGCCTTAATACAGGTTAGGGACTAAAATCCTCTCTTCAAACCATTACAGTCACCAGACAGGTGTACGTAGTACCTTAATACAGGTTAGGGAACTAAAATCCTAACTCTTGTCATCTCAACAGTCACCACACTGTTGTACATCATAAGTTTCTACAAGTTAGGGAACTAAAATCCTAACTATTGTCATCTCAACAGTCACCACACTGTTGTACGTCATAAGTTTCTACAAGTTAGGGAACTAAAATCCTAACTCTTGTCATCTCAACAGTCACCACACTGTTGTACGTCATACGTTTCTACAGGTTAGGGAACTAAAATCCTAACTCTTGTCATCTCAACAGTCACCACACTGTTGTACGTCATAAGTTTCTACAAGTTAGGGAACTAAAATCCTAACTCTTGTCATCTCAACAGTCACCACACTGTTGTACGTCATACGTTTCTACAGGTTAGGGAACTAAAATCCTAACTCTTGTCATCTCAACAGTCACCACACTGTTGTACGTCATAAGTTTCTACAAGTTAGGGAACTAAAATCCTAACTCTTGTCATCTCAACAGTCACCACACTGTTGTACGTCATACGTTTCTACAGGTTAGGGAACTAAAATCCTAACTCTTGTCATCTCAACAGTCACCACACTGTTGTACGTCATACGTTTCTACAAGTTAGGGAACTAAAATCCTAACTCTTGTCATCTCAACAGTCACCACACTGTTGTACGTCATACGTTTCTACAAGTTAGGGAACTAAAATCCTAACTCTTGTCATCTCAACAGTCACCACACTGTTGTACGTCATACGTTTCTACAGGTTAGGGAACTAAAATCCTAACTATTGTCATCTCAACAGTCACCACACTGTTGTACGTCATAAGTTTCTACAGGTTAGGGAACTAAAATCCTAACTCTTGTCATCTCAACAGTCACCACACTGTTGTACGTCATACGTTTCTACAAGTTAGGGAACTAAAATCCTAACTCTTGTCATCTCAACAGTCACCACACTGTTGTACGTCATACGTTTCTACAAGTTAGGGAACTAAAATCCAAACTCTTGTCATCTCAACAGTCACCACACTGTTGTACGTCATACGTTTCTACAAGTTAGGGAACTAAAATCCTAACTATTGTCATCTCAACAGTCACCACACTGTTGTACGTCATAAGTTTCTACAGGTTAGGGAACTAAAATCCTAACTCTTGTCATCTCAACAGTCACCACACTGTTGTACGTCATACGTTTCTACAAGTTAGGGAACTAAAATCCTAACTCTTGTCATCTCAACAGTCACCACACTGTTGTACGTCATACGTTTCTACAAGTTAGGGAACTAAAATCCAAACTCTTGTCATCTCAACAGTCACCACACTGTTGTACGTCATACGTTTCTACAGGTTAGGGAACTAAAATCCTAACTCTTGTCATCTCAACAGTCACCACAATGTTGTACGTCATACGTTTCTACAGGTTAGGGAACTAAAATCTTAACTCTTGTCATCTCAACAGTCACCACACTGTTGTACGTCATACGTTTCTACAGGTTAGGGAAATAAAATCCTAACTCTTGTCATCTCAACAGTCACCACACTGTTGTACGTCATACGTTTCTACAGGTTAGGGAACTAAAATCCTAACTATTGTCATCTCAACAGTCACCACACTGTTGTACGTCATAAGTTTCTACAAGTTAGGGAACTAAAATCCTAACTATTGTCATCTCAACAGTCACCACACTGTTGTACGTCATAAGTTTCTACAAGTTAGGGAACTAAAATCCTAACTCTTGTCATCTCAACAGTCACCACACTGTTGTACGTCATACCTTTATACAGGTTAGGGAACTAAAATCCTAATCTCCTGTGACCTCCACAGTGACCAGGCAGTTGTCGCTCTATACAGGCAAAATGCGCAAAGGCGTTGGCAAAGGCGTTGGCAAGGAACAAGGAAGTGGACGTGATGGTGGTGCATGCAGAGGCCGAGGTCGTGTGCAAGCACTCATTTCGCAACAACAAAGGGCCACATCTCCTCGCTCCCACGTCCTGTCCCAAATTCTTGGGGCCCGCAGCAGTACACCACTGTTGAACCAAGACCAGTGTCAACAGGTTGTTACTTGGATAGCGGATAATGCTTCAAGTCAGATGGGCACCTCCACAAACACCCTGTCTTCCGCACGGTCAACTGTCAGTAGCCGTGATACTGCACCGCACATTTCCCAACCTGATCCTCCTTCCTACCACCTGGCCGATTACACGTCCACGGACATTACAGATCCCACACTAGGACACTCGGAAGAGCTGTTCACGTATCCATTCGCAGAATCTGGCCTGTCGCCACCTCCTGTTGAAGTGGGTCATGAGGAGATGGTATGTACAGATGCCCAAATATTTGAGCAGCCGCGTTATGACGAACGGAACGTTGTCAAAGTGTCTCAACAAGGGGTGGACGATGATGAGACACAATTGCCAGGAAGTCAGGAGGAGGATCAGGGTGCGGAAGAGGAAGACGACGTGGTGGATGATCCAGTAGCTGACCCTACATGGCAGGAGGATATGCAGAGCGAGGACAGCAGTGCACAGGGGGAGGGAGGCGTAGCATCACAACAGCCAGTACGAAGCAGGGGTGCGTCCGCAGGCAGAAGGCAGGCAACCGTTCCCCGGAACAACAACACGACTCAAGGTGCCTGTGCAAATGTTCGGTCTTCCCGAGTCTGGGAGTTTTTTAAGTTGGCTCCAGAAGACTCTAAAAAGGCCATTTGCCACACCTGCCATGCCACTATCAGCAGGGGTACGAAAACTAGCAGCCTGACCACCACCAGCATGATCAGGCACATGTCAGCCAAGCACCCGACTTTGTGGGAAGTACCACAGAGTCGAGGAGCGGTGCGTGCTGATGTCACTGCTAGGTCTTCGGCTGTTGTGCATGCAAGCCAATCCCCTGTCCATGCTGGCCGCGAACAAGCCTCCGGTCCTGCACCTGAAGTTGCTGAAGCACAAATTACGCCACCATCAAGCACGTCCTTGTCCCAGCGCAGCGTTCAATTATCCATTCAGCAAACATTTGAACGCAGGCGCAAATACGCTGCCAATGCCCCACATGCCACAGTCCTCAATGCTCACATTTCGCGACTCATAGCGCTAGAAATGTTGCCTTTCCGTCTGGTGGAGACGGACGCATTCCGCGACCTGATGGCGGCTGCTGTCCCACGTTACTCGGTCCCCAGCCGACACTATTTCTCCAGATGTGCCGTCCCCGCATTGCATAACCACGTGTCCAACACCATCACACGTGCCCTGAACAATGCTGTTTCAGCCAAAGTCCACCTAACCACAGACACGTGGACAAGTGCTTGTGGGCAAGGCCGCTACATCTCCCTGACGGCACACTGGATTAATATTGTGGAGGCTGGGACCCAGTCTGAGCGAGGGACGGAACACGTCCTTCCCACACCAAGGATAGCAGGCCCTACCTCTGTCATGGTTTCACCGACACTCTACAGCTCCGGAATGTCATGCTCTTCAGCCTCCTCCTCCTCCACCTGCGCATCCTCATCCACTGTACCCTCCACACCAGTCCCAAGCTGGAAGCACTGCAGCACTGCCTCTGCAAAGCGGCAACAGGCTGTGCTGAAGCTAGTCTGCATAGGTGACAAACCCCACAATGCAGAAGAGGTGTGGACAGCTCTGAAACAGCAGGCAGATCACTGGCTCACACCTCTGAACCTAAAGCCAGGAAAGGTCGTGTGTGACAATGGCCGGAACCTGGTGGCAGCTTTGAGGCGAGGGCAGCTGACGCATGTTCCATGCGTGGCCCATGTGCTCAACCTGGTGGTTCAGAGGTTTGTGAAGTCATACCCGGAGGTGTCTGACCTGCTGGTAAAAGTTCGGCGTCTGTCTGCACATTTTCGCAAGTCACCTGCTGCTTCAGCCGGCCTTGCAAGCTTTCAGCGCCGTTTGCGTCTTCCGGCCCACAGACTGGTGTGTGATGTCCCCACGCGTTGGAATTCAACGCTGCACATGTTGGTCAGGATATGTGAGCAGAAGAGGGCAGTTGTGGACTACCTGCATCACCTAAGCCGTCGGGAAATGGGTCAAACTCCACACAAACACCTGAGGAGTGGAGATGGATGTCGGACCTATGCACCGTCCTCCAAAACTTTGAGGACTCCACCAAGATGGTGAGGGGTGATGACGCCATTATTAGCGTCACCATACCATTACTCTGCCTTCTAAAACGGTCTCTGCTGAAAATAAAAGAGGATGCATTGCAGGCAGAGCGCGATGACTTAGAGCAAGAAACTGTAGTGGGTGTGGGTGAAAACACACAGCCCAGCCTCATGTCATCACAACGTGTAGTGGAGGACTATGACGAGGAGGAGGAGGAGGAGGAGGATGAAGACATGGAGCAACTCTCAGGCCAAATTGGGGATATGACATGCACACCAGTCATACCCTCGATTCAGCGTGGCTGGCCAGAGGACAGGGGAGATGAGGAGGAGGAGGAGGAGGAGGAGGAGGACAGCATGTTCAGTCATCGTGTTGGTCTGGATACTGATGTGATGGCTGTTAAGAGTCTGGCGCACATGGCTGACTTTATGGTAAGCTGCCTGTCTCGTGACCCTCGCGTTCAGAACATCTTGGCGACAATCAGTACTGGTTGGCAACACTCTTAGACCCACGCTACAAGGAGAACTTTATGTCTCTCATTCCTGAGGCGGAGAGGTCAGCCAAAATGCTGCAGTTCCAGAGGGCCATAGTCACGGAAGTTGTGAAATCCTTCCCCTCACAAAACGCTAGCGGCATAGGTCAGGATTCGGTGGACAACCAAGGGGTACGGCCGAGAGGGGCACAAGTCCAATCCGCCAGAGGCAGGGGAACTGTCTTTACGATGTGGGACAGTTTTCTCAGCCCCTCACGTACCACAGCCCCTGAGGTGCGGGGTAGTGCCACCAGAAATGCTAAGTTCGGGCAGATGCTGAAGGAGTACCTTGCAGATCGAACAACTGTACTGCGAGATTCATCGGTGCCTTTCAATTATTGGGTCTCCAAGCTCGACACGTGGCACGAATTGGCTCTCTACGCCTTGGAAGTCCTGGCCTGCCCTGCCGCTAGCGTTTTATCAGAGCGTGTTTTCAGTGCAGCAGGTGGAATCATCACTGATAAACGCACCCGCCTGTCAACTGAAAATGCGGACAGGCTCACTCTGATCAAGATGAACAAGGGTTGGATTGGGCCAGACTTCACCACACCACCAGCAAATGACAAATGAATTTTATTTTGTTATTTGAATTTGACATGTACCTCCACTCACCAATGGGTACACACTTCCGTACTTTGGCTAATCGCTGGACTCCTACTCCTTCTCCTCATGTGACACCATGATGAGCGTTAGAATAGTTAGGCTCTTGTTTGAGGTATACGCACAGTGGTAAATTTTGTAGCCCATTCTGTTAGAATGGGCATTACAACGACAGGAGAGCCGCTCCTTTTCAATGGGAAAAATATTTTTAGGTACTCCTACACGTCTCTATCCAGGGACAAAGAGGAGCCTCCAAATTTTTGGCTGCCCTGACAAAAGGGCTACACTACAATACACCCTGTTCTTCTTAACAGGCCCTCCTGCACGTCTCCATCCAGGGACAAAGAGGAGCCTCCCAATTTTTGGCTGCCCTGACCAAAGGGCTCTACTACAATACACCCAGTTCTTCTTAACAGGCCCTCCTGCACGTCTCCATCCAGGGACAAAGAGGAGCCTCACAATTTTTGGCTGCCCTGACCTAAGGGCTCTACTACAATACACCCACTTGAGGGTTACAGGCCCTACTACATGTCTGTATGCATGGGTCATTGTTGAACCTCCCAATTTTTGGCTGCCCTGACCAAAGGGCTCTACTACAATACACCCAGTTCTTCTTAACAGGCCCTCCTGCACGTCTCCATCCAGGGACAAAGAGGAGCCTCACAATTTTTGGCTGCCCTGACCTAAGGGCTCTACTACAATACACCCACTTGAGGGTTACAGGCCCTACTACATGTCTGTATGCATGGGTCATTGTTGAACCTCCCAATTTTTGTCTACCCTGACCAAAGGGCTATACTACAATACACCCACTTGAGGGTTACAGGCCCTACTACATGTCTGTATGCATGGGTCATTGTTGAACCTCCCAATTTTTGGCTGCCCTGACCAAAGGGCTATACTACAATACACCCACTTGAGGGTTACAGGCCCTACTACATGTCTGTAAGCATGGGTCATTGTTGAACCTCCCAATTTTTGTCTACCCTGACCAAAGGGCTATACTACAATACACCCACTTGAGGGTTACAGGCCCTACTACATGTCTGTATGCATGGGTCATTGTTGAACCTCCCAATTTTTGGCTGCCCTGACCAAAGGGCTCTACTACAATACACCCACTTGAGGGTTACAGGCCCTACTACATGTCTGTATGCATGGGTCATTGTTGAACCTCCCAATTTTTGGCTGCCCTGACCAAAGGGCTCTACTACAATACACCCACTTGAGGGTTACAGGCCCTACTACATGTCTGTATGCATGGGTCATTGTTGAACCTCCCAATTTTTGGCTGCCCTGACCAAAGGGCTATACTACAATACACCCACTTGAGGGTTACAGGCCCTACTACATGTCTGTATGCATGGGTCATTGTTGAACCTCCCAATTTTTGGCTGCCCTGACCAAAGGGCTCTACTACAATACACCCACTTGAGGGTTACAGGCCCTACTACATGTCTGTATGCATGGGTCATTGTTGAACCTCCCAATTTTTGGCTGCCCTGACCAAAGGGCTCTACTACAATACACCCACTTGAGGGTTACAGGCCCTACTACATGTCTGTATGCATGGGTCATTGTTGAACCTCCCAATTTTTGGCTACCTGACCAAAGGGCTATACTACAATACACCCAGTTCTTGTTTACAGGCCATCCTGCATGTCTGTATCCAGGGGCATTGGTGAACCTCCCAATTTTGGACTGCCCTGGCAAAGGAAGATACTACAATAGACCCAGTTCTTCAAAATGGGCACATTATTTCTAGACAGGGCTTCATGTACGTCTCTTGTCAGGGTCATCGGAGTGCCGCACAATGTTTTCACGTAAAATCTTTCATGTAATCACAAAAAGTAACATACACCAGCTGTATCTCACTATTGGGTATGTGCCCTTAACATTTCCACCCTAAATATTCATTTTGGTGTCATTTTGGAAGGTTTTCTGGACACTCCGTAAAATTGGCGTGAAACTCGGACAACATTGTTCACAGCTGTGACTTTTGAGTGAGAAATGCTTCCAGGGGTCTTCCCCATGGTGTTGCCATGTCATTTCAGCACTCTTCTGAGACTTTTGTGACATTTTTAGGGTTTTTCCAGGCAGCCGGCAGTCATTTCATAAAAATACTCGTGTCTCCCATAGGATAACATTGGGCTCGTTACTCGGGCCGAGTACACGAGTATCTCGGGATGCTCGGCCCGAGCTTCGAGCACCCGAGCATTTTAGTACTCGCTCATCACTAGTAACTACTGTTCTGCATTACGTTTCTGTACCGTATATTTTTCTTATATGTACCGTTGTACTGTAAAGCGCTGCGGAATATGTTGGCGCTATACAAATAAAGTTTTATTATTATTATTATTATTAAATAAGAGGTGACATGGCCCCATAATGTACAAAATTATTACAAAATACCAAGGTCTGTCTGTAATCATGCCCTCCCTCTATCTGAAGCTGAATTTCTCCAAAACTGAACTTCTCGTATTTCCTCCTCTATCCTACCTTTACCCAGTAGTGAAATTGCCTTGAATGGTTCAACCATAACTCCCAATTGGCACACTTGCTGTCTTGGGTTCATATTTGACACATTCTCCATATCCAATCGCTCACTCGCTCATGTTGCTTGCATCTTAAAAACATCACCAGAATCCAACTTTTTCTCTACTTTGAAGCTGCAAAAAGTCTTATCTTCGCTCTTATATATTCTTGTTTGGACTACTGCAGCTCGTCAAGGCTGCATGCAGTGGGTGACCTGTGGCAAAAAAAAATCAGAAAAGAAAATTGTATTAGTGTGATACTATAGTGTTGAATTAGACACAGAAATTGAGACAGCAATGAGGTTAGACACTGGCCTCGTAATGGAGCGGCTCCAATCAAAAGGACCAAACTTTAGTGTTTAGGCCCCAAGCCTAAAAGGCAACAGGTCAGGATGGACTGGTCCATGAACAGAGTCAGGTTTCCCAGGGCATAGGTCTCTATTATGGACATTATGGGTGAACTCCTTATCACCCTTCTCTGTGAGGAGAAGAGACATGGATATGGAAGTATCTGATAGCATAAGGCTCTATTCTGGCCATAGTGATCGGAATTCCTGTACCACCTCCTCTATGAGAAGAATAGATATGGAGTTGCGGAAAAGACAAAATGACTGTTCCAACTTGAACTGTTGCGCTTAATCCATGACTAAGACTCGCTAGAGTTGAAACGCGTAGGTTCTCTCCTACGTGCTGGGGTATCCACTGCCTGTAACATGAAATTTTAATCAGGAAAAATAAACGATTGTTTTTAATACTCATTTGCCTTCCTGAGTTCGCTGGAGGAGTATTTGCCTTTGCTGGCGGCACTGTACTGGTTTGTGTTGGGAGTCACAGAACTGTGACATTCCCACTCCAGGGCTGGAGAAGACTCAAAACCGGGCAGTTACTAGTTGTTCTCACATCTTCACTTCACGGTTCTTTTCACAGGGACAGACGGGGGCCCTGACCCAGTCCCGTGACCCTGGCAGTGTCATTTTAATAAAGGGGATGATGTTAAGGAACGTCTGAGGGGATAAAGGAGTATTTGTGACGCCACCTGCGGTGTGCGGCCAGGGCGGCCACCGCTGCTGCAGAACCTCTGGGAATGATGACCGGCAGATTGGATAGTCCGGCTCCCCACAGGCAGAGCGCAGTCCTCAGAGCAGTGTAGTGGTTTCCCCTGGCTCGTACCTAGGCAGACACTCCCTCAGTCATTAGTACCCTCGATGTTTCAGGTGGCCTCCACGGCCGATGGTCACCGCTAATAAAAGTCTCTCACACCACAGTTCCGTTACTTTTACTTCTGGTGTTAAACATGGCTGCCGGGTACGCTCCTGCCAGTCTCTGGTACTTTGATCTTTCTCCAGAGCCAGGTTGGTACAGTCAAGCCGCAGTTGGTGCCCTTTCCTATTTTCTGTCGGTGTCACAGTCTCTGGTGGGTCTCGTTTCTTGGCGTTATAAGGGGTTACTTTCATCTGAGGTGAGTGGGTTGTTGCTCTGCCCCCAAGTTCTCAATGCCTCCGCTACACAGAGCTCAGGTACCGGTAGCCATGGGTGCTTCTATGTGTCCTGGACACCATTAGGATCCCTCCAGGGCACAGCTCCCTAGTTCAGCCACTGTCCCCAAGGTTGTGTCGGGTGTTTGGCCCAGCTCCGTTAGGAGTCTGCAACCTCCGGTTTCGTCTCGGGCTTAAAGCTTCCACACCGTCTGCAGGGCCGGTCCCTGTGTCCTCCACCAACCCCTCTGCCTCGTCAGATTCAGGCGTACAGGTGTCAATGCCTCATCCGCACCTTTAGAGCTCTTCTCTCCATCTCTACCGTGCTTTTCTCTCCCTATACCAACCCGCTCACCCACGGGAGTCGGCACCACACTGCCTCTACACTCCTGACTGCCACACATCCGTCAGTTGATGTTACTCCTCCATCTCCTACTACTGAACTGAACCTAACTAGCACTGTCCCGTCGCCCCTTAAGGCCTGGGTCCTCCCTCAGGGTCCACCCATAGTCCCAGGGGCCTGTCACTGTGTATGTGTGTTGTGTTGTGGCTCAGTTGCACCATCCCAAAACTTGGAAAACTGGGGCACTACAACTCTGAACCGCAGATGTGCAGTACCTCTGGTGGCAGTTTGTCGTAGGGGTGCCATAGAACCAGTAGATCATAAAGAATGTTGGAATGTGTTGGAAGTTATGTGTCCGCTATCTCATGTACAATATGATCCGGTCGACAGGGTAGGGGGTACTCGGATACCGGGACAGGGGGTTTCTTCGGTGGGGGATCACGGCTGGTCGGTTCCCAGTTCCGTGCCCTAGACCCTCAGTCGCAGGGATGGGGGTGATGATGATGGGGGATGATAACGTGATGCCACCTTGTGGTACCAGGTAATAGGGTTACCAGCGCTGCGGCTGGCCGTTGAGGTGATGGAAATGCAGCTTTGATAGTACAGCTCCCCACAGCTTTACCTCAGGGCAGCAGGGTGGATGAGGGGAATAGTAGTAGCGGTTCTACTGTGAACGCTGCAGGCAGCGGCAGGGAAGCAGGCACACACACAATTGTCTTTGTTTCAGTACCTTTTTACTGATGTCCGGTAACAGGTACGGTCCAAGAGGGTAACCAGGTTTCAATACAGCTTGGGACAATCACCTTTGAGAGTTGTGAGGCCTCCTCTGTTAGTGTGTGTGCGGTGTTTGGGGTAAGCTCTGCCTGTAGCTGAACTTGCCGCTCTTTCTCCCTCTCAGGGTGCTGTTCCACAACCAACAATGAGGACCTTTCTGTAGGGATCTCTATTCTCTGCTCAGATCCCTGGTCCTATGCTTGGTCAGGTTTGGAGTCTTCTATTCTTTACTTCAGGGGGAATAGATCCTCCTGGTCTGTCTGGGCTTTTGCTGCTACACTGCAGATGAATAGTCGCTTTGGACTCCGGTATCCGGGTGGGCTTAAGGGATACCAGGTACCTTCTTCTTTCTTCCTGCCTCTCACTTCTCCCACTGTCCTCCGTCCTCTCCCTAGGGCTCCGCACAGCTGGGTCAGCTTTCCTGGTTCTGGGCCTGGCTTGGTCCCAGCAACCAGCTCCTTCCACTAACTGCTCTCTCCTCTGCAGTCTCTCTGGAACTAACTTCAGTACTAACTGGCTTGACTGCTTCTGCAGACTGACTGGAACTAACTGACTCCTCCCCTCAGGCCTGGATCTTTATAGGGTATCTGGCTTAAGGACAGCCAGTGGAGCTCCTCCTCCAGGTCTGGGGTGGAAGGTGTTGTGTGCTGTATGTGCCAAGGTGTACATCCCTCCCTGCACTGGTGGGTCCTGTGGCAATCCCTCACAGGGGTGCAACATTTTCCCCTAGTTAACTTCAATCCTCCGGGACTGAAACATTTTCAATAAACATAACGTAACATAATTATTTACGTTTGAAAGTTGAACAGAGTCTCAAAATAAAATTTACAAAAGCCAGGGAAAAATGGGAAAAACGGGAAACCAGTCCATACAGCGCTAGTCCGTCCGCTGCAGGCTGTTTAAGGTATTTTTGCCACCATCAGTCCTGTGGCTATGGTCCATTTTTAAAAATTAGAAAAAGATCAAAAGTCCAAACAGGTAAAGTCTCTGTAAGCTTAAAAGTTCAAAGTTACACAACAAACAAACACTCTGGGTGCCTCGGCGTAGGAGTCCTAGGTACTGCAGGGGCCTCTAATGGGTCATAAGCGCTGTAGGCCTCCTGGCCCTGGGGTCACCTATTGGCCAAGATTTTGCTCTCCCTAGACAGCTCTTTACGCCAACTCCACTCACCCCTCTTTCTGATGTTGTGTACCTGGTTTGGGTTGTCTTAGCCTACTCATCACCCTTCTGTACACTGACATTGGTTACATATTTACATTTTAAAGATTTATTTACATTTTTCTATGTTATTGTACTCTATTGTCTGTACCTTAGTGGTGTTTGACCCAAGTTACTACGTGTTGATCTACGTAAAACCGGTATTCCGCTAGTGTGTAAGCCTGGTGTAGTGCAAACACTGTCTACTGACCCATGTGTTGATCTGCATAACACAGGTATGCCTGAGTGTCTTCTGATTCTCACAGTAGGAATGGCAGGTGCACCGATTGAAGGGTTCTCTGGCTCTGCTACAACGGGTGGTTCTTCTGCTCTTGGTTCTTCTAGTGGTCGTGGGAAATGTCAACATTGGTATTAGATGTGCACCTTCTATTTGGGGCCAGTCTGCGGGTACTTCTCCTATGAGTGTGTAATGAGGTGAACAATTCAGACTGCCGCATTGAAATGGACATGGAATTGGACTTTGTACAGTCCACTAATGCCCCCTGGTGGACAAGTGCGGAAACAATCTCAGAGGGTGGAAATCCCCCACCATCTCTTTTGTTTACCCAGGAAGAGAAAGGGCGGGAGATGATTACAGACCCAGAGCTCAGCCAGGACAGACCTGCGTGTGGTGTCTCCCGACATAGGGCTCTTTTGCAGCCGGATTCTTGGGAAAAAATACCCCGTGAGGATCGCTGTTGCAACCCCCGGTCTGCAGGACCTTGTCTTACCGAGGGTCCAACTCAAATTCAGGACATTGCCTCCGGAATTCAGGACATTGCCACCGGATTACATGTGTAGGGGCTGTGACCGACATAAGGGAGCCATCTGTGCTACTGTGATCTCCCTTCTGCTGATCGGTGTGCCCCGGGACAGAGAGAGAGACTAACAAAAATCTGTTACCTGCGGAAGAAGACCAAAGAAGAGGACTGAGGAGTTTCCCCTTCAGCGCTGCACCGGGACCCGTCATCGTGAGACCCCAGGCCTGCCACGTGGGAGCGACATCTTCTTCTGGGATAGACTGGTACGTGATTTGAGGGAAAGTTAGGGAAAGATATCTCCATTTTGTTTGTTTTCTTTTTCTTCTTCTTGCTGCGCACCCGGATAAAGTGAAGATCCAGGGACTCCACCATATACATGTGTGCAGCTAGATCAGTTGACTGTGTTATAGATATGTTTTACAGTAAAGAGATGTTACTACCGGTTAAATCTGAGTATGGGGATTCTGTTGAGAAAGATCATACACACACACCCGCGGCCTTACCACCGGTCGCTACAAGCGTCTGAACTGTTTTTGGCTTCTCTTTTTCGTGTTCTGGATAAGGTACATATTCCTTTGGATGTGGTGGTTGAAGGCACTTCTTTAAATGATCTCTGGACACTGTTGCTGTTGTTTCTCCATTGTCTTTGCTAATTAGACAGGTCTTCTGTTTATCAAAGTTGGATGGTAATGCTTCCCATTGATCATCTAATGTGTGGAGTTTCCTTTTCAAAACCAATTCACCTGATGTTAAGGGTGTTCCATGTGCACTTTTGTTAAAGTTGGTTTCTTGCTTCTCTCTGGATTTTGCCAGACTTCTCTCAACACATTCCTGTATTTTCTTGTACTGCTCTGTTCTGGTATCCCAACCTGCATCTGAGGTGTTTTTTTCAGGAACTACAATGCCCATTTCAAAGTCTACTGGCAATTTTCCTGGTCTTGCTCTCATGAGGTATACAGGGGTACAATTTGTTAAGCTTACTGGGATGTTGTTGTAGATGTCAATAAGGTCTGGTAACTTCTCTGGCCTTCTGTTTTGCTGTTCTAAAGGGCAGAGTTTTCAACAATTCTATTACCACGTGATTCATCTTTTCACACATTCCGTTGGTTTGGGGATGATAAGCCATGGTACAAATTTTCCTGCATCCCTATAGGTTAAAGAACTCTTGAAATATTTCAGCTTCAAAGGCAGTACCTTGGTCTGTCAATACCTGTTCTGGATACCCGTGTGGTCTGCAGAAATAGGCTTGAAAGGTTCTTGCTGTTGTCTGAGCTGGTAAGTTTTTTATCAGAGCTACCACAAGGAATCTGGAGTAGTGGTCCACCAAGGTAAGAGTATAGGTATAGCCCGATCTGCTGGGTGTGAGTTTGACGTAATCTAAGGATACTAGTTCTAATGGCTGTTTAGTGATGATAGGCTGTAGTGGTGCTTTCTGGCTGTTACGTTTTTTTCTTCTTAATGAGCATGGTCAACAATTTTTACACCATTTCTCTAAGGTAGTCCTCATGCCGATCCAATAGAATCTCTCACATAACAATATTTCCAGTTTTCTCCATCCAAAGTGTCCTGCTCCATTATGGTACGCTTCCAACACCATTTGGATGTCTCTCTTTGGAACCACTATTTGCCATACCATGACATGTATTCTGGGATTAATATACCGTCTGCACAATTGACCTTCATAGATGAATAACCTGCTTCGTTCTTTCCACAGGTATTGGGCCTCTGGTGGAGCATTCTTTTCAAGTTGGGAATCCGGTTGGGTTACTAGCTTCTGTACTAGTCTCACTGCCGGATCATTGTCTTGTGTCTCTTTCCATCCATAGTGAGGCAACGGGTTTAGTGCAATACTCTGACGGTTCTGGTAGATATGGGCTTCTGTCATTTTCCATTTTCTACTTTTATGGAAAGCTGGAGTTCTACTTCCTCCAAGTCATCTACCTCTTCTTCAAGTCCTTGCAAATTTACTTGAGGGTTTCTGGAGAAGGCATCAGCATTTGCATTGTTACGGCCTGCCTGGTACTTGATGGTAAAGTCATAGTTCGATAGTCGGGCCATCCAGCATTGCTCCAATGCACCAACCTTCGCGGTATCCAAGTGTGTTAATGGGTTATTGTCCATGAAGACGGTAAATTTTGAAGCTGCCAGGTAATGCTTGAACCACTCTGTTATAGCCCAGACCAAGGCAAGGAACTCCAACTTAAAGGAACTGTAGTTTTCCGGGTTCCTCTCAGTGGGTCGAAGTTTTCTGCTGGCATAGGCAATTACTCTTTCCTTGCCATCTTGTATCTGAGATAGAACTGCTCCCATGCCTTCATTGCTTGCTTCGGTGTAGAGGACGAATGGCAGGTTATAATTGGGATAAGCCAGGATTTCCTCACCGGTCAGAGCCTGCTTCATCTGCTGGAAGGAGTCTTCTTGTTCCTTTCCCCATTCCAGTGGTGGCTCTGAAGACCTTCTCTTCTTAGTTTGGCCTACCAGAAGATCTTGTAGGGGCGCTACCATGTTTGTGTAGCCCTTAATGAATTTCCTGTAGTACCCAACCAAACCTAAGAATTGACGTGCCTCGCTGACGGTGGTTGGTCTCTGCCAGTCCTGGATAGCTGTCACTTTTTCCGGGTCTGGTGCTACTCCATCTGCGCTGACCACATGCCCGAGGTATTGGACTTTTGGTTTCAGCTGGTGACATGTAGATGGTTTGAGCATCATTCCGTACTTTGCTAGCGCTGTAAATACCTTCGCCAGGTGTTCCAGATGTTCTTTATAGGTTTTGGAATACACAATGACGTCATCTAGGTATAAGAGCACTGTCTCGAAGTTCCGGTGTCCCAGGCAACATTCCATGAGTCTTTGAAACGTTCCCAATGCATTGCATAACCTGAATGGCATGCTGTTGAATTCGCATAGACCCATTGGTGTTGTGAACACTGTCTTCTCCCGGTCTTCTTCTTTAACGGAGACCTGCCAATACCCACTAGTGAGATCTAATGTACAGAAATAATTAGCAGTCTTTAATGCAGCAAGAGACTCCTCTATCCGGGATAACGGGTAAGCATCTTTGTGAGTGATCTTATTGATTTCCCTGTAATCCACACACATCCTCATAGTGCCATCCTTCTTTCTGACTAGGACAAAGGGGGCTGCCCAGGGACTACAGCTATCTCTTATAACCCGGCTTCCTTCATGTCCTGCAGCATCTTGTTGGCACACTGGTAGTGGTTTGGTGGAACGGGTCTATGTCTCACTTTAATTGGGTGATGATTTACTGTGGGTATGTGATGGAGTACCCCTTTTAATCCTCCCAAAATCTAATGGATGCTTAGTACTAAATATCTGTTCGAACACTTGTACTACCCGGTAGACTATGTGCTTCTGGTGGGAAGGTGTGGCATCAGTGCAACTGCTGACACCACTCCTCTAGCTGTCCCTTGGAGTTGTTATCCTCTGCCTGGTTTGACGGGGAAATGGACTCTACTGTCTGTATGTTGTTGTTACAGACAGTGTACAGCTTTGCTATAGTAGCATACCAGGGTAGTTTGGCTTCTTCTTCCCCACAATTTAATACACGGATTGGTTACTCTTCCCTTGCGTACATCCACCAACCCTCTGGCTGTCAGTAGTGCAGGTCTATGCTCTGAATATACCGACTCTACCTCTGCCTGGTATTCCTGTCCTCTGCGACCTATCGCCGCTCGACACCATATCATCATATCACTTTTCGGTGGTATCACAATGGGAAACAGGTCTGTTACCTGTACACTGCCAATCTCTCCCCCAGACAGATTTACCTGTTGCTTGTGGATGAGGGCTCGGATTTCATTTTGGATGACTCTCATCCGCCCATAACCAGCAGTCGCAGCAATCTGTTGGAGTAAAAACAACACTTCTCCAAGGCAGTTTTCAATGACATTAGTACCAATTACCATGTAGGGGTATTTTTCATCAGGATTATCTTCTACCACACATAACCCTTGGCCTTTTAACTCCACCCTTCCCACCTTTATTGTAACTTCTCTGAACCCCACCTGATTCTGTGGTTGTCCATTAACTGCGAGAATAACAAAGCTAGAGTCTGGGGTTTGAGATCAGTATCAGACCAAAATTGTTTGTAAAGGATATGTGGGATGGTGGTAACCTGTAACCCTGTGTCCAGTAGGGCTGATGTAGGGATTCCATCTAGTGTAATGTTGAGGTACGGACGGCCTCCTACATACTGATTACGCCAGTCATATGGGCCCGGTCGTCCTACTCCTGGGGATTGGCCCTCGGACCCAGGAATCTCGGGTTTAAAGGACATCCTCTTGCAAAGTGGCCTGGTTTGTTGCAGCATAGGCAGATGGGTTGTCCTGAAGAATCCATGTGGTCGCTGGCTTTGCGTTGGAATGGTGCGTTGATCCACTGAAAGGGCGACTTGTTGGTCCCCTGAACGGGCGACTTGTTGTTCCCCTCCATGGGCAACTTGGGCTTTCTCCTCATCCACAGGACATCCTCAGGGCAATCAGCTAGCTGGATTCTGCTTGGTGGTTGTGCCCCTGGCCTGGTTTGCAAGAGCTTTAACACATAGTCCATATTTTTGGTTAGCTACAGCACCTGGTTACGTAGGTCATCATCAGGGTTGTTTGCCACAGCTTGCCCTGGGAGTAGGTTCAAAGTGTATGGGAGAGGTGTTAACCTGCCAGGGTTGGGTTGCAGGTTCTGCAGGCAATGGGTCTCGTAGCACTGTTATGGCGCGGTCTTTTAAAGCATTGAAGTTCACATCAGGATAATCTAACACCCACATGTGTACCTGCTGGCAGTGGTAGTCCAACCTCAATCCATTCATTAACTGTTCTGCAAGCATTTTATCTTCCTCTAGCACACTTGCCGGGTCTACGTGCTTTAAGGACCGGAGTGCCCCTTGTAAACGTAGGGCAAAGTCTCTGATGGTATCTTGCGGTCTCTGTGTGCATTGGTAGAATATCATCCTTAGTTCAGACTGTGTGCGTTTTTCAAAAGCAGATTTCAGCTTGTCAAATATTTTTGCTGCGGAGTCTCTGTCAGCATCACTCCAGGACTCAACCTCTAGCTCCGCTGCGCCTGTTAATTGTCCCAGCACAACGGCGGCTCGCTGTTTTTCTGACATGGCATACATGTCCAGCACTGCACATATCTTTTGTCTGAAGGCTGCTAAGGTACCTGGCTTACCCTCATAGGTTGACAACCATTTTGCGCCCGGTATGTACGGAAAGGCTAATGGCATTATCGGGGCCACTGCTCCGGGTGCTGTGGCTCCCACACCAGCTGTGGAACCGGTCAGTGCTGCGTTTCGGACATTCCTTCAGTTAGGGACCTGGGCATCGTCCGCTTCACTCATGGTGGTGCCCCCCTAGTTAACCGCTGCCAGCCGGTGCGGTTAACTTTTTTGGTAGTTGGCGGCCTTACAGGGGGAGTGGAGCACCTTGGGGCATTTCCGGAATTAGACGCTGTACTTTGGTGATCTTCGGCAGAATGGAGGGGCGGGGCTTATCTTCATGCTCTTTTAGCCGCGCAGCTGCGATGCTCTTCCCGCTCTGTGGCGCAGTACTGGTGGCCTGATTTTACAGTTCACAAAATAGTCAATAAAGTCTATTTTAATCACACAGTACCCTGTTTTACTGGGCACGGGATCCTGTTCGTGACGCCAGAACTGATCCGGTCGACAGGGTAGGGGGTACTCGGATACCGGGACAGGGGGTTACTTCGGTGGGGGATCACGGCTGGTCGGTCTCCGGTTCCATGCCCTGGACCCTCAGTGGCAGGGATGGGGGTGATGATGATGGGGGATGATAACGTGATGCCACCTTGTGGTACCTGGTAATAGGGTTAACAGAGCTGAGGCCGGCCGCTGACGTGATGGAAATGCAGCTTTGATAGTACAGCTCCCCACAGGTGGAGCTTTACCTCAGGGTATCAGGGTGGATGAGGGGAGTAGTACCTGTTCTACTGTGAACGCTGCAGGCGGCGGGGAAGCAGGCACACACACACAATTGTCTTTGTTTCTGTACCTTTTTACTGATGTCCGGTAACAGGAACAGTCCAAGAGGGTAACCAGGTTTCGGTGCAGCTTGGGACGTTCACCTTGGAGAGTTGTGAGGCCTCCTCTGTTAGTGTGTGCGGTGTTTGGAGTGAGCTCTACCTGTAGCTGAACTTGCCGCTCTTTCTCCCGCACAGGGTGCTGTTCCATAACCGACAATGAGGACCTTTCTGTAGGGATCTCTATTCTCTGCTTAGATCCCTGCTCCTATGCTTGGTCAGGTTTGGAGTCTTCTATTCCTTACTTCAGGGGGAATAGATCCTCCTGGTCTGTCCGGGCTTTTTCTGCTACACTGTAGATGAATAGTAGCTACAGACTCCGGTGTCCGGGTGGGCTTAAGGGATATCAAGTACGTTCCCTTCTTCTTTCTTCCTACCTCTCACTTCTCCCACTGGCCTCCGTCCCTCTCCCCAGGGCTCTGCACAGCTGGGTCAGCTTTCCTGGTTCTGGGCCTGGCTTGGTCCCAGCAACCAGCTTCTTCCACTAACTGCTCTCTCCTCTGCAGTCTCTCTGGAACTAACTTCAGTACTAACTGGCTTGACTGCTTCTGCAGACTGGAAATAACTGACTCCTCCCCTCAGGCCTGGATCTTTATAGGGTATCTGGCTTAAGGACAGCCAGTGGAGCTCCCCCTCCCGGTCTGGGGTGGAAGGTGTTTTGTGCTGTATGTGCCAAAATATGCATCTCTCCCTGCACCGGTGTGTCCTGTGGCAATCCCTCGCAGGGGTGCCACAAATATAAAGTTGTAACGGAAGGACTAAAAGGTAAACCATTGTTAGTTGAAG
The DNA here is from genome assembly GCA_033576535.1 of Allobates femoralis. NCBI lineage: Eukaryota > Metazoa > Chordata > Amphibia > Anura > Aromobatidae > Allobates > Allobates femoralis. The sequence continues at coordinate 59,216,424 of JARQOC010000004.1, read as the reverse complement.
TAAACTGATAGTCTCCTATTTGGTCTGGATATTTGGTCCTGGTCATTGAAATGAACTTTAACATGCGTCCAGCCCACACGACCACACACCTAGCCCGGGCCATGATTTTTATCTAGTGTGCTGCGGCATCTAGAGTTAATCCATAGCACACGACTACCAACCCAAGCCACATTACTCCTTCACTTCTCCTGTAACTAGTGAACTGTGTGACTTTGTATGGCCTTTAATGACTGTTGTAAATGTTGGCTCACTATATAAATAAAATTATTATTATTATACACAGATAATTAGATAGCTTATACTCCTAACATAGAGGTCCGCAATGTTTCTTTGAGTATTAGTAATACTTGTGGCCTGAGGACCTTTGACCTTACCTACTAATCTTCCTCAAAATCTGGGAGGTTCTGTAAAAGAGACACCTCCTGGCTCCTGCCATAGTTGGCAAAAGTCTTTTTTTTTTTAATTAGAACTTACAGACGCTTTTCTGTCCACGTCGCTGGAATACTTTTCCTTTAGATGGAGATGTTCATGCCGGGGGCTGGACAATAAATGGAAGAATTGTGACCTGTAAAAAGGGGAGTGATTTGATATAAATTTTCGGTGGCACATACTATACTACAGAGTGTCACAGGATGGTATAGTATAGTGGATAGGGAATCAGGAGGCAGAATGGTAATATGGACAAAGACAAACTGGGGAACTAGTCTGACCCTGACTGGGGGTCCCTGGCTCACCTTGCTCCTGGAGTTATCTCTGAAGGTGAGGATGTCCAGGTCGCCACCCGTGCCCTTTGTTCCTGACCAGCCCTAGGTTAAGAGCTCAACCTGCAGACTGGGAAAACCCAGCAACTCCAATGGAAGGGAAAAGCAGCAGCACAGCACATCCTCACTGCACAGGGTCCAAGTAGAAACAGAACTCTATCTGCGACATCCGGTGGAGGGAAGAGGAACTACTTTAAGGCTGAGGGAGTGGAGATCTGAATGCTAAGACACACCCCTCCACCTCCACCTGAATGCTATGACTCACTGCTCGATCTGCAGAGCCACACATAGCATAGACTACAGCTTGAACTAAAGGGTAAAAACTCAGAATTAATTCACAGCAGCAACAGTCATAGACTGCAAAGCTGGCAGCACGTGACACAGAGACTCTCAAACCATCAATTCCAAAAGTTGGCAATTATTCTTTTCTTCCCCCTCCCATTTGTTACACCCTGTAGTTTAACCCTTGATGGGGCCTCTATTGACAAGTAATGTAGGGGATAGGGAAAATGCTGAGGCCCTGTTCCAGTCTTTTCCGTTACTTAATGTCTTGACATTCAAGGGAGGATCTTTCAGTCGTTAATAGACTTACCTTATTTTAAACATTAACCCCACCGTACCTTAAATAACGACACAACTGCTAGTGACTTGGTTAATAATTTGGCCACAGCAGCCTTTATTGCCTATTGTTTACATACTAATAATAAACCAACGGGTACACCGTCCAACGGGCGTCCCAACATAACAATAGGCACTCCACCTCTCACACCTGGATAGATCCGGTCCAGAAGTCCTCCCCTTTAACTTTTTGTCCCTGGCCGCAACACACCGGCCCCAGGAAAAAGGTATTGCTACCGATAGACAATACACCAGCCTGGCAGAACCCCGTGCCTGCCAGGTACTTATAACCGGAGCCACTATATCTTAAAAGTGGCTCACCTCCCGATTAACATCGAAGCTTCAATGCCTCTGGACCAGACCTACCCCCGCCACAGGACAGGTCAGGTGACCCCTTACCTGGCCTGGACCCGCCACACACCCAATGCCTTTTCCACACCTTCTCTCAAATTTAACGCCCATATATCCATCCCAATCTCATTCAAGTGCACCCGATCTGCCCTCAAGTATTCCCTTGATGACGACTCCAATTCCCTGTGCCGTACTACAATTCCCCCATTTCGTGCCACAAACGCAGCCACCACCTTGTTCACCTTCACTCGAGCCTTATTAAGTTTGTCTATAGACCTCGCGAACTTCCATCTCCCACGCGGAACCATATCAGACCACACCACGATCAACCCAGGATGAAAACACCACAATCGTAACAAGTCACACTTTATGTCTCTGATCAGCTCTCGAGACGCCCTCACCCCCAAATCATTCCCCCCAACATGGAGAACTAACACATCCGGTGGTCGATTAACTGAACAAAAGTACTCAAATTCTGGCAATACCCTCCCCAAGTCATACCACGAATACCCAACCACTTCACAGTCGCCACAGATCTGTCCAGACCCAACTGGCGACCATCCGGGCGAACATCCGCTCGACGGGCCCCCCAAAAAACGTACGAATGTCCCAGGATCCATATCAAGCAGGGGCCTAATAAGCAGAAATACAAACAAATTTAAATGTCACAATCACAAACCAGAACAGAACCAATAAACTATAATATTAGTCGTATGGGTCCCCCTCCCCCCCCCCTTTTCCTTTCTTTTTTTTTTAAAAATCAACAGTGCCGTGGGGGGCACACGCCAATCACCGCATTGTCAGGCCAACAAATGAGGCCGGACATACGAGCGAAACCGGGAGGATTCCCACCTCCCGATCCTTCTCACGACATCATCTCCCAACCCCCATCGGGAAGCCTCCGTGGCCGCCCCGATACGAAAAGAATGCGTGCCGTATTCTTCCGGCCTCTCGCCAATTTTTTGTAAACACTCCTTCAACAGTGCCCCGAACTGAAATTTAGACAAAAAGGAACCATCATGATGTCGCAATAATGGCCCCGGGCAACCGCCCCTGAATGCCAAAAAACGCCTTAACACAGTTACGGGACACACATTACTCCCAGCAAGGGCATAGACCACTACTAACCGGCCTCGTCCTTCTTGATCCACTTTTGAACATCGCAACGAACACTCTACCCGCTCTTCCACAACCGCTACATCACTCAAAGCCAAACCACCCGCCCTGATCCTGGACGGGCTCACCAGCTCCCCAATACGGAAGGCCCCAAAAAAGGCTAACACAAATGCCGCTGAAAATAAAGCTCCCTCATAGTCAGACCGACAAACCGTAAGCACACAAGTCACCAGCCTCTCCAATACTGACACCGAAATTGGTCTCCGAGCATCCCTCTGACGTGCACCCCTCCGAAAACCCTTCAACGCCTGACGAACCATAAAATCCTTAGTTGCGTCATGTTGACCTAGTAACTTAAAACGAAAAGCCAACGCTGCCACCCTTTGTGACACCACAGATGCCGACCGCCCTACCACAAAATCGTTACCTATAAACCTAAGCAACGCCTGCAAAACATCCCTGCCGCCATCCTCCTGCGGCATATCTGTAAACTCCTCCCATTCTTGCCACACTTTACCGTATCGGCACCAAGTGGCCTCGGTCACCGATCTGCGAATCAACTGCCTTACGACGTCACCAGACTCCATAAACCGTCCGGACACTGCAATCCTTCCTCGTCCGCCCACGGCACCAGTTCCCGAAACCTGCAAAACTGAAACCGTGAGAGCGAGTCAGCCACCTCATTGTAAACACCCGGAACATGCTTAGCTATCACTTGAATGTTCCATTGCAAACACCGCAATACCAAATGCCGCAGATAGTCCACCACTGGCGGCGACTTGGCTGACAATGAATTAATTGCGTAAACAACTGACATATTATCACAATGGAAACACACTTTTCTGTCCGAAAATTCCTGCCCCCATAATTCTACCACGACCACAATGGGAAACAGCTCCAACAGTGCCAAATTACGTGTCAAGCCCTGCTCTGTCCATACTGCGGGCCAAGTCCCCGAACACCAATGTCCCTTAAAAAAAGCACCAAAACCCAGAGAGCCCGCTGCATCCGTGAACAGCTGCAAGACGCTATTAGGCACTACTCTCTGAGGCCATAGCGTGCGGCCATTGTACTCTTGCAAGAAAACATCCCAAACACGCAAGACCTCCTTAATTCCTCTAGTAATACGCACAAAATGCGACGGGCATGATTTACCTGACATCGCAACTGCTAGCCGCCTAGCAAAAACCCAGCCCATCGGCAAAATTCTGCACGTAAAATTAAGCTTCCCCAACAATGACTGGACCTCCTTTAGCCTCAACTTCCTGGCCTTGCACATCTTTGACACTGATTGCCTCAAATCCTCAAGTTTGTTCGTAGGGAGACGGCATTCCCCCGTTACCGAATCAATCTCAATTCCCAAGAAACATAAGACCGTAACCGGTCCTTCCGTTTTGTCTTCCGCTAGCGGAATCCCAAACCATCCCGCAACCTTCTGTAACGTGAACAATAAACCAGCACAAACTGAGGAACCCGCCGGTCCCACGCAGAAAAAATCGTCAAGGTAATGGATAATGGAATCCATACCCGACACGTCCCTAACCACCCATTCCACAAACGAACTAAAAGCCTCAAAGTAAGAACAAGAAATCGAACAACCCATCGGCAGACAATGATCAACATAAAAACCCCCTTCCCACATGCAACCCAATAAATGCTGACTCTCCGGGTGAACCGGCAACAGACGAAAAGCCGATTCCACATCTGACTTTGCCATCAAAGCCCCCGGACCAGCAGACCTTACCAATGCAACCGCTCTATCAAATGACACATAACAAACCGCCGAAAGCTCCGGAGCGATACCATCATTTACTGACGCACCTTCCGGGAAAGACAGGTGGTGGATCAACCTGAACTTGTGCGGCTCCTTTTTTGGGACCACCCCCAATGGGGACACCCGCAGGTTCTCACATGGCGGGTCCATTGCCCCAACCACTTCCGGATGGGCCGTGGCCGATCTCAAGTTTTTAGAACAAAACACCTCCCCCACCGCAACCGACGGAATTCTAAAGCCTGACGCAAAACCAAACCACAACAACCTAGCGGCTTCGATATCCGGATATCTATTTAGAAACGGCGCCATCGCCTCGACTCTCACCGGACTCCTCCCTTTTTCCAGCCGCGTCTCCTCCTTTTCCCCTGCCTTTTTTAAAACATCGCGCCAGACTATGGGTGCCTCCGCACCCTGAACACTCATGCTTAAACCTGCACGATGCTCCAAACTTACACTGCCCCTCGTTGAACTGCCAGCAGCAACCTTTACGAAATGTGGCCGAGGAGCCTGCTCCCGAACCCGACGCCCCGGCCCCCCCACGAAAGGGCTGAGCCGGGGCAGTCATGAGCTCCAACCACAAGGAAATATCCTTGTGGTCCCACCTCATAGTCGGACGCAAAGCCTTGCGCTGCCTAAATTGCTCGTCATATCGTAACCATGCCAAGCCCCCATACACCCTGTAAGCCTCCCTATAGCGTTCAAATAAGCAAACAGGGCGGAACAATGTACCGGTTCCTTTTCACCCACCACGCTCGCTAAAATAGCAAAGGCCTGCAACCAATTTGCAAACGTTCTCGGAATAAGCCGATAACGCCGCTTCTCCTTTTCTTCCTTCTCCTTCTTGGAGTCACTAGGCTTAACCTTATCTAAATTAAATTTCTCCAGAGGGAGCAGCGAAAAAATTTCGACATACTCCCCTTTCCAAATTTTTTCCCTTACTTCTTTTTTAAGGTGAGCCCCCAGCGGGCTCTCATAACAAACGTATATCTCACTCTTGGCCTTATCATCCAATCTCACTACTTCATCCTCCTTTTCCTTTTCCTTTTCTCTCCCCAGACACATCAACTGCCGTCTCCGGCACCGCCGATGCTTCAACCGTTACACCAACATTCGGCGGCTCTGCAGCCACCTCCCCACTACTCACAGTGGTCGCACTCGGACCCACCCAGGCTCCTATTGGAGAACCAGGCTGGCCACCCCCTCCTCCGCCGGACAATATAGTTTGCAACAAACCTAACAACTGACCCACTACATCCCCCCCGACGGACACCCCCGACGCCACCGTCCCCGGCAGCCCCCCGACATTCCCCTCTACTCCTGATACACCAGTACTAACAATAGAAACATTCTCACCAGGCTGCCGCGGTGCAGCCGCAACGGAGTCCTCCTGCGTCTGACTCAGCGATGACGATGATCCATCCGATAGCACTCCTTCCTCCTCGCTCTCGTCTTCCGTGCCACCCAGGGGTGCCGACCCCGAGCCAAGCCGACCACTGCTGCCGCCCCTAGCCTCCGTGGCGGCCACGGCCCCCCTGGCTGGCCGCTGTTTCTTGGAGGACCGACCTTGTGTCCTCCGTGACCTGCTGTTCATTGACTGCCCTCTTGGCCTCTTCTGACCAGAGCCCTCCAATGGGACCCCAGTCTCAAACCCACCCTGCCGACTGCAGGAGGGCTGCACCATAGCCGGGCCGCGTTGGGAACCCCTCCCTGGTCCTACAGGAGGTTCCGTTATAGGAGCCCTGGACCCTGCACCTGCTGCAGTGCCCCGCTGGGTGCCGCCCCCATCATACCTGGGAGCCACCGCTGCTGCCGCCGCCGATCGTGTCCTCCTGCCCCCATGTTCCAGGGGCTCCATGCTCTGCCTCCTTTCCCTGGCCACCGGCCGTGACCGCAGACTGCGCCCTGGTATCTCCTGCCCACTCGGCGTCGCTGGCCCCTCCGGTACCGGAGGCCGCTCCTGCCCCCGCCGATTGCGGGGGGTTGATAAAGCATCCTGTGGCCGCTCGGCGCTCTCCCCCCGCCGTGCCTGCCCGGGAGCCGCCGCCACGCGATTTCTCCCGGACCGCGGACCGGAAGTGAACCGCCGGCTGGCCCCGCCCACTTCCGGAGCATCGCGGCCCCGCCGTGGATTCCTCAAGTCGGCCAGCGCAGGCCCCTGGGTGGATGGGCACCCACGCTGCCGCCGAGGGTCGGGGCTCCCTGAACGAGCCCGCCTCCCCCCCCGTGACTCCGGGGAATAGCGCTCTGGTGATCGAGATCGGCGACCACGTGCAGAGGGGGTGGAGGGGGCTGGTGCCGATGGGGAAGCGCAGGCAGCCCTCACGTACTCCTGCACTGCCTGCGCCCCATGCACCGCTGCAGCACCCTGGATGAGTGCTCTCAAAGCTGCTAGATCCGCCATGATGGTAAGACAGAACCTGCACTACACCTGCAACTGCTCTGATCCCCGGAAATGGAGTGAGGGTCACTTCCTCCCTCACTCCTGTAATGTCCCCTAAAGCTCCCCCCTCTTCCTGTCCTAAGAACACCCCCCCTTTTTCCCATAGCCAATTGCTGCCACACTTAAATCCCCCAATTCCATACCTTTCCTATTAACTCCCTACCTCCCAGAAAGTCATGGGGTCTGTACGCCTTATGGGCTCCCAGACCTTTCTAAACAGCCACCTGCTGAGTGGTAAGTCATATTAAATATTCCAGAAAAAGGAAAAGGCAGAAATTACCTTCCATGTGCATAGAATTACATCTGCGCTAATGAAATGGATGGATGTCACATGGTTGCTTATTACTATTTATAGAGGCACTTGCTTTATACCGCACAGGGGGGCCCTAAGTCATGTCCATAAGTGATAAGCGGTAGCTTCACATCTTTGAAGTCCCCCCCTGGCAGGCAGCACTGTGTGATCTTCCATATGTCTGCCCTGCATGGATGATAATGACTGCAAATTTGGAAGAGCAGTGGGAGGCTTCCATTCCACAGTGTGTGGGGGGATAGCGGGTCAGGAGACAGGAAACATGTCGTTGGGGGCAATATTTTGCTGGCACTGGATATAAGCTCTTGTTATTTTAATTAGGTACAGAAATCACAAGGACTCTTGAGAGTCCAAAATAAGTAAAGAGCAAAGAGCCGTCCATGGAGGGATTCCACAGGATAATATTAGGAAAGCATAGTGACTGCACCTGGCAATGCATTATTACTATGCAGTGCAATCAATGCTACGGTAATCCCCAAAGACCTGCAGATTATTGTGCCCGTTACATCATCAGTAGTGGAATTCATACGGTATATTTGTTTCTCATTCTTTGCAGGGCATTTAATCATTAACCCCTTGTCCATGCTCCGCAGAGCTCACACATTTCACAGCGGTTTGTCCACAAACCGTTTTAAAGCAGTAAACGTCCATATCTCCCACCTTTGGACGACGGGAAAGAAGGAAATATACGGCATAGTGTTTTACGCTAAGGTCAGAGACACATTAAGCGAGATACAAGAGTCCCACATGACTCACCCGGAACAGCTGCCAAGGCTCTGCACAGGAGTGTGTCAGCTGCTTGTGTTTCTATAGAGCTGACGGGCTCCCATCCATAAAGGTGGAGGCTGTTCTGGGTGTGTCATGTGAGGCACATGCGAGTATCTCGCATGCATCTCGCTCAGTGTGTCTCTGGACAAGGCCAGAGGAAAGGCAGTAGAGGGAACCACATAGAAAAGCCCTCATAGGGTTAATATGTCAGCAAATGTTTCAGTAATTAAAACAGTTCAAGTACTAATCCAGCATTATTTTTATTGCATCGCTGGAGTGGTGCTTCCACCGCCCTCTGTCAATTCCGGCATCTTCACTTTTTTCCAGCATTGCTCTGGTCCATCTGCGGTGATTTGTAACTTGCTGGCAGCTCCAGTTTTTCATGGAGCACGAAGGAGGTCACAACTCTATGGGAGCCTCGTTTTGGTCTCATTCTGGTTCTCATAGAGATGCATTGAGCTCCTGTGATATAACTTCTGACTTCTGTCCAGTCAGAAGTTATGGACAGAAGACAGCGCCGTGGATTCAGAGCAACGTCGGTAGGAAGACGAGTATATGACAGGAGTCAGGAGGCTTCCATTTATAGCACCACACCAGCGCTGAGCACCCCCCCCCCTCTCCCCTGCTGTAGTGGTGCTTTAATTCTTGACCATCATTTTAGTTTTTATTTCATAAATCAATTGGCCTTCCCTTTAAATAGTCACTAAACCTATCACCTGATGTCAGTTATAGAATTTCCCATTCTATGTGGTCCTTGGTGGTATGCAGTGGTGATCAGTGCTGGTGTGAACGCTCTTGTGTGTTCTTTGATACTTAGTGAGGTTGCGCTCATCCCATCCGTTCCCTACCTAGGGCTCAGGTCAGGGTCACGCAGGCCTCAGTTAATTTCAAGCTCCATTTACCTGGGCCTGCCCGCCTTTATTCTTTATTCATGATTGCTGGTCTGGTGCTGTGAGGGTCATTTTTGAAAAGCTCAGGTGTGTGTAGCGTCAGCTGCATATGCCAGGGCCTGTTTTGCCTTTATTCACATGTACCAGTGGCACCAAGGGAGCATTTCTGAAATGCTACAGGTAAGTCCTGCTTTTAATGGTTCTGCCTTATATATATTGAAGGCCGCATGGTACAAATAAAATGACATAAAAATATATAGGATAGAACTGCCCTGATGAGATTGCCTTGACGTGGTAGGGTGGCTTAAACAATTGATCAATATTTTGCCAAAACTCTCAATTTCATAATAGTATACAGTTTGGAATGAATATGTGCATTTGTACGCTTTTTATTGCAAACTATCTTCTGGTAGTGCTAACTCATTTGTTGCTTTTTTTTCTGCCAGGGCCAGGGATCCTGTTCGGTGAATAGTTGCGGAACCTATTTAGGGTGGTCAGGAGATTTTGGGACCAGTGAAATGTGTGATTAGGGGTCACCACCTCCCTCTTCCAGACTTCAGGAATTCCCTCTCCTTTATGTTGTGTAATGCACTGGACATCCCCTTTGTACTGTCCCTGCCCTCCTACATGATGAAGCAGAGCTGTACACTGCAGTTGTAGGATCTATAGATCACTTATAAATCAATAAAATCATATCTGCTCCTCAGCACTCACCCTTCCCTTCGGAGACCGAGAAATTCAGTAATGCATAGTGTTAAAGTTTCAGGGGACAGGAAGCTACCAAGTTTATATGGGGGATGAGAGACCATGGCAGTGCTGAATCAATCAATGGAGCGCTTTGCCTGTACACCATCATATCATTGTACAGCAGATGATCACAGCGTCAATTTAAATCTGCTTGGTGACATGATTGCCATATGAAGGGGGAATATCCTTGTTCTTACAATACATAGGGTGTATATCAGGGGCAGTATGTACTGTGACAATGGGGCCAGCAGCCATACGCCCTGTTCATACAGAAGTATGAGGGGGCAGGAATGTAAGATGATAATGGAGCCCCGAGGGTCCATGCTCCCGACACATCTCCTGATCTCTGCTGCAGCATGAGGCTGAATTTCTCTGTCCTTGCAGGGAAGGGTGAGTGCTGAGGAGCATATATGATTTCATTGACTTTTAAGCAATCTATAGATCCTAGAACTGCAGTGTATAGCTCTACTTCATCATGTAGGAGGGCAGGGACAATACAATTTTTTTTTATCTCCCCGGAGTTCCCTTTTAAAGGGATCCTGTCACCTCCAGAACACCTCCTAAGCTATCAAAACATGTCCCTGCAGCATCCTATCACTAATCTCACACTCTTTTTGTCTCCTAAAAGCATCCTGTGAAAGTGCATAAAAACGTTTTAATACTCACTCATTAGTGATTATAATTAGCAGTGGCTATATTCTTTAGTCACCAAGGCGGGCTGTTTTGCAGCTCCAGGATCCAGCCCTTCTCTGTCTGTTTGCTCTTCCTTGTGCAGGCTTTACCCTCCCCCCTCTCTATCATTCATAGAATGCAAATCATAAGTCCTGCCTTCAGCTTAACATAACAACAGCACAGACAGAGAGAGAGTGGATCATGGAGCTGCAAAACAACCCGCACTGGTGACTAAAGAATATAGCCCCTGCTAATTATAATCACTAATGAGTGAGTATTAAAACGTTTTTATCCACTTTCACAGGATGCTTTTAGGAGACAAAATGAGTGTGAGATTAGTGATGGGATGCTGCAGGGACACGTTTTGCTAGCTTAGGAGGCGTTCTGAGGTGACAGGATCCCTTTAAGTATGTGAAAAGATTTGCTCGGCAGAGTATCTCATCATCAACAGCTCTGAAGACTGTCTCAAGTAATGCTCTCTTCAACACAGTTTTCCAGCTGTACAGAACATCTTGTCACAGTATCTTCTAGTTCTTCGGAGCACCTTGATATTTTCCTTCCCTGCGGTTCTGCAGAGTATCTCTTATCACAAGACAGAAAAACAATTCTTCATTAACTCCTTACAGCAGTGCAGATTATTCATCAATTCCTCCTTTGAACTCTACAGAATACGGTTACTTACACCTTTTTTGCTATCTTCCATGTCTGCACTGTATTAACCCTATCTTTACAGCTCTGAAATCGGAATCTTACATCTGACCACTGCACTCATCAGGCGTGGAGGTGACAGGGTTAAACGCTGATGGACGTCTTGAAGGTTTTGTCCTATCCATCTGGCCACCACTTAAAAAACATTTTCTGTAACCCATCAGCCACAATATGGATAACATGAGGAGATTTATCTTTGGCGAACACAAAATGATAAACACATTGGAACAAGATGAGACCTCGTGATGGGACAGAGAAGGCCAAAGGCTCTGGTGGCAGGACCCGGATTCTTCCTGCTGAATTGCACAACACTCCTGCTTACACCACTAGTAAAAGTGAAAACGTGGAATTGTAAGCTCCAGGGGTGGAAGTGATCATTCTGCATGTATTCTTAGAGGAGAACCAATAAAAGAGCTACATTAAAATAACTGCCGGCTTTCAAAACCATAAACTATTAGGGAAAGGAAAACTGGAGCATGGGTGTAGGATGTCATGACTTGGTTTGCAGAGCAGCTATAGAGTTAATATAAGATGGTGATGGGAACTACAGCATTAAGGAAATAGGGCGCAAATAGGTCTGACGGGGTGGGGATTATAAATTGCTCTGTAGGGGTTGGGGCTTATCCCATAATGCACTGTGGTACCATAAAAAATGGTCCAATCCACCCTAAACACCCCGTTACACACCACGATTGTCCCAACGATCCGACCAACGGTGGGGGTCGCTGGGACGTTATCTGATCGCTGGTGAGCTGTCACACAGGCAGACTCACCAGCGTCCAGCGAGAATGCTGGTAACCAAGGTACACATCGGGTAACTAAGCAGAGAGCTGCGCTTAGTTACCCACTGTTTACCCTGGTTACCAGCCTCCCAGCCTGTAATGTGCAGCGCTGGGAGGTCGTTGATCGTTGGTCTCTCGCTGTCACACACGCCAATGGTGGCCGCCCAGCGGGAGGCCAACGATAAAAAAATGGTCCTGGGGATCCAAGATGGCCGAGATCCAGGAAGGATGCATGTGAAGAAGCTCCTGCTACCTGATCCTCAATCACAGGCATCCGCGGCTCTGGAGGTGCTATTTGGCCTCCATTCATCCCTAAATCATCTGCTGCCTCATCCCAGCACACCAAGCTGGGCTTATTTTTACCTGTCTACCACCTCAAGCTCTCATTTTGGCCTGACTGTGTGACATCCCCCTCACAGAGCTGTGCTGCCACAAGGAGCTCTGCCACCTGCTCCTACAGAGACTTTCTATCTGTCCTCGGGTGCACACTCTGCACTGTGTCTCCTCCAGCAGCTGCAACCACAGATTGGCTCACACAAACAGAATGGAGCTGGGCTGCTGATATCTGACACTCCAGGAAGCAGTGAGAAGCCTTTGCCGGGACCTGCTATTTGAGAAGTCACTGGAGTGGTAAGTGAAAGACATCTCCTGCAGAGATAATGGTGACTCAGGAAAGTTAACCCTCGCTGGCACACATAACACAGTGTAAGTGCTATCAGGAAACATTCCCACTCAGAGGAAGGTTATTAACAGTCTTGGCCACACATTGAGCAGCAACAGGGCTGAGATACGGAGCTAAGACCAAATAGACTGTGCCTGGATGAGTGGAGGGGAGAGAAGCTCCCTCCCTCAGGCCTGCTCGGTATTGCACTTTTGCAAGAGACTAACATCATCCCTTACAATCTCCTGGCTCTACAACACCTTGGCCCATACAGGACCCTGTCTCTCTGATCTCAGAGTATATTCTAGTGGCTGGCACCATAAACTATCTTTGTGGGGACACCTGATCTGCTGTAACCCGCTGCAATTTGGGTAACACTGTTGTGCTGTCGGTATCTGCTCCCACTACAGAAGATCCTACCCCTCACTGACCCCCACCCTTACTTGTAGGACTGCAGCATCACTGCCTCACAACTCCTGCAGCATTCAGACTTATCAGTTCTATTGTTAACCCCTGCAGTGCTAGACGCCACCTGGGCCTGTAGTGCTATATCTTCTGGATCTCCACATGTGCTTTATTCCTCTATCTCTCTGATACTACGGATACATAACGTCATGTGAAGCATCATGTATACTCAGTAGAGACTAACGGGTTATAAGAATCCCATAAGAATCAACTCCCACTTCCGGTTCCGGCGCTGTGCTGATGGCTGCCTGAAATGAGGGCTCCTGTCCCTGAGCCGACAATCCGTCACAATCACCGGGTTTAAGGAGCCATCCGGGCCATATCCACGCTGGCGTCCACTCCCCGTACCACAGGGACTCTGGACAGATACATATTGAGGAGTACGGGCGGAGAGGAGACTGTCACCCGGCGCATCACGAGGCCGAGCGGGACACAGCTTAAGATGGCGGCGGAAGTGCGAGCCAGCGCCGCCAAAACGAAAGAACACAGCCGTGCTGCCAAATCCTCCGGGGGGCGAGGAGGCCAGACTGGAGGTACCGCCAGGAGCAGACCAGATCCGCCGGCGAGAGGTTTGAACGGGGGATCGTCTCCCGCTTCGGGAGTGGGCGAGACGCAGCCTAGGAATAACAATAGTAATGGCGGACAACGAGGGGGGACCTCCGGTGGTGAAATGGGGGACCCAGCCTCCTGTATGCACACTGTGGATGTGCAATCCTTAGCTAAAGAGGTCGCACCATACCTTGCGGCTGATCTGAAAGCGGCGGTCAAGGAAGCTGTAGCAGAAGTGATTCAGGATCTACAGCGCACGGTATCAGCTCAAGGGGACCGGCTACAAGAGGCAGAACGTAGATTGGGAGAAGCTGAAGACAGAATTCTGCGCTTGGAAGAGCAGGTGGCGGGCTTGCAAAAGCAGGCGGTGTACTCGGAAGACAAATTAGATGATTTGGAAAACCGGTCCCGCCGGAATAATCTGCGTTTGGTGGGTCTACCTGAATCCATCTCACCTGGTCAACTGGACGCTATCTGGGAGGTGGAACTGCCAAAGGTGCTGGGTATGCAACATAAATGCAGAGTTGAGCGCTCGCACCGAGTGGGCCCGCCACGGGACCCGCAAGACAACCCGAGACAAGCTATTGCAAGATATCTGGACTACAAGGACAAAGAAACACTACTGAGGGAGTACAGGTCCAGAAGGCTCCCATTGATAGTGGGTGGCCACAGAGTCAGGTTATATGAAGACTTTTCGGCTTCAGTGGCACGTAAGAGGAAACTGTTCAGTCCAGCCTGCTCCCTGCTTTTTAAACAAAACGTGCGCTTCCAACTAGCGTTTCCGGCTATACTCAGGTTTCGGGATCCAAAAGGTGTCCTGAAATCATTTACAGACAGTGCTGCAGCGATGCAATTTATTCAAGGTCGTGCTTCCTTTGGGTTTCATCGTCGCACGCCAGAGAACGGGAATTCCCCAAGATCCCAGACACAACGCTCGTACGCTGACGCTGTTACAGAGAAAATGGTTCCTGGAGGACGCGATAGTTACTCTGACAACGCAAATTGGACAACGCAACAGCGTCGCAGGCGTAATCATCACTCCAGTGAGGAAGCCTCATCTAGAGACCAATGCACGGCGACAATACTGGACTCAGCTGAGATTGGGAACGCATCGGACGTGTGACACAGCAAGGAAGGATTGCTTTACAAGTTGTGACTTCCCTATGATGATCTTGGCATCTTATCCCTGAGGATCCATGGACAGACCGATGCTAATGGATAGCCATGTCTACTAAAGCTACTGGCAAGCGTTGGTTCCCATTTTCAATCCTCCCTCTCTGCTTTTTTGTTTCCGCTCATATGACGTTCCCACTTCACTCCCGTACATCTATATGTACTCCATATACTTTCTCACCGACTCAATCTCAATCTTGAACTTAAACCTCTTCATCCCCTTTTCATCCCTCTCATATACATATTTCTACACACTCCCTTCCCCTCCTCTATTCCCCCCAGATTCACACAATTACTCTCTTGCCTCTCACTTCTATTTCCACATCCTCCTCTTCCCCCCCCCCCGGTATTCCCCCCCTCTCCTTCCCCCCTCCACCTCGCAATTTCTCCCTCTCATTCGCTCTCTTATATGTCCCACTTTCTTCCTCTTCTTTCATTTCTCCCCTTCCTTTCTTTTCTCTACCTTTCTCTCTCTTCATCTCTCTTTTTACGTGAATATCATATGATGAGAAGTTCACTCCATAGTCTGATTGCCCTAATGTGCTTCCCTTACTACTGGTGTTGTTTTTTTTTTTTTTTCCTCTTTCTCTTTTCTTTTCTTTATGGGAAGGGATGTATATTATATCTGAAGTTGGGGGTATGTATAAGCTTACATGTCCAAGGCAACATATACCAATTCAACGGCCTTCTTGGAATGGTTCCGTATATGTGAATATCAGGCGTAAGGCTCAGGGCGGGCCGCGTCAGCACAGAAAAAAGGAAGCCATGGGTTAAGGAAAGACATTTTCCCGAGAGGAAACTTGTTTGTTGAAGTTCCCATCTCGTGTGCCCGACGTGGTCGGGTGATGACTAATAAGGGGAGGGTTGTTTGTTTCAGTTTATTTTTTGTGGTTGTGTTGTTGCTCCCAATAGGTTTATTACTCCAAGTATATAGTGCTGTATCATTGGATGCTCTGATTTCCCAACACATGAAATGGGTACTATACTATCTAGTCGTCAATCCGAGACTCTGGGGTGGGCTGGGTGCCTACTTTTCTCCTCATGACGTTATGAAAAATGGTTAGAGTAATAACCTGGAATGTTAAGGGGCTTAGGTCCCCCAATAAGAGACATATGGTGCTTAGACATCTGAAAAGACTTAAGGTGGACATTGCCCTTTTACAGGAGACACATCTTAGGCAACATGAGTTACACTACATGCAAAAGCAATGGGTGGGAGCGGGATGGATTTCAGGTGCACAAGACCGTAAAGCTGGGTATTAATACTAGTTAACAAACATCTAGCTCATACTGAGGTATCGGTATCTAGAGACCAAGAGGGAGGGTACTACATTTAGTCCTAGAAGTAAAGGCTCAACGGTTAAGTCTATATAACATCTATGCTCCAAACGGCCCGCGGGGTCAGTTCCTTAGAGATTTACAGACGAGGTGGTTGGAGGATAGTGAACCAAATATAATAATTGGAGGCGACTTTAACGAAGTAATGACTGAAGATTTGGATAGGAGGAGGGATACCTACGGGACTTCCGGTCTTATAGGAGCACCTAGGCGGGGAGGAGCATTAGCTGACATGGTGAGGTCTTTGGGTTTGGCAGATGTGTGGCGAACTCTACACCCACAGGAGTTGGAATATACTCATTACTCGTACCCCCACTCGTCTTGGTCACGATTAGATATGTTCCTGGTGAATACGAAAATGTTGCGATCCATAGAGGGTGCAGAGATTGAGCCAATGGTCATCTCAGACCACAGTCCGGTGTCTTTGGACATCCTTGATGTTCAACCTAAAGGATCGGACATCCTGTGGCGCTTTCCTTCACATCTGTCGAAACTGGGAGACTTTAGGACCAGACTTAAAGAATGGTGGCTTGAGTTCTCGAGAGATAACACGGCCCACAAAGATGACCATACGTTGTTCTGGGGAGCGGGAAGGCAGTGGTTAGAGGACAAATTATTGCTCATACTTTAACCACAAAGAAGAAGCTGACAGAACAGTACTCAGTGGCCAGCGCGAAAGTCACAGACGCTTACAGGACATTCCGCCTCACATGTAATCAGTCCGACAGACAGAAATGGACAGAGGCGAGGAAAGATTTTGACAGATTGGCAGAGACCAGGGAAATCATGATACGTGGTCAGCTGGACGTGGATCTAAATAGATTTGGCGATAAGGCGGGGAAGTTACTGGCGAACCTGGCTAGGGGTCGCAGATTACCTAATCCGATTATGGGACTACGTCGTCAGGGTGGGGAAGTGGTTACTAGCCCAAGAGACATTAATAATGTACTGGGAGACTTTTACCGAAAGCTTTACAGAGTACAGGGAGAACAAATGTCGGGAGGAGAAGATTGGTTACGAAAGATACACCTTGACTCGATCTCGGAAGCAGATCTGGACGTTCTTAACAAACCCATATCGGAATCCGAGGTCGACTCAGCCATCAGGAAATTGGGTACTAATAAGGCACCAGGCCCAGACGGTTATACGGGGGAGTTTTATAAAATCCTGAGAGAGGAGGTGACCCCAACACTGACGGGGATGTTTAATAGATTTACCATGGGTGACCCTATACCTGACGACACGAATATGGCCTATATTAAATTGTTGCCCAAAGGAGATAAAGATAGAGAAAATCCGGCAAATTACAGGCCTATATCTCTCGTAAATGTGGACCTTAAACTTCTATCTAAAATAATGGCAGACAGGCTGGCCCAGGTCCTCCCAGAACTCATTGAGGCTCACCAATCTGGGTTTGTTAAAGGGCGTTCCGCAGTGACTAACATCCGCAAGGCGTTATTGGTGTTGGACGTGGTGCGAAATAGTGCCAGACAGGAGGGGAAAGATCCGGCCATGGTCACCTTGGACGCAGAAAAGGCGTTTGATAATGTCCGGTGGCCATGGCTGGATCTGGTTATGAATAGAATGGGCATAGAGGGCAGATTTCGTAGCTTTATTTCTAATCTTTATTCTAACCCTACTGCGAGGGTGCACACCCCGGGCTTCCTGTCATCGAAATTTCCGCTACAGAAAGGGACTCGGCAGGGGTGCCCACTATCGCCTCTATTGTTTAATATAGCCCTGGAGCCCCTGGCGAGATACATTAATAATGCTAGCCCATTTTCAGGAATTAAAGTGGGACGCTGCGAGGTGAAATCTGCTCTGTTCGCAGATGATATCGTTCTCTTTTTGGATAACCCGGAAAGTGATCTGCCTATGTTGATTAGGGGCATTGAGTCATTTGGAATCTTTGCGGGGTTTTCCTTAAACAGACGAAAATGCGAAATACTGAGTATTAGAGGGGGGGGAGCTTTAAGGGAAACTGCGAACGCATTGGGAATTCCGTTGGCCAACTCTCACATCAAATACCTAGGGATCCAGTTAGGCAGGACACCGAGCCAGGTCTACACCCTTAATTACTCCCCACTTTTTGACAAAATTGAACAGGAACTGAAAAGGTGGGCAAATCTTCCACTTTCCCTGTTGGGTCGATGTCATTTAGTAAAGATGGTAAGTTTTGCCCGACTTCTCTATCCTTTACAAACGATTCCCCTACTGTTGAAACATGTTGACGTATGTAGGATTAATAAGGCATTCTCCACGTTCGTGTGGAAGGGAAAGAGACCTAGACTTCGTCTGGGTACGTTGATGTTACCGCGAGCTGAGGGGGGTACAAACTTACCTGACTTGAGGGGTTATAATCTGGCATGTTTGCTGCGGCACGTAGTAGAGTGGATCACAGCTGCTAACAGATATTCTGCTGGCCCACTTGAGGTGGAATTCTGTGCCCCTTGGGACCGTTGTTCCCTCCTACATTCATCCCTAGCAAGCATTCCGCCTCATATCAAGTCAGCCGTTGTCTGCAAGGACACAATTGCGGCATGGAAGGCTATCAGGAAGAAATGTGGCCTGTCCTGGAGGGTCTCTAAACATCTTAATCCATGGGCCTTCCCTGACTTTACTATGGGACGTGACAACGCACTATTCAGAGACTGGAGAAGGAAGGGGGTGTTGAAGATGGGCGATCTGCTACATAAGACGGAAGGACGTTGGATGACGGGGTTGGAGATTCTGGGCAATTTTGGACTGGGGGGGACACAGGGTCTCCAATATATGCAAATAAAAAATCATGTCATGGCACGACTACGTGATGTATCCAAGGAACTGTCCCCAAACGTTTGTGACAGACTAATTAACATGGAATCTTCCCAGCTGAGCATCTCTTCCATATATAGGGAACTTAGGGTCATTCTGTCACCGAGTGGGGACTCGGGATTGTTCTCCGTGTGGAGGAGATATTTGGAGGATGACTCAGTGCAGGACAGTATTTTGACAGGGTGGGATAAAGTACGGCGCTATATTTCCAGTGAACAGTGGAGAGATTCACATTTCCGCATCATTCATGCGATGGTATACGGATTTAACTTCCCGCGTTCTGTATCCAATCCAGATCGCCTACTTAATTGCCCGAAATGTCAGCGGGAAAAAACTGATATGATACATGGTATATGGAAATGCCCTAAGGTCCAAGTATTCTGGAGCATGGTAGATGCCCTGCTCTATAGTTACTGTAAATATCACTATGCTATGGAACCCTCGAAATGGATATTCCAGGACTTGGAGACGCCTGGGAGTCACAGAGGGGCCTTGCGTTTGGCCCATGTCCTTATGCTGTTAGCGAAACGCCTGCTACTCCTTTTCTGGCTACGACCGGATTTACCGGGAGAGTCTGACATGGTGATGGGCTTGGACAGAGCGCTGGAAATAGATAGAAGAGAGGTGCTAAGAGATAAGGAGGCGATGATGGTGGCCTTCATGGAGAAATGGAGGAGTTTCATAGAAGCCAAGACCTCAGGGGAAGCGATACGTCATATCATGGTCCCACTTAAAGACACTTCATGGTACCTTCTGGAGGAATTAGGGGGGACTTTGGGACGACTAGATGTAGGATAAGAAATATGTTATAGGGGAGTAAAGATAGGGACTCACACTTACAGATAGATTTATAAGATGGCAAGGTCTCGTACATCCACCGCTGGAATATAAACGGTATTAGATATTGAGACACAAAGCCTTGAATAGGTGGTATTGGAGGGGTCCTTGCCCATACCTTGCGGCACTTGGATATTACTTGGAGATTTGGGAGCATTGTGGTTTTTGTTATATGATAAATACACCGATTTGACATGCAAAAATGTCTATATTAATGTTTGTTTAATTTTTGTATGATTGTCTTGCTCTGATTTTGTATATTATGATTATACCGAATGTAAACTATTTTTGTTGGAAGAAAACTTTGGTGGAAAATTGAATAAATATGATGTTTCAAAAAAAAAAAAAAAAAATGGTCCTGGCCATTTTTGCATGATCAACGAACTTATCGTTGGTTGTTGATACGTGTCACACACAGCGATGTCGTTTCGACGTCGCTGCAACGTCACAAAACTGGTGATGTTGCAATGATATCGTTAAAGATATCGTAGCATGTAACGGGGCCTTTATTAGTGTTTTTTCATTCTTTTAATGTAGAGGAGAGGGATTTAAGAATGGTAATGAAAATGGGGTAGTTGAATGAGGCTGGTGTGGCGGAGTTAGTAAACTCTGGGCTGGGCAGATGGGAGTAGTTTCTTGGAGTTGGTGACAAAATTGGTGTGGAGATTTTCCATTGTGAGTATAGTTCACTCAACTTGTGGTTTCATAGGGTTTTGGTTCTGAGTAAGTTTTGTGATTTCTTCGAGGTGGGGACCCCGAGAGTTTTTGGAGACTGGTCAAAGCGATTGGGGCTAATGCCAAGATGTTGTGGTGGATCGCCAGTGTTTTGGAGATCCAAGATCCTCTCTCTATCTTCTTTTTCAATATAATGTTCCATTTCTTTCTAATAAATTCCGCTAAAAATGTGGAGCTCCTTTAGTGAATTGTAGATATTTCATTATTATTGTAATAATCAGCGAATGAACTTCCAGAACCCTTTGAGGCAAGCTTCGTTGTTGCACTTCTTGCTCTGTATAACAAGTTTTTGTCTACAAAATTATCCCACCATTGCCCCAATCTTTGTAGTTTGCAGCAAGGCAATGGATTTATGGTGGGATGGGTTGTCCTCATTGCGTAACCTATGCTAAAGAGACCTTCTTCTCCAACCCATTGGCAAACTTTACCACTGTGTTTCTGACCATTGAATTGAGCCGTACAGAGGTTTGACACTGTCTGAACATGTGTAATTACATTTCTAAAATTTGTTTTTCCCTTTTCAACTTTTACAATCAATTTGTAGTGTGGTGCGTTTCGCCTGCACACCGCAAATCATTAGGTAAAGAATATTATCATTTATCGGCCTTCAGCTCGATCTCGAGCCATGGCAGCTTGACGGATGAACATCTGTAGGAAGATCAATCTTGTGTTAGCGTAGATAGGTCCACCAGGGTCTTCTCCACCATTATAGTGATAGTATCAAGCCATCAGGTGCTGGTCTTCCAGAAAGGACCAGGCTATGTATGAGCCGTGTCTTCGTCACCACTAAAATTTTCTTTGATTTGAAGACCTTGTCCAGTGACTTCATTGTTGATATTCCCAGTTATTCTCCTATTGACTTCCGGTGTCATCGCTGCATCTTGACTGATCATTGATCCCAGTAGGTTGAAGTCCTTTACAACTTTCAGTTTGTCATCATCCATTTGAAGTGTGTCCCTGTTGTTTGTGCCAAGAGTCAATATCTTTGTCTTCTTTGTGTTGAGTAGCAGTCCTATTTTCAAGCTTTCTATCTTGACACTCCATAATAAGTCCTTCATTCCATATATACTTGTTGCAATCAGTGTTGTACCCTCTATGTGTCTTAAATTGTTGAAGATCTGTCCACCAATTTTGATTCCTTCTTCTTTGTCAACAATTCCAGCCTTCCTGAAAATAGCTTTTGCATATGAATTCAAGAGAAATGGTGACAGGATGCATCCTTGTCTGATGTTTTGCTCCATTATAAACCATGCTGTTACCGTGTTGCTTCTTGAATGATGTAAAGGTTCCTAATGAAGTCTGATGGTTCGGCACACCCATACCCTTCATGGTATTCCAAAGTTTCTAGTCACAACCTAAACAGATAGATTATACACTCGGAGGTAAAGTTTCTGGTCATCAACACAGTCGAAAGTTTTGCTCGATGTTGTATTCTTTGTCCTGTTCCATTAACTATGTCATATTAGCAATTACATCTCTTGCTCCTCTGCCTTTTCTGAATCCTACTTGTTCCTCTGGCAGCTGTTTTTCAAAGTAAGGCTGCAGCAGTCTTTGTAGGATCTTCAGCAGTATTTTGCAGCATGAGTTAGAAGCGCAAAATTGATGAGCCCAGGGCTAGGGGTACTCGGATACCGGGCCCGAGTTGATGGATTAAACTGGGGAAATCACGGGTGGTCGGGTTCCCGGTTCCGTGCCCTGGTTACCATTTGTTAGATGGTGGGGAGGAGGGAATATTTACAAGGGTACGTGACGCCACCTGTAGTACCCGGTAATATAGGTACCGGCGCTGCAAGCCGGCCGCTAAGGTGATGATGGGTGCAGCAGAGTGTGGTACAGCTCCCAACAGGTGAAGCTTTAACTCAGGACAGCGGTGATGGGGGATGATGAGAAGGAGAGGATTAGTTGTTGCTGTTCTTACCCCTCTGATGAGATGCTACTGATGTCGATGAAGCCCTCGGGGCACCGGCGAGAAGAATGACAGAGACCAGTTCAACTCTAACTCCACTTTACTGGGTACCGGCAGATGTTAAGATGGAAGACGGTACAGTCTGGTTTACTGGGTGATGTTGCGGTTCAGGGTCCCCTTCTGGAGTCTCCAGATGTTCCTTCTCAAGTCTTTCGGGTCTAATCTGTTCTTCCATATTACCACCCTTGCAAGCTCTCCCACCAGTCCCACGTCTGTAACTAGTAGTAAGGTTTTATTCCTTTACCAGTACGGACAGATGTTTTCCCTATTCCTTCTCCTGCCACCGGAATCCGGCCGTTACTCTAGTGTCCTGAACCGTTTCAGTCCTGAGGGGTGAGATGCCTTTTTGGTGCTAATGGCAACCCATTGATGATGGGCCCGCAGCTCGTCGGTTTGCGGCCAGAGGTAATCTACTGACCACCTCGGCTTCCCGTGCTGCCGATGTTCCCCAAACGATACCAGCCGGCTCCAACCAGTTTGGTCCGTTTCCTTCTGGCCTGGGCCCCCTCTTAAAGATGATGAAGAAAGGATAGAGTATGTGGTAAGCGCTAGGGAATAATTACAGCTCCACGGCCAGTAGTAAATTACCTTTAGGCTTTAATAAAAATGTGTACAACATGCGGGTCCGTTAACCATGATGCATTTCAACGCAGTATGGTAAATATTGTAAACACAGTATGGCGCAAATTGGATTTATTTTTACCCTCTAAAGATGGGATCCCTCCTGTCAGAGCACTGTCAGCACGTCCTTCCTGACTGCCTTCCCGACACTGTCTGAGGTAAACTGTCACTCAACTACTTCTCCACCAACCCAGGTTCCACCCCCTTTTGGGACCTACTAATTTATCAGTCCCTCTATACTAGGTGGCCTAATCCTGGATGTGTGTGTGTAAAACCAGACTCCATAGGTTAAACCCTGAACTCACAACTTACAGAAATACCACATTTGTTATCAAAGTGTAATACCTCTCTGTGGCGCCAAGCCAGAGGGGCGCCACAATAGTACGATGGTTTCCACAATCAAGTAGCATATCCCTTCTTTGGAATAGGAATAAACACCAATCTTCTCCTTGGGACATTTACCTGTTGCCCATGTTATTGACAAAGGCATATGATGACTTCAACTACTTCTTCAGAAGACTTTATTAGCTTTATTGGAATATTGTCTCATCCAGGAGCTTTGTTTATTGGCAAAAGCTTTATTGTAGCAAAGGCTTTGTCTTTCAAGATGTTCTGTTTGCTATCATTTCCAGTCTTAAGGCCCTGTCACACTGAATGACCACTCCAGCAATCCCGACAGCGATAACGACTGCCGGGATCGCTGGAGCGTCGTTACCTGATCGCTGGGGAGCTGTCAAACAGTCAGATCTCCCCAGCAATCAGGCCATGGGAGCCACCTCCCACATCGCTCCCTTCTTTAGCGCTGCCTTATAGGCAGCGCTAAGCAGGGAGAACGCTGGTAACTATGGATAAACACCGGGTATCTATGCAGCCGCGCCTGCCTAGATACCTGGTGTTTACCATAGTAACCAGCCCTGTGAGGTCACAGATCACTGGTTTCTCATCGGTCACACGCAGCGATGCGTGCTGACCAGCGGGAAACCAACGATCAAAAAATGACCTTTGTAATGATCAGCGACTCACGGCAGGAGCCTGATATCGTTCTTGTGACACTTTGCAGCTATCGCTGGAGAGTCATTGTAACGTCACAGTTACAACGATCTCTCTAACATATCGTTTTAAGAACATGGCCTTTAGTTTTTACCTATCACTGACTCATTCTTGTAGCAATGCTCCATGTATTCCTTTCACCTTTTCTTGATCTGTTCTGGCAGATCAAGAAAAGGTGATCAGCCTAAAGCTGCCTAAGCAGCCTAAGGCAGTTTCACATTGCTATTTTTTTGCTGTTCGTGGGGATCCTATTTTTGCAGACTCCATGGCAAGGAAAGGATGCATCAGAGAGTGAACCTCCGATTCCATTTCTGTGTCCGGGTCTGTGATTTTTACGGATCCGGACACAGAAAGCCTGATCCTGCAAAGCGGATCCGGGCAAGCCGGCACTTTCACTCCCGCAATGTATATACATATATTGCGGGAGTGAACCAAGGGTTACAAATAAAAAAATTTAAAAAAAAAACATCCTTCACTCTCCGACGTGTGTCCCCCGTCTAACTCCCGGGACTTTAAGGACCTGGCAGGGCAGGCTACCCGATCAGCTGATCAGTCACATGACCGCATCAGCTGAGTGATTTAAATCCAGTGCCCGCCAAAATTGATCGTGGCGGGAATTTAAACTGGCTTATTGCAGTCATGTGACAACCGATCACTGATCGGATCATATGACCGCATCAGCTGAGCGTTAAATCTCCCGCCTGTTGATCAATTTAGTCGGCCGCGGGATTTAAACTGCTCAACTGATGCGGTCATGTGACCCGATCAGCTGATTGGGTAGCCCGCTAGGTCCTTAAACCCCGGGAGCTAGACGGCACGGACACACGCCGGAGGTGTAGAGATTTTTTTTATATATTTTTAACCCTTTGTTAGTTAATTTTACTTCTGCTATGTATGTATATACATTGCGCGAAGTGAAATTTAAACAGGCAAAGAGCAGTTTTAGTGTACTGAGCATGCTCAGTACACTAAAATCGGGTCCAGGAAACGATCTGATGTTTTCCTGGACCCGTGCCCATAGACCCCATGTTTAATGGCTTGGATCGTGTCGGATCCGATTGTGCCGATTTGGTCCACTGTGCTCAAAATTGGAGCAGTCACACGATTTTGGGTACAGCAAAAGATCAGACAGAATCGGATCCTACACAAATCGGATGCCATTAAGGGCAAATCCAATCATATCTGTTGCACATGTGGATACATGGGGACCAAATGACATCGTGGCTGTCAGTTTTACAACAGACAGCCACGGATCCTCAAAAAAACGCAGTGTGAAAGCAGCCTTAGTTAGTTTGTTTCCTTTGGCATCTTTCAGCATTCCCACTCTTGGTTGAAGTAATCGCGCCGCCAATCAAGACCAGATGTCAGTCCAAGTAGAAGAAAGAGCCTTTATTCCTACGCGTTTCGTGTGGCACCCCACACTTCCTCAGGGAGGAGCTTCTCCCTGAGGAAGTGTGGGGTGCCACAAAAAACGCGTAGGAATAAAGGCTCTTTCTTCTACTTGGACTGACATCTGGTCTTGATTGGCGGCGCGATTACTCCATCCATCTCTATAACCTATTTTTACGTGACCCACGGGTGGTTCGCTGCAGCCGAGGTGTGTGTAGTGGTTGTGTCACACACAACCACACAAGGTGAGCTCACTTGCTAATACTTCTACGTCTTTGTTTAATCGGTTAAGACCCTATGTGCGCTGTCTCTTTCCTCTAGTTTTTCCACGGTTCACTCTTGGTTGAAACGTTTGTCGTATCTCTTTGATCTTTTAGTCTTGCCTTGCTGGTCTTGCCCTTTAGATGTTCATTTTCTAACTCTGTACATATCTTCTGGTAATAAAGTTATTTGTTGGTTCAAATGGCTCTCTTTACTCTTTACTGATGTTGTCTGCATCCTGCTTGTTACCTTTTGCTGTTGCCATTCTTCTCTCTTCTATGATCTTTAGGATCTCTTCTGTTAACCATGGCTGTAGAGGTCTCTTCTGACTCTTGTTTATGGTTTTTCTGGCTTCTTCAGGAATGATAGTCCTTAAATTAGCCCATAATTCCTCAGGCTTCCCTTCATCTGTGTCCAGTGAAATAAATTGGCTGTGCAGACTGTTCCAAAAGGTTTCAGGTGTGTTGGTCAAATCAAAGTCGGAAACAACCTTTTGTCTTGTCCATTTACGCAGCTTGATTTTATTCTTTGCTGTCAAAGGTTTATGATCATGTCCACAGTCAGCTCCTGGCCTTGTTTTTGCGGTAATGATTGATGACTTCCATTTTTGGTGAACACATAGGTAGTCAATCTGATTATTATAGGCCTCATTCGGTGATGTCCATGTGTAGAGTCTCCGCTTGTGATGTTGATAGAAGGTGTTCATTATGGACAGTTGATTTGTTGTACAAAAGTCAATGATTCTACCTCCAGCCTCGTTTCTTTCACCAACTAAAAAGTTTTCTACAACAATCCCATGTTTGCAATGACCCACTTTGGAATTCAAGTCTCCTATGATAATGAGTAAATCTTGTTTTGTCATCTTGTCAATTTCTCCTTGAACTTTATCTTAGAATAGTCCTCCTCCTCGGCATCTGTTGTTGGTGAGTAGACTTGTATAATTTTAAAAGGGATTGTTGATCCTTGTAGTCATAGCAAGATGACTCTATCACTGACTGCATTATACTTCAAGACAGTGGTGACCAATTTTCGGTTAATAATAAAAGCGACACCATTTCTTCTTCTGATACTATTGCTAGAATAGTAGACCCATTGCTTGCTTGACTGTAAATGTCTGGATTGAATCCATCTTAGTTCGCTAATTCCGAATAAGTCGAGTCCTGTTCTGTCCATTTCAGCTTTGACGATGTTGAGTTTGGTTCATGGTTCGCACATTCCAGGTTCCAAACTTTATGATATCTCTGCAGCTTTTGAGCTTCCTTTTTAACCAAGGGATATCAGCACCTAGGCGTCCTTGCGGTTTTGACCTTGGTGCATCATGAGACTTGATCATACTCAGGTCAATGATTGGCTCTTCTGCAGTAGCTTGTTTATTGTCTTCTGACCTAAGCGTGCATCTTCCAGCACTTCATCAAGTTTCTTTAGTTGCACTCCCAAACATGCTTTCTTGGTTTGATATGGAAGTAGGTTGCCAGTCCTTTCTTCCATGCAGTAATGCGGCTCTCGTGAAGAAGCCACACTGAATTAAAAGTTGTATGTTGTCAATACATAACCGCCTCATTGTGCAATGTCCTGCTGCTGACACTGGCACTGGGGCATAATAATCGCAGTCGCAATCAGGCTTAGGGGTACAGGGACCCACTGACAACAGTGACCGCTTCAGAGGTCTTCATGATACACATTGCTGGTACAGCAGCTGGGAGCTGATATTGGAGGTGCCGCCACAGGGGGCAGCACATGACGGTGACTTCATGCGACTTCATTAATTAACACATCTTGGAATAAAAATAACTTCCACAATTGGATGTGTTAAAAAAAATGTTTCTGTCCTGAGATGATCTTATAAATATGCCTGTATGTGTCTGACCATGTAGGAACAGGTTGAATATGTGGCGCCCCTGCGGTCTGGTCACCACAAAGGGGTACTGCACCCACTCCACGGGTGTGGTATTCCCATCTGCAGTAACCAGGGTTGGTAAGTCCAGTCACCCACAAACACACCCTACACACCCGCTCCCAGGGATAGAGGGTGAACCCAGGCAGTGGGCCGGCTCAGGCAGTCCGTGGGACGGCGGGGGGAGAAAGGTGGTGGGTGGGAAGTGAGCAGGAAGGGGTCAGGGAAAGAAAAGGGACAAAGGGAAAGCACCACGAGAAGTGGAAGGTCAGTTGGAAGAGAGTGAGCAGCGAGCGAAGTCAGATAGGAAGGACCCAGAGGACTTGAGCGGAGATGAGGCTTGTCACAGGTCCCGAGGCCAGAGACCGCGAGGAGACAGAGGGAGTCGTAGGGGCGCAGGCAGTGAGCGATCCACCTGTGCACCTGAGTCTGCAGTGAAGCGGAGGGGCAAGGCAAGTACTAGGGACCCGGCCCTGAAGGAGGCGAGGAGACTACGAGCTCCAATCACGGGATCGGTGGCCACGAGATCTAGAGGAGCTGTGGCCAACTCCCGGCACATACACCGAGAAGGCAGCCGTACTAGGGTCAGGGGACACAGCCAGTTGCCCGACAAGGCCCGTGGCTGCTGGATTGGGGCTCTGTGCGCAGAGGAGCGTGCAGGAAGAAGGAAAGCAGGCAGCGCAGAGGAAGGAAGGCCCAACAGGGAAGAAACATGAAAGGGGTGTACTGGACAAGCCATCATGGTTGCTAAGGACTACCCAGACTGCAGTTGTACTTGAACTGTGACCTGTAGTACATGCAGAGAAAACTGAAGTAAGCCGTGTTTGAAACTCAGAACTGTGTGAGACTGCTCATTTCCCACCTGAGGAGCAGTAGACTGAAACACTGCGCAGGTAGCAGGAGCCTGCCCATGAGCTGTCCCGAAACTTCCCTGCAGCCAGCTTAGCCCCGCTGGCCAGTCATCACCCTAATAATCCCCCTACTCTGGATGCAGTGGCGTAACTTCAGGCCCTGGGGCCCCGATGCGAAAGCTCCAACGGGGCCCCTAATTATTGCAAATCTTTAATAATATTAGTATTTTTCTATGGGCCGAAGGGACTTTGGGGCCTCCCTAGGCTGCAGGGCCCAGGTGCGATCGCAACCCCTGCACCTATTGTAGTTACACCCCTGTCTGGATGCCCTGGGGTCCCGCTCCATCCATGGGGAGCGAGATCATCACAGCTGCCGTCTCATCATTCCCAGAGGTCCCAGTCTGCAGCAGCAGCCACTAACAGCCACATACCACGGGTGGCGTCACGACAAGAGAGAGAGAGTATAGAGACATTACAGCCGGGGATCACAGCTGATTCCTTCTGTGATATAAAACAAATTTTTAAACAGAATGAAATGTTTTTCATTACAGAAAGAATCAGCTGTGATCCCTGGCTGTAATGTCTGTATACTCTTATATTCCGTGATGCGCGGCTGTAATGTCTGTATACTCTATTACTTCCTCCCCTGCTGAGAAGCATTGATATATCGGTCCTGTTCCTGCATTGTCGGACATCTGGTGGCTGCACCCGAGTCCGTGGCTCTGGGGGTTGATGACTTCTTAAATACAGTTTTTGTTAGAATTGTTCGTGACGCCACCTATAGTACCTGGTGAGGGATCACCAGCGCCGCCATAGTCCTTTGGAGGGCGTTGGTATTGCGGCAAGGGTGGTAAAGCTTCCTACAGGTGAAGCTGGGCATCCAGGGCAGCACTGAATGGGCAGTTCGGAGTAGGGACTGGGGCCAAGGAAATAGATAGTGAAACAGTCTCTACGGAGCACGGAAACAGGGAGGAATAACGCACACACACACCGCTGAGTGTCTCTTTACCTTTTACTGGTGAAACTGCAGGTAATACGTCCAGAGCACTGTCGGGTGACCAGATGCACAGTTGAACATCCACATAGAGTGGGTATAAAGACCTCCTTAAGTTCTCTCTTCTGTTGTTGAAGCCTGGCCCATGTATAACCTGGCTGGCCTCCTCACTTCTCTCTCCCCTCCTGTGCAGTCTGCGGGTTACCCTCAATGATCACCGTTGCCCTCTCCTCACTACGGTGTCTGGCTCCCTTTATGTTAAGTACGCAGGGGGACGGGGTGACTGACGCATCCACAGTGTGTCAGGGTTTTCTGCTGGCTTGAAGCACTACTGCAGGTGCGGACCCCGAGGTCCAGTGTTTAATTGGGCGAACCTCCACTGGCTCCTCTACTCCCACTGTTCCCTGTACACCTCGCCTTCCGATCCCACTCCTGGGCCTGGCTGAACAGCAGAAGGGCTACTCCGGTCACTGGTTCGGACCTAGCACGACACCGCACACCAGGACGTCTTCGCAGCGCTTCTAGCGTCTGCACACACTGTCTAACTCTTCCCCCAGCACCAGCATTTATAGGGGATCTCGCCTAACGTCAGCGAGTTGGGCTCCCCCTACTGTGCTGGTGTGGAAGGTGTTGTTTGTAAGTAGCACCCTAAATGGAAATCCAGCCGTGCACTAGGGAAACTTGTGGTTACCTGTGGGAGCAGGACACCACAGGAGCACATTTATAAGAATATCTCTTGACAGGAACATTCAATTGTGGAACTTATATTTATTTTAAGATCTAATAATTAAAATGCACAATTGTTCGTGGCACAATCCCTTGAAGCCATGTTGCCATCCAAATATCAGATTCCTTTTTCTTCTGACATCTGCTGTCAGGGAAGTGAGGAGAGGACATTGTAGACATCTGAAGTCTGGCTGACATTGACTAGTTGGGCCGACATTAATGTGTGTGGCCACCTTAAGATCCTGGCAATTATCAAAGTTATAACTATGTACTGTCTGTTTCAAAAAAAATTTTCATATCCATTTTGCATCAATGTTGTATTTATTTCTCCAGTGATATCTTATATCTCTAAATATATGACGTACCCACCATACTGTTGGCCGGGGAACACCAGACGGGTTTTGTTTTTCTCCCAGTTCCCACAGCTAAGTCAAGACAGATATTTCCATTTCTCTACAGAGTATTTCAGGAAACCCTGAGTGTGCAGGACGTGAACGCAATTCCAGGTGACTTCAGTGGAAAAATAGGTTACACATGCTTAACTAAAGCCATGTGTTCTTTCCATGACACATCCAAGCCAGGCCATGTAATAAATCATCAACGTCCTTATATCTATAATGGTATATATTAAGCAACTTGAAATAGCAGCTATCTATCTATCTATACTGGATATAAACAATCTACACATCTATGTTAAAATTCCAGGTTTTTGGTAAATAAAAATCTTACAAAAATCATTTTAGATCCTTTTTCACCGTTTGAAATTGAACATGCTATTTTTGTCCCTTTTTTGGATTGTAAACAAAGTTTGGCAACACCTTTTATATCTTCTATCAGTTGCTGCACTTAAAGCCTATTTATAGTTGGCCCATTTGTTGAAAAGGGCCTAGTAGGGTCTTTATGATGGCAGTAGAAATGAATGAAATTGCACTGGAGTGTAGGAGGGTGACTAAGTCCCCTACAGTAAAATATGAATATTAATATGTATAGTGCTGTCTGTCTATGTGAAGTGTTCCATGACCTCTGGGGATGATGGAATAGCAGCTGTGGTGGTTTCGTCCCCACAGGTGGAGCGGTTCCCCGGGGCAACCGATAAAGTCTATGGCGGTGGTAGGCCGGTGGGGTGCAGGACTGAGGGCGCAGAATAACCGACACAGAGTTCTCAGTCTCCTTTTCCTTTACTGTTGGTTCAAAGTGCAGACCAGGACACTGACAACAGGTGGTTCGGTGAGTGCAGGTGGCCTGGAAGCAAGTTGGGGATCTCCTCAAACGGTGAGTTCTGAGGTTTCCCTGTTGCGCTCCTCTTTGCTGGTCCTGGCTGCCTGTAGCTAAGCTGCGGCCCTCTCTTCCTGCTGACAATTCTTTCACTTGCATGGCAGACAGCTCGAGCCCTTCCCTGGCACCACTCCTCTGGCTGAGGTCCTGCCGGGCTCTAGTGTGCTGCTGTGCCTTCAGGTGCTTGGTGTGGCCGGTAAACTTGGAATCTCCCATCCTCCAGTATTTGCTGCTGGGTCGTTAGTACCCTAACAACCTCGGACTCCAGTGTCTGTTTCTGGTGCACTGCTATGGGTGAGCCCCTCACTGGCTCCACTCCCTAGGCCCTTTCCTCGACTTCCTCAGACCCTCTTCAACAGGTCCCTCATGCTCATTTCTGTCCTGACACTGCTCCAGCCCCCAGGACATCTGTCCTGTTCTCCTTCAGACTTTCTGACTGACTAGCTTCCCCTCCAGACCAGAATTTATAGAATTTATGCTCCCCTGAAACCGGGTTCAAAGCTACCGCTTCAGGCCTGGAGTCAGGAAAAGTGTTGCATGCAGTGGGCTCACCTGATGTGAAGACTCCTGCTTTCTTCCAGGCATGACATCATCCCCTTCCTTCCCCTGGAGGGAGATAATGCCATTGTGGCAGCCAGACTCTGGGGTGCCACCTAATGTATATAAATAGAGGACTCTCAGCTTCTAATATTTTTCTAGCAATAGAATGTAAGATAAGAGATAAGATAGGAATGTTATGTAGATGCAGCAGAGTAAGGACCTGTTACAAGTAGCAATGCACCAGCGATACCGACAACGATCTGACCTGGCTGGCTGGGATTGCTGGTGCGTCGCTACGTGGTCGCTGGTGAGATGCCATACAGGCAGACTTACCAGTGATCCCCATTCTGTGTCCGACACCCGACAGTCATTGGGATCGTTCAGGGTCTCGAGCGCAGACTGGGGATTGCTGGTAAGTCTGCCTATCACACACAGCGATGCAGCCTGGCCAGCAGGAGATCACCGATCGAAAAATGGTCCAGGCCATTTGTTACCAATCAGCGATCTCACAGTGGGGGGCCGATCGCTGGTGCGTGTCACACACAGCGATACCGCTGGCGAGGTCGCCGCAATGTCACAAAACCTGTGTGTAGTATCCCTTAGTTGCGCTATATAAGATTTAAGATATAGGTAGGATGCTTGGTGTGCAGCCCAGGGCTACAGGGGGTTCAGTATCTATTTGGACCCTGTGGGAGGAGTGAAGAGTGTGAGGCCATTTTAGTTTCATTTCCAGTCAGGGCTCTGACAGCTAAGAGGGAGCTATTCAGGGTTGACAGCTCAGGGTTGAAGAAGGAGTCTGGGACTAGTGATGTGTGGGGAAGCTGAGAGAACAGAAACAGCAAGGACCAAGTAAGTAAAGTGTGAATGGCAGAAACTCAGGTGTTGTAAATCTGGAGTCCTATCAGACAGACAGGGAGAAGGGGAAGTGAGTCCAGCAAGGTTGTCAGGCTTGGGGGACCAGAAGTCAGGGGTGCTGCCTGGCTGATCTACATTGGTCCGGGAGCCTCCTCCTTCAAGAAATCACTGTCCATGGCTGTGTACTTAATGGGGATGTCACACGCGTCAATATCGCTTGCAATATCGCTGCTGCAAATGACGTTGCAGCGATATTGACGTGTGTGACAGGGCGATAAATCGCTGGTTGATGATCGCCAGGTTTTAGTACCTGCTCTAAAGCCTGGCGATGGTCGCCTGGTGGACACGCAGCATCGCTGCGTGTGACACCGGTAGACGAATTAGAAGCCAGCTCCCAGCGCCTCTCAGCAAGCGCTGGGAGCTGGTATCCATGGTAAACAATGGGTAACTAGCTTAGTTACCCGCTTGTTTAGATGGTTAACAGTGATCTCTCTGGTACTGATCGCTGGTGAGTCTGCCTGTGTGACAACTCACCAGTGATCAGCCTTCAATGTGTGACGTCCCCATAAGAGAAGTGAGTCTAATTGAACTGCCTAGCCAAAATAAATGCTCATACGTATTATGCCGTCACCAGTAACCATTAAGATTGTGCCTCTGTGTTACACAGAAGATCTATAACGTTCTGCCTGCTGTATAATGATCATTCAAGCTGTTTACAGTAAAGTTTGCCATGATTTTACCAAACTCTTTGTCGTCCCTCTTTAGCCATACTTACGGACTGGGTGAAGAACATGACCAAATCAGTCTAAAGTCACTAAAAGTAAGATAGATCATCAGCCACACACCCCATGGACTCTCAGTCAATGTGCTGTAAATATATGGTAATCTGTGAAAAACTGATAGAATATGACTGCATGGTAATAATAAGAATCAAATATTTTTGAGATATTTAGGCCAGTTTTACACAACTTTTTAAAGTCCAAGAACAGACGGTGAAGATCGGACCATCCGTGGGTATCCTGGCCTAACTGTGCAAAGACAATATTCTGGACATAGGATCACCTGAGACATCTTGTGCAAGGATCTTCCAAAATATCTCATATCTCATTTTTATTTCAATTGTATCAAGAACGACACTAATGTTAGCTAACGACAACCCTCAGGCTTTTTACTACAAACATAGACTCTATTCCATCGCCTCCCCCATACCCAGCAGATGTACAACGTCATCTTACACTTGTATGTTGTGACAGCTTTGATTTTTATAAAATATCTACCTTAGTAAACTGTGTGCATTTATTAACACAGGGAAGCCTTTACAGCTGAACGTTTTCGTCGGATGACATCTACAAGACATGACAAGTCAATGTGGACCACATGCTAGGATCACTGAGTGAGCTATTTTAAACAGGACATATATTTGGCATAGATTCAGGTAGATACGGGTGTCCTGCACTTCTGTATAGAATGCCAGACAGTTAGACATCATGTATGTTTTAGGTCAGGCAATAGGGAAGGTAAGATTTTTAGTTATAAATGGTTCACTGAAAAACAGGATATATAGCCAAACTACATATCCCAAACTAGTACATGACATAAAGAGGTGGTGTAGTTTATGGAAACCCAATTTTATATACCCCATGTCATATCTTCATCTCTCAGTGAGAGTACAGAGTGTCCAGAATATTTTTGCCTCAGGCAAACCCATCTTGTCCTGTGTTAGGGTAAGTGCCCATGATCAGGCTTCCTCATGTGGCGCCCCGTGGTCTGTCTGCCACAGCAGTATTTAAGGTAATCAGTAGCAATGCCACGTCTGAGGAGAACTGAGGTGCCCTATGCTCAACTTCCGAAGCATTTACACACTGCCTGAACACTAACCAGAGGGCTGGGCACAAGAGGCCTGTTTTGGACTGTGACAGACTCTGGTTGGAGGGAGGGATTAGCAGTAGTGGGTAGTAGAGAGGGGCAGGCAAAGGAGAAGGCAGTCTGTGTTGGGCCGGGAGGCCGACGGGATGACAAGCTACAGACAGGACACCAGGTCCTAGGTGGCCACGTTTCCAGGACCTGGCCAGAGAAACTGGAGGCTGCTGGGTTTCATGCTCAGTAGCCACACTACGTAGGACTATCTGAAGTACAGCAATAAAGAGGGCTAGGGAGCTGATAGGTACAGCTGCTCACAGAGCTGGCATTGCCTTCCTGGCTGTTAGTTATCCACATGAACACGTGGGAAAATAGGAAGGCTTCAGTCACCTTTATATTCAACTTCTAAGACAAGTCAATTGGTAGGCCATGTACCCGTCCAGTAGAGCAGTTCCTAGTTCTTCTCAGACTGACCAGACCCAAAGACCCAGTGAACCAGTACCCTGGACTTGCTGCTGAACTAATTCAGTAAAAGGTGAAGGCTTTTATCATCTCAATGCCATAACAACTATCCCTTGGGAATCCTACATGCAGTGCTGGCCACCTAGTGGCTGGATACCTTCAACTGGCGTATTTTATTTTTCTTTACTTTCTCTCCATTTTTCCTTATCCCCGGTCCAGCACTTGGTCTGCAGCATAATTTCTCTAGCGGAGACACTAGTGTCTTGTGCAGAGAATGTGCTGTCCCAGCCCATGATCAGGATTCTGGGTTCAGTGTATTTTCGCTGTATCCTCCAACTCAGAGCAATAGCGTCTCCGCAAAAATAAATTGACATGCTGCAGCTCGGAAACGTAAAAAACGTAAAAGTAAAAAGAAGCACAGTAGGAGATTTCTATACATTCCATTGTCATGGGGTTCTACTTGGGTATCACACAATTAACAGAGTGAGAGATGAGTGAACAGCTCAAGAATTTTATTACATGCAAACGAAAAGGTCCATAAAACAATCCATCACTCAGAGGGTAAAATAGTCCAGGAATACATAGCAAAAACCTGTTGACAGAATTCCTTTAAATGATAACCCCTGTACGGTTTAACTGTCCTTATTGCAAAAGATTTAACTATTGCTTAATATTGTTTTACGTTAGAAATTTGACATAATGGATAATGATGAGTAGTGTCAAGTTTTTCTCCTTGTGGAGGTTGCAATCCGGCATGCACTAGAGTTCATCTACTTCCTCCTTGAAGAGACAATTTGAGTAGTGTCATGCATTTTACATCAAAAAGTCTACTTCATATCAGTGACAAGCAGGGCTGCATTGCTTTGCATCCCCATCGGTAACTCATTGGGCTTCTGTACACCCCATAACATTTACCAACAGAGTTGGCCTTGGAACTTTGGATCTACTAGAAGTAATATTATCAGGGGTTACCCTACAGCTCTACAGAACTGGTGGCTATCTACATTTAATCACATTGCTCATTTGTTCAGGGACCCCGACCAATGACTTATTAGTTATGTAATACTTATAATGTATAGCTCAGGAATCTTTTTGCGAGAGGCAAGACATCACTGAAACAAAGTTTATCAGTGAAAATGGTCTGTATTGTAACACACGGTGATTAAACAGAGTTCAACTGAAAATCAAAGATCATAATCAGAAAGCGAAAACATTAAATGAAGCCCTTTAGGAAAATGTCTCTTGAAAACCATACCGGATTAAGCAAATAGCAGGACAGTCTTTTAATCTCTGAACAATTAGGAGATGCTGTAAAAGGAAAGTCAATGGCAACGTTCACTTAGAGAGGGGCTGTCAATAACTCAGTAGCATCCAGGAGACCTGAAAATGGTAATCTCTAAAAAAACAAGTCCAGACCAGAAGCAATGCAGATTTACTAAAATGTCCTGTACACCAAACAGTCCTGTACATTGCTACTGCATCTTTAATAAATGGGGAAGCTATTAAACAACAAACTTATGTGACACAGGGCAGGTCTGGCAAGAACCGGAGCAGAGGAAGCAGCAGGAGCAACTTGGAACACAAGACAAGGTGACATCAGGTGTAAGAAGCAGAACCTCTGATGAGCAGCAGGAGAAACACACAGAGTTTGCAGGAGAAGGAGCAAGCTTGAGATGCAGCAAGGGCTGAAATCCTGGAAGAATACTCTAGCCTAGGACTAAAAGATGGACTGGGGTTTATTAAGGCTGGGAGACAAAAAACACATGGAGAAGAATGAAGCAGAGGATGCCATCCTGGAAAAGGGCAAGCATGCACAAAATGCCATCAGAAGATCTGGAGTCCTGACAGGTTATTTGTAAAATAATCTACTATGGTGACCATCATATTTAGTTTCCCCATAGTGGAGTTTATGTTATTTGCTCAGGTCACAGCATCAGAAGATACTGGTGTCCACTTCTAGGTTAATCTTCTCTAGTGTGGCATCACAATTGCTGATTCTCTCTACTAATAACCAGAGGACTATGGGTGGTAGACTGAGTTATTACCCCCAATGCATTAGAGTAGATTGAAGTCATGTACAAGGGAAGGAATATTGACTTGTGGCTGGCTAGGGGAACACATGGCCCTGACACAAGTGAGGAAAGGAGACAGGTTACTAACTCTTTAAGCGTAGAAGTACAGCACAATGGTAAGGGGTACAATGTATTATCACCAGTCATTGTAGGTCAGCACAGTAGATATAAGAGATAGCAGTCATTCTCACATGGTGCATGAAGAGTCCACATAAGACGACATCAGTATTATAAATGGTACATAATAGGAATGGGGCCTTGTTATTGATTTTGCACTAGGTCCCAGAAGTTGCTAATTACACCTCCGGGTTGGCAGTGCTACAAATGGCACATACAGTGAGGGTTCAGTGGTTTTGCATTCAAGTTTCAGTCTGTTACACTAAATCTAAAGGGTTACATTTACTTATATTTAGTCATGCAAAATAGTTTTCCAGTTACAGTAATTAGTCCTGTGGAATTCTGAAAGAAATGAGGACTTTGGTAAACACACATCGATCACGACAGTATCTGCTTCTTGCTAATCTGACATCAGACTATAAAACTTTTGGCCGTTGTGATCATTTACTCAGCTCAGTCGTGCAGGGCTCAGACACATGTTCTGGCTTAAAGCTCCGCTACAGGATTTTTATTTTATTTTAATGCTGGAGTGAGGCTTTAATCACTTCAGGTTTACAGACGCCAAGCGGTAAAAAAAAAAAGTGACCTGATCATTCTTTGTGGGTTATCTGCTCTGAACAAGAAAAAAAAGAGAATTTTGTTTACGTACCGTAAATTCTTTTTTCTTTAATCATCAATGGGAGACCCAGACAATGGGGTTTAGGGCACTGCCCTCCGGAGGTCACACTAGGTACTACAAGTTTGTAGACACCGCCTCCTCCGCTTATAAACCCCTACCGCAGGGAACATCCTCAGTTTGGTCCATAAGCTGCGAGGAGAAAATAAACCACACCCGAAACATCGGGAAGAATGCCGTGCACAGACGGTTCAACAACCCGGCAAACACTGTCTCAACAGAGAGCAGAACAAATGCAAAACATGCAAAGGAACAACTGGGTGGGTGCTGGGTCTCCCATTGATGATTAAAGAAAAAAGAATTTACGGTACGTAAACAAAATTCTCTTTTTTCTGGTCATCATAATGGGAGACCCAGACAATGGGGATGTCCTAAAGCAATACCCCAGGGCGGGAAGAGTTCCTCAACAAGACGGATAACACATGGTTCCCTTCAAAGGTGGGCAACCGCCGCCTGGAGAACCCGCCTGCCCAGACTTGCATCCGCAGAGGCATGGGCATGCACCATATAGTGCTTAGAGAAAGTGTGCAGGCTGGACCAAGTGGCCGCCTGACACACCTGTAGAGCAGACGCTCGATGTCGCAAGGCCCAAGAGGCACCTACAGCCCTGGTAGAGTGAGCCTTCAATCCCACCGGGAGAGGCAAACCAGAGGACCGGTAAGCCTCTTGAATGGAAGCCTTAATCCATCTGGCCAAGGTTGACTTCGAAGCCGCGGACCCCTTACAGCGACCTGTCGTAAGAACAAATAAGGAATCCGAACTCCGGAAGGAGGCGGTCCTGGACACATAAATGCGTACAGCTCTCACGAGATCCAGAGTATGGAGGTCGCGCTCCACCTGATGAACGGGAGCGGGGCAAAATGATGGGAGAACAATCTCCTGGTTCAGGTGAAAAGTTGAAACCACCTTCGGCAAGAATTCTGGCCGTGGGCGCAACACCACCTTGTCTTGGTGAACCACCAGAAAGGGTGACTTGCACGATAGTGCAGCCAATTCTGAGACCCTCCTTAGAGACGTAATCGCCACCAGAAAGGCCACTTTCTGGGACAGACGAGATAGAGAAACATCTCTCAACGGCTCAAACGGCGGTTTCTGTAATGCCGCCAGGACCATGTTAAGGTCCCAAGGGTCCAGAGGTCTCTTGTAGGGCGGAACCATCCGCGACACCCCCTGCAGAAATTGACGCACCTTCGGGAGGAGCGCCAATCGCCTGTCAAACAGCACCGAAAGTGCTGATACTTGACATTTCAAAGAGCCAAGGGATAATCCCAACTCCAAACCCGACTGTAAGAAAGCCAACAACGTCGGGATGGACAAGGGCCAAGGAGACCGTCCACCAGAGGCACACCAGGCAAAAAAGATCTTCCACGTCCGGTGGTACATCTTCCTGGAAACAGGCTTCCTAGCCCGATTCATAGTGGCCACCACTGTAGGGGAGAAACCCCTAGATGTCAGGAGCCAGGCCTCAAGAGCCATGCAGTCAATCTGAGGGCCCTGGAATTGAGGTGGAAGAATGGGCCTTGTGCGAGTAAATCTGCGCGTTCTGGAAGAGCCCACCTGTGTCCGCCTGACAGTTGCCACAGGTCCGGATACCAGGACCTCCTGGGCCAATCTGGAGCCACTAGAATGGCTATCCTGCACTCCGACCTGATCTTCCACAGGACCCTGGGAATCAGAGCCAGAGGAGGGAACACATACGGCAGTTGGAAGCTGGACCAACTCAGTATCAGAGCATCCGCCCCCAGGGACTGAGGATCCCACGATCTCGCCACGTACTGGGGCACCTGATGATTCAGCCTTGAGGCCATCAGATCCACGTCCGGAGTGCCCCATCTGCTGCAGATGTCCCGGAAGACGTCTGGATGCAGGGACCACTCTCCGGCGTCCATCCCCTGCCGGCTCAGGTAGTCGGCCTCCCAGTTCTCGACCCCTGGGATGTGAACTGCGGAGATCAAGCAGTCGTGTTCCTCCACCCACGATAGGATGCGGTGGACTTCGGCGAGGGCCTGAGCGCTTCTGGTCCCTCCCTGATGATTTATGTAGGCGACGGCCGTCGCATTGTCGGACTGTACCCGAATGGGTCGTCCTGCCAGGAATTTCTGAAACGCCAGGAGCGCCAGATAGACCGCCTTGATCTCCAGGACGTTGCTCTGCAACGTCGACTCCGCCTGAGTCCAGAGGCCTTGAGCCCTGTGGTGTAAGAACACCGCGCCCCAGCCCTTCAGACTGGCGTCGGTGGTCACCACTAACCAAGAAGGTTTGAGGAAGGATCTTCCCCGTGACAAGTGACGTGGCTGTAGCCACCACTGCAGGGAGTCCCTGGTCGGTTGCGATAGTGCCACCAACCGATTCAGAGAGATCGCTCTCTTGTCCCACCGGCGAAGAATCTCCAGCTGGAGAGGACGGAGACGAAACTGTGCAAATGGCACCGCCTCTATTGCCGCTACCATGCGTCCCACCAGTCTCATCAATTCCCGAAGGGATGAGTGAGGTGACAGGAGAACGTGCTGTACTCCTGAGTGGATCGCCAGCTGCTTGGCCTGAGGTAGAGACACCAGGGCTGAGTCCGTGTGGAAATCCATGCCCAGATATGTCAATGACTGGGTCGGAACCAGGGTCGACTTCTGAGTATTGAGAAGCCACCCGAACTGTTCCAGAGACCTCATGGTCGCTTCCAGGCTCACCCGACAAAGGTCTGCCGATGGCGCCCTGACCAATAGGTCGTCCAGATAGGGTATGACGGCGTGACCCTGCACATGCAGGAGAGCCATCATAGATGCCATCACCTTCGTGAACACCCTTGGTGCAGAGGCCAACCCGAAGGGTAGGGCCACAAATTGGAGATGTTCGTCCCCCACTGCGAATCGTAACCAGCGTTGATGAGCCGGTGCAATGGGCACGTGAAGGTAAGCGTCCCTGATATCGATGGACGCTAGGAAGTCCCCCTGCGACAGAGCCGCGATAACGGAACGTAGGGATTCCATGCGAAACTTCCGCACCAACACGTGACGGTTGAACAATTTTAGGTCTAGGACCGGTCGAAAGGAGCCGTCCTTCTTTGGGACAATAAAGAGGTTGGAGTAAAAACCCCTGAACCTCTCTGCCGTGGGCACTGGGACCACTACTCCGTCTCTGCGGAGTCCCTCCAACACCCGGAGAAAAGCCTGAGTCTTTTCTGGGGATGGAACAGACCGATGGAATCGGGATAATGGTTTTGACGTCAGCTCTATCCTGTAACCTCGCGAGACTACGTCTCGAACCACTGATCTTGAACGTGAAGTAGCCACTTGTCCTGAAAGCGAGACAAGCGGCCCCCCACCTGTGGGGAGGCAGGATGAAAGAGTGAGTCATGTAGAGGCGGGTTTGGGGGTGGTAGTTGCTGCCCCCGCCGGCTTCTTTGGACGACTCTTGGAGCGCCACTGAGAAGCGGGCTTGCCCCCTCGGTCCGTGCGAGCGGACGGTGCTGATGACTGTGAGCCGGACCGAAAGGACCACTGCTTTGGGTTCCTCTTAACGGTATACCGTGGCTTAGGCTTATTCTGCGGTATCTTAGACTCAGCAGAATCCTTGATCAGCTTGTCCAGCTCTGTGCCAAAGAGTCTGTCACCAGAGAACGGAAGATTCTGCAGAATCTTCTTAGATGTGGCATCTGAGTCCCAAAGACGCAGCCACAACAACCTGCGGATCGCTATCGCATTGGCCGAAGCCACAGCTGAGCGAGTGGCAGTTTCCAGAGACGCCGTCCTGGCGTAGTCCGCATAGGCCCTTGCTCTCTCAGTGAGTGCCAGGACCTCCGGACTGGACCTTGCCAGGTCAGTGATACCATCCAAGCAGGTAGTAATCGCTTGTAAGGTCCAGACCGTGGCAAAATTAGGGGCAAATGAAGACCCCACAGCCTCATAGGAAGACTTGGCGAGTTGCTCGACCTGTCTATCAGTAGCATCCTTCAGCGAGGAGCTATCAGAGGCAGAGAAAAGGGAGCGTGCAGCAATTCTAGTCATGGAAGCGTCCACCTTTGGAGACTGCGACCATTCCTGAAGCACCTCCTGGGGAAGGGGAAGCGATTGTCCTTAGGTTTGCGGACATAGCGCCGCCCAGGATGTAACCTGGGTGCTCTAACCACCCTTCCAAAATTAGTGTGGTCCATGAAGGCTCCACTTGGTCTAGCCTCTGGCCGCAGCCATTGATAGACCTCCTTCGGGTGCACGACAACCTCTTCAGGGGAGTCACGAGACGCAAGGTCTCATTGATGGAGGACACCAGATCCTCCACCCCGTCTGGAGGTTCAGACACAGACACAGACCCGAAGTTTGAACCCCCATCATCTTCCTCACCATCAGAGGAACGCTCCTCCTCAGAGAGAGCCTGGAGCTCGGGTGAATCCTCACGACGAGCCCGCTTAGGGGGTCTCACAGCAGAAGAGGGAGACACCCGGGGGTAACTGGAAGGAGTAGCTGGGTTTTCCAGTCTCCTATGCAGTGCCTCCAGTGACTGCGACATGGAGG
Source organism: Allobates femoralis (assembly GCA_033576535.1). NCBI lineage: Eukaryota > Metazoa > Chordata > Amphibia > Anura > Aromobatidae > Allobates > Allobates femoralis. The sequence goes on along the minus strand of JARQOC010000004.1, from coordinate 59,173,801 downwards.
ACATCTGGGACAGCAGGGATTCATTGATCCTATTCTGCGTTTCCCATGGCCCTTGGATTACCTGAATCTCAGGGTATAGCACCGGAGCTGCTGCTGCCTCAGCTGAGCCAGCCCGGGCTTCTGGGCGTCCGCAGTTATTGCAGGACCCCTCCACCAAAGTTCCCTTGCAGGTAGCACAGGTAATGGTGTTATCCGCCGCCTTAGCAGCATGCTTCTTAACTGAGGACATATCCACAGTAGGGGTTGAGGCCAAGGCCAATAGACAAAACAAACCGGGAATCCCGGTGGCTTACCGACCGCAGTAACGCGTGGGAGGAAGCGGTGTGTGTGTGTGACCTCCGCGAGTTCCGGTCTCCCTCTGAAGTGCAGACACGTGCTGCCGTAGATCCCAGCCGGAAGTGAGAGAGAAGATGGCCGCCGCCAGCACAGACGTGGGCGGCGCCGGGAACACGCGGGAAGCACACGCACACGCCCCCCGGTGACGTCACCGTAAGGGCTGCCTCTCCTCCTCCAAGCAGCCTCTGTAATGGAGGTGCTGGAGCCCGCAGCGCGGGAAAACAGTGCGAAATCATCATGCACACATACCCAGACTGTCATCACATACAAACATGCACAGTCTACGGCCTCAGCCCCTGTGACACACAGGGTGGTCAGCCAGGGTGACCCCAGCACAGGGTACACCGCCAGATCCGCGGACCCGAGGGTAACGCGCGGTCTGAGTGTCAGGACACAGAAAGTGCCAGACACTACCCCCAGGCACACAGGAGACACAGAGTGCCTCAGTGCCGGTCCGGTCTGTAAGCACCATTTAGGGAGGCCTCGGACGGGGGTTCAGCCCAGTCCGGAGTGTAAGCACCATTTAGGGAGGCCTCGGACTGGGCTGGCTCCAGTCCGGTCTGTAAGCACCATTTAGGGAGGCCTCGGACGGAGCGGAGCTGTGCAAGGCTCCCATCTCCCACTCTCCAGAGCCCCCCAGAGAGGGATGGAAAGGAGCGCAACAGCGTACCGGAGAACACAGAGTGTCCAGGCACTAGGCCCTCCGGTACCTCCACCAGCGTGTGCCACAAAGGGTGAGCGGGGAGGCTGTCGCAGGTCCCGACTAGGACCATATTACCTTGTCTTCAGACGCCATCACGTAAGTAGTGAGAGTGCAGTGAAGTGCAAGCAAAGCGTGATCCTCCGAGCACACTAAGTTTAAAACTGAGGATGTTCCCTGCGGTAGGGGTTTATAAGCGGAGGAGGCGGTGTCTACAAACTTGTAGTACCTAGTGTGACCTCCGGAGGGCAGTGCCCTAAACCCCATTGTCTGGGTCTCCCATTATGATGACCAGAAAAATACAGCAGCACTCTGCTAAGACATATACCGTATATACTCGTGTATAAGCCGACCCGTGTATAAGCCGACCCCCCTACTTTTGCCCCAAAAATCTGGAAAAACCTATTGACTCGTGTATAAGCCGAGGGTGGACCCCAGCACAGGTATACAGCCCCCAGCAGTGTGGTATACAGGCCCCCCCCAGTGGTATACAGGCCTCCCCAGTGGTAGTATACAGCAGCCCCAGTGGTAGTATATAGCATCCCCAGCAGCCCCAGTGGTACTATATAGCATCCCCAGTGGTAGTATATAGCATCCCCAGCAGCCCCAGTGGTAGTATATAGCATCCCCAGCAGCCCCAGTGGTAGTATATAGCATCCCCAGCAGCCCCAGTGGTAGTATATAGCAGCCCCAGCAGCCCCAGTGGTAGTATACAGCAGCCCCAGTGGTAGTATACAGCAGCCCCAGTGGTAGTATATAGCATCCCCAGCAGCCCCAGTGGTACTATATAGCATCCCCAGTGGTAGTATATAGCATCCCCAGCAGCCCCAGTGGTAGTATATAGCATCCCCAGCAGCCCCAGTGGTAGTATATAGCATCCCCAGCAGCCCCAGTGGTAGTATATAGCAGCCCCAGCAGCCCCAGTGGTAGTATACAGCAGCCCCAGTGGTAGTATACAGCAGCCCCAGTGGTAGTATATAGCATCCCCAGCAGCCCCAGTGGTAGTATATAGGAGCCCCAGCAGCCCCAGTGGTAGTATACAGGAGCCCTAGTGGTAGTATACAGGAGCCCAAGCAGCCCCAGTGGTAGTATACATCAGCCCCAGATGTATATACAGCCCCAGAGGTAGTATACAGCCCCAGTGGTAGTATACATCAGCCCCAGAGGTATATGCAGCCCCAGTGGTAGTATACAGGAGCCCAAGCAGCCCCAGTGGTAGTATACATCAGCCCCAGATGTATATACAGCCCCAGTGGTAGTATACAGCCCCAGTGGTAGTATACATCAGCCCCAGTGGTAGTATACAGGAGCCCAAGCAGCCCCAGTGGTAGTATACATCAGCCCCAGATGTATATACAGCCCCAGTGGTAGTATACAGCCCCAGTGGTAGTATACATCAGCCCCAGTGGTAGTATACAGGAGCCCAAGCAGCCCCAGTGGTAGTATACATCAGCCCCAGATGTATATACAGCCCCAGTGGTAGTATACAGCCCCAGTGGTAGTATACATCAGCCCCAGTGGTAGTATACAGGAGCCCAAGCAGCCCCAGTGGTAGTATACATCAGCCCCAGATGTATATACAGCCCCAGTGGTAGTATACAGCCCCAGTGGTAGTATACATCAGCCCCAGAGGTATATGCAGCCCCAGTGGTAGTATACAGCCCCAGTGGTAGTATACATCAGCCCCAGAGGTATATGCAGCCCCAGTGGTAGTATACAGCCCCAGTGGTACTATCCAGCAGCCCCAGAGGTATATACAGCCCCAGTATTAATAAACAGCCCCCCCCCTCCTTATCATGTCCTCCCCAGGCTGCGGCAGCTGTCAAAATAACAAACAGTTTATACATCACCTTCCGACGCAGCTCCTCTCGCTCCTCCGGTCCTCAGCGTCTCCGCTCGCGGCTTCTTCTTTCTTGTTGTGCCGACTTCTGTGACCGCGCGCAGGAAATGACGTCATCTCCTGCGCCCGGTCACATGACACCGGCACAAGAAGAAAGAAGAAGCCGGCGAGCGGAGACGCTGAGGACCGGAGGAGCGGAGGAGCTGCGTCGGAAGGTGATGTATAAACTGTTTGTTATTTTGACAGCTGCCGCAGCCTGGGGGCCATGATAAGGAGGGGGGGGCTGTTTATTAATACTGGGGGACCCATATTAAGGAGGGGGGCTGTGCAGTGCAATATGCACGGCATCCCCCCGCCGTTGATGGACGGGGGGATGCCGTGCATATTCATTGCACTAATGAGGCGGCCCCACGTGACCGCCTGCGGTCACCGCGGCCCCTCCAGCTCCCGGTCACAGCCCCCCCCCCCACAGCATTACCGTATAGACCCGTGTATAAGCCGAGGGGGGACTTTTCAGCCCAATTTGTGGGCTGAAAAACTCGGCTTATACACGAGTATATACGGTAATTAAAAATGGAACAATATTAAAGCCAAGAAAAAATGAAAAACTTGAAACACTTAGCTTAAAAATATGGCCATATTGATAACCGCCCAGTAACCACGTCGAGGCGTGACTCTCATACTGGATCCATACGCTTTCAGTCACCTCCTCTATCATCTGGATTAATAACCTCCTGTTTTTATGGGCTAGTAGAAACCTGCTAACAGATAACAGTACCATAACGGGCCAGAGAGGGGGAAAAGTGCACCACACAGGGTGTGATCCCATAATCTAAACAAGAAAATATGTGCACACTATAGGATTGAGTGCTGCAGATTTTTTCTTGTTTAGATTATGGGACCACACCCTTTGTAGTGCATCCTTCCCCCCCCACCCATTGGCTCGTTATGCTATTGTTCTCTGTTAGCAGGTTTCTACTTGCCCATAAAAAGGTAGTTTTTAATCCAGACAGAAGCTGTGACTGAAGTGTAGAGACCAAGTAAGAAAGACACACCTCGACATGGCTGCTGGGCGGTTATCAATATGGCCATATTTTTAAGCTAAGTGTCTCAATTTTTCATTTTTTCTTAGCTGTAATATTTTTCCATTTTCAATTAGATGCCTTAGCAGAGTGCGGCTGTTTTTTCTTACATTGTCTGCTCTGAAGATGCTGTATAATTTACAATAGTCAATGGGAAGACTCAAAAGATGCCCTGAAGATGCCCGGTTGTCTTTTAGAGTATGTTGGCAGCATTTTTGCTTGAAAAATACTTAGCGGTTTCTTCATTGTCAAATAGAGTTTAAAAAACAAAACAAAAAACTTATTAAAAGTACAGGGCACTCCAGCAAAAAACTGCTGATGTTTCCTGGAGCATCTTCCTCTTGAAAAACTTAGAGGAATCACCCTCCCTGAATATGTGTCTCTCCCATGCAAACAAACCTGGCAAGTTGAATTTTTTTAAGAAGACCCTGCAGAAAACACCACCATTATTTTTTATTTTTCCTGAAGCGCCTTTTTTAGTGTTTTTTATTTTTTTGTTTTTGTTTTTTTTTTAGTTTTTGAGTGGTTTTTCTCATTTTTGACTGTTACATGTTGTAATTTTAAAGAAGAAATAGAATAAACATTATCTGCAGCAACAAAGGTTCGTAATATTTGGTTGCACACCCTTTGGCACTGATGAAGCCTCCAAACACTACTTGTTGCCATCAAGAAGCTTCTTGCACTTTTCAGCTGGTATTTTCTGCCACTCGTCATTTGCAGTTAGTTCAAACTCTGGCATGTTTGTAGGTTATTTTTCCTATGGCAGATTTCAGCTCGTTCCAAAGATTTTCAATGGGATTGAGATCCGGACTCATTTATGCCATTTTAAAACAATCCAATTTTTCTTTTTCAACCATCCCTGTGCAGTTTTGGATTTGTGCTTTGGGTCATTGTCTTGCTGAGAACCCACGATCTTCCACTCAAACCAAGTTTTCTTACACTGGGTATGACATGGCGCATTAAAATCTCTTGATAATTCTCTGATTTCATGATTCCTGATACAGTAAAGGCCTCCAGTACCAGATGCTGCAAACCAACAGCACAGCATTATGGATCCTCCACCATGCTTAATTGCTGGCAGGGTGTTCTTTTCCTTATAAGCTTCATTGCGCCGCCTGTAAATAAACTTGCTTTGTATTGCCAAAAAAAAGATCTATTTTTGTTTAATCTGCCTACTGAATATTTTCTCAGAAGGATTGGGGTTTGTCAAGGTACTCTTTGACAAAGATCAATCATTCCTTTTTATGTCTTTTCTTCAACAATTGTTCCTTCCTTGACCTTCGCTCATAAAGCTCTGCTTGGTTTAGTTTGCAGCATATCGTACTTGAAACCATGATACCTGACTGTTCTAGGTTGTCCTTCAGGTCTTTGAATGTTGACATGGGTTTTATCACCATTCTCCCCAAATTTGAATACATCTTGTCAATTTTCCTCTTTCCCCCACATCCAGGGAGGTTTTTGATGCTTGGCAAACTTCTTCATAACATTGCACACTGTAGAAACTGGGATATCAAGGTCTTTGGAGATGGCCTTATACCCTTTAGAAGTCTTGATGTCACATGTTGACTGCTACAGTCTATATGTAAAACTCTCTGGAGTCTTTAGAGTTATATTTCCTTTGACATTTAGTGTTGGTTTGCTGATGCTGTTGTAGTCTTTGGGCAGCTCTGCAGGTGGGAGGTTGGAGGTTGTCAGGTGACCACACCACTGGCCTTTAAATAGCATCCTCTCTCACTGGGAGGTGTCAACTATAGAGTTTCACTCTGTTTCTGACCGGCTTGGTAGTTGGATGCTCGTGTGTTCTACTGAAGCTCCGCTATCTTAGGATTCTCTTTGGGATTTTGCTGTTTCTGTCCCGGTTCGCGGGTTCACATGAGGCTAAGTCAGCCCAGTGTCAGGTAAGGAGCAGGGAAAGGGTGGTTGCCCGAACCTCCTCGCCATCAGAGGTACCTTCGGGAGCAAGGGCAGCTAGGGACCCAAGTTCACAGGACCAGACTAGCTACCTAGGTATCCTGCCCTTTACTCTTCATGCTACTCATTTCCTCACCCCCCCACCACCATTACCCATGATACTTGTGTTTGCTAATAGCAGTTCTGATATCCTCAGACAGCTCCTTTGTCTTCACCATTGTGACAAAGGATCAGGGCCTAACATGTGGCTTTTTAAAATACTGAAGTCATCATTCATTGGCTAATTCATGTCACATGGGCACCAACAATTTATTCCAGGTGACTCTCATTTGTGATTTACCACAGGTAAGTCAAAATTGGTTTCCATACTAATGTAACGTAAAGGGTGCAAATACCAGTGTGACAGCAAGCTTTAGGTTTTTCTAATTTTCCCCCTCATTGCTTTTTATTTTAAATTGTTGGTTATCATTTGCTCTTTTGTATTTAACATGAGTCTATACAAGAAAGCCGTTTCACTTGATTTATTTTTTTTCAGGAGATATTCCACATTATATACTTAATCTTCATGGGTGCCAGTAACGATGAGCAGAACTACATCTTCTATATATGCCCTATACATGGATGTCACAAAGCAGCACTCATACTCTGTTGTGCCTTGCTTCTCCTTGTAGTATATTGACATACACTGGTGAACACAGAAGAGGGCCCCTATGCAAGAACGACACACGGGCCCTTTGCAGTCCAATATCTCATTATAATGAACAATTCCACCTGTTTTGAAGGTAGATGTGGCCCCCCATACCTTTTTGAACCCTCTTCGACTGCATAGGTTTCACCAATGATGTCTCCATACACTTGTAGGGCTAGCCATGTTTTGCTATAAGTTTGTGAATAAAGGGCTGTTTCCCATTACACCAGGTTTACAATGCTTTCACGCTAAGCACATACTGTATTCTTGGGCATTTTTATGTTATAAACATTTACACATTTTTCATTAAGACTTAATCATTTTCAGTTATTCAGAACGGCTTCAAACCTCCTTAATGTCTTATGTGGTGGCAAAAATAGATGCAGGGGTATAACTGCAAAGAAACTGCTTGGGCCAATGCCGTAAATGCTGCGTGCCAGGGGGCAACCATAAGCCACAGTGCCTTGGCTAGGGCTTATTTTAAGACCTATTTGTGGCATCAGAGGTGCGTCAGCATGTACAGATCCCCTAAATAAAGCCACAAATTGAGAAATTACCCTTCGTAATTGGAGTCTACTTTCCCTCCTTCCTCCCCCCTTCTTGATTCAGCAGCATCTCTTCCCTGTGATGCTGTGATCTGTCCCCCCCTTTGGGTCTCTCCATCACCCTCTGTGACTCTCCTCCCTCACTTTCCCTTTGTTGCTCTCTCTGTCTCCTCCGCTCATTTCCTGATGGGGTGCTGGTGCCAAGCCTGAGTCAGCGGCTCTACTCTTAGCTAGAGAGGAGGGGGGGCGATTACTACACACAGGGTCCCGGGGCAGTGTCTGAGCCCCAGACTCACCCGGAGAGCCTAATGGATTGTAAATAGCACTGCCATCAGGACAGGCACAAGGATGAGGCCTGATCACAAGCAGTTGTTCTGGGACCAGTTAGAGAAGAAAGGCAGTCATGTTCCTCAGAGTTAGCAAAGTCAACAAGTGAACTCCATACGTGACGTCCATATGAACTGACGAGCTTACATAACTTACAAATAAAGACGTAACCACTGTAAATCCTATAATACGTGAACTACAGAATGTTTCATTTTTTAATTATACTAGAGCAAATTATTATTAGTTAGATTTTTATTATTCACTTAAAAAATCATGTGCAGTGGCTCTTTGCAAAAACAACCAGGACTGATATCAAGGGTTATCACATTTGCCAAAATCCCTGGTTTCCTAGGACATGAAGGACATGACCTCCCTCCATCAATCTGAGGCACAAAGTTAAAAACATTCTGTACAATGTCAGCTCCTGGCAGAGAAAGTATGGTAAGCAGGTCAGAAAAGCAATTACAGTGTCTACGTGAGGACACAAGTATAACGGTTACCCGTCAGCATGTAGGCACAATTCTTGTTGGTTACAAGGCGATGATCTTGGCGGTAACTGAAACAGGTCAAAAGCCTTGTGGTTACTAGTCAAGGTTCCAGGTGGGTTAGGTGCCATCTACATTATCTGATAAAATGAAAGGTTTATAGTTTGAAGATAACTCCTGGGGTGATTTGGATGATATTCATGAGTATCACCTTGTGAAACAGTTCCGTCGGGTTTCTGAGGTCCTGTGGCCTCTTGTAGAAGGAGGGGGGGGGGTACTAACATGGCTCAGTTTGGGGATTAAAGTCTTCTGTTTTGTGATCGGTTTCTTTATCTGCTGGGCTATTGTCTTTTTTTTATCCTTTTCAAATACTGATGATTACTATTGTTTCTGTTTTCCTTTGTTGGTTTGTTATTCACCAGGTGTCCTTCATTGCCCTGTTGTGATTTGTCCTATCTCACTCTGGATTGGGTTATATATGTTCACCTCTCACCTGACTTCCTTGTTGGCTATATTTCTATGTGGATTTATCTCTAGGACCTACTGCCCTGCAGCTTAGGGGGGTTTAGCTTTTGAGTAAACACCAGTTGAGTGCCTGCTATGTGTTGGCTTTGTTTTCCTTCTCAGTACCTCACTTCTCTTGATCACTATGGGTTTCTGTTTGTTCCTGTACACCTTCCTCTCCCCTTGTTGGCAGTGTGTGGCATCTGGCATGTCTGGGCTAAGAGCTAGACTGCCAATGTTGACATCCATTGAGGTTTGGGTCAATTTTTGGGTCATGAACAGTGCGCCAAAAGGTTTGGTTGCACAACCCGAACCTGAACTTCAAAAAGTTAAGTCATCTCTAGTGACCGGTTCTCATTACATGCTCTTTGGCTCAGCTGACTTCCTTCCTACTGAGTTAACACTATATAAATAGACTTTCGTTTTATTGTCCTCTTCACCTATATCAACCTCTGTCTCAGCTGATCTTCCTCGCCCATCTTCCTTGGACCTTCTTTGACCCTCCACTCCTTGATGTATTTTTCCTAAGCCAATCCCTCTCTTCTGGTCTTTATAACACTCAATTAATATTCTTAGCCTCCTCTGTTTTTTTTAATTCCGTAATGCGATTCTTCTTTTATCTAGACCAGTTCCTTTTAAATCCAGAATTATCAACAGATTTTCCAACACAATCTGCATTCATTATTAAATAGATCTCATAGACTTGATGAGACCGTGAGCTTAATAGAAAATCCATGCAGAATGGCTGTCTATATCTCTTTAAAGTTTAATATCAAAATGTAGTCCGTGTTTTGCCAACAGTCCGATCACACATGTTCATTAGCCTCCTAGTTTGTTCTAGTAATGCAAACACATGATCTGTTTAAAAGGATCTGTCAACTATCCTGGTTAGTGTTTTTAGAGTAAATACTTGTAATTTGCACCATTTTCAGAACCTTGTGCTAGACTATTCCTCTGTTGGTCCTCCTGGACTGTGACAACCGGCCGTTACCACTCCCCTTGTCCATAAGAGGTGTATCTGCATAGTCTCACACTATCTGCTCAGTGCTGACAGTATCATAGGGGAAACCTTGTAGACAAGAGAATTGTTAACACCTAATTGCCACTTTATTCACATATTCACATATCTGCAAGGAGTTTGTATGTTCTCTCCATGTTTGTGTGGTTGTCACGAAGGCTATGAGAAAAAGGGAAACCAGGGCACTAGATCTTCCCATCAAGCTAGGGAGCCCTGAACTATTTATAACTCAGGGGTACTCCTGATGGTGGAGAGGCCTGAGTCTCCACCCTGGCCCTGCACCTGTACAGCCCTGAACCGATTCCCACTCCCCTCCCCTAGGAGCTTGGAAGTAAAGAAGCCCACAGATAAGGACAGACAGGGGAGAACCAAAACTTAAACTCACAGCACACACAGCGATAATATAATAAGTAATATGGAGAAAACAAGTAGAAGCAGGAGACAAAAAAACAACAAGGAAGTTTTCACCAAACACCAAACTAGTAGCAACTGTTTCCAAAAACCTGAAACACCAAGCACAGGAACGGTAACGCTGGAGCATAGCTGAAGCTATAATCGGCATAGGGGACTGGGCTCCACTGGTGGAGATGGCCGTGACAGGACAGAAGCAACCAAAAACTCCAACAACAAATTACCAGCCATCAAAAGTTAACTCCTTCAAAACTGATGGCTAGTGAACACGGAACAGCCGACGCCCTCACTCTGGCTGAGCAACAAGGAAGCACAAGGTTCCATACTAGACTCCATAGTGTGAACAGAGCAGAGCGGAGCAGTGCAGGACAGTGGGTTTCCTCCGGGTACTCAGGTTTTCTCCCTTACTCCATAATGATAGGGAATTTACATTATGAGCCCCAATGGGGACAATGATCATGATGTATGTAAAGTGCCGTGGTAATTATTAACTTGCTAATATGGCCCCATTAAATAAACAGGACAACGGCAGAATAGAAAGTACTCTTATCAAACATGCCCAGGCAAAATACACCATAATATTCTCCCATTGGAAAAACTAAATCTACCGCTGCATTAATCTGTCAGCTGGTGCATGATGTAGGGACAGAGATCTTGATTCCAGGGATATGTCACTTATTGGTCTGCTTGGTGTTGTTTTGCTAAAATCCCTGTTTTCTCTGATGTAGATGTAGCAGTGCTCAGAATGCTGAGCCATGTATAGATTGACAGCTTCTTGTGTACATTGGACATTGTCAGAAGCTGCCAATCAGTGGTGGCGGTAGGTTACACATATTACCCTGACTGCCTACACATAACACCTAGTCCTCTCGTGATAAAACCCCTGCTGATAATACACTGTATTGAAACTACAATAAGCTGCTGAGCAAGTGACACATCCCTGAAATCAGGGTCTCTGCTGCTCTCTGATTAAATAGCAAAAACCTGCAGATAGATTCAATTTGAAGGAACTCGGCAAAGGTAGCAAATGGGGTGTCTGACAAGAAACTGTTGATTATTTCCACTAGGAACTCAGCAGAATTGTGAATTTCAGCTCTGGAGCGTTTACACAGGCTTTGGAATAACACAATTAGAATCCCTTGAATTGAGGCTTGGTAGCCAAGTCATCTTTCCATTTAAATCTATTCCATTGTATCGCCATACTTTTCCAATAATCCAGCTTTCAAGCTATGAATCGGAGAAGTTTTGCGTTAACAGCTAACTTCAGAGCCGGACACACTTATCATACTTGATATATTCATCATTTCATATCCAGAGGGCTCCTGGAAATTACATTCCTAAGTTATTCACAAAGGCCAGTTGCTGATAATAGGATTAAGCTGTGCTCCGGGACACTACATATGTTCTGATAATAGAATAATGCCAGTCAGCATGGGTACCCTACTGTACACCCGCTGTTTAGGAATTTAATAAAAGAGCATATACTGTATACTCCAGCCCTGCAGCGTAGTGGATACAGAAGTCATATATCACAGGTTATACCCCCCGCACACACATAAATCTGATGAAAGAAATAAGTCTGTCAAATTCAACCTGATACTTTAGACTTGACTGACCTCGAGCAGGGCTTGTTATGGAAATAAATATATGAAAATATGTGCATGTATCCTGTATTGTACTCCATATCTAGCATATATGTATCCTTTTAAGTTCTTGCCTTTAAGAAGAATATTTTCATATCAAGTATTGTATTGCAAGTTATGTACTGCGTTTAGAGGAATGGTCAAGGTTACAGGGTCTGGGAGTGTTGCCAATGTCCAGCATATTTTGGTTAAAAGGGAAGATAAAACACCGATAATGAAGGAGTGTGATGGGTCTATAGATGCCTATAGGTGAGCAGCAGACAGGAGCAGGGAGGTCGCCAGGCAGGGACAAGGCTAGGAGGTCAGGGAATAGACAAAGTCAGGATCCAAAAGCGTAGTCAGAAGGCAGCGTCGAAAACCGGGAAGGCAGCAAAAGTACAAAATCATCAGGCGGTAGAAGGGTCAAAATTCAGGCATGGTCAGAGTCAATATAATATAGCACACAACTAGATAGCTGGGAAAACCAAGAGTATATCTGGCGGTTTGCAGAACAGGCACCAAGGTATTTGAAGAGCACAGTTCCCTCTCCTAGCCTGGAGCTCATAGACTGATGAACTCATTTGGACTGCCCCTACAACCAGGCTAGATGTTGATGCATGACTGCTAACAACCACCCCACTTCTGATAGAGGAACGAAGCCTGCGCCTGCCAGACGCCTCTGCAGGGACCTCTCTCCTCTAACCAGCATCACCCACAGGAAGAGCATGGCAATGCCTAGCGACAGAGGCAGGAAACAAAAGAGCAGGTCCCATCACCGGCACCACCAGCCAAAGGAATCTGGTGCCTGCCTAGTGGCCAGGGCAGGAACAACAGTCACCGAGTCTGACGGTGACATGAGACCAATCAGCTCTCAGCAATTAGTGACCAATGATTAGTTATGTTTAATATTTTGCAACCAATTAATGAATGATCTTATTCTGGGGTTACTAGCCCCCAGAATTGTCTGTATGAATTTATATGCTTCCTAGTAAATTAGAATTTTCCCATACCTGCACCCAAGTGTGGTTATTTGTCCGTAGACATCTTATTATTATTGATTTGGAAAGCAGAGAGTTAAGGAGGGGGATATATTTTGATATCCCAACCAACCCATCCTCAACAGGGTGGGGAACAGTTTTTCTGCCAATGGCCATTTGGATATTTATAACATAATTCGTGGCCAAATAAAATTATCAACTATAAAATGATCCTGCTATATTTGATCAAACATTTAATTAACTCACCCCTAATGTGATGGCAGGAACTGTTTATCTTGGTAAGGTGTGTAATGTAAGTTGGTATTTATGATGCTGCTATTAGTAATTACTTTTACAAGTTTGCATGGTCTGGAGCGCAGTTGTGGCACCCCACCGGTCTGGTCACCACAAAGGGGTACTGCACTCAATAAACGGGTGTGGTGTTTCATTACTAAAGGAAAGAGGATGGTGAACTCAGACCACCACCAAAAACACCCAACACACCCTAGGACCCAGGGAACCATGGGCGGTCCCGGGAGGAGGCCCAGTCAAAGGGGACAGGGGAAGAACAGGTGTGGGGTGGCAGTAAATAAGTTAGGCTGGTTTCACATTCGCGCTTGCATCTGCATGCGGAGGGCATGCAGACACAAACACAGTGCAAACTCTGCCATACTGATGTGAACGCAGCGGAGATTCTCTGCATGTGTTCACATCAGTATGGTGTCCGGTCAGCCAATCAGCTGTCTCGGGGGGCGACCGGGAGGAGGAGATCAGCGGCAGAGATGTCCTCGTCCCAGCCGCAGCTGAGCTCCCGCCGGTGTTGGCGCAGGAGATTTGAAGAAACAGCTGATCTGACAGCTGTTTAAATCTCCCGTGCCAACACCGAAGAGGTGATGTCAGATCAGCTGTTTCTTCAAATCTCCCACGCCGACACCAGAGAGATCAGCGGCGGCCACTGGAGAGATTTCAATGTGATCCACAGCATTCTCCTGCGCTGTCATGCGGAGGACATTGCGGATCCGTTGAGATCCATGCATTTTTTGTGCGCTTGCATTCGCTTGCTGATAAAACAAGCGTCGCGACCACACAAAAAATGCAACATGTTGCGTTCGGAGGGCGCACAAATTATGCACATCCGAACGCAACCTCAACTGAACGCAGCAAAACGCAGGTACCATGCGTTCCCATGTTAAACATAGGAACGCAGTGCGCATGCATTTGACTGCGTTCGGAATGCTGCTTTCACAAACACAAATGTGAAACCAGTCTAAGTGTATAGTGAGTGAGAAGTAAGCTGAAGCGAGTGGAAGTGTGAAGTCATGAGTAAGAGAACAGAGAAAACCCCAGGGGCATAGGTGGGGTGAAAATTACCTGGGCGCCCGGATCCGGGACTAAGATAGTCGGACAGGAGGGGTTGGTCGAGGACCAGGGGATCGGCCCTGAACGTGGTTCGGATGCTATTTGCCCAAACCACTGAACAGGAGGCCACGCAGTCTACAGGGGCTGTGGCCGCAACCCGACATACCCACTGAGAAGGTAGCCGAACTAGAGTTAGCAGACAGGTACTAGTTGTCCGACAAGGGCAGTGGCTGGTAGATCGGGGCACTGCATGCAGAGGAGCAGGCAGGAGTGGCGCAGAGGTAGCACTGGGAGAGTGACTAGAAAAGCTATCCCGATTCCTTGTGGACAGACCAGAAGGAAACTTGGTAGAGAGAAGCGCCCGGCAATCAGTTGCAACTTCAGTGAGTAAACGGTTACAGAATTCCAACTCTGTGTGAGACTGATTTGTTCTCCGCCTGCAGAGCCACCGACTGCAAAGGCAGATGAGACACAGAGACCCAGCACAACCTTACACACCCTAGCAACTAAGCACATCTGCCCCGAGGTACTGCTCCACCTATGGGAAGCGACGACATCAGGCTGCAATCCCAACAACCCCAGAAGTCTGACTGGCAGCGTCAGTCCTCTTGACAAAAAACCATAGGTGGCATCACAAACTTTTATCCTATGAACTTTATTCTCATCTATACCTTTAAGTGTAATGGTACCTTTACACGCCGCTACTGGATGGTGGCAACAACCGGTACATGAGAGAAATGTATCTTGCACCGCCAAATCAACCCGAGGTAGCGGCGTGTGAAGACGGTTGTAGCCACCCGCCAGTGGCGGCACCTGTTTCAGAGCACTGCCTAAAACAGGTGGTTACCCAGCCGATGGTAGCGACCTGTATCGGCGTGTAAAGAAGGAACAGAAGGGTTGTTTCGACACCAGGCTACGTACCTGGTATGTAGCTGAGGCGTGACACAGGCTCTGGGTTACCGCGCCCCATCAACGATCATTGGAGGAAGCTCCTGCGTTACGATTGGTAGTCGCTGCATAGGGAGGCATATTTAAGGAGCTGACCAGTCACACTACACAGTTGCTCAAGCGTCATGTATTAGTCAGCTCCTGCGCTGCTGGCCAATCATGATGTTATGGTATTGTCCTATCAGCGTACGAGCGTCTCGTAATCCACAATTGTGGCACGCCTATGTGTTGTCCCTGCTGCACCTGGTCCGCCCATATTAGCTTGTTGTAGCGTGTGTAAATGAGTAAGGTGCTCTGCAGAAGGTAACTTGAGACACCCGGTGGTGTATCCAGAGATAGATGTAACCTACCGTAGCGCACCTTGTTGCGGCGTGTAAAGGTGGTGCGTTTACCGTTGGCAACCGTTTGTTCGTGCTCGTGCACGTGAAGCACCCGGTTGTTGCCACCATCCAGTATCGGCGTGTAAAGGTACGCTAAGTGTAACCTACCGTGGCCTGTGGGGTTTGCGCCCCCTCTTGGTGGTATGTTATTGCCAGGCATTGTGCAGGTTCTGGGCCACTGGCTGTTTCTTCTTGCAATATCTTGATGGCCCTGTCCTTAAATTGTGTGAAATCTAGATCCGGATTTTGCATGGCCATTATACGCAGCTGGATTCTGTGTGCAGGGGACAGAAGCCCCTTAATAAACTGTTCTATGAGCAATTTATTCTCTTCTGGTACACCATTAGGGTCTGTCTGTTTCATTAAGCGGCAAAAGTAGGAATGGGGCACCAGTGTGAACAACAGTCCCAAGCAATCCCCGCAGATGCAGCTGGTCACAATAAACCGCGGTGCCAGTCCAAAGACACAGACAGCACAATTCAGATAGAAAAGACGGCACTCTGCCAGTAGCTAGTGACCCGTTGAAGCTCAAGGAGCACGAAACGGTGACGTCGTCACCTCTGCCTTTCCCCCTCCCTGCAACATGTAACCAGCAAACTTGAATAAAAGTGCAACGCTGACCGGTGAGTGCCGTCTTTTCTATCTTAACTGTCTGTTTCATTGTCCTCAGCGCTTCCTGGAGGTTTAAAGCAAAGTCTCTTATACTGTCCTGCACCCTCTGTTTACACCCTAAGAACCTTATTTTCAACTTTGCAGTAGTACGGGTGTCAAAGCTGACTTTCAATCTGGCCATCAGTTGTTCAACAGTGTCTTTATAGGTACCTTTACACTAGGCAACTTTTCTAGGAATTTCACTGGCAACTTACTGGTTGCAGTGAAATCATGGAGACATTGTTCCATTTGTACACAGCAACAAATATAACAATGTGTCCATGATTTCACTGCAACCAGTAAGTTGCCATTGAAATTCCTAGAAAAGTTGCTGCGTGTAAAGGTACCTGTCAGACCAGGACTTTATCTCCCCCCTGCATCAGTTAGCTGTCCGATCAATATGCTAACTCGTTGGTCTTCCCTCAGGGAATACACTTTATGCAAACTGTGCAGTCTCTCCCTGAAGTCTGTCAGGGTATATGCTTCCCCTGAGTACTGTGGCAACTACGTAGCTCCTGGTGTGTACGGCATTACCAGGGCCATGGCTGGTACCACAGCGGCAGCTGGAGCTTCGACTGGTACGGATGCTGCCCTGGAGGTGTGGGCTGGACTGTGGCCCCTCGTATGAGCTCTTCTCCACCTGGCTCCGACATTTTCCTCCCCATTAGTGAACCCTATCCTTCCAGGTCCTTCACTTCCGTGGGGATGATCAGCTTTAGTTCCGCCGATGGGACAGGGTTGCTCGTCCCCACCGGATGTCGTTAGAGTGCAGCTTGGGCTTTTCTTCGTGCTCGATGTAGGGTGTAGGATACGCCCCCTGGGTTTCCTGCGTGCCCCACGCCACAGCAATGGCAACGGTCAAAAACACACAGTGCAACACAGTTCACGGCACACAATACCCGTTGGTATGAGGCTACTGGGTCCTGTTCGTGATGCCAGAAACTGATGGGCCCCAGGGCCATTGGGTACTCGGCTCCGGGCTGTGGGGCTTATGGGGAGTCACATGACTTTGGGTTCTTCTTTAAAGAGTTTTTAGGGAAATATAGGAAGGATTATTCGTGACACCACCTGTGGTTTGCGGCTACCAGTGGCCGCCTCTGCTGCAGAACCTCTGGGGACGATTGAAGGGCAGCTGGGATGGAGTTGCTCCCCACAGGTGGAGTGGATCCCCAGGGCAGTGGATGTTGAAAGGGTGTAGGGTGCAGGATGAAGGGCGCAAAGCAACAGACAGACTCACGGTTTGTTGGTTCCTCAAGTCCTTTACTGGTGATACTGGCACAAGG
Organism: Allobates femoralis; assembly: GCA_033576535.1. Taxonomy (NCBI): domain Eukaryota; kingdom Metazoa; phylum Chordata; class Amphibia; order Anura; family Aromobatidae; genus Allobates; species Allobates femoralis. The sequence continues at coordinate 59,156,734 of JARQOC010000004.1, read as the reverse complement.
ACAGATAATGTTACTGAAATCCGGCAACCTGGGAGCAACTCGGGGTTCTCCTCACCCAACAAGTTCTGAGGCCACCCTGCTTTGCTTTTGTGGCGCCCCTGCGGTACGGTCGCCACTAGGAGTTGCAGCAACCAGGATCAGTAAGTCCAGTCACCCATACACACACCCAACACACCCCAGTACTAGGGCGGGGACTCTAAGCCCAGCTATGGGATGGCAGGAGGAGACAGGTGGTGGGTGGGAAGATAGCACAGGAAATGGTCAGGAAAGAGGAGAAAATCAGAAAACACCTCAGGAAGTTAGTCAGTAGTTAGTCCAAGAGCCAGCCTGTGAGCAGTCAGAGAAACACCTGGCGGCCTGTACCATCATGAGGCTTGTTCTGGGTCACGGGCTACAGACTGTAGAGAGAGAGAAGGAGTCCTACGGGTACGGGTAGTGAGCAATCCACCTGTGCGCTGAAGGACGGGTCAAGAACCAGGGAACCGGCCCTGAAGTGGTAAGGAAGCTCCACGCTCCAACCAAAAACACTGATAGGCTGCATGGTCTTTACGCCCCATGGCCCATCTCCCGGCGCAACAAAGAGAAGGCCGCCGTACTAGGGTCAGAGGATCAGGCAGGTCTCCCAACGAAGGCCTGTGGCCGCTAGATCAGATCTTTGCGTGTGGAGGCGCATGCAGGAGGGTGGAAAATAGGCAGCGCTGAGAAGAGAGGTCCACAGAAAGGGGATGAACTGGACGAGCCATCCCGGCTGCTATAAGACTACCAAAGCCGCTACTGCACTGGCTTGTAACTTGAAACACCTGACAAGAAAAGCCAAGTAAACTGGATCATGTCTGACTGTTTATTCTGCGCCTGAGGAGAGGGAGACTGAAACACCGAACAGGCAGCAGGAGCCTGCCTGAGAGTGTCCCTGATCCCTGCCAGCAGCCAACTCAGCCCCGCTGGCCCTGCACCCCCAACGAACCTATCACCTCCATAAACTATTCAGTTGCCCTGGGGACCCGCTCTTCCTGTGGAGAGCCAAACCATCATAGCTACTACCCTCATCATCCCCAGAGGTCCAGACTGCAGCAGCGGCCCATCTGGCCGCCTTCCATGGTTGGCGCCATGACATGCACTCTTTTATTTTATTTTTATATTTTTCTTTTCATCCCTTTTTCAACTAGCTGATCGCTCGACGAGGGGACCACGGACCATCATACCACCGTGACATCCCACAGCCCAGACGACGTTGAGAGGGCCCGATTCCGAGAACCCCATAGCCCCCGCCACGGCGAGTCACTTTCTCTACGGGGCCCTGCTGCTGTTGTAAGCGGAGCTGCGGCCCTTTCTCTCTCTCTTCTGCAGTGTGGCGGTATGGCAGGCAGCTCGAGTCCTTTTCCTGCCCCACTTCTCAGACGGCTGCATCTGGTCTCTTCATGCTGTTTTTCCTGCGGCACTTTGGTGTGGATGGGGGACTTGGAATCCCCCACCCTCTGGTATTGGCTGCCAGGACATTAGGCCCTGCACAGCCTCTGACTCTGGTGTCCAATTCTTGGCGCTCTCTACTCTGGGGTGAGCTCCACACCGCTCCACTCCCCAGGCTCTCCTCGACTTCTTCAGACCCTTGCCTTAGGTCCCTGAAGCTAGGTTCAGCTATCCTAGGATGAGCTTAGCACTGCTCCAGTGCACAGGATGTCTTCCTCAGTACTGCTCTGTACTGAACGGACTAACTGCGCCCCAGACCAGAATGTGTAGGGGAGCTACCCTGAACCTGGGCTTAGAGCTCCCCCTTCAGGCCTGGAGGAAGTAAGGTGTTGTGTGCTTTGGTTTTGCCTGGTGAGGATACCCTCTGTTGCCCTCAGGTATGACACTACCCCCTGAGGGAGATAATGTCATTGTGGTTTACGGCTCTGGGGTGCCACAGACCCCCAATTGCTTCCAGGCTGCCTGGATCTCCATTACCATCTGTACCAGTGCCCTGGCGTGCATCATCAAGCATCAAATAAAGGTAAAGGAAAGTTTCAGCATTGTGTCCTCTAGTCATTTACCGCGCCATCAGTCCTGCACCCCACCGTATGCTATTCCAAGCATAGACTGTGTAACCTGCCCTGGGCCTTTGCTCTATCCGTGGAGAGCAGAAACACCTCAGCTGTATTATCAATGGCCCCAGAGGATCTGATTGCAGCTTTGGCCATCCATCTCCATGGGCGAAACCCACGGGTGGCGTCACGTTAATTCTCATACAATATTATCTCCTTTTTATTGACACTGTCACCACCTCACGGCCCGGTGCCCTTGCCCTGCAGCCTGCCTCCTCTCCTCTTATCTCCCTTACCTCCTCACGTCCTGTCCAGGGGCAGGGGGCCCGTGCTCCGGTCATCCACCGTCGCTCCCTGAGGTCCAGGTCCCGTCCACGCTGACTTGCCGCCCGGGTCCACACTCCCAGGCCTGCTGCACTTCCTCCATCTTCCATCCCAGGGCACACATAGGGGGCGGGCCCGCATACTTACAGGCATTTATAGAGACAGCTCACCCTTACTCCGCCCCTTCCTCCCGGCCTATCACCAGCAGGCTTTGGGGATAAAAAGGTCTCAGACACTCAAGGACTTTGCCAGGGCAACTTCTATCTTATTGAAGTTGCAGCTCCAGGTCTCTCTCTGTTAGGGCTCTGCAGTCTGGTTCTCTGTATTTAACCTGTGTTCCTTTTGTCTTAGGATCAGCTTTGGCAGTTCTTCTGAACTTCGTGCCCTGGCTCCTGTGCTGTTACCTGCTGTCTCTGGTCGGCTTCTACCCGCTGAGTTCTCCCTGATTAAGCCTGTTCCCTGTCGTACCCCTAGGGTCGGTTCAACACGGGTGTCCGCCTCATCGGCCCCTTCACAGCTGTTCAAGGGGAAATCCCTGTTAGGGGGTCAATCCATCCTTGGGCTCCTGGGAGGTACCCCGGTGTTGTGGTCCCGTGGCCTTCCTTTGGGGCGCCTTACACATATATATCTGTACCTTGCAATAAAGCTTTTTGAATCTGATTTCCTGGTCTGGCTCACCCTATCTGGTATCAGCAGCCACCATACGTGCGGTCCAGTGGGTCCCCCCAATAGACCCGTCCGTAGGGCGTAACAGACACAACCAGGGCCCTGGATCTGGGTCACGATCCCGTGACATCCCCAAAGAACTCCCGACCCGGTTCCGAGCACCCCGGGGCCCTGGGGGCACATCACTTCCAGTAATATTTGTCTGCTGGTTTGTGTGAACACACAATTTTTTATGTAATTAATTATCATTCAAAATATGTTTCAGGTGACAGGTAAAAAAAAAAACTGTTCTACATGTTAATAAGTGTGGAGCCCACTGGGACAGGGTACTCGGTACCGGACCGGGGTATATGCTGGGGATGTCACGGCAGTCTTGGTCCGGACAGTGCCCCGAGCCCACAAGTAAATGGGGGGAATATTTACAGGGGAGTTTGTCGTGACGCCACCCATGAGTTGTGGGCAGGGTGATCACCGCTGCTGCAGAACCTCCGGGGATGATGTTTGGCAGCCAGTGATGTAACGGCTCTTCGCGGGTAGAGCTTGGTTCCCCGGGGCAGTGGTAGTAATTGTCTATGATTGATGCTATGGATGTTGCAGGATGGGGATGATAGTGGAGGCGATGGCAGTTTATGAGGGAAAGCAGGGCTTGAGTACAAGAATCACACACACTCACGGTTTTGTCGTTTTCCAAGTCTTTACTGCAGATGTTGTTAGCAGAGTACTGTCCACGGAGTCTGTACCGGGGTCCACCCTGACCTGGTCCTCAGCTTCCCACTCCTGGACTGTGTGTGTGGCCCTGCTGCCGCTTCAGCTGAGCTGCTGGCCCTGTCTCTCCTCACAGGTACCCCCTTTGCTAGGCAGCTTGAGTCTTTCCGTGAGCTTCTGACCCTGCCGTGTTGCTTTGCTGAGATACAGTTTAGATCTATAACATCCACTACCCCGGTGTTTACTGTGCTGCGTGTGTCAGTCATAGTTTCGGATCCAGTATCCAGTCTGTGCGATCCTCCGGTCGAGCTATGAGATAATTCAGTCTCCCAGATGTGTTCCTTGTACTCCTTTCCTCAGACCCTGGCTAGGCTTGGAATCAAGTAGCAGACTGTGGAGAAACCTAATGCAGCCTCTTTACACCACAGTCTCCCTTTCTCAGTTCTCCCAGGAACTGAACTAACTACTTACTCTTGACACTAGAATATATAAGGGAGCTGCTTTAGCTCCCCCTTCTGGCCTAGAGGCGCTAGTGCAGTGTTCAGTGTTGTGTGGGTGGTGTGGGGGAGTTAACCCTTGGTTGATGTTACTGTGGCATATTAACCCCTGGGGTGCCACATAAGGAATAACACTATTGCTGGCCATTGGCTCAAGTGGTTAGCACTGCAGCCTTTGCAGCACTGAGGTCCCGAGGTCCTGGGTTCAATTCCCACCAAGGACAACATCTGCAAGGAGTTTGTATGTCTCCCCGTGTTTGCATGGGTTTCCTCCGGGCACACCGGTTTCCTCCCACATTGCAAAGACATACTGATAGGTTGTTTAGATTGTGAGCTCCAAGAGAGACAGCATTACTGATGTACTGTATGTAAAGTGCTATGGAATTAACAGTGCTATATAAATTAATAAATATTATTATTATTATTATTATTATTATATGGCTTGTAACCTGCATTTTTCACCACATTGCTTCTTTATGAGCTATATCTTCAATTTCAGTTCTCTCTAAGCTAGTGGGTAGAGGTCAGCAGATATGATGTCTCCCATACACAGTACACACAGTCATAAGGTGTTCCTGATCTCTCTCTGACTCATCTTTGTTTTTGCAGTGCACAGGCAGAAGCTGCAGCAGCATTGGGGACATTATTCAACCCTACTGAGAAGTGTAGATGTGAATCCAGCACTCTGATGAGATAAATTACTTGACCGAAGTTTTAGCTGGGATTTGCTTTTCCTTCTGTGTCTGTATAAAAAAAAATAGGTTCTGTAACATAATACTTCAATTAACCGGCAGTGTGCCTAGGTTAGACAAAGGAGTGCATGATAAGTTCAGGAGATCGGTCAGTGTAGACGTAGAGGCTCATAAATGGAGAAAGAAACATATATTCATTGATAAGATAGACGTCTAAGTTTATTTCTACTAAACTCTCAGGTATATAACAATTCTCCAAAGCATGTACCAGGATGGGAGGGGCCATGTACCACAATGTGGGATATATACTGTATATACCAGGATGGGAGGGGCCATGTACCACAATGGGGGATATATACTGTATATACCAGGATGAGGGGGAATGTATCAGGATGGGGGATATATATTTATACCAGGATGGGGGGCAATGTACCAGGATGAGGGGACATATAGACCAGGATGGGGGGGTCAGGTACAAGGATGAGAGACATATATACTGATTGTAAGACGGACACTGGCATTATAAAACGGACCCCATTTAACATTAAAAAAAAATTTTTTCTGTTTTCTTTCACCAAATTTGGGTGTGCGTTTTATAATCCAATGCGTCTTATAAAGCGAAAAATGGTAACTGTGGACCTTTTTTGAATTATGGTACATATTTCTATCTGAAATTAATGTAGTTGGTTCACCGGCAGTCCTACATAAATTCATAGACAACTTCCTCACATTTCTATGTCTGTGACTCTTTTCTCATTATCATCCTTCTACCGCAGCTTTGTCTGAACTGTAATTCATGCTGGTTGGACAAGCAGAGACATGTATATACAACAATTCAAGATCCGCGGGTCGCCTGTCCCACTTGTCAATCACTACAATGTAGGATTGGTCCATATAGCACAAGTCAGCAGGACGCTGCTTATCCCTCAGACGGGGTTAACATTCCTAAACAGTGTGTCGGAGAGATGGAAACAGCCACAAGTGTGCAAAGCCTCCAGCAAATGTTCATTGCTAGACTCCGTTCTCCACCTCAAAGGAAAAGGACATTTGTAGTGCGGCTGTGTCATCTGTTCATACTTTAGTTTGGCTCAACAATAAAGGCAAGGAAAGAACCATCCAAAACAATGCAAGTACATGAAGAATGTCAGCTCCTGGGGTCACTAAAGGGGAAGCTTCTTTCTTCTTACAATGGGTAGGGAACCAGAAAGTATTTCCTTAGGGGCACGTGTGAGCAGGTCCTATAGAGAGTGGATTTTCTGTCTGAAGTTAATGGGAACATACCCATTTCAGAGGTTTAGTCTGAGATATGTATCTACATCCTGAACATTGAAATTGCAATGCCAAGAAGAATGAGGGTATTATGGAAATCATAGCATCAATACACATGATAATTAATTTTATGCAAATAATGAAAAAATGGAGACAAGATTTTCAAAACAAAAAATTGTAATGATATGCTGCCGTAATTGTCGACCAATCCCTTTGCAGATGTGCTCGATGGGAGACAAGTCTGGAGACAGTGCAGGCTTTTGTAGCACGTATAGAAGCATGCCAGCTGCGCACAGTAGCACAAGCAATATGCGACCTGGCATTGTTGTGTTGAAAAATGCCTCCTGGGATAATTGGAAAAACGTATGTTCCATTGCTGATCCATCTTTTTTTTTTTTTTTAATAACAGTCGTAGGGTCAATCTCGAGCAATGGCGACTTGATGGATGAACGCTCTATAGGAAGATTGATCTTGTGCAGCCTAGATAGGTCCAACAACGTCTTTTTCGCCGTTATTTAGATAGCAACAAGCCATTGGGTTGCTGGTCTTCCTCTTTACCGTGTTCCTTCTATTCTTCCTACCATGATGTCCTTCTCCAGAGATTTTTCTCTTTGTACGATGTGTCTAATGTAGACAAGTCGAAGCTTGGTGATCCTTCCTTCAAGTGACATGTCTGGCTTGGTTTGTTGGTTCTTCTTTTCATCCGTGGTATTGATAAATCCTTCTCCAGCTCCACATTTTGAAGGCATCAATTCCTCTTCTGTCTTGTTTCTTTATCATCCCTGTTTCCCTTCTGTATGTTATTACAAAAAAGCCCAGACTATGCGCGAGCCATGTCTTCATCACCAGTAAAAGGTTCCTTGATGTGAATATCTTGTCCAGTGACTTCATTGTTGATTTTCCCATAGCTATTCTCCTACTGACTTTCAGTGTCTTTTCTCTATCTTGAATGATCATTAATCCAAGTAGGTTGAAGTCCTTTACCGCTTCTAGTTTGTCACTGTCCATCTCACACATGTCCCTGTCGTACCTGACTGTAGTCAAAATCTTTATCTTCTTTGGGTTGTGTCCCATGTTGGAGCTTTCCAGCTTGACACTCCTTAATAAAGCCTACATTCTATCTAGGCTTGCTGCTATCAGTGTTGTATCGTCTGTGTATCTTAGATTGTTGATCCACCAATTTTGATTCCTTCTTCTTTTTCGGCAAGTCCAGCCTTCCTGAATATAGCCTTTGCATAGAAGTTGAAGAGAAATGGTGACAGGATGACGCCTCGTCTGACGCCTCGCTCTACATTGAACCATGTCGTGTGGCCGTGTTCTGTTCAGACTGATTCATTCTTTACTGCAAGTGAAATTGATCGTCACATTCCAAGCCTATGGCATCAAACAGCATTGTAGACAAACCATCAGAATTCATTTGTACATTGGGCTGTAGGCAGAATCTGCAGCTGCAGGTGTTCTACTGACCTCACGCCACCGGCTATAATACTGCAGAGCAACATGGAAATGTATGCTGAAATGGAAGTCTATCTTCATCAGCGATGATTTCACTTTTGCCTTAGATGCAACTATAGCTTGTGGGTAATGTGATGAAGAGGTCTTTACGAGTTAATTTCACAACATTCCTACTCTGTATATGTATGGTAGTCAGACTCCCACTACTTTTCATTCCAGGCATCCTAACAGCTCAATGTTACATTGTTTTGGTCGTAGAACCATTGATACTTCTGTTTTGATAACGTGTCCCAGGATCTATTCTTAAACACAATACCAGGCTGCATGTTGATCGTGGTACTATGAGCAGCCTGCATGTTCTAAATTTGCTATCATGATCTGTAGCATCTCTGACCTTGTCTCCCATTTGAGCACATTTTGACTGTCATTGGTTACCAATTGCAAAGAAAGCTGCCAGCAATGGATCTTGATGATTTGCATTCTACATTAATCAGACAAACATTAATAACCTCACTCAGAGCTGACAAGGTGAGTAAGTGTGAGGAATTCTGCACTTGGTGCTCATACTTCATATTGAATAAATGAAAGGGAACCTGTCAGGTGGTTTATGCCTCCCCAACTATCCCTGTCTGTAGCTGCAGCTTTATAATACCAGTCTACTCAACCCTGTCTGAGCTCATAATGTGAAAGGTGAAAAAAAAGCATTTATGTACTTACATTTCCTTATGTAGTGAGGCAGTCAGTCTCCAGCTTGGAGGAGGGAGACTGTTTGGCAGGTTAATAGTTAACATTTCAGCCTTATGTTGAGAGACCTGATGTGATGTCATAACCATGTGACTACAATAGGCGGAGCTAAGTCCCCATAGAACATAATGATTTGACTTGCTTAGCCCTGCCCACTATGGTCACATGATCATTACATCACACAGGTCCTTTAGCCATGCAAGTTAATAGTGAGTTAACTATTATCCTGCCAGTCTCCCTCCTCCACAGTGTAGACTGAAATGTAAGTGTATAAATGCTTTTTTTTCACCATTTACATTACACCATGAGCTCAGATAGGGATGATTAGAATAGTATTATAAAGCTGCAGGTACAGATAGTGATAGTTGGAGGGCATAAACCACCTGACAGGTTCCCTTTAAGATGTTTTGAAAATGTTGTTTTCATTTTTTTACACATTTGCATATCAATACCATCCACTGCAACTAATCCACCTGTCTCCCTGCTATTCCCGTTTCTCCTCTCTACCAAGCAGTTCACTGGGTTCCCATTACTCAGAGGCTCCAATTCAAAACCCTAACCATGACATATAAAGCCACCCACAACCTGTCTCCTCCATACATTTGTGATATGATCTCCCAGTACTTACCTTCACACAACCTGCGATCCTCTCAAAATCTACTTCTCTCCTGCCCTCTTATCTCTTCTTCCCACAACCGCATACAAGATTTCTCTCACACATCCCCCATGCTTTGGAACTCTCGGCCCCAACACATCAGACTCTCTTCTACCATGAAAACATTCAAAAGGAGCCTAATGACCCACCTCTTCCAACAAGCCTATAACCTACAGTGGTCCTCAGTCCACCTGTCACGTACCCACTTTTCAGCACGTGACTTGGGGTTGCGCCTGTAAGGGTTAATCTATCTCCTCTCACTCAATCCAGCACTCGACCTCTGTCCTATGCTGAAAGGGAGCATCAATCACACCCCGAATCACACACGCTGCCACCACCCACCGGATTTTGGAGGGCCGATGAGTTCCCCTAAACTAAGACTTATCAGACAATCAACAACACCACACCTTCCTCGGGCTGTGAATTCTTAGAGTATACAAGGTTCAGACTTATTAAAGTTTAAAGCTTTAATATAAAAAGTACAGTGCTTACATAAAAAGATGAAATAATAAAATGACATACACATATGCAAACAATGAAATAAAAAGGAGAAACTTACAGAAACCTAAACTTCGACTTCTGTTGCCCGATGGGGAGAGCAGGAATTTGGAATGATGATCACAGCAGCTTCGGCTGACCCATCTCTGTGACATGGAGCTTTAGCTGCGAGAGCCCAGATATAGACTCAGACTGGGGGGTCAGATTCTAGACCGGCCTTCTAGTTTAACATTCTACTTCTGGGTCTATGATTGGACACTCACTAATTTAGCCATGCATATATTATTTTTTTTAAATGCTCCTTTGTCTAAAACAATTCTTTTCCCACAGTAAATTTCAACTGCTATACTACCCATTTGGTAGAGTCTTTGATCCCCTTCTCTTGCTAGCTACAGGTGTGAAGTTTGTCATTCTCTGCTATTCCCGGGATGCCCCCCTGGGGAGACTAGAGTCAGTGTGACTGCAAAGTTAGTGTGTCCTTATATAAAACAAGTTGTGATCTCTTGTAGATGGACATGGGATTTAACCCCTTACTGTTCTAGTTTCCAGTCCCTGAGATACATATTTCACTACACCACCAAACCACCGTACAACCAGTTCTACCCTCTCCTACTGTATTCTTACCCATCCCTTGTAGACTGTGAACCCTCATGGGCAGGGTCCTCTGTCCTACCTACTATATCCTGACCCATCCCTTGTAGACTGTGAGCCCTTGTAGGCAGGGTCCTTTCTCTTCACCTACTGTATCCTCATCCATCCCTTGTAGACTGTGAGCCCTGGTGGGCAGGGTCCCCTCTTGTCACATAAAGTGTCCTCACCCATCCCTTGTAGACTGTGAGCCCTCATGGGCTGGGTCCTCTCTTCTCACCTACTGCTTCCTCACCCGTCCCTTGTAGGCTGTGAGCCCTCACAGGCAGGGTCCTCTCCCTTCACCTACTGTATCCTCCCCTATCCCTTGTACACTGAGAGCCCTCGCGGGCAGAGTCCTCTCTCCTTCCCTACTGTATCCTCACCCATCCCTTGTAGCAGGGGCGGACATATCACCGGTTCAGCTGGTAAAGTTACACCGAGGCCCTTGAGGGAGAGGGAGCCTGATGAGCTGCTGAGGCTTCCGGGTCCATCAAAGAACCCACGGCAGCATCAGACTAAGTGGAGAGGAGGGGGCGGTACCTGAGTGATCTGCAGACAGAGGGTGCATCTCCTCTGCACTTGTCCTGGTTCTGTGATGCTGGTCTTGGAGACTCTGCAGTCGCACAGTGTGTGGGTCCCACACTGTGGGACGTTCCTCATCTGCACGCTTCACAGTGGGGAGGAGAGCTCTGTGAGCCGGGATACACACAATCCTTCACATCATGCAGATTGCTCTCATGTGGATCTGCACAAGGTGGGTGAGAGGGGGAGGGAGAGAGAGAGAGATAAGTGTACCTCAGAGAGTCACACAGTGGGGAGAGTGTCAGCGCACAGGGGAAGAGAGCGAACAGGGGGAAAGACACAGTGCACTAGGGTAGAGACCAAACAGGGGAAGAGTGACAGCACACATTGGAAGAGAGCGAACAGTTGGGAGAGACAATGCACAGGGGGAGAGTGACAGCACACACAAGAGAGAGAGACAGTGCACAGGGGAAGAGAGAACACAGGAGGAGAGATGGCGCACAGGGGAAGAGAGTGAAGCGAACAGGGGGAAAGACACTGCACAGGGGAAGAGAGCAAACGGGGGGAGAGAGACTGTGAAGAGGAGGAGAGAGCGAACAGGGGGGAAGTGACAGCACACAGTGATAGGAGAGTGCGGCACCCCAGGGGTTAATGTGCCACAGTATCAACACCAGGGTTAACCCCCCACACAACCCACTACACTACACTAGCGCTTCCAGGCCAGAAGGGGGAGCTAAAGCACCTCCCCTATATATTCTGGTGTAGAGAGGAAGTGAGTAGTTCAGTGTGGTGCAGCACTGAGGAAGAAGGACTGTGGTGTAAAGGAGCTGTCTAAGGCTCCCCCACAGTCCGCTGCTCAATTCCAGGCCTAGCCAGGGTGTGAGGGAAGGAGTCAATAGGAACAGAGGAACACGTCTGGGAGACTGAGTTACCCCATAACTCGCCCCGGAGGAGCGCAAAGATCGGATTCCGGATCTGAAACTGTGACTGACACAAGCAGCACAGTAATACCGGATTAGTGGAGGTTATAGACCTGCACTGTACCACAGCGAAGCAACACGGCGGGATCAGAAACACACGGATAAGACTCAAGTTGCCTAGCAAGGGGGTACCTGTGAGGAGAGACAGGGTCGGCAGCCTAGCTAAAGCAGCAGCAGGGCCACACACACAGCGCAGGAGTGGGAAGCCAATGACCCGGTCAGGGTGGGAGCAACCCGGCCCCAGTACAGACTCCATGGACAGTACTCTGCTGAACAACAACTACAGTAAAGACGTGGAACACTACAAAACCGTGAGTCTGTGTGATCCTTGTGCTCAAGCCCTACTTTCCCTCACAAACTGTACTCATCATTACCATTATCCCTACCCTGCACCATCCGTAGACTATTATCACCACTGCCTCGGGGAATCCAGCTCGGCCTGTGGAGAGCCGTTATATCATCAGCTGCCAAACATCATCCCCAGAGGTTCTGCAGCAGCGGTGGTCACCCTGACCACACACCATGGGTGGCGTCACGACTTTCTCCCCTGTAAATACCCCCATTACTTGTGGGCTCGGGACACGGTCCGGACCAAGACTGCCGTGATACCCCGGTCCGGTACCGAGTACCCCGTCCCAGTGGGCTCTACAAGAGCTCACAGGGGGAGAGACAGTGCACATGGGGGAGAGAAACAGCGCACAGGGGAGAGAAACAGGCCACAGGGAGATAGAGGTAGCACACAGGGGAAGAGAGACATTTTCCAGAAGTCCTTGTCTTTGGTAGCTTCCCTGAATATTTCACAGACATGAATAAGCTGTATTAGGGCCGCTTTACACACACCAACTTCTGTGTCCAACTTCTGAACAGATCTCTGGTTGCAGTGAAATCATGGACACATTGTTCCATGTTGTGGCTGTGTACAAATGTAAGAATGTGTCCATGATTCCACTGCAACCAGAGATCTGTTCAGAAGTTGGTCACAGAAGTTGGTGTGTGTAAAGCAGCCCTTATACTATGAACGGCTTTTGTTACCAGTGTTGGTCTGGCCTGCAGGGGTACCGGTTTAACGCCCGGTGGGCCCTGCTCCCTGCTGCTCCTGCTCCCCGCTGTCACTCTGCAAGTGTGCACTGCAGCCGGCAGTACTGCCACCACCCGCAGTGCATACACAGAACACGGCCGCAGCACCCAAACCCCCAGGTGATGAGCAGTCTACTTACATGATGAGTAAAGCCCCGGGTGGCCCCTGAACTCTCACTTGCCTGAGACGCAGGCTCGGAGGGGCCCCTCTTCTCATTGTCAAATGCCACTGCAGCCTGCAGGTGATTTACCCCCAGCTGCGTCCTGGGGCCCTGGAGCAATGGCCGCAGCTTCTGACATAATTGTTGTGTCCAGCAGGTGGCGGCACCACACACTGAGGCTGCTTCCTGCTGATGTGAGGAGTGTGGAGCTGCCGGCACAGGAAGGAGCCCAGGACACTGGGTGAAGTCCAGCGCCCCCTCCCGGTCACTACCGCTGCTGTGGTGAATAATCCAGGGCTCGTTCTGTCTCCCCCTCCCTCTCTGTTATCACTACAGGCAGTCGGGACTGAGGGAGGGGGAGGACATGGCAGCATCTGCAGTGCCGTCACAGGGGCCTGCACATCATCCATAGTCCTCTCTGTCCTCCATTCCTTCCTAGCAATCGTCCTCTGTGTTGGATGGTTTCTGTCCTGAGATACAGCAGAGATGTGAAGGTGTCAGCTGCTCCTGGAGACAGTCAGCATGGGTGAGAGCATGTAATACTGTGTATAGAGTGTACATGTATGTAGTGTGCAGTGGCGTAACTTCAGGCCCAGGGGCCCCTATGCGAAAGTTCCAATGGGGCCCCCAATTACTGCAAATCTTTAATAGTATAAGTCTTTTTCTATAGGCCAACGGGACTTTTGGGGCCCCCCTAGGCAGCAGGGCCCAGGTGCGATCGCAACCCCTGTACCTATTGTAGTTACGCCCCTGGTAGTGTGTGTATAGTGCATACTAGGATGCCCGTTATATTTTAGGGGGTGTATTACATTAGTGTAATAGTTCATGTACTGGTGTGTCTGTAGTATATCGCAGCGTAGGGTGGCCCTCTGTTTGGGGGGGGGGTGATTGGCAGCACCCAGGAGCACCTTGTTAAGGGAGGGGGGGGGCAGAGATCCAGTGCCCAGGAGCCCTGTCTGCTGTCTGTGTATCTATGTATCTATCTATCTATATACACAGTCAGCAGCCTATATACTATATTTACACATCTAGCAGCCTATATCATATACAGCTACTTCTCAATGAATTAGAATATCATCAAAAAGTTACTTTATTTCAATAATTCAATACATAAAGTGAAACCCATATATTATATAGAGTCATTACACACAGAGTGATCTATTTTATATGTTTATTTCTGTTAATGTTGATGATTATGGCTTACAGCCAATGAAAACCCAAAGATCATTATCTCAGAAAAGTAAAGTAGGGAGAATGAAGGGTTAAACACCACTCTGCCGTATTCGACAAAACATCAAAGGGTGAATATAATATTAGTTTATTAGTCAACGTGTTTCAGGGCTCCTAGAAAGGCCCTGAAACATGGCAATATGATATTGATTTGTCCTGAGGAAGGGGCCAGGGAGCCCTGAAATGTGTTACTAATCAATCAATATAACATTCACCCTTTAATGTCTGGTGGAATACGGCAGCGTGGGTTTAACCCTTCATCCTCCCTACTCTATATGCCCCACGCTGGGGACTGCAGCAGCTGTGATCTGCTTTTATAGTGGTTGTGACTCTCACAACCACACAAGGTGAAGCCTCTGATATCTATTTAGGTCATATTTTATCTCTCAGACCCTTCATCCTCCCTACTTTAATTTTCTGAGATAATGACCTTTGGGTTTTCATTAATCATCAACATTAACAGAAATAAACACTTGAAATAGATCACTTTTTGATGATATTGTAATTCACATGTACCTGGATGACGTTCCGGCCGGCGCAGCAGACTGCGACAGGAGGTGGGAATTTCAAAATTAGGAGGATGAACTGAAGGAATGATGACGCCCAACGGGTCGTGCTGAAAGCCAGCGAGGGGGGACAATGCAGACCCGGAGCCCGCCTGTTCAGTCTCCGGATGGAGACTGCATGTAAGTTTATAAAGCATTTTTCTGAAGCTTTACAGCGCACTTTTAGCTCAGAGAGGGATGGTTAGGGATCAGCTCACAAGGTGCAGGGACAGATAGTGGTAGCATCGGGGGTAGAACGAACTGACAGGTTCCCTTTAGTTCCATAGCGCTTTACACATATTTACATCCTATCAGCATGTCTTTGGAGTGTGGGGAGAAACCGGAGGAAACCCAGCAAACACGGGGAGAACATACAAACTCCTTGCAGAATGTCGGGTATGACGCCGAGTTTGTAATTTCCGGTACTCCGCAGACGGACTTCAGGCTACGCAGTATGCATACTCTATGGAGCACATCACGAGTGTGCTACACAAGGCATGCGCAATGCACAGCTCTGTGGATGAGCTGCGAAGTACCAGAGCTTAATGGAGTGTGCAGGTTCACTAAAAGGCTTGCAGCACGGGGCGGTGTTCTCAGCTGAAACCAGGTGGACAGAGCAGAAGAAGGTCTGTGTGCCAGCTGTGTGCCAGCTGTGTGCCATTTAACCCAGCCTGGCAGCGTGTACTTGGTCCTTCCAAGGGGACCCGGCCAGGACAGACCCTAGCAGCAGTGCAGAGACTTTGGAGGACTTTGTGAATAGGGTTGTACTGGCTGCGGATCTCAAAAGGTCTGTAATTACCTGGACTTGTAAATAAATTGTGTGCTGTGTGAACAAGTGCCTGTGTCACTGCCTCACGTGTTGCCTAACCAAAACGCTACCTCACAGCATGTACACATGTGTTAAAGGGGCCCACAGAGACTTTTTCACCCAGGGCCCAAAAAAACCCTAGAACTGTCCGTTCTCAGGATCCTGCTGAGCGTGTGTGCTTACATATCACACTGAATGTCACATGAAGACACGCCAGCCCTCACTCAGGCTTACACTCTGTAGTGGAGTGTTTATCAGTAGGTTAGTGTAGGCGACAATACTATTAGAGGTGGCCATTATACCGACTGTGCCAGTAGCTGCTGGCTGTTGGATGTAAGTGAAGTATGACCTTCATATAGCAGTAGGAAAAGAGGGATATCAGAGCAGGGGATGGGAGAGCTGAGTGCTGAGAGAAAGAGGGATATCAGAGCAGGTGATGGGAAAGCTGAGTGCTGAGAGAAAGACGGATAACAGAGCAGGGGATGGGAAAGCTGAGTGCTGAGAGAAAGAGGGATATCAGAGCAGAGGATGGGAAAGCTGAGTGCTGAGAGAAAGAGCAGGGGATGGGAAAGCTGAGTGCTGAGAGAAAGACGGATAACAGAGCAGGGGATGGGAAAGCTGGGTGCTGAGAGAAAGACGGATAACAGAGCAGGGGATGGGAAAGCTGGGTGCTGAGAGAAAGACGGATAACAGAGCAGGGGATGGGAAAGCTGGGTGCTGAGAGAAAGACGGATAACAGAGCAGGTGATGGGAAAGCTGGGTGCTGAGGGAAAGAGGGATATCAGAGCAGGTGATGGGAAAGCTGGGTGCTGAGGGAAAGATGGATATCAGAGCAAAGGACGGGAAAGCTGGGTGCTGAGGGAAATAGGGATATCAGAGCAGGTGATGGAAAGCTGGGTGCTGAGGGAAAGAGGGGTATCAGAGCAGGTGATGGGAAAGCTGGGTGCTGAGGGAAAGAGGGATATCAGAGCAAAGGACGGGAAAGCTGGGTGCTGAGGGAAATAGGGATATCAGAGCAGGAGATGGGATAGCTGAGTGCTGAGGGAAAGAGGGATATAATACACATCTTATATATTGCCAACATACCGTACATTGTATTGCTATCATGGATAACAGTATGATAACAAAGACAGAAAAAAAATAGATCTGTCAGACTAAAGTGGAGCAAACGTTCATCCGAGTCTCCAAATGGAAACATTTATTGGAGTGATTCTGCTTTACATCACCACTTATTAACTCTTACAGGGTATTTCCCAAGTCAATTGTGACAGACCCTATATGGGTAGATAGATGGTGGCATAGGTACATTACACTTTTCCATTTGAAGATGCTGGATAACATTTACTTCACTTTGAACATTGTTGAAGCTGAGGGACTGAGTGCTTTACCTAGGACAAGAAATGTCCATGTGTAAGAAAAACTGCTGCTGACTGTAAATAAGATTCTGTAATCAACTACAATACATACCGTAAGTAGATTAATAAGAAACACTAAGATGAAGTGCAGGGCACAATACGGTTCTCTTTTGCATACTATAGATTGCTAAAAGGCACATATTATAGTGACAGGGGCTGAGAAATGAACAAGTAATAAAAAAGTGTATGGTCACTATAGTGCGGGTCCCTACAGTCAGTTCTAGATATGGGCCTAAGGCACCCCAGTCTGACCCTGTTTGTTACCTATAGCAGCCAGAAGCTGAGCTGTGATTGGTTGCTATAGGCCACCTGATAAATATCCAGTCTAAGGCTACTTTCACATAACGATTTGAAGGGAGCCGATGCTGTCCGATATACATCGGACAGCATCGGCTCCCTTCTGATGCCTGGAATCGGATGCCAAATAGGCACCCGATTCCGGCATAAAATCGCTCCCTGCGGGGTGAAGAAAAAAAAAAAAAAATGTTATTCTCACCTTTCCACGAGCCCCCGCCGTCTTCCGCCATCTTCTTGAAGGCTCCCGGTGGCTCCCGCAGGCTGCCGGTGTCAGCAGAGGTCTTCCTCTGCCTTATAGGACCTGCGGTGATGTCACAGTCACGTGACCGCGGGTTCACCATGGTAACCCGCGGTCACATGACTGTGACATCACCGCAGGTCCTATAAGGCAGAGGAAGCCCTCTGCTGACACCGGCAGCCTGCGGGAGCCACCGGGAGCCTTCAAGAAGATGGCGGAAGACGGCGGGGGCTCGTGGAAAGGTGAGAATAACATTTTTTTTTTTTTTTTTAACCCTTGTGCTCCCAGTTAGGAGCAGTTTTACTGTACTGAGCATGCTCAGTACAGTAAAACGGGGTCCGAGGAGACATCAGATGTTTCCTTGGACCCTTCTCCATAGGGCCCCATGTTATAGGGATCGGACCTAATCGGATGTGCACTAAATGCCATCCGATTTGGTCCGATCCGATTCTGTCCGATTTTATTATCGGTGCAAAAATCGGAGCTTGCTCCGATTTTTGCACCGATAATAAAATCGGACAGAATCGGATCGGACCAAATCGGATGGCATTTAGTGCACATCCGATTCGGTCCGATGCCCATAGGGCTGCATGGGGCCAAATTCGGATCCGATGCTGTCCGATTTTCATCGGACAGCATCGGATTTAGAAAAATCGTAATGTGAAACCATCCTAACTGTCAGAACAGCCAAGGCAGTGTCTATTATCTGACATATACAAACAGTATATAGGCTTTTTTTAGTGGATGACTGTAAAGTGCGGGGTTAAAATCTCCCCTCAAAACATAGTCTATAATGTTCCCTGAGTCAAATGAGGTGAGTGTGCAAAACATCGTGATTGTAAATGTGATGGTGCAAATTCCTACATATATACACACACACACTCAGCTTTATATATTAGATATATTTATATGCTCTTGTGCATGTGTGTACTATGTACATACATATGTAATGTATAAATGGGTATGTGCATATGTTATTATATTGTACTGCAATGCACAATACATAAAATATACATGTAAATGTTTGTGCATTTATGTAGGTGGGGCTTGTTGGTGGGGACGGGGGCCCAGACATATATCCTGCACAGGGGCTCTTCACTGTCAGTGCCTGCCCCTGCCTTGTAGACTGTGAGCCTTCGCGGGCAGGGTCCTCTCTCCTCACCTACTGTATCCTCAACCATCCCTTGTAGACTGTGAGCCCTTGTGGGCAGGGTCCTCTCCCCTCACCCACTGTATCCTCACCCATCCCTTGTAGACTGTGAACCCTCACGGGCAGGGTCGTCTCTCCTCACCTACTGTATCCTCACCCATCCTATGTAGACTGTGAGCCCTCGAGGGCAGGGTCCTCTCTCCTCACCTACTGTATCATCACCCAGCCCTTGTAGACTGTGAGCCCTCGAGGGCATTGTCCTCTCCCCTCACCCACTGTATCCTCACCCATCCCTTGTAGACTGTGAGTCCTCATGGGCAGGGTTCTCTCTCCTCACCTACTGTATCCTCACCCATCCCTTGTAGACTGAGCCCTCACGGGCAGGGTCGTCTCTCCTCACCTACTGTATCCTCACCCATCCCTTGTAGACTGTGAGCCCTTGTGGGCAGGGCCCTCCCTCCTCACCCATCCCTTGTAGACTGTGAGCCCTCAAGGGCAGGGTCCTCTCTCCTCACCTATTGTATCCTCACCCATCCCTTGTAGACTGTGAGCCCCCGAGGGCAGTGTCCTCTCTCATTCTGTACCTGTCTGTGCCTTGTATTGCTCATAATTTTTGTACCTATCGATGTATGCCCCTTTTCACATGTAAAGCGCCATGGAATAAATGGTGCTATAATAATAAATAATTATGCCTATCCATCCTGTGATTCCCATAAGTCCACAAGTCTTCCTTATTGGTGCGGCAATTTCAGTGCTGAAGAGTGCGTTAGGTTGGTCTTCAGTGTGTGGTGACGAAGTCTACTTGGTCTGTATTAGTTTGAGGTGTTTCATGTACGAGTGTGATGGAGGGGGTCATACGCCGCTGGTTGGGGGCATATCCTATATAAATAGGCGAGACATAGGTCTAAAAGGTTTGCAGCATTTGACAAGTGTTTTAATAGATATATCACAGTATTCTTTCTTTGCAGTACGGAACGTATAACTATTCTGGCCCCTCAACTTTTTCAAAACTACAATTTTCCGCATACCTTTATGACCTCAGCCCCTCTTATATTCCCAGCCTGAATATAGTCCAAGCCTGTGACGGCATCACCAGGTATAATAGACTGACGGCCCAGTCTTTTCTCCTCCTATTTTACACAATAACTAGAAATTATACTGCTTGCTATAATAAAATCGATATTAGATTTGTTCTTGCCTTTGTAATACGGTAATTGTTCTCTGACATCTAATAAAATACAATATCCCATTGTACAAGACTAAGCATCTTCACAATCTGATTCTCATTATTCCACAAAGTTCATTGTAGATCCAAGCTGGCTTCCATGGCCCATCGTCACATCTCATCCTGGAAAGAAGAGCAGAAAGCTGCGGATATGAGAATTCATGCACTCATTAGAGACTTCCAGGGATATTTGGCTGTCGGGTTTTTGGATGTGTCACGCACACAGCAATTTTTATCTAGTAAATTTTCATTTAAAATGGTTTCTCTTTTAAAGCATACGTGTCATTTCAGGAGACTTAGGCCGGTTTAACATTTGCTTTTGGAATGCAGCATAACCAAACACAGCCAAATGCATGCGCATTGCATGCTAGCAAAGGCCAACCTGTACCGCAAATAGGGTTCAAATAGGTGACCATTAAGGTGGGGCATGCAGAACTAATCGTCCAAGGACTGATAATTGTTGTTATTGACCGACGAGAATGCAATCCAATGATTACTTTAGGCACTAATCTAAATGAGAATTGTCTAGGAGAAATTATTGTTTTATTACAACAGGCTGCCGAAACTTTCATCAGCGGGCAGCAGATAGTCCTGCAGAGAGACATAAAGGCCCTGATGCAGAGGCAGCAGGTGGGGCTGTCTGGTGGAGATGTCAGCAGTGTAAGAGTAAGTGACTTAGTCCCCATTGCAGTACGTCCGAAAAGTTAAATGTTAATCTGGTGTAGGGCAGCAATAGGCCTTCAGGGTCAAGACTACCAGGCCCTGGTAGGCCCACTGTCCTGACCGCCAGAGGGGTAGTTGATGTCCCCAAGGGGAGGGTCCCTGTACGTATTTTGAACTGTTGAGAACCAGAGGTTAAACTGCCTCAGTATGCTACCATTGCTAAACTCTATACTGTCAATAACAACACCATCACGGCAGTGGAACCTTTTAATCCGTCCGATCATGCGGAGAACAATGGCTCCAAGGGGCAGCTGGAGGACTAATGTCAGAGGCTACACATAGGCACTGACTCCACCCCTTTGCACCAAAAGCATGGAGTTTACCAGGTAGTTCAAGAATATGAATGGGTCTTTAGTAAACATTCTTTAGACTTTGGCCAGGTAAAAGGGATACAACATCACATTCCCACTGGTGACCATCCACCCATTAAAGAGAGGTACAGACCTGTACTGCCAGCTCACTATCAATGTGCCAAAGAGGTGTTACGAAAGACGAAGGAGGCTAGGGTGATCAAAGATAGTTGTAGCCCCTGGGCAGCCCCACTAGTCCTGGTAAATAAAAAAGATGGTACAATGAGAATATGTGTTGACTATTTTTTTGTGTACGGTTACCTGCCTGATGTGGATACCTTTCTGTTGCTCTCAAGCGTTATCATAAAACTATCATCTTACTTCCGGTTCCGGCGCCTCCATGTGCAGCCGCATCTAAGGGCTGCTCCGCTCCCCGTCCCGGCAATCCGCCGTCATCTGCCTCCAACCTGACCCTGGGACATCCACAACTCAAGCGGCGACTGCTGAGACACCGGGAGCGTCCACCATGTCCACGATGGACCGGTATGTGACGAGGAGCCGGGAGACGGAGAAACCCGCGAGCCCGCACGAGGAGACCGGTAATGGCGGGCAGGGCGGACATAGCGGGCCCAGTACGGGGACACCGCTACTAGAGGGAGAAGTGGCGAGGAAGCCCGGGCCCAGAGATGGGGAGGCTGAAGTAAAGAAGGTGACGGGCACGGCTAAGAAAGCCGCAGGGACCCTGCAGGCCATATCCCCAGAACACTTGCAGAATGCAGCAGCCGCCATTAGCAAACATCCCCAGAGCGGTCCCCAGGCAGACAAAGAGAGCACAGGAGAGAAACAAGGGCTGGGAGACTGGAGAGAGGACATGGAAGGTGGATGGGGAGCCCCACATTTTGATTACAAGGCATTGGCAAAAGAACTAGCCATCCATCTTGCTGATGACTTTAAAACTGCAATGGCTGAGATGGTGGCAGCCACAACTAAAGACATACAGGCCAAGGTTGAGGCACATGATCAGCAACTCACAGAAGCTGAATCAAGAATAAGTGCAGCAGAGGATAGAATACAAGAGCTGGAGGAGCAGATATTGTCTTTGCAACAACACGCTGAGTATGCTCATACAAAATTAGAGGACATTGAAAACAGAGCACGGAGGAGCAATCTAAAAATAGTGGGGACTCCCTGAATCTATTCCGGCTAACCAACTAGTGGAAATCTTTGAAGTGGATCTACCCAAAGCCTTGGGTTTAACCCATAGATGTAAAACGGAGCGTACCCACAGAATTGGCCAGATGAGGGAGCCACAAGAGAGGTTGACTACTTCGGGTGCCACCGCCTCACCATCCAAACAGGCTACCAAGTCGAGGCACGCTATAGCGAAATTTCTCAATCACCGTGACAAGGAAGAGATCCTGCGCGCCTATAAGGCCAAAAAGCACCCATTATTGTTACAGGGACACAGAGCGCTGGTGTTCGCGGATTACTCTATAGAGGTCACGCGCCGCAGGAGATCTTTTAGTGAAGCATGCTCGCTACTACATAGAAGAAATGTCCGATTCCAGTTGAACTTTCCAGCTATATTGAGATTCAGGTCTAGGGAGGGAGCCATGCTGACCTTCACTGACCCTGAGGAAGCAATGACAGTGATCCGTGACAACGTGTTCCCCAAGAACAGCGGAAACACCGACATCACCCCAGTATGATTCTGGATCCCAGACGAAATCTAGTGTTGCTTTTGATTTGGAAGCCGAGACTGATAGAGACTCTGTGAGAACATATAGATTGAGATCCAACTCCCTGATAAGTGAAGGAGCGGGGAGAAAACCGCCTTCAGACACTCCACGACAACAGAGACAGCCAGGTCCACGTTGGCAGAGGAAGAGATGAGGAGAGAGGGAGAAGAAGCGGAAATGGATCTGTGATTATTTTTGATTGGGCGATGCTCGCATGGCTTTACTAAAAATGTGAATGAAGGGGAGCTATGCAGGCGAAATGGGAAAGTTATGTTGATGTGATTTGCTTCACCTCTTTGTTTGTTTCTTTCCCACTCCTCTCTTTTCTTAAATCTCCAGTCTTGAATGCCACTAAGATTTCTTATTCTAAAGGACGAGTTTATGTCTGCACAGAGAAATCTTCACTGTGACGTGCGAGGAGTGGTAAGAAATTGGAGAAATGTTGGAAACTTACATATTTATTGTCATGGGTGTTAGCGAAAGGTGCCTTTAATGTGTTGGTAATGTTCTTTATACAAGTTGTGGGCTTTGGTAACACCTTACTTCTGATGTGGAGAGGACTAAAGAGCTGGGAGTAGATAGGGCAAGGGAAGTCCCAGGGAGCTAAAGGTTGGAGATTACCATTATTATACTGTTTTTATACTTAATTGTTTAATAGGTCGGGTTGGAAGCTAGGGCGGGGCGGGGTTACATTTGTCGGTTGCACTAGAGGGAAGAAGGGAAGTGCTACACGTGTAAAGATGAATGGAGTTGGTGTGGTTGGGGGGGAAGGGGAAGGGAAAAACAAAGTCAACAGTTGGGGAAATTTCTCTAAATTCGTAATATGCATCTCTTGTAACGTATCATGCGCACCATGGTTTACATCTCATTATACAATTTATGTGTGGCAGCTGGTAAAAAAAAAGTTGAGTGCCCGGTACGGGGAGGACTCTGATGGTTAGGTGGGTCTCCTGGAATGTCAAGGGGTTGCGCTCCCCAGCAAAGCGCATGATGGTTCTGCGCCATCTTAAAAAATTACATGTAGATATTGCTCTACTCCAGGAGACCCACCTGGCCTCGGAGGATTTCTTTCGCCTTAAAAAACTATGGGTGGGGGAGGTCCTCGGGTCAAGTGCGGTGGAGAGGAAGGCGGGAGTCATAGTCCTAATCCACAGGTCACTGGCTCATTCAATCGTCTCCACTACAAGTGATAGTGAGGGTCGACTGTTCCGGATGACGATTCATATACAAAATTATGTTTTTAATGTTTTTAACGTATATGCCCCCAATGCAAATCAAAGACCTTTCTTCCAACAATTACAGAATACCTTACTCCAGGAAATAGGAGTTAACAACCTAGTGGGAGGTGACTTCAATACAGTGATGAGAGTAGAAGAAGATAGACGTCCCTCGACACATACCCATACCCATAGTGATGGTCAAGACAGAGGGGGTTCAAGGGTTGACAGCACCTTAGAATCCTTGACTAAGCTGGCAGGCCTGTCAGATATTTGGAGACTAAATAATCCTTTGGGTAGGGAATTCACCCACTTCTCACATCCCCATGGATCATGGTCCAGAATAGATATGTTTTTTGGGTCCACCAAGATAATACAAAGAATGATTGACGTCAAAATTGAAGATATGGTGATCTCTGATCATAGCCCATTAGTCCTAGAGATCAAAGACAACTATGAGAAAGGAACCGACTATCTTTGGAGGTTTCCTGACACATATACCAAAGAAGAAAACTTCACCAAGCTACTTGGGGAGTGGTGGACGCATTTTACCGTAGACAATTTGGACCATAGATCTGACCCGAGCTTGTTCTGGGAGACCGCAAAGGCAGTCATGAGAGGACACATAATGGCCTACAGCATGGGGATCAAAAAAAGAGCTAAAGAAAAATTTATAGAAACTAGTCGGAAAGTGAGATCTGCTTACCTACAATACAAAAACACAATGGGGACTCCCGACAAGGAGAAATGGTTACTAGCTAAAAAAGAATTTGATGAGTGGGCAGGAAAACGGGAGATTATATTTAAAAATAGATTAGAATTAGAATTACATAAATTCGGAGATAAAGCAGGAAGACTGTTGGCAAGACTGGCCCGAGGGGGGTACACTTCTTCCCCTATTCAATCGATAAAGGATAAGCAGGGTAATATATGGAAGGACCCTAAGAATATCGTGAAAACTTTGGGCGGGTTTTATGCTTCTCTATATACAGAAAAATCGAGTGGCGTCCCAGAGAACCCTTCCTGGTTAAGCAGGATCAAATTGCCATCTGTCTCCCAGGATGATTTACAAATTCTAAACAACCCAATTACAACTGGAGAAATTGAAGAGGCTATTAAAAATTTAAATCCGAGTAAGGCCCCAGGGCCAGATGGCTATAATGGCGCCTTTTTCAAAACTATGAGAGAGAGGATCTCCCCGGTTCTCTGTGATCTCTATAACGAGATACTACGGGGATCACCTATCCCTAATAGAATGAACTTAGCCTACATTAAACTGATCCCTAAACCAGGCAAGATCCCCACTGATCCAGCTAGCTACAGACCGATTTCATTAATAAATCAGGATCTGAAATTATTATCCAAGATTTTGGCTGACAGATTGGCAATGGTTCTGCCCAAATTAATATCTACACACCAGGCAGGATTCATCAAGGGAAGATCGACGACCACAAATATCCGAAAAGCAATGCTTCTGATGGATATTCTGGGGAAGCAGGCCAAGCGGGGGGGAGGCAGCCCAGCCATGATCACCTTAGATGCGGAAAAAGCATTCGATAATGTCAGGTGGTCATGGCTGGGAAAGGTCTTAGATACTATAGGTCTGACGGGTCCCTTTCGGCAATACATACAGACTCTCTATAGTAATCCTAAAGCATGCGTCAGCATACCGGGCTTTTTGTCCGACACCTTTACCCTTCAGAAGGGAACTAGACAGGGATGCCCTCTGTCCCCCCTACTTTTTAATTTAGCTATAGAGCCTCTGGCACTATATTTGGAGGAATGTAATTCCTACACAGGTTTTAAGGTGGGAACCAAAGAGATAAAACTCTCATTGTTCGCGGATGACATCATCTTGTATGTCCAAAATCCGGAGCAAGACCTTCCAAATATTTTGTCAGACATAGAGATGATGGGCAAACAAACTGGATTTTCCCTGAATAAAAGCAAATGTGAAATTTTGTTTATAAAACCGGGGGATGGGACTCACAAGGAAATAAAAAATCTTTGTGGCCTACCAGTAATGAGGGATAGTATTAAATATTTGGGTATACATCTAGCTAGATCTCCTGGACAGACATATAAACTGAATTTTGTACCAATCATCCAGAAGATAGAGCAAGAATTGTCAGGCTGGGCGAAATTACCACTCTCTCTGTTGGGACGCTGCCACTTATTGAAAATGGTTAGCTTTGCAAGATTGCTTTACCCCCTCCAGACTATCCCCATGTTGCTGAGACACATTGACATAAAGAGACTGAATAGGTCCTTCTCTAAATTTTTATGGGGAGGAAAGAGACCCCGTTTGGCATATGCAACTTTGATCCAATCCAAACAGGAGGGAGGACTACAGCTCCCAGATGTTAGGGGATACAATTTAGCGTGTATTATGCGTAATGTCCTTGATTGGATTAGAAACACTAACAAATTCTCAGATGTACTTTTGGAGGGGGAGTGGGCCAAACCCTGGGATCTAGCAGCCTTACTACATTCACCACTGACTTGTCTGCCCACACTTTGAAAAATACGGTGATCTATAAAGATACGATAATTACATGGAAGGAGGTTAGGAAGAAATTCAAACTAGCATGGAGGGTTTCGAAATTACTAAACCCATGGAGATGCCCGTCATTCCCATTGGGACGAGAAAATTCTCTATTCCAAACTTGGAAAGATAAGGGAATTAGCACGTTGGGAGACCTTATGAATCTAGAAGAAAAGAGGTGGATGACCGAGTCAGAGGTCTTGACTACCTACAATCTACCCCAGCACCATGCTATACAATACCGCCAACTGAAATATTATCTGCTTTCACACTTATGTGACATCACGGGGGAGGTTGAGAATTCTCTGTGGTCTGAACTGATATCTATAAACAATACTGAGGTATCCATAACTTCATTGTACACCAAATTAAAACGGATTCTGAGACCACAGGGAAGGGGAGGATCTTTTAACAAATGGCGTAAACATTACACAGTTCCGGAACTTCCACAGAAGATCCTGGAAGGGTGGGGCTTGGTAAGACGCCATATTATAAATGAGAGATGGAAGGATTCCCAATTTAGGATCATGCACGGAACCATCCAGGGCTTCAATATACCTACATCCAAAACTAATCAGGAAAGATGGGTTCATTGCCCAAAGTGTAAGTCACACATGACTGATCTGGAACACGGCATGTGGTCCTGCCCAATGTCCCAGCAATATTGGAGAGCAGTCAATGCGTGGGCTAAAAAAATTTGTAGAGACACAGGAGAGCTAGATCCAATACGCTGGCTTTTTCACTATCACCCACTTTCCAATACTGGAGGACAACCTTGCATTCTATGGCATTATATTGCTCTAGTAGCAAAGAGACTCTTGCTACAGCACTGGCTCAATGACAGACCCCCAGATTTGTCTCAAGTAAAAAATACTTTACGTCACACATTGACACTCGAAGCTCTGGATACACTCCGTAATCCAAGTAAGTTAGCCAAAAAATTCTTTATCAAATGGAGACGCTTTATAGAAGGCGAATTCACAGATGTGGATATACAAAATTTCATGATACCCTTCCGAGCATCAACGTGGTACGCATTAGAAGAGCTGGGAGGAACATTAGGTAGGTTGAGATGTTAGGTACAGGAGATGCAATAACTTTTGATATACTTCTAACAATAAAATACAGCTTTCAATTGATTTTTGTTAAATCTTGAATACAATTTTATATTGAGACTGGGGGCGGGAGGGAATCAGGGGATGCATATTGTAACAGTTGGACGTTTACATCTGATATGCTTTGCTTGAACAGTTTTCTTGAATGGACATATTAATTTTGTGATATGATTCTCTGACTTTTGTACAACTGTTTATTTGATTAAAACTCAATAAAAATGATGATTCAAAAAAAAAAACTATCATCTTGGCGACGGGTGATGTCAGAGTCTGCCCAATACCGCTTATAAAGGATATATGGCATTGTTGTCACCTGCGAGCCGGTGTCCAGTAGAGCGTTCATGGGTATTCCATCCAGCAGAACAGGCAGCACTGGTTGTCCTCCCACATACCTGTTGTGCCAGTTGTGTGGGTCAGGCGGCCTCATTCCTGGGGGGTGGTCCGCTGCCCCAGGGGTTGCTTGTTTAAAGTACAAAACCTTGCAATGTTGTCCGCCTCATTGCAGTGGCGGCAGATGGGTTGTCCTGTAGCATTGTAGCGATCGCTGGCTCGTCCTCTGGTCATTGGGTTCCTCCTCTGGTGCATCTGGGATGGAGGCCAACTGGATGTTCTCTGATGGTTTGGGCCCCTGCAGGGACTCTACAGCTTTGGGTAGCTCAGCCATACCCTTGGTCAGCTGATGCACTTGCAACTGTAAGGCTTCAGGGGTAACAGTTTCTAGAGTCTGTGCACTGGCCCCCACAGTGGCCGGCGAACAGGGCGCCACCTCCGGTTGGTACGTTAAAGCCAGTCGCTATGTGGGTGCTGTGCTGTTGGCAGTTGGTTCGCGCACTGCTATGGCCCGGTGTTTAAATTACGCAAAGATCAGGTCAGGGTTTTGCAGGGCCATCATACATAGCTGTGTCCATTGGGCGGGAGACCATAGCCCCCTCAATAAACTGCTCAGTCAACAGCTTGTTTTCATTTGTGCACTGTTGGGGGTCTACTTACTTCAACGCCTCTTGGAGATATAATGCAGGTCCCATATACTGTCCTGCACCTGTTGTTTGCACCCATAAAACCTCATTTTAATCTCCACAGCAGTATGGGTATCAAAGACATCTTTTAACCTGTCTGTGATTTGTTTAGCAGTCTTTTTATCGGTGTCCTGGCAGGACTTTATCTCCCTTTGGGCTGTACCAATCAATTGTCCTATTTACATGGTCACTTTCTGTTCCTCTGTCATGGCATAAACTCCAAATAAACTTTTCAGTCTCTCTTGAAGTCGTTCAGGTTATCTGGTTCCCCTGAGTACTGCGGTAACCATGTCGCTCCTGGCATGTAAGGCATTAAGAACGGCATGACTGTGCTGATGTCGGTACTGCGGCTGGAGCTGCGATGACTCCTGGGGCTGCGGTGGCATCTGGGGCTAGGACCGCCTGTTCTTCCCCCTCCGGATTGGACATCCTCCTCCTCCCTAGTGAACTGCAGCCAGGTTCTCAGGCTCTGCTGGGTAATCAGTCTACATCTCCGCAGGCGGGGAGTTAAGCGCGCAGGGATTTCTAGCTCCGGGCCTTCCTGCTCCCCGCTGGCTGATGTCAGAGGGCGGGGCAGGGTTTCTCTTCGCGCACTTGCTAAGGTTCCAGCCGTGATGGCCCACCCCCTCCTTTTCCCGCGTGCCACGAAGGTAAAGGCGGCTATCACAATTCAATAAAGTAAATGGCACACCGTACCCATTGCCAACGGCCACAATATCCTGTTTGTGAGACCAGGAAATCTGATGCGCCCCAGGGCCGTAGGGTACTCGGAACCGGGCTTTGATGCTTCTGGGGAGTCACAGGGGTCGAGACCCGGCTCAGTGGCCCTGGGTATCAATTTAAAAGTTTGGGATAGTGGTCATGATGCCACCCATGGTGTTCGGCTATAGGGGCTGACGCAGCGGTGTGGGACATCTGGGGATGATGAGTTTGCAGCTAAGATGGATTGCTCCCCACGGGTAGAGCGGTTCCCCAGGGGTACTGGTAAAGTCTATGGCGATGGTAGGGCAATGGGGTGCAGGACTGAGGGCGTAAAATAACGGACAGACACCCAGTTGTAGTCTCCTTTATCTTTACCGAAGTTATCAGGTCCAGACCAAGGTACTGTCCACAGGAGATGTTAAGAATCCAGGTGCCTGAAAGCAAGTTGAGGATCTCCTCACCCGGTGAGTTCTGAGGCCACGCTTCTGTGCGTCTCTGTGCTGGTCTGAACTGCCTGTAGCTAAGCTACAACAATAGAACGAAGTGCTGGAGATCCACACTGCTGAAGGAAAACCACGACTCAAGAGGTCTGGTGCAAATGGTGTTTCTTTATTCCAACACGTTTCAGAGCAGCCTCTGCTCCTTCCTCAGGGATTATCATCATCTCTGAGGAAGGAGCAGAGGCTGCTCCGAGACGCGTTAGAATAAAGAAACACCATTTGCAGCAGACCTCTTGAGCTGGCCAAAGAGTATAAGGAAGAGAGAACTGTGTCCACAGGAGCTGGAGGCCAAAGCATATATCCCAAACAGTAAGACATAGTAAGGCTGCCTTCACACTGAATAATTTCTGATCCGTGTCTATCTGTTTCAAAGTGGATAGCCACGGATCAATTTTGGCCTCCCAGGTATCCCTATGGGCATGGATTGGTCCTAAGTGGCTGTCCATGTGTGTCAGTTTTGTCACGGATCTGTTGGTGTCAGTTTTTTTCATGCACCCAGAATCGAAGACTGTTGCAATTTTGGGACGCCTTGAAAATCACTGACACCAATGGACGGACATGGATCGTACCTATCTGTGTCAAATAACATGGAGCTCTATGGAGCAAAGTTCCGTATGGATCCATGAAAAAAACATCTGTCTCATAGAGACCAGAGAGAAGAGAGGCCAGAACCGAGAGACCAGAGGCACAGAACCAAGAGATCAGAGACAAGAAGCCAGAACGAGAACTGAGAGACAAGAGAAGAGGCCAGAACCTAGAGACCAGAGGCCAGAACCAAGAGATCAGAGACAAGAAGCCAGAACGAGAACTGAGACACTAGAGAAGAATTGCCAGAACAAAGAGACCAGAACCGAGATACAAGAGTAGAGAGGCCAGATTGCCGTACAGAGAGGACCGGGCCATGCTTCAGTATATGGAGGCGGCCGGTGTAATGCGTCATCGAAGAGATTCATTGAGAGGGGACTTGTGGCCTAACGGTGTATGGACACAGACTTCTCTTAGGGCCTTTATGACAGTTATTGCCAACGGAAGGACAGAGGATGACGATGATGGACACATGATTTACTGTGACGCGCTTTAGATTAAGGTATCAGAACCAAGACACCATTGTGTATAATAGTATTTCTCGGCCGTAATAGGACAAAATTTTTGTTGTTGAAATTGCTTTAATACCTGTTTATTCATATTGTAAAATAGTTTATTGCATTTCCACTATAGTTTACCCCTTATTACATTGTACCCTAGGCACTGTATCCGTTGGTGTTAACTCAAATTAAAAATAAATATATTTATCTACATTATTATTATTATTTTAGTAGGCACATTAGGATACTGAATGTGTTGTTCAGCAGTGGATGATACCTTAAATTAAATCCCCTTTAAAGGGAACCAACCAGCAGGATTTAGAGCTATACAGTGAAGTCAGACCTTCCAGGCTCTGGGATACTGAATGTAATTACGTATACCTATAATTCAATGATTCCATGTTTGATTGCAGAGACAAGTGTCATAAAACTCCTGGAAAAAAGGGCAGCAGATGATTGATGTGTGCAGCACTGCATCACTATTTGGGTTTTGTTTTTTTCCTTCCCTATGGGCATGCATTTCGGTTGTAAGCCAAACCAACCCCTCTTCCCTCATCTCTACTTTAGGTTTTATCAGGGACCCTGTGGCTGGAGTATAGTGACAGGGCACAGGAGCCATAAACTGAAAGTAGAGATGAGGGGAGGGGAGGATTTGGCTTACAACTGAAATGCATGCCCACAGTGGAGGAAAAATAAAAACAAATACAACCCAAACACAGTGCTGCACACATCAATCATCTGCTGCCCTGTTTTCCAGGAGTTTTATGACACCTTTCTCTGCAATCAAACATGGAATCATTGAAGTAAAGGTATGATTGCATTCAAATCCTAGAGGCTGTAAGCACGGCTTCACTTTATAGCCCTAAGCCCTGCTGGGTGGTTCCCTTTAAACTAAATATATGTATGCTTATTCTATTCCTTACAACTTAACAGAGACATGTATATGGTTGGCAGATTGCAGGCACATTCAGCATTTCATAAACACTGTGCACATAATCCATAATTGTAGTAAAATTCCATCCATAATGTCATAAGCCATAAACCTGCTTGTTGATGGGTTTCATCTGCTTTTACAGAACTGAACTAAAATGTGACTAAGCATAGTGAAAAACAGCACAGGACCATAAAAATATATTAGATGCAGAGAATAAAAATGTGTTTCAATTTTCTATCATTTCTCTTGTAATAGGATCATGTTAGTCATGAAGGATTGTAAAAGCCAGTTCACGGACGGGAACTACCATGAACTCAGAGTAGCTTAAAAAAAGAATCGGATCGATTGTGACGTGTCCACGATATTATTTAGTTAGAATGGTTGAAATAAGACATATGTCCATAGAGTAATATTTAAAGATATTAAAATGTAAAAAAAAAAAGTTGACAAGTTTTTATCTAAAGAATACATACAAGAGATGCAGTATAGCTAAACACCCCAAGTGGCTCTTTTGTAGCACTGCAGTATAGCCAAACACCCCCAAGAGGCTCTTTTGTAGCACTGCAGTATAGCCAAACACCCCAAGTGGCTCTTTTGTAGCACTGCAGTATAGCCAAACACCCCCAAGTGGCTCTTTTGTAGCACTGCAGTATAGCCAAACACCCCCAATGGCTCTTTTGTAGCACTGCAGTATAGCCAAACACCCCCAAGTGGCTCTTTTGTAGCACTGCAGTATAGTAAAGTCAGACACAGAATTTGGTTGTTTAAATAGTTTTGTATGCTAAATGTATTTTTTTTCTTTTTCACTACCTATATGTAAGAAAAAAGAGGCCTAATATTAGGCTCCTGCTTCCTGTTGGGTATGTGGACATTACAGTTCATAGTGAAGGGCAGGGGCATAACTACAATAGGTGCAGGGGCTGCGATCAAACCAGGGGCCCTGGAACCAGGGGACCCCAAAAGTCCCATTGGCCTATAGAAAAAGACTATTGCTATTAAAGATTTGTAAAAATTGCGGGCCCCATTGGAGCTTTCGCATCGGGGCCCATGAGCTTCAAGTTACACCACTGGTGAAGGGTTTATATGTTTTTACCAAGGTTAACAAGTATACTAAAGGAAAAAACTCTAAAAGATCTTTATTTTGATACTCAATTAAAACCAAACCCAACGATGAGGTGAAAAAGTGGCAACAAAACAACCCTCAACCCAATTACTACAGAACACACAAATATGCACTGATTGTCAACAAAAAAAAACACTAATGACCTAAGATCTGATTATGGTCCAACCTCAAGTCACCTATAGGTAATCAAAATGTCCTAGGTAAGTCCTTATGTGACACGCCCACTCCAGGGCCTGGGAAGACTCGGTACCAGACAGTTACTAGTTGTTCTCACGTCTTCACTTATCGGTTCCTTTCACAGGGACAGACGGAGGCTGAGACCCGGTCCCGTGAACCTGGCGGTGTCATTTTAATAAAGGGGATGATGTTAGGTATAGTTCGAGGGGATAAAAGGGGTATTCGAGCCGCCAACTGCGGTATGCAGCCAGGGCGGCCTCCGCTGCTGCAGAACCTCTGGGGATGATGACCGGCAGTTTAGTCTCGTATCCCGCAGGCGGAGTGCATTCTCCAGGGCAGTGGAGTGGTTTCCCCCGGCTTGTACCTCGGCATTTGGTCACTCGGTCAGCAGTACCTGCCGTGTCGTAGGAGGCCCCTGTGGCCGATGGTCACAGCAAATAAAAGTCTCTCACACACCACAGTTGCAATTCCGTTACTTTTACTTAGGTCTTAAACATCGCCATCCGGATACGCTGTCTGCCAGTCTCTGGTACTTTTGCTCTTCCTCCAGAGCCAGGTCGGTACAGTCAAGTCAATGTTGGTGCCCTTACTCACCCTTCTATGTGTTAATCTCTGGTGGGTCTCTTCTCTCTCTGCGTTATAAGGAGTAAATTTCATCTGAGGTCGTCGCTCGGCCCTCTGCTACACAGAGCTCAGGTACCAGTAGCCATGAGTGCTTCTCTGTGTCCCGGACACCATTAGAATCCCTCCCGGGCACTGCTCCCTAGTTCAGCCACCTTCTGCAAGATGTGTCAGGTGTTCAGCCACAGCTACCGTTAGAAGTCTGAGGCCTCCGGTTTCGGCTCAGGCTTGAAGCTTCCGCACCGTCAGCAGAGCCGGTCCCTGTGTCCTCCATCAACCCCTCTGTTTCGTCAGATTCAGGCGTACGGGGAATCAATGCCTCGTCCGCACCTTTTGGGCTCTTCTCTCCATCAGTCCGGCTTTCCCTCCCGTGGATTAGCGGGGTGGGCATTGCTCCAACCCACAGGAGTCGGCACCACACCGCCTCTGCACTCCCGACTACCACTCCTTCGTCAGTTGATGTTACTTCTCCGTCT
This sequence comes from Allobates femoralis, assembly GCA_033576535.1. Lineage (NCBI taxonomy): Eukaryota > Metazoa > Chordata > Amphibia > Anura > Aromobatidae > Allobates > Allobates femoralis. The sequence continues at coordinate 59,122,667 of JARQOC010000004.1, read as the reverse complement.
CCTACTACTGAATTAACATCTAATTAACACTGTCCCGTCTCCCTTTTATGGCCTGGGTCCTCCCTCAGGGTTCACCCATTGTCCCAAGGGCTCACCACTACGTGTGTGTGTTTTGTGGTGCTGTGTTGTGGCTCAACCATACCATCCCAACACCTGGAGAACAGGGGCACTACACTTCCTAACCGCAGAAGTGCAGTACCTCTGGTTGCGGTTTACCCAGAGGGGCGCCACAATTACTCTCCTAGTTGTCCACTATCGACTGTTTACACATTAGCTGGGAGAATTTTAGAAGACATACATAACCATCCACAAATATAAGATGCCCAATGCCTACGCGTTTCACCACCATTAGTCATGGAGGCTCATCAGCGGCGATGTAGATCAATACATTCCTTTTTGACATAAAAGGTTACCAAACGCAGGTGGCAAATACACAGTAAACACTTGTCTTTCTTTTCGCTGAAATCACTGAGAAGCCAAAATCAGGTGCTTGTCACAATGCCTCCCTTGTCGTATCTATCACTTAGAGGTTTCTTCATATGTTTCCCAAACCTATGAAAACAAATTGAAGGGGTAACCAACCCTACGGGTGTAACAGGTCATAAGATGTAAGGTATTAGCCCCAAATAAAGAAGCATTGAGAGTGAGCTGGAAACCTATCCATAAAACCCACCCTACAAATGTGAGTAGGGCTATGGATGAATCAACGAAGTAGGATATAATACTATAAAGAAAAAAAAACTCACCGAAATTTAGCCAGGTAAAATATCCGTTGCACCTAGCAGAGGGCTGCCAGCTCCACAGGTAGGCAACACTGGTGCTCAATCCCCTGCAACCCAAGCATGGGGGCGGATGTGGCGCCTGCGTCCAGCCATGGACGTGTTTTTTTGCAGTATGTGGTTGAGCCCTCTGGGGGCGTCGGTCATTTGTGATGCATATACAAGGTGCGGTGCAGCCCGCCTGATCTAATAGTTGGGCGTGACCAACAGACTGAGCTCTGACACTTTGCTTCATTTAGACCTGTGTGGCTGATGTCCTGTTGGTAACCTTGTGTCCATGAATGTCACCAGTCTCCTCCTTGTCAGCATGGCTGGATGCAGGCGCCACAGCCGCCCCCATGCTTGGGTTGCAGGGGATCGAGCATGGGGTTCTTACCCTTGTGTTGCCTACTGCTAGGTGCAACAGATATTTTACCTGGCTAAATTTCGGTGAGTTTTTTTTCTTTAGGGCTATAGATACAGATTGGACATCCCTATAGAGAGGTTAGTCAACCACCCATCCCTTGGTTTACTCTTCAGACTTTCTACATAGTTTATAGAAGTCATCTCTTCATTTGTTCTTCAGACTTTCTAAGGCGGCCGTCACACGCTACGATATCGCTAGCGATATTGTAAGCGATCACGTGCACGCGCGATCGCTTACAATATCGCTTACATCGCTGGTGAGCTGTCACACAGACAGACTCACCAGCGATGTGGACCAGCGAGATCGCTGGTAACTATGGTACACATCGGGTTACTAGGCGCCGCGCGGCGCTTAGTAACCCGACGTGTACCATAGTTACCATCTCCCAGCATAGGCTCTGCCGCTGGGAGATCGTTCATCGTGGTGTTATACACCACGATGAAGCTGTTTGTAAAATCGTTCATCGCAAGATCTGAGGTCCGGAGCTCAGATCTCGATCTTGCGATTTGAACACTTCTCGCTCGTCGTATCTTGCCGTCACACGCACAGACATCGTTCACGCGATGTTTAATCAGGCGCGTTCAAGCGATATCTTTCAAGATATCGTAGCGTGTGACGGCCGCCTAAGTTATACAAAAGTTGGAATATCAATACAAAGACGTGGTTTGAGGAAACATACCCTACATTTTCACATAGTGCACACAGCCCCTAATGCTGCGGTAATGTCTTGGATTTCACAAGACTCTCCAACGTCAATCCAATATCCCCGTATGGTCAGACACATCCATTACACAGTACATAGCAGGGACACATATAAGATTATCTCAGCAAAGGAGATGTGGTATGATCAGACTGTGTCCCTGTACGGTCAGACACATCCATTACACAATACCTAGCAGGGATACATATATAAGATTATCTCAGCACAGGAACATTTTTTTTCTAAACATCCAGTTGTGGAAATTATTATTATTACAAGATATATTGATTAAAATTAACTTTGTGGGAAAACCTCTTTAAGACACTGGCAAAATCAGTGAGTATTCCAAAGTGATAACGCTTCAGGAATGCCTCCGGTTTTGCCATTGTTTTGTTTGGCCTCTGCTGGCGGTGTCTTTCTTCTATAATTCATAACAAGCAGCTTCCTGGCAGAAGGAATAAAAAAGTTCACCTTTTAGCTGTTTCACGGTTTTTAAATCCTTGTTAGGCTACTTTCACATTATGATTTTTAGGGAGCCGATGCTGTCCGATAAAATCGGACAGCATCGGCTCCCTTCTGATGCCTGGAATTGGATGCCAAATAGGCATCCGATTCCGGCATAAAATCGTAGCCTCCGCCTCCGGGCTGAAAAAAAAAAAAGTATATGCTCACCTACCCCCGAGGCCCCCGCAGGCTCCCGCAGGCTCCCGTTGTCCTCGCGGTCTCTGCAGAGGTCTTCTTCTGTTGTACAGGACCCGCGGTGATGTCACAGTCACGTGACCGCAGGTTTACCAGGACCTGCCGTGGTGTCAAATCACGTGACCGCAGGTTACCATGGATCGGACCAAATCGGATGCCATTTAGTGCACGTCCGATTCGGTCCGATGCCCATAGGGCTGCATGGGGGCCAAAATCGGTCCGATGCTGTCCCATTTTTATCGGACAGCATCGGATTTACAATATCCGTAGTGTGAAACCAGCCTTAAATGGATTAATGATGTTCCGGTGTAATATTTACGCTGGGTTCAGATAGACATATTTGGTGATCTGTATGTGGAACGTAATGCTCGGACTGACCGTGGATGTCCTGACTCGAACATACAGCATTTTTTGTGTCTATGAGGCTGTAAGTTTGGGTTGGGAGACCCACAGTCAGTCCTGGAGTGTCTAAACCCAATCTAATAGTTACATTTTCCTTGAATTCCCCTTAATGAAATTACATAAAGAATAATGCTGGCCCTGTTTCACCTTTACATCACATATACGTGATTGCTGGAGCTCTACAACATATGCCATTTCACTTATCCCAGCTTAACACTGGAGACTTTGTATGTCTGGCAATGAGACATGGTAAAATGAAATTCCACGTGTGCAGCAGAGATGTGTAAGGAGGGATGGTCCCCAGAGAAGACCCTGAACCAAGGAGATTCGAATATCTTAGACCAAATACGAGGGATAATTGTTTCCCTTACTTAAAGGAACCCATCACTATGACGGATCACTTCATACTTCTGGAAGGATATTTCTATCTTTGAAATATGTTTTTTTTCGCATTGTTCCAAGGGACCTAAAACAAAAAAATAAAGCAAGATTGTAAATAGTCTTAGGCTGTGTTCACACTGGGCGTTTTTGGGCTGTTTTTGCTCAACAGTTTTTGTAGCCAAAACCAGCAGTGGGTGATTAAATCCAGAAGTGGTGACGTGTTTCTATTAGACTTTTCCTCTGATTGCTCTACTCCTGGTTTTGGCTACAAAAACTGATGAGCAAAAACAGCCCAAAAACGCCCAGTGTGAACACAGCCTTAAATGTAAATTTACTACCATTTTGATTCTACAACCCCCATGCAGACCTATGAATCTCCATGGTTATAGGCAACGAAACCAATGTATTGCAGTCAGATCTTGCAGCCTTGCTGCTTTTTATTCATCATTTTAATTATTTAGCTCTGCAGGATCTGTGTCACGCACGGACTAGGGGATGTCCGGTGCACGGCGCAACACTGAAGTACAACGGGATGTAAAGGGAGAGGAAGAGCCTAGCGATAGGGAGTGGGGAATGAAACACCGTCTTACGCCACCTATGCCTGGCCCCAGGGGCGTATCTAGGGGGGTGCAGCCGGACCTTTTGCCCCGGGCGCAACTCAGCGGAGGGCGCCGGCGGCACCCCCCACCCCGCCCTCTTGCTACACCCGGCGGCCACACACACATTACAGGGGGCTGATAAGCACAGTTTAGCGGCGCTTCCCTGAAAGGAAGCGCCCGACGTCACTTCCGCGCCAGTCTGGGGCCGCGGGGTCCACTGGGAGACTTGGCGGCAGCGGGTCCGATGGATGCGGGGTGACTGCAGGAGACTCGGGAAACTGCGTCACTGGCGGCGAAGGAGAGACGGCCTGGACGGGATGGGGTGAGTGACCGAGGAATCGGGTGGAAGAGGGGGGGCAGCAGGAGTGAGGAAAGCTGACAGCCACCCCCCCTCTACCTTGGGGAGGGGGGGGGTGCGCCAAAATAGAAGTTTGCCCCGGGCGCCATGACACCTTGGTACACCTCTGCCTGGCCCCTAAGCTCCCCTAATGTCCCTAAGCGAGTCCTCCCCCTCACACCCCACCACCGTTGCGTGCCTAGTCCCTGACCTGTCCCTCCAGTCACCCTGGCTAGTGTGAAGGCTGGTGAGTACACTAGACTTTATCTCTAATGTAGTGTAGTACAGGGGAAGGTAGATAGACCGGATAACAAAGACAAAAAAGGATTTAAAACCAGCTTAACTGCTGCAGCCAGACACCAAGACTGCAGGTAGCTTAGCTCCAGCGGCTACACCAAGCTTGCTTCCTACCACCGCGGTGGTCAGCAGACAAAGATCCTATTACCGGCAACAGGAAATGGGTCATGTGACTATTTAAAGGGAATGGGTGTGGTAATAAACCAGCAACACCTGAGATAGCTCCTGGTCAGTTCTATCAGTAAGGGACTTATATTCTTTATGTTTACTTTGTGTCCTCCTAGTGCCAGGAAAGCATACACCCATGGTCCTGTGTCCCCCAATAATGCAAAGGAGAAAAAGAGTCATTAACTCTAGCTGTGCCAACAGAAAGCAAGTTTCACGACCCCAGAGCTCCAAGTATGGGAGACAATTGTGACAAACAGACTACACAGGGTTTCATTGTAGTCTGTTACCATGGAGATTTTTTTTTTGTCAACAACTCCTATGAAAAAATCAACATTTCTAATGAATACTATTGGTAAAATTGTCTGTTGCCCATAGCAACAAAGCTTAGCTTTCATTTGTAAACAGCTCTGATAGCATGGCTGCTATGGGAAACATAGTGTCTCGTTTGGATAGTTTAGATAAATCCGCCCCATTGTCACATTGCTATCTATGAGTCCTGTCAGCCCAGGGCCCACAGGAGGCCTCCTGAAGGCCGGGAGTAGTAAGACGCAGGGAGAGCCTTATTTCTCTCCGAATGCAAATCACATGGAGAAGGGTAATAGTGTATGCACTGGTGCGGACTGGTTGAATTTTAGTTCGGTAGTACGAATTACACTAGGCCTTACTTGGCCATGGCAACCTGTCTGTAGTGTTATTGGTTGCTATGGCAACAAAGGCAGGGTTCCTTTGTTTTTTCCCACCTCCCTGAGCCCATTGGTAAGGTGTCCAGTAGCAAACAACTCTTTTAACCCCTTCACCCTGGGTGGTTTTTAATTTTCCCTCCCCTTCTTCCAAGAGCCATAACCTCTTTATTTTTGAGTCAATATAGACAGTGATGGCTTGTTTTGTGCGGGATGAGTTTTAATTTCAGATGAAATCATTTATTTTACCATATAGTGTACAGGAAAATGGGAAGAAAATCCAAGTGCGGTGAAATTGCACAATAAAAGTGCAATTACACATTAGTGTTTTGTATTTTTTATTCACCATGTTTTTTATTTGGTAAATCAGACATGTCGGTGTGATGCCTCGGGTCAGTACGAGTTCGTAGATACCAAACATGTATACTGTCACTGGTATCTAAGTGGTGAAAAAACATTCAGAAGTTTTTAAAGAAAAAGAATAGCAGTTTTGGCACCATTTTCCGCGCCCCACAGCATTCTCATTTTTCGGGATCTGGGGCTGTGACAGCTTATATTTTGTGTCTTGAGCTGACGTTTCTAATGATACTATTTTTGGGTGGATGTGCTGTTTTTATCGCCCGTTATTGCATTTTATTGAAATGTTATGGCGACCAAAAAAAACTTAATTTTGGCGTTTGGACTTGTTTTTTCCTATTAGGGCCTTTTCACATCAGCGGTAAGCGCTGATCGCGGCAGTAGCGGTGAAAAAAACGCAACGGCCGCGGTTACCGCATAACAGCTGCACTTGCTGTTCACCTGCGGGAAGCCCCATGCAATGTCTATGGGGCTTGCGGCAGGTGCGGTATAGTTACGGTTTCGGCACTTGCTGCCGTGAAAAAAATGCGGTCTGCCACATTTTTGTCGCGTCCGCATCTGCCACAAGTGCCGAAACCGCACTTGCTGCACACTTACCGCAAGCCCCATAGACATTGCATGGGGTCTTGCCGCAGGTGAACCGCAAGTGCGGCCGTTATGCAGTAGTCACGTTTTTTTCACCGCTACTGCCGCGATCAGCGCTTACCGCTGATGTGAAAGGGGCCTTTCTCAGTTTACAGATTTGATTAATTGATTTTATATTTTGAAAGATCGGGCGTTTCTGAATGCGGCGATACCAAATATCTGTATTTTTATTCATTTTTTAATAGTTTTATTTTCAATGGGGCAAAAAGAGGGTGATTTGAACTTGTGTTTTTTTCCCTTATTTTTAAAAACGTTTTTTTTACTTTTATTTTACACTGGCCCCTAGAGGGCCTCAGTGTTGCACACTGTGATTGATAGTGAGCTGCAGCACTTCAGTACATAGGGAAAGTGATCAATTCATGTGGATACCAACACTCACCAGGAATCCACAGGAAGTGAATGAGGATAGCTTCTGGGGTCATCAGAGGACCCCGGGCTGTCCAGATAAACCATGGAGATCCCGTGATCACTTCATGGGACCTCCAATGATGATGGGGAACAGTGTGATCCCCGCTGTAGGGCTATGGATTGTGCTGTTAGTGAATGACAGTGAGATCCAGAGAGTTAACAGTGGCGATCAGATTGTGGATCTGATCGCCACTGGTAGCTACACATCTCAACTGAGATGTGCAGAGGATGATGCGTGCTCACGTGGGTGGGAAGCGACTTATGATGCATATGTGTGTTATAGGTTGTCAAGGGCTTGACTATCAGCACAGAATGAGTGTTCAAACCAAGTCCAGGCTCCCGCTGCATCATGGTGTGGCCAAACCTGTAGGTGCACCTTCTCACCTACTTGTTTTCCTTCTATCTCCACCCCCTCCCATTCCGTCATTGACAGCACTGGCTTCAAAAAGCCAAAGAAGAGCGGAGATAGATGGAAAAAAACAGGTGTGAAGGTGCATTTAAATGCCCCACCATGATGCACCGAGCGCCTGTACTTGGTTTTTAACAGTCATCGTATGCTCCAGAGTGTATCGAAGTTCATCAATCTCTTGCCTTTGCTCCTTAAGTTCAGCGATGAGGGCCTCAGCTTCTAGACCATCAATTATCAAAAAACTCTTTTACGACATGTCAAATGTTTTATAAAAGAGCCGTTTTAATAGTTTCATCAGTGATCAGTTGCGATGATGGTCCCATGTGAGCAAAAAGACCTTGAAGGTTCTCCAGATATAAGATCCAAAAGCCGTTCCTGGAAAGACACTGTTCTACTGATTTGTAGTTTTAACGTGGAAAATCCATTAACAGCAACCGTGACCCACACGGTCCAGCCAACTACTTACACTTATGGCAGTACTAAAAGGAAACAAAGATTGTGTAGGTAGAATCACCTCATTGATTTAGATGCTGTTTCATGGAATGTTTTCCTTTTATAAAATACAGAAGATTAGGGTTAGAGACAGAAAATCTGAGCCACAGAGTACGATGAGGTCAGCGGGATCAAACACCGGACATTTACCTCTAAACCAAGACAAGGTGTCGGTATGTTACTTTTCACACATCGGAGCCTTCAGATATTTCTTCATGGACAGTCTCCGGTGGGACTTCTACTTCTAGATATGAATGTTCAACTCAAATCGGGGTATACATTGCCAAATATTCAGTAGGAAGAGTGCTTTAAAGATCAAAAAGTTCCTATATATGGAATAAGATGTCACCCCGCCGCAGGAAAGGTACTCAAACAAGGAGTGGATGGAGGACATTTCTGTCATAATTTACACCACTTTTGTGCCATAGATTGTGATGATTTTGCAGGCCATGCTCCATCCTGGCTGCAAAGCTTTTCAAAAAGTTAACAGGACTGGCATAAAAACTGCAAACGTTGGCCAAATGTATTGCAACAACTAGGTTTTTTCACTAAAATAGTGCGACATTTCAAGTGGCTTTAACCCTTTAAGGACGATTCACTTTGCAGCTTAACGACCAGACCATTTTTTGCAATTGTAATGGGAGGCCTCACACCTTTCGGGTGGGCTGTCCTCTTAATTGTCTGCCGCCAAATTGATGCATTGTCTAAGTGTGTGCACGCCACCGGTAAGAACCACGCTGACAACAAGTCAAAGTAGAGCTTAATGACAAAAGACCTTTATTAAGGGAGGAGTAGCCAGTTTTATACAGCCCCTTAAAGGGATAATAAAAAGGGTGTTGCATTTTATTCTGAATAGAACATTCAATTATATTTCGTGTGTTAGTTTCAGTTTAGATTGTAACAGGTGACTCCACTTCTTGGTCCTCCCCTGTTTCCTGGGTTCTGCGACAAGATAACATTACAGTGTCCCTTTATGAGGTAATATCTCTGGAACGCTTCAACAGATCCTAGCCATTCTAAGATTGTTTTTTTCGTGACATATTGGGCTTCATGTTGGTAGTAAATTTAGGTCAATGATTTTTGCGCTTATTTGTGAAAAAAATAAAAAATTTGGCGAAAATTTAGCAATTTTCAAATTTTGAATTTTTATTCAGTCAAACCAGAGCGTTATGTGACACAAAATAGTTAATAAATAACAGTTCCCACATGTCTACTTTACATCAGCACAATTTTGTAAAAAAAAATTTTTGGGTTAGGAAGTTATAAGGGTTCAAAGTTCATCAGCAATTTCTCATTTTTCCAGAAAAATTTACAAAACCATTTTTTTAGTGACCACATCACATTTGAAGTCCCTTTGAGGGGCGTACATGACAGAAAGCACACAAAAATGACACCATTCCAAAAACTGCACCCCTCAAGCTACTTAAAACTACATTCAAGAAGATTATTAACACTTCAGGTGCTTCACAGGAACTAAAGCAAAGTGGAAACAAAAAATGGAAATTTTAATTTTTCCAACAAAAATGTTCTTTTAGCATCAATTCTTTCATTTTCTCATGGGCAACAGGATAAAATGGATCCTAAAATTTGTTGAGCAATTTCTCCTGAGTACATCGATACCTCATATGTGGTCATAAACCACTGTTACTGCACAAAAACCACTGTTTGGGTGCACGGCAGAGCTCAGAAGGGAAGGAGGGCAATTTGACTTTTGGAGCAAATTTTCCATTCAAAATCAAATTGCGCTCCCTCCCTTCTGAGCCCTGCTGTGCGCCCAAACAGTGGTTTACGACCACATATGATGTATCGGTGTACTCAGGAGAAATTACTCAACAAATTTTAGGATGCATTTTATCCTGTTGCTCATGTGAAAATGAAAAAATTGAGCCCAAAAGAAAATTTATGTGAAAAAAAGTACTTTTTTCATTTTTATGGGTCAATTTGTGAAGTATCTGGGGGTTCAAAGAGCTCACTATGCATCTAGATAAGTTCCTTGGGGGGTCTAGTTTCTAAAGTGGGGTCACTTGTGGGGGAGCTCCAATGTTTAGGCACACAGGGGCTCTCCATACGCGACATGGTGTCCGCTAACCATTTGAATGGAAAATTAGCTCCAATTGTTAGCGGACACCATGGCGTGTATGGAGTGCCCCTGTGTGCCTAAACATTGGAGCTCCCCCACAGTGACCCCATTTTGGAAACTAGACCCCCCAAGGAACTTATCTAGATGCATAGTGAGCACTTTGAACCCCCAGGTGCTTCACAAATTGATCCGTAAAAATGAAAAAGTACTTCTTTTTTTTCACAAACATATTTTTTTCATTTTAACAGATTAATTTGTGAAGCACCTGGGGGTTCAAAGTGCTCACTATGCATCTAGAGAAGTTCCTTGGGGGTCTAGATTCCAAAATGGGGTCACTTGTGGGGGAGCTCCAATGTTTAGGCACACAGGGGCTCTCCATACGCAACATGGTGTCACCTAACAATTGGAGCTAATTTTCCATTCAAATTGTTAGCGGACACCATGTCACGTATGGAGACACCCTGTGTGTCAAAACATTGGAACTGCCCCACAAGTGACCACATTTTGGAAATCAGACCCATCAAGGGACTTATCAAAATGCATAGTAAGCACTTTGAACCTCCAGGGGCTTCACAAATTGATCTCTAAAAATGAAAAAGTACTTTATTTTTTTTTTTCTTCACAAAAATGGTCTTTTAGCCTCAATTTTTTCATTTTCACATGGGCAACAGGATAATATGAATCCTAAAATTGATTGGCCAATTTCTCCTGAGTAATCCGATACCTCATATGTTGTGGAAAACGACCGTTTGGGCGCACGGTAGGGCTCGGAAGCAAAGGAGTGCCATTTGATGCTCCAAGTGGAAAATGAGCTAAAATCGTTAGTGAACACCATGCCGCATTTGGAGATTCCTGATGTGCCTAAACAATGGAGCTCCCCACAAGTGAGATTTTGCACTGAAGATATAGGGCTCCGCTGTATTTTTGGTCACGAGCACAGGTACAACAGACAGGTACAAGTTGCCACCCACCCATAGCTGCCTAGTTTTACCTGGCTGGTAATCAAAATACAGCGGAGCCCTTTTTTTTTTATATAATTCTTGAAACAATTGAGAAAAAAAAAAAAACCACGACATCGGCTTTGCCATACTTTTAGTTTCCAGCCAGGTACAACTAGGCAGCTATAGGCTACCACCTACCCCCAGCTGCTTAGTTATACCTGATTGGTAGCCAAAATACAGCGGAGCCCTTTTTTTATTATTTCTTAAAATAATTTTTTTTTAAAAATGGCGTGGGCCTCGCCATATTTTTGGGCCAGCCAGGTACAACTAGGCAGCTAGGGGCTGGAATCCTGAGCGTAGGGAGGCCCAAGCTTTCTGGGCCCCCCTGCTGTGAATTGCAGCCCACAGCCGCCCCAGAAAACAGCGCATTCATAGAAGCGCCATTTTCTGGCGCTGTATCCAGCTCTTCCAGCTGCCAAGTAGTGGTGGCAGACTGGGTAATAAGGGGTTAATGCCAGCTTTTTGGCAGCTGGCACTAAGCCCGAGATTCATAACGGCTGGCCAATATTAGACCGGGCAATTAGGAATCTAGTAAATTGTAAAGAAGACACAACACAGAGAAAAATATTTTTATTGGAAAAAAAATACACACATACATATTTAGACCCCATCGTTATTACTGTGACGTCTGACGTAGTCCAGTGGGAAGGTCCGACGTAGTCCAGTGGGAAGGTCCGACATAGTCCATTGGGAAGGTAGTCCAGTGGAAAGGTCTGACGACGATTCTCATTCAGCATAGGGGGGTCAAATAGATGATGATTGGCAGTTAACCCATGTGGTCAAAAAAGGGTTAACTGCAGATCATCATCCCTGTGTGATCACACAGGGGTTAACTATCAGTTAATCATCTATGTGATCACACAGGGGTTAACTGCTGATCATCATCCCTGTATGATCACACAGGGGTTAACTGATAGATTCCCTGTCCCGATGCGCGCAAACACAGAGCAGATGCGCCAGAACAGAGGCAGAGAGAAGAGGCAGCGGGACGGCCAGCACCGGAGGCAGGTGAGTATGAGAGGCAGGGAAGGGGGGGGGCAGGGGATGCCCGGAGGGGTGAGGACCGGACCGGGGGAGTTTGGGAAAACTCCACCCGATCTGATGTTTGAGGAGGGTGAGCGGGGGTCACAGAGGAAGGCGAGCAGGGAGGAGGGGTCAGATCGCATAGAAATGCAGGGGAGGCGTCAGGTTTGTTCACCCACCGCGGCCATTTTGGGAGCTCCGGGAAAGGGGTGGGGGTGGGAAAGTGATTTTTGGTACCCAGGGGTCTTGGGGGCCCTAAGGGGTAGCATTCCTCTTTTATCCAACATGTGTGATCATGTCCGATAAAAGAAAAAGTACTTTTTACCGGCGATGTCATTTTTTTGTAATGTGATGATGATCGATAAACGGTGCTTACCGGTCAATACATTACCGGTGCCGGTAAAAAAAGACACTGATCCATAATCTCTAGGATCTCAGATACCCTCAGTAGCTGAAACCCCAGAGATTTTTGGACACCGGGGGACGCTACAGGGCTTATTCCTGGCTCACGTCTACACACGTCGGCTAGGCATAAGTACCTTTTTTTACGACGTCTATAGGGGTTAGGCTGTCGCTATGGGGTTAAAGAGAACTAACCACCTGGATGTAACCACCTGTAAATCAGTGCAGCAGGTGATTGGCGTGTCCAGCATAACTTCACTATTAAGGTTTTGTAATTCCTCCCCTGAGGGCTTGTCCTTCTGCTGTAAGCCAAACCCCCTCCCTCTCATCCAGACTCATTCAGTATGAAGGGCTATCGACTTATAGAAGAAAGACAAGCCCACAGGGGAGGAATTACAAAAGCCCAAATAGTGATGTCATGCTGCACACGTCAATCACCTGCTGCACTGATTTACATGTGATTACATTCTGGTGGTTGGTTCCCTTTAAACCAGAGCTCTGACAAAATGGATTAATGAATCAGGATCCTAATCTTAGTGTCAGCTCTGGCAGTTATTTTAAAGGGAAACAGTACTCCACTTTGTTAATGAGGCAAGGAATAGAGGGGGAAACACCAAGCTTGGAAATACATAGCTTTTTGCCACCTAATATGAGAGTATTATAAAGTAGAGACAGAGACCCTGATTCTAGCAATGTGTCACTTAGTGAGCTGCTTGCTGTAACTTTGACAATCTGCTGATAAACCAGTGATTTTATGAGAAGACTAGTAAACCTGCTGCCATGTAGTCCTCAATATTCATGAGCTCTGTATAACTACTCCTCCACTATTAACTGCCAGCATTCTGGCTTATGCACAGTGTACACAGAAAGCTGCCAATCAGTGGTGTGGCCAGGTCATACAGAGCTCAGCTTTCAGAGAACTGCCTGTTATGCAGGAGAGAAAACTGTGATTTTATAAAAACGACAGCAAGGAGTCTAGTAAGTGACACATCATTGGAATCAGGGTCTTTGCTCCTATATCATGCTCCTTCCCATCCTGGCTTAATGAGATCTCGCTGAAAACAGTGGAGGCCGAAATTAATTCCGCTCAGGAGAAACTTAATAAAGAGCTATCCAGCGAGGCACTGGCCAAGTTAAATGATGATCTGGATAAAAGCTTTCTGAAATGGGAAAAGGAAATTCTGACCACTAAGACAAAGAAATATAAGAGGGACTGCCTGGATTATAAAAATAACATGGTATACAGGTGGAAAAGTGGTAAAAGAAAACCAAAAAATCCTCCGAGTGATCCACCTAAGAGCCCCCAAAGGATCCTCGATTGAGTCCGGTGTCGGTGTCCTCTCTGTCTTCTTTGGAAGATGCACCCGGGGGTAGTGGTAAAGGTTGGATACCAACTCCACAAGAAGGGTTCAACATAGAGGGGATAAAGGGGAAACGGAGCATTACTCCCCCCGAACCTCAAGGGAAAAAGAGTCGAGGATCAGACCTGCAGGTAGTTCATTTATCTACACATATATTGTCGGCACCCCAGCTTGAAGTGTTAAAGTTGGGTTTATCTTTTGTGCCAGTAAATGAGTATGATTACTTTGCAGTTCTGAAAGACCTTCATCTCTTTACCCGCAAGCTACTCCTGAGAAAATTGCATTACAAGAAGGAACACAGAGAGGACGATTCGGTAGAGCTAGAACAGAATACCATCAAGACACTTGAGGATTTGAAGGAGGAGGAGTGTGATGGCTCGGTAGGTGATTCTCATGCTTTTCCAAGGTCTATCTATCCACGATCTACCACGTTTCCCCCTCTGTCCGCCTGTCCCGAGATTGAAACTTTTCATAAACTTGTGGCACTTGACCGCCTAGGCTGGACCTTCCTACGTGCATCTTTGAAGCAGTTGGGGGTGGGACCTACCATGTTGGAGAGAATCTTTGCTCTATATCATAGACCCACGGCCCATCTTAGGGTCAATGGCACTTTATCCTCGCCCATTGACATAAGAAATGGGACTCGTCAGGGCTGCCCCCTCTCCCCCTTGCTATATATCCTTGCTATGGAACATCTAGCAGTGGCTTTGCGGAAGGTACCAGATGTCAGGGGTCTGCGGATTGGTCAGCATGAGTTTAAGTTGTCCCTATACGCTGATGATTTATTGTTATATATTTCCAACCCGGCTGTGGCTTTCCCTGTACTCCTCAGAGAGTTCCGTAAGTTTAGTGAGGTCTCCAATTTTAAGGTTAATTTGTCCAAAACGGAGGCGCTCAACATCTCCCTGCCTGATGACCTGATCTCTCAACTCAAATCGTCCTTCTCCTTTAGGTGGCAGACAACTGCATTAAAATATTTAGGAATCTTGATACCGGCTGACCTTAACGCAACATATGCTCTGAACTATGTCCCTCTCCTGCAGAAAACCATATCAGATCTTAAACGGTATAACAGACCTCAGCTATCTTGGTTCGGGCGGGTGGGAGTGATCAAAATGGATATTTTACCCCGATTCCTCTATCTCTTTCAGACAGCTCCTGTGCAGGTTCCGGATTGTTTTTTCAGGCGTCTGCAATCGGCCATTAACAGCTTTATTTGGGGAGCAAGGAAACCACGGACGCGGTTTTCAGTCCTAGTGAGACCTAAAGTTAAAGGGGGGGTAGGCCTTCCTGATTTTAAACGTTATTATCAGGCAGTCTTGCTCTCTAGGATTGTCGACTGGAGGTTCAGTGATGCCCATAAACAGTGGGTGCTCCTGGAGAAACTTCTATCACCCTCCTCCTTGTACTGGCTGCCTTGGCTGGGGGGGACTGGACGCCCACCTGTGACGGGCTTCCCTCCCCTCACACAAACTGTTTTGAGGTTCTGGGATAGATCATACACGAAATTACGTTTGACTTCCCGATTGAGCAGACTGAGTCCCCTTTTTGACAATCCAGCCTTCCCCCTGCAATGAATAGATCTAGGTATCTGTGCTGGTCACAACTAGATGGAGTGGGGCTGGGACAAGTGAGGGATAGGCTTGTGGGGCTTTCCGGCGTGGGGGGGTTGCGAGGTCCTGACGATGCGGCTCCTTTGTCCTGGTTGGAGTTTATGCAGTTGCGAAGTTTTCTCTCCAATATTTCAATAGGGGCGCTAACTCCGTTTGAATCCCTGATGCTCCCCACCGAGGGTCCCTCCCATGTGGTTTCGGTGCTCTATAGCCTGATCCTGAACTCGCTCCACACTGGCACGCTTGGATTTATGGAGGCTTGGGAGAGAGATCTGGGGATCACCTTTTCTGAGGCAGACAGCTTAAAAATTTTTACTCTTGTGCATAAGATGACAATGTCTAGTCAAGCGCAAGAGAGAAATTATAAATTGCTGACGCGTTGGTACAGATGCCCTACCCTGCTCCACAGGATTAATCCGGAAGTCTCAGACACTTGCTGGAGATGCGGTTCTGCTGTGGGCTTTATGCTTCATGTCTGGTGGTCCTGCGATCTCCTGCAACCCTTCTGGACCTCGGTTTTCGATGCCTTCCATCTAATGACTGGGGTCCGCCATGAACCCTCTCCACAATTAGCTCTGTTATCTCTGATACCCGGCTCGATAACCTCCATCAAAAAGGGGATTCTGAGGTTCTGCCTAATAGCTGCCAGGGCAGTTATTCCCCGACACTGGAGGTCCACTGAGGTCCCCTCTACAGTGGAATGGATATCTGAAATGGATAGGTTGCACCGTATGGAATCGCTTGCAACGGGAGATAGTGACGCTGGGTATGAACAGGGGCGCACTTGGTTCCTCTGGCAATCCTTTAAGGAGGGCCAGGGGTTCTTGACTTGGTTGCGCACCTACTCGTAATTTCCAACACCTGGGCGTCTAGACTGCTGGGTCTTTCCCATCCCCCCCCCCCCCCCCCCTTACCCCTCCTACCCCTTTCTAATTTTTCTCTTTTTTTCTTCTCCCTTCTTATGTCTCCGTGTATACATTTCTCATTGGCTGTGTGTGTTTTCTAAGTTTTGATCCAGACGTGATTTTCAGGTAATGAAACATGCATTCTCTTGTTGGAGGTTTTACTGGTGTCCCTTTGTACCTGATTTCTTACAGCTGTAATATGCCACTGTACTAGGATCTGGATTCTGTATTGGTTATTTCTATTGTTATGCTTGTTTGAAACTTTAATAAATATATTTACAGAAAAATAAATAAATAAATAAATAAATAAATAAACTTGTGGCACAAGATCTAAAGAAACTGACAAGCCGTCGTGAGGGTGCGGATAATTTATCGCATCACCAGCGACAGGCATTAAAAGAACTTAAGGCTATCCCGGATATAGTTATTAATCCGGCGGACAAAGGGGGAAGCGTGGTCATTTGGCCAGTTAAAATGTATGAGCGAGAAGCTTTCCGTCTGCTTAGAGATAAAGAAAGCTATTTGGCATTACCATGTAGTCCTTTGAAGAAATTTATGGGAGAACTGTTTAAAATTGTTGATGAGGCCTACCAGTTAGGTATAATCCCCAAAAAGATTTGGGAGGGTCTCCTTATCAAGCAACCTGTTATCCTGACCTTTTACCTGTTGCCAAAGATCCCCTTAATCCCCCGGGGCGTCCGATTGTGTCCGGGATAGGAGGGCTGTGTGACCCAGTGTGCAGGCTTATTGAGTTTTACCTGCACCCGCTGGTGGAAATGCTGTCCTCCTATGTCCGTGACACATCGGATGTCCTGAGGCAAATTGATGGGATCTTTGTGGATCCTGACACTCTATTGGTCACAGCAGACGTGGAGTCGTTGTACTCCTCAATAAATCATCTGGATGGTCTTAGAGCAGTGGCCTTCTTTTTGAGAGGTAGTAGTTTGGAGGATTCTCTTTGTACCCTGATACTGGACCTTCTAGAATACATACTGACTCACAATTTCTCGCTCTTCAAAGACCGGTTCTTTTTGCAGTAGCGGGGCACGGCAATGGGGGCGGCGTGTGCGCCCTCATACGCAAATCTCTCTCTCGGCTACTGGGAGAGGGAGATTTTCGGGGAGGGTGCACATGCCGCCACCCATGCCCTATCATGGATGAGATACATCGACGATGTATTGAGGCTGTGGAGGGGGACAGTCCCACAATTGGAGGATTTTATCACAGATCTTAACTCCAATGAGTACAATATCAGATTGACCCACAAGCATCATGCATCGTCGATGGATTTCTTGGATGTCAAAATATTCATTCATCCTGATGGTTCTATACAGACAGATATGTATAGAAAGGAAACATCGGTGAATGCACTTTTGCATGCGACGTTAGCTCATACCCCAGCTACGATATCTGCGATCCCTATTGGTCAATATATAAGGGCCAAAAGAGTCTGCTCCTCGGAAGTATATTTCGAGGAGCAGGCCAAAGATTTGAGAAATCGCTTTTTGACAAGGGCCTATAGCAAACGCTGTGTAAAACGTGGATACCAGAAAGCCCAGAAGTTAGAACGGGGGGCCCTGCTGCTGGGAAGGAGGCGGTCGGAGGAGAGGGGGAAGGAGGAGGGTGGACAAATTGTGAGATCCATAACAACTTATAACGATAAGTGGGACAGAATCAGGGGTATTTTGAAAAAATACTGGGGCGTCCACCAGATAGTACCAGGATTAAAGGAATCCGTGACGGAAAGGCCGCTGTTGACCGCAAGAAGGAGTTGCAGCCTGAGAGATGAACTGGTGCACAGTCACTTTTTTTAAACAATAAATGTTTATTGAACAAAGTTTTCATACAAATCAAACAAGACATTGACTCACCGCGACCGGCTGACTCCGGTTCTGACAGGCGATTCTTCTTCCCTCCTTGTCACAGGTGGACCGCGCCTGCCGGTAGTGGGGCCCGGTGTAGTGCAGATCAAAAGTGAAGACGTCTTCGTGGAACAGATTAAAAGGGGTTTAATTTGTTTTATTCGTGACGCCACCTATGAGTAGATTCGGTAAGGGCTACCGACGCTGCGGAACCCCCGGGGGATGGACAGCAGCAAGATGTTACGCTCCCCACAGGCTGAGCGGTGATCCCCGGAGGCTGGAGCTGCTCAAGATGTTGTGCGGCAGCTGCGGTTACCTTTTAGTGCGGACGGACAGTTCATAAGGAAGCACGGACACAGGTAGTCTCTGCAATGGGTCTTTACTGTAACCAGCAGGCAGTACATGGTATACAGTGGTTGAGTAGTAGACCGGGTGGACTCAGCAGTGATAGTGTTCCTCAGAGATCCGCAGTGTTCCTCCATTCTACCTACTTAGTTTCTTTTGCCAGCGTCGCCCAGGAATACCAGGTCGGGTACGGGGAGGCTGCTTCAATGCCCTATCCATGATGTACGTTCTGGATGCTTTGGGGAGCCTTGGATCCCTCAGTGGGTACACCGCTGGTTAGACGACTGGAAACTGGCTGGTGGTGGGGTGCTCCTGTAAAGCTGATCCTCCACTCTTCTGGTTCGCGTGGCAGAGGTGAACTGCTGCCAGCTTCGGTACCAGTGAACCGGCTGTGAGTTGTGGGCACGGGAGTCTTTTGGGAACCCGTGTAGATAATGCCCAATCCCGGTAGTTAAGGCCTCAGGTGCTGACACCCGACCGGTGACGGCCCAGGGGCCCGCACGGGGTGCGGAGCCCCCGCTCCTCTCCAAGTTCAAGTCCTCAGACTCTGTCCTATCTCGAGGGTTCTAGGTTCTCCTCTTGTCAGGTTCTAGATCCTTCTTCGTTCTCTCTAGATTATTGTGTTCTACTACACTACCCTAACACCCCACCCACCAGGACCTATGATTGGTCCCCTGTTCTAGGTGTTGCATGTTGGGTTGGATCTCCAAGTTAACCATTTCATTGCTGAGTCAGAGGATATTGCGGCTGCATTTGTGGCTGCAATACCCTCCTGTGACGCACTCGTTGCGGGGCGCCACACTCCCCCTTGGTTGAATACGCTTGTCCCCAAGCGTCACACTACTCACATTACAGAGGTTTTTATATTTTATAACAGGTAATACACTTTTATTAATGACAAGTCATATATGCATAAAAGTGAAAAAGGTAAATAAACAGGTTAACACATTGCGCGGACCCGGCGGGCGGTCGGCTGTCCTTAGAATAAAAGTTCAGGCTGTAGCCGCCAAGTCGCGGTGTTACGGTGGAAACAGGAAGAAGTCTCTTTTAATAGCAAAGTTCAAACAACAACTCAAGTCACTGATGGATGGCAGTGTTCTGGACTCGTATAGCGAACCACCCATCACGGCATATATGGCGCTCATAGGTTACTATGTCCCCTCTATACAAGTCTCGGCTTGGATGGCCTCGCGGTAGGTGCGATTCCACATCACGGCGCCCCACAAACACTTCGGTACTCACACCCTCCTCCCTTACGAATCCCCACCCGGTGGACAAGTTAAATGTGCTTACCCACCCGGTTTTCCGGAATTGTTCAGGCAATGGAGATTGACGGCGGGCCTCAGCACGAGCCTGCATGTTGGCTTGCAGTCGAGTGTGCCACTCGTCTCTCCGGATATGACGTACCTCTTCGTCGGAGTGATGCGGCGTGTGGATAAAGTCACTACGGCGTGCTGGTTGTTGAACCGCTCGAGCTTGGTGGGCAGTCTGGAGTGGAGCCCGGTTCAACGGAACCGGAGAAGATACTGTTGCGGCGGCACCCGACCAGTGCACCCGAGCTGATCGCCCGGCAGAAGGGTTCCTTGTGTCTCCCCAGGCGAACCCAGTGTAGAGATCCTCAGCTGGACTGTAGGTCTCCTCGTCATCCTCCTCGACCTCCTCGATGACTACGTCGGGCTGCTCGGCTGACGAAGACGATGGGATGGAATCCTCTGGATCGGTGGGTGGCTGTGCGGCAAAGTTCTCCTCGGGGTCGTTGTGCAGGACTTCCAGGCTGCCTGCCTCTTCTTCTGTAGCAGCGGGAAGTGGTGTTTCGATCCCGGTCACCAGGTAGGCCTCTGTACTTGCAGAGGAGGCCTCCGGTTCAGGGGAGAAACAGGCGACAGTCTCGGTATTGGTGAAACTAGTCGCGGGTTCCGCAGGTGGAACCAGGTAGAGGTCAGCTTCTTCGTGGGAGCATATTGGAAGCTCCGGCTCTGGAACGGGGTCGGCTGCGGTTTCGTCCGCTGGAACGGGTCGAGTTGTGGTCCTCACGGGAATGATACAGTCTATTGGCTCCGGTGACGAAGCAGGACAGGTGGTGGGCGACGGTGAGGCTGTTGAAAAGCTGGCGATGTCGTCTGGGCTTGGAGAAGCTGTACCCGGTCGGCTCTGCTGCATCGCATGATGGAGTCGTCTGCCTAGGGTCGCGCTCCAGCTGCGAATCGTCCACTCTACTGTCTCAAGTAGTCGCACCCGGAGGTCTTGTAGAGCCTCTAGCCAGAAGTCGGGGCTGCCGTCTATGGTAAAGGCAGGATCCGGACCCGGTTGGCCTATGGCTGCTCTGGCCTCCGCCTCGATCTCCCGCATTAGGTCTTGAAGTCTCGTGCTGGCCATTCTCTTCTTGGAGGGAAACCACACCGGTTCAACCGGTAAGACGTTCTGGTAGAGCTGGTGAAGAAGTCTGTCTGACTGTCTGTGGCACTCCCATTTCCTCTGGGCTTTTGTAGTCCAGTGGTGGGAAAAGTCTTTGGGGTCCGCCCCCATGGTTGATTCGAGCAATCAGGGCGGACAAAGAGTTTGGCGCCTTTTGTCTTTAGCCCTCCCCCGATGAGGGGGGGGTTGACTCACTCCTGGGCTTACACGTGGCGGCTTCTTGTGGCGGGAACGCCATCTTGGGCGCCATCTTGACCCAATGGTGAAAAGGCGGGAAAGTTCTTTTAGGGACGAACAAAGTCCAAATGTAGACAATAAAGTCCAGTTTAAGCACAATATACCCGTTGGGTAACGGGCCTGCTCGTATCCTGTTCGTGACGCCATTTTCTGACTCACCGCGGCCGGCTGACTCCGGTTCTGACAGGCGATTCTTCTTCCCTCCTTGTCACGGGTGGACCGCGCCTGCCGGTAGTGGGGCCCGGTGTAGTGCAGATCAAAAGTGAAGACGTCTTCGTGGAACAGATTAAAAGGGGTTTAATTTGTTTTATTCGTGACGCCACCTATGAGTAGATTCGGTAAGGGCAACCGACGCTGCGGAACCCCCGGGGGATGGACAGCAGCAAGATGTTACGCTGCCCACAGGCTGAGCGGTGATCCCCGGAGGCTGGAGCTGCTCAAGATGTTGTGCGGCAGCTGCGGTTACCTTTTAGTGCGGACGGACAGTTCATAAGGAAGCACGGACACAGGTAGTCTCTGCAATGGGTCTTTACTGTAACCAGCAGGCAGTACATGGTATACAGTGGTTGAGTAGTAGACCGGGTGGACTCAGCAGTGATAGTGTTCCTCAGAGATCCGCAGTGTTCCTCCATTCTACCTACTTAGTTTCTTTTGCCAGCGTCGCCCAGGAATACCAGGTCGGGTACGGGGAGGCTGCTTCAATGCCCTATCCATGATGTACGTTCTGGATGCTTTGGGGAGCCTTGGATCCCTCAGTGGGTACACCGCTGGTTAGACGACTGGAAACTGGCTGGTGGTGGGGTGCTCCTGTAAAGCTGATCCTCCACTCTTCTGGTTCGCGTGGCAGAGGTGAACTGCTGCCAGCTTCGGTACCAGTGAACCGGCTGTGAGTTGTGGGCACGGGAGTCTTTTGGGAACCCGTGTAGATAATGCCCAATCCCGGTAGTTAAGGCCTCAGGTGCTGACACCCGACCGGTGACGGCCCAGGGGCCCGCACGGGGTGCGGAGCCCCCGCTCCTCTCCAAGTTCAAGTCCTCAGACTCTGTCCTATCTCGAGGGTTCTAGGTTCTCCTCTTGTCAGGTTCTAGATCCTTCTTCGTTCTCTCTAATTATTGTGTTCTACTACACTACCCTAACACTCCACCCACCAGGACCTATGATTGGTCCCCTGTTCTAGGTGTTGCATGTTGGGTTGGATCTCCAAGTTAACCATTTCATTGCTGAGTCAGAGGATATTGCGGCTGCATTTGTGGCTGCAATACCCTCCTGTGACGCACTCGTTGCGGGGCGCCACAACATCAGTAATATACTATAAGGAGTCCATGTATAAAACAAGGGTCAAGAGGGGGGGGGGGAGGAAGGGGAGAGGAGGTAAAAAGGTGGGGGGGGGGGGGAAGTCCCCCAGGGGGAATCACAAATTCACATTTGACTCTTTCTGAGATAAGGCTATGAACATATAGAGCATTCAGACAGTTCCTGAACTCTGGATCTGTTTCTGGGCTTATACTTAAGTCTAAACTCACATTCAGACTGAAATTAAACTTAAAGGTACCGAGTCTACAGCATGGCTACAACATGTTCCATAGTCCACCTTACATTCGGTATTAAGAAGGGATCGGTGTAGCAAGAGGATGAGAAGCCCATATGTGCCATGCATCCAAAGTCTGTTTTCTAGTTGGCAGGTTTTGCGCCAGGTAATATTCATGAGTAAAAATAGAGTTTACCCTGTTCACTTCCAATAAATTAGGTGGGGTCTGCGCCTTCCAGTCGGACGCCAAGGCCAGCCTGGCAGCCACCAGGATATAAGTCAGGGTCCTCCACATAATGCGGGGATATAACTCCAGGCCAATATGTAGGAGTGCCAATTGTGGCGAAAGAGGGATCATAAAACCCGTGACCGACTGGATCAGGCACTCGACCAGAAACCAAAAGGGGGTGACTCTCGGGCAGGACCACCACATGTGGGCAAGATTACCCTTCTGTCCACATAGTCTCCAGCACAAAGGGGAGGCATGTCTCCCAAATCTGGCCAAATGGGCTGGCAGAAGGTACCAGCGAAAATGTAATTTCTTTAAGTTTTCTAGATGATTGATACACCTGGTAAGTTTAGCCATGCGTTGGGACGCTTTCTCCCAGTTCTCTCTCTCTGTAGTAAACTCCCATTTCTGCATGTAAACCAATTTCTTCGGGTCGCCCCTGGCCAGGAGAGCCTTATATATCCAGGATAAACCCTTCAGATCTGATGGGGTGGACAGAAGGAAGCCCAGGAAGGCAGAAGGAGATTGTCTCCCCGTCAACCAGTCTCTAGCCTCAGTGGCCATGAAATGTCTCAAGTGAGGAAGACGCAGTTAGCGTCGAAACGCGTTGTGGCAGGAGGGCTTTTAATTGTTGAATGAATAAAACTTAAAGGTAATAGATTCAAGAGCATTGTGTATCCTGTTTTAGCTCTTAGCGCTTACCTTTATTATACCACATTTGTTTATCGGCTGATCCATATTCTCCCTTCGGGGAGCGTGGTGTTGTGAGCTGCTCTGGAGCAGAACCTGGCTACACGTCATTAATCCATCTCTAAAAACGGCACATGATCCTTCACGCGAGCCAGCTGAGGAGAAGGCAGGAATCCTATATTAAAAACGGTGAAGGGGAAGACTAGATCGGATATACACCAAAGATTGGAAGATCAGTAAAATTTAAACTCAATATGAGGAGAAGCAAACGGGGCACTAGACGTTACCACAGTCAGGTCCTGGACAGTCTTCCAGTATTAGCGTGCTCTCAGGCGGCGGTGCACAACCAAAGCACCAGCATTTCATCAGCAATAAAAAGAAAGGGCGGCACTCACCGGAGTTGACGGGATAATTCTTTATTCCAGAAGTTCATGGAAAGACAGGGTGCAGGGAGGGGGCACGAAGGGCCATTGGACGGACTACGACGCCGTTTCGCGACCTATATCGCTTCTACGGGTCGATGATCGACCGTAGAGCGTATAGTCGCGAAACGGCGTCGTAGTCCGTCCAATGGCCCTTCGTGCCCCTCCCTGCACCCTGTCTTTCCATGAACTTCTGGAATAAAGAATTATCCCGTCAACTCCGGTGAGTGCCGCCCTTTCTTTTTATTGCTAGTAAAATTTAAACCTTCACTCACCACAAATCTACAATCTAGTTGTGCGGATACGGCACAACTAGTAAAGGGGAGTGAAAATCCTGAATATCGCTAATCTAGATTCCCCAATACAGCGTGGCGCAACCTTTGTTTTTTCTTTCCAGAGGTAGGAACGTTTGATGGGGGAATTCAACCCCTTCACATTAAGCGAAACAAATCTCAGTCATAGTTTTGTTTTCACAATTCACAGTGCCAGTATGATGGAATCAATGTGGAAGAGGACCCCCAGGGGGCGGGAGAGGGACAGGGAAAGAGAGGAAGATAGGCGGATAGGGGGACAAGGAAAAGAAACAATAGATATGGGGATAGAAGAAGAAAACAAAAACACTGAACACAAATGTAAACTTAATTCAGGGCAAATTGCCAAGAAGCTGGGGAGAAAAGGGGGACTAGACCACCCCACCTCAATTGATTTAAGGCGGAACGGTCCCCCTGCAGGAGCTAAGGTCTAATACGACCTCCAAGGAGGTCTCAGAGCCTCCTGCTATTCAAGAGATCAGTCACAACCAGCTCTGTATGTTCATAATAAGTTCACGGCCCTTCAGACCTCTCCATTTGTTGTCTCCGGGCCTCGCATCTCCAACGGGGCTCTTTTCGTTGGAGTCGCTGTGGCAGTCTTGGGGAAGTTCCAGTCTTGGAAGGCTTTTCTCATTTTAGAAGGGGAATTAAAGTATTGTCTCGAACCTCTGTAGCGAAATATCACCGACACAGGGGAACCCCAAATGTATGCGATCCCCTTGTCTCTCAGAATGTCACAGTAGGGGCAAAGTCTCGTCTTCTGGCCAGGGTTCCGGGGAACAAATCTGGGAACACAGAGACCGCCCTGAAGGTGGAAGGGAGCTCCGGATGATTTCTCATGGCGGCCAGCAGTTTCCCGCGGTTTTGTAGAGGAGAAAGACTAAAATGTCTCTCGGAACATCTCTGTTCAGTCTTGCAGGTTTAGGCAGCCGAAAAAGTTTTTCAATTTTCCTTTCTGTGGCAGGGATATCAGGGAGAGCCACCTCCATAAAGGTTGTTACCGTGGCCATGAGGTCTTCCTCCTCACCCCCCTCTGCAACGCCTCTCAATTTCACATTCTTAATACGATGTTTATCCTCTAAATCACAGACAGCCGCCTGTAACTGCCGGACCTCTGAATCCACCTCTGCAAAGTCATCTGCGAGGATGTTATGGGCTGTAGCAAAGTCCACCATTTTATGTTCTATGTGTCCTGTTCTTTCACTTATGGATGATAGATCTGCTCTTAGATCAGCAATCATGCCCCTCATATCCTCCTGCAGGGACCTGCGGAGGGATTCTAGGATGCCTCTCAGACATCCCTTTGTCACTGGAGCCTCATCATCCTCTCTGGCTCCTGGGCCCCCTCCTCCATGCTGAGAGCGAGGAGAGCAGTGAGGTGTTGATGATCCCACCCCCTGTGCCATGTTGGAAGCAGCAAATCTCAGTGTCCTTTCTACCCCAAAGAAATCTCTCACCGAGTGCTCGGTATCTCTGCGTCTGGAGCCGCCTTTAGACATCTCAATCTGTTCCGATCTCACCCCAGCAGGTTTTGGAGGTTGTAGTGGCTGTTATGTGCCCTTATCAGGGCTTAGTGTGCAGAGCTCCTCACTAAGCGTCCTGCTCCATCAGATGCAGGACACGCCCCCCGTGCACAGTCACTATGTGAGCAAACCAGGACCTACAGTGAGTGGAGGCAGGACATGTTTAGGATTTTTTCCTTAAGATAAGATAAGATAAACTTTATTGATCCCAGAGGAAATTACAGTATTACTTGTGGTGAATGTTTGGCGTGCCAAAATATGGTGAGATCAAAGACATTCAAGGACGCAAATAATGACAAGAGCTACGATGTACGGCACTACAGAACATGCAACACAAAAAATGTTATACATCATGCCACATGTCCTTGTGGCATGATATACATTGGCTTAACAACACGTGAATTTAGAATTAGGGTTAGGGAACACGTAAGAGACGTTTTGGCGGCAAAAAAGGTTGATTTGCATGACCCTTGCCTTAAGACACTGCCTCGTAACTTTAAGGCTAAGCATGACTGTGACCCGACGAACCTCAGATTTATAGCCATTGATGTCTGCCACTTAGGGGCGAGAGGTGGGGATTACAAGAAAGCACTTGCAAAAAGAGAGTGTCAGTGGATTGTCCGCCTAGGGACTTTATCCCCAGGTGGGCTGAACGAGAAGCTTAGCTTCTCGTCCTATCTATGATTTAGGGCCCACTATGTAGCATCCCTTGAGCGACTCTCTGTGTATGGTTGCGTTCTCTGCTAAGGATGAGGGTAATAAATGTGACTATCGTTTTTCTGACTTAGCAGCATATCGAATAATCTATAGAATTTGACTCCATGTGGTACCTTTATGGAGATCCTTGAAGGGTTCCCTATTACGTGGTTTTATGTGGTTTTAAATTGTTTTTAGTTTTTATTTTGTTGCATTATCAATGGATTGAGCCTAGGAAACCTGACTGGTACTCTATACATCATTAAAATCCTGGTCTGGAGGAGGAGTACAAATAATAACAATCGAATCAGCGCCCTTGAAATGGAGAGAGAATATGCAAATTGGAGGCTAATTTACATCTTTATGTTGATATACATATACATGCATTTAGGTCTATGTCTATTTTTGGGTCTGACTCTTATATAGAACAGTATTCCTATGTCCTCACATGAAGGATTATGGTGGGGGAGGTAACCAGTCCGGAATAAGAGCCATCACTAAAGTATGGGCAAATTTGCCCTACTTTAAAATGGCGCCCGCGATCCGCGCATGTGCAGTCGCGCATCTCTCACTGAGCGGCGTAAGGCTTCTGGGAAGGCCGGAGGTGGCGTCAAACGACGCACTTCCGGTCTGAGAATGCCGGAAGCCGCGGGTGATGGATGGTGCGGCCGCATGTGTGGTACAGGTGCGGGGAGGCGCACAATCAGGAGAAGTGGCATAAAAGGGACTAGAGACTAGATATAGAACATGCCCCCTGAGGAAGCTGAGGGAAACGCGTCGGGGTATCCCTGAGTGTCATCTACCCCTAGCAGTGACTATGGGTAAGCAAGGAAGTACTCCCTGATTTGTGTAGTGGGATCTGAGGTGGTACAAGGTGTTTTATACCTGGTGGGTCTATGGTACATAGAGGATTTAGTAACTGTGTTATGTAGTTTTATGATCTATCCCTGACCCATTTGCCTATGCCTGTATACTGTTTCTCACTCCAATTGATCTTGAGAGATGTTTGCACCCCAGTTGTCATTGGCTGATGGTAGTATTTGGCCATCAACCTGTCTCTAGAAAACCGGATTGTATCACACATTTTTATTACTTCTGTGCAATATGTAGCTTGTTAATAAAGAGCATTGAGATAGAACAGGCTTTTTTTTTGCAATCATTTTTAGTTAAAACTCTCCGCTTGCGGAAATTATGTTTGAAATTGTATTAAGGAGAGTCCACTTATATGATATTTACTGTCCATACAAAACTCAGTTGGTTAAAAAAATCCTTCTCATCCTGGCAGTATTTTACAAATCAATACTGAATCAAATAATAGAAAACAATATACCGTATATACTCGCGTATAAGCCGAGTTTTTCAGCCCAAAAATTGGGCTGAAAAGTACCCCCCTCGGCTTATACGCGAGTCAGTGCGGGGGCTGCTGTATACAGCGGTATAAAGCAGCCCCCGCATCCCCAGTAATGCAGGGCCCCCCCCTCATGCTCCGGTCACCTGTAAAGCAAGTTATACTTATCAGTGCCCGCTGCCGTCCGCGCCCGCATCTGCCGACATCGCGATCCTCCATCTTCATGCATCTTCTTCCTGCTTCTGTGCGCATCGCAGGCAATGACGTCATTACCGGCGACGCGCACAGGAAACAGGAAGAAGTCGCATGAAGAGGGAGGATCGGGATGTCGGCAGATGCGGGCGCGGACGGCAGCGGGCACTGATAAGTATAATTTGCTTTACAGGTGACCGGAGCATGAGGGGGGGGGCCCTGCATTACTGGGGCTGCCTGTATACTACCACTGGGGCTGCTGTATATAGGGGCCCTGCATTACTGGGGCTGCAATACCACTGGGGCTGCTGTATATAGGGGCTGCAATACCACTGGGGCTGCAATACCACTGGGGCTGCTGTATATAGGGGCCCTGCATTACTGGGGCTGCAATACCACTGGGGCTGCTGTATATAGGGGCTGCAATACCACTGGGGCTGCTGTATATAGGGGCTGCAATACCACTGGGGCTGCAATACCACTGGGGCTGCTGTATATAGGGGCCCTGCATTACTGGGGCTGCAATACCACTGGGGCTGCTGTATATAGGGGCTGCAATACCACTGGGGCTGCTGTATATAGGGGCTGCAATACCACTGGGGCTGCTGTATACACCACTGGGGCTGCAATACCACTGGGGCTGCTGTATATAGGGGCTGCAATACCACTGGGGCCTGCTGTATATCATACTGCTGGGGCCTGTATACCACTGCTGGGGGCTGTATACCTGTGCTGGGGTCCACCCTCAGCTTATACGCGAGTCAATAGATTTTCCCAGGTTTTGGGGGCAAAAGTAGGGGGGTCGGCTTATACACGGGTCGGCTTATACACGAGTATATACGGTAATTGACAAGTTCAGCATTTTCATCTCTATTCCATTCCGCTCTCAGATAGATCCAGTCTTCTTTACCCTTTAAGACTAACCCATGATTTTATTTTATGGGATAGATTTCCTTCTCCATAAAACCTCGTTAGGAGGGGCAACCCTTATTTCTCCATTCATGGCCTTTTTGTGTTCTTTCTAATCTATCTGCTTTTATTCCCATTGGTGTACCTCCACCCTTTTCCCTGGTATTTTTGTCCTTCTTTGTGGTGTACACTTGTCTTGCCCCTCTTGTGCTGTTGTAGACTTGTGTAGGCCTGTGTGTGGCACCAGATGTATAAACTGTTAACAAGAACAGTCTGTTTTCAGAAATAGTAGTATGGCATTAGTGTGGGCCCATACAAAGTCTGATATTACCATAGTGCAGGGGTGGGGAACCTTTTTCTGCCAGGGGCCATTTGGAAATTTCTACCATGCTTCAGGGGGCCACACAAAATTATTGATGTGGAAATTACCAGGGTATATTTGGTTAAACAATCAACTCACCTCTACTTTGGTGGCTGGAGCTGCTTCTCTTTCGTGTGGTTGTGATGTTAGGTGATATTGGTTATGTTGCTACTCAACTGCTTTTCAAGGTTTGCTACAGCCATACAAATCACAGTAGAGGCTGGGGGCAGATACGTCACTGGGGAGGATGAGACTGGGGCATAGATCACTGGAGAGCTGGATTTAAAGGGCAGGAAGTTGGCAAAACGCGTCTGCCAGCCCGAGCATGAAAAGGTCATTGAGGGCCGCATGCGGCCCTGGGGCATGAGTTCCTCACACTGCATTAGAGGCTAGTGTTGCATCCCTAGAATAGTATCATCAAAGGAACAATTTGTAGATCACTATCTGTTTGTAGTCACTGTGGAACAATCAGTTGGGATGATACAAAAAACCCAAGGACACAGACGATCTGATAAGTAACAAAGTGGTTACCAGACCTGGAACCTCTAAAGCATATTACCTGACCACAGAGTGTATGGTGGCCAGAAGGACCCACAGAGAAGAAAAGCATGTCTTCACTAGATGACTGGTCCAACTTTGAGCCTGGGTAGGGCAAACTTTGGTAGCAACTAGACACAAAAGACCCATAGAGATATGAAAAGCCAAGCTTTGGTACAGGCTACCCTTTAAGAAACTCATAAGGGCATGCCAAACTGAGGTTTGGTAGATACTACCCTCTAAAAGACCCATAAAGACATGCTAAGCCGAGGTTTGGTAGAGGCTGCGCTCTAAATATTCATAGAGGCATTCTAGAGAAGCCTGTGGTAAAGCCATCTTCTAAGAAACTCGTGGAGACAGTTTAGATAAAGTTGTAATAGAGACTAACATCTAAGAGTCCATTGAAGGCATGCTGGCCAAGCTGTGGTGGAGGCTTCCCTCTAAGAGACTTATGAAGGCATTCAGGACCAAGATTTGGTAGAGACTATCCTCTAAGACAGTGTTTCTCAACTCCAGTCCTCGGGACCCACCAACAGGTAGAGTTTTCGGGATTTTCTTAGTATTGCACAGGTGATCGTTTAATAACCTGCACAGGGGATAATTCCAACACCTGTGCAATACTAAGGAAATCCTGAAAACTTGACCTGTTGGTGGTCCTGAGGACTGGAGTTGAGAAACACTGCTCTAAGAGATGTATGAAGGCCAAGGTGTGGTAGAGGATACGGTCTGAGAGACTAACGAATGCATGCTGTGCCAAGCTCTGGTAGAGGCTACCTTCCAAGAAACTAATGAAGACATGCTAGGCCAAGCTATGGTAGAGACTAACCTCTTAAGAGGTTTATGAAGGCATGATGGCCAAGCTATGGTAGAGGTTACCTTCTAAGAGACTAATGAAGGCATTTTGGGCCAAGCTGTGGTAGAGGCTACCCTCTAAGAAGGCAAGATAGGTCAGGCTTGTGAACCAACCAAGACTTTTACATTGACGACTTGGTGGGAACTCCTGCAGAGATCAAAATCGGAGTCCTCTTTTTAGGGGCATCATGAAATGATGTGCCACTGTGAAGCAAAACAACTTGTCGTACATTAGGGTCTGTGTTATTCCGGGACCTCATTACATTGAAGGATGTTCGACATTGATAAGAGAAACCAGAGACAAAGTTTAAAATATCATGCACAGATTTATTGTTGCACATGCACATATTACATAACATCAAACTCCCGAATAGAACAGTACACACACAACAAGAGCTCCTGGGTCATATACATGTCATTACACGTCCATAGCATGAATTATTATTATTTCCTCAGATTTTTAACAACTTATCTAAAATTCACAATTATTCTTAAAATATCCAAAATATCATATACAGCATTCGTTCACAGTCACGCACAGTGTGCCTTTCAGCGGTATCAAATACAAAGTTCATGAACGCGGCAGACATCTGCTGGCTTCTAGCTGCAAGACTACGCTGACGGTATTACATAGTGCCGAACCTCACTGCCCAATACACCGATGGCACAGAAGTCACAACTACAGCCCTTTACAGCCACCTAAGTGCAATAATGTTTCATCAGCTCCACCAAATAAATAAATGATGCATGTAATTAGAAATAATTATGAAACATCTGTAACGAGCCTTTGGGTAAAACATGAAACCAGAGGCCCTGGTGCAAAATCGAATTTGGGCAAAAACGTCTCATTTCTTTACAAATCACACAAATTAGCAATCACTGACTGTTACCAATATAGAAAATGCCCCAAATTTGGCAAATAGGCCATGCTGGTGATTGTGCAGTCATAAGGCAAGGAAGATTTACCCCCCAAAATAAATACATATCCCCTGTCCATATAATATAGAATTAGAAAAATGTTGAATGGAAGCTTATTTTTCCCTTCTAGCATTAGACTGTTTACAAATAGAAAACATTGAGAAGTCTGTATTTAGAATGCTTTTTATTGTACTGATCCTAAGTTACAGTCTGTTTTATGGTCCAGTGCTGCATTCACAATTCTGTTGGCTTCAGAGCTGTAATCTCCCAGAATTCACTGCTCACTCAATGTCGGTTTTGTGTGCAATGCAGGATTAATACCAGTATGTCGTAGAACACTATCCACCTTCATTATGGGGGCTCACATAAGATGTTGGGGCAAGTTTGATGCAGAATTGTGAGCGCAGCTCTGAGATACGACTCCAAATCACTACGAGTAAGCCTAAGATCACACTTGGATTTTGACATTGTGTGTGTATGTTCTGGTTTGTTTTTTTTATAATTGATACAAACAAAAGTAGAGGGGCCCCGCTGGTAGTTAAAGGGTCTGTTTTTAGAACGTAAAAAAAAAAATGTTGAACTTTTTTCCGTTCTACAAATCAAACATAGTAGAACCCACACAAACCCATAGCAATGAATGGAGCTCCGCCGCTTTGGTTTACACCAGTTTTAGATATTAATTCCAATTTGCCTGTTCCGAAAAATGGAACAGATAAAGAGAAGGTCAAAACACAGGTGTGAACATAGCCCAAGAAATATAATGGGGAATCGAGTTGGTGCGAGTGGATTTGCAGGACCCAGACCTGCGATCATTTGTGGCCACTTGACAGAAGCCTTGACAATCTCCACTGATGCAACTCCATGCACCGCTCTTCTTTTGATTAGCCGGCCTGGTGTGATGTCATCATTGTAGCGTGACCTACATGTGATGTCCTGCCAGGCCAGCTAATCAAAAGAAGAGTCAGGCAAGAGAGCGTGGCGGTCCTGTGAAACGATTCGCACCAACTCTACTTGGGATATTCCCAAATATTTTCTATTTAGGGAGGTGATATATGTTTTTTTTTTCAGTGTCCACTTGTGTAGGAGACTTTTAATCAAAAGAGTGCTTAAAGTGGCAGACACCAGAGGCCAATAGCTTTAACGCCTGAATGTCACCATACATACTGTATATCCTGTAGCCCATATTTATATATTACAGCTGTAACGCACTGCAACCGCTTTCAGGTTTACGTAGCACTCACCTTATAACACAGGTCACACAGAGTAATCACAGGACATATGGAGGAAAACAAGCATCAAGTTATAACCCGAGTAGTCAAATATTGATGGATGGATATACAGTATGTTACTTAGTGAGAAACGTCATTATAAAAGGGGTTGTCCAACTCTGGGGAATATTTTTTTTTTGCTTATAGAGGTTTTCCACTACTAATGTGACCCCTTTCTTTTGACCTAACTATTCCTAACTAACACTTTCCCAATATATTTCTGCCACCTCCCTGCTCCTGTAAGCTGATCTCTAAGAGGCTCTTAAATATCTGTATTGTTGCTCTAACTTAACTTCCGGTCTACAGATCGGATTCAGACCAACTGAGCAGAGCACGTCACTGGTGGGGGCTGAGAGGAGAGTGGAGTCTGTTCTGGGCATGGGTACTCAGACTGATGTTACTCACAGAGAGGCAGAATCGCCCCCATCAGTGACGTGCCCTGCTCAGTTTGTCTGAATCCAGTCTGCAGCCCGAAGAATAACGCAAGATAATAATAAAAGGTATTTTATGAGCGTCTTTGAGATAAGATTATAGGAGCAGAGTAGGTAGCAGAAGTATATTGGGAAAGCGTTGAGGCTTGAGTTCGGGTGCTTCACGCATCCAAAGAGCAGGGATATGCTCAGATACACTTGGTGCCCAGTGCGAACTGTTTGCTGTGGTTGATCGGAGAGCACCGAGGGTAAAATCCAAGTTTTCCACTGTAGTGTGTGGTCCTAACTAAAAAAATAAAAATATTCAACCTCCCACCCACAGAAGTGTGTTACTTACGGTTGGCTGTATGTGGGCGGAAAGCCGAACAGCCAATCGGTGACTTGCAGTGAAGTTCAGGTCAAAGTTCAGGACCTGGACAAGTGGTGCCCGAACATCCAAAGGGTCAAAGTTCAGGACCTGAACAAGTGGTGCCCGAATATTGAAAGGGTCAAAGTTCGGGA
Source organism: Allobates femoralis (assembly GCA_033576535.1). Lineage (NCBI taxonomy): Eukaryota > Metazoa > Chordata > Amphibia > Anura > Aromobatidae > Allobates > Allobates femoralis. The sequence continues at coordinate 59,088,948 of JARQOC010000004.1, read as the reverse complement.
CCTGGACAAGTGGTGCCCGAACACCCAAAGGGTCAAAGTTCGGGACCTGAACAAGTGGTGCCCGAACATCCAAAGGGTCAAAGTTCAGGACCTGAACAAGTGGTGCCCGAATATTGAAAGGGTCAAAGTTCGGGACCTGACAAGTGGTGCCCGAACATCCAAAGGGTCAAAGTTCGGGACCTGAACAAGTGGTGCCCGAACACCCAAAGGGTCAAAGTTCGGGACCTGACAAGTGGTGCCCGAACATCCAAAGGGTCAAAGTTCAGGACCTGAACAAGTGGTGCCTGAATATTGAAAGGGTCAAAGTACGGGACCTGGACAAGTGGTGCCCGAACACCAAAGGGTCAAAGTTCGGGACCTGAACAAGTGGAGCCCGAACACCCAAAGGGTCAAAGTTCGGACCTGAACAAGTGGTGCCCGAACATCCAAAGGTTCATTCATCTCTGGACAGGATAAAAGCATTAGTACTGGAAAACCGCTTTAAGTGAAAGTATTTGGGTGAAAACATTTCTTTTTTTTGCAATTTGGAAAATGTTTGGCTTTTACAAGTTCTTTGTTTCCCATCACTGATGGATTCTCAGTTAACTCATTCAGCAGGCAGGAACAGACAGTGAAACTTTATAAAATACAAGGGAAATGGTACAAAACATTTTAATCAAGCTCAACTTTAAAAATTATTTTTATCCAAAAAATAGCCTGCAAAGAAGGACAACCCCTTTAAGGTTGGTTGATATTATAAGGGAATGAAAGAAACAAAAAAAAGGTACAATTCTCTGGCTACTAATAAACGTGCTGAATTCACCCCTTTTTATAAAAATAAATAATTATTAAAAAATAAAAGTCTATCCCGCCCCTGTCTAGCCACCCTCAACTTATTTACTACATTACCATAGAAACAGGCCATTTATGTAGACTACAACAAAATGGCTGCTGATGCCGGAAAAAGTGCTAAAGGTGCCCGTACAGGCAAACGATGCCACACGTGTGGCTAAAATGTGAACGGACGTCCATTCAGGGCAAAAGTCAGATCACCGGGGGGCCATTGGGAAGGCCGGTGGGTAACAATGTACGATAAATGGACACGTGCAACATTCAGGGAGCGCCGGTGGCTCCATTACTATTGCCTTTATTTTGAGGGACTGGAGAACAACCCAAGATTGTCACCATATTAGAGGTCAGATAGATATTACTAAGAATCATGAGGGAAGAGAACATAAGCCGAGCATAGCAACCAATCACAAGGCAGCATTCATTTTGAATCCTGTGCCTGAAAAATGAAAGCTGAGCTCTGATTGGTTGCTATGGGTAACTAAGACATGTCCTCCATTTTTCTAATGACGGCCATTTTTCTTTACTTCTTCAAACCCAGCTTTGTCAGAAACAGACGGGGCCAGCACCCGGTGAAACTGGGCAAGTGTACTCAGATTTCAATGAGACATCCACCATGCATTTTACATTAGATACAGCTGACTCAAGAGCGGTATTATCCCGAATAATGGCTGCGATCGGAAATGGATGGGATTGCAGCAGTTTAACCTCTTAGATGCCACAGTTAATTATGAAAGCGGTATTCAAGGGAATCTGTCACTTGGTTTTTGTCACCTAATGTAATAGCAGCATAATGTAGAGACAGACATCCTGATTCCAGTGATGTGTCACTTACTAGGCTGCTCAGTGTAGTTTTGATAAAGTCACTGTTTTATCAGCAGATTATCATCATTACAGGACTACTTGGCTGCTGCTTGTCCAGCAGATTCAGGAAAAGCAGAGAAAACAGTGATTTTATTGAAATAACAGCAAGCAGCTTAGTAAATGACACATCGCTGGAATCAGGGTCTCTGTCTCTACGTTTTTGTCTCTCTGCTGGGATAGCAAAAACCTGGTGACAGATTCCCTTTAAGAGGTTGAAAATGGGGATGTCCATTGCTTCCCCTCCCCCACCCATAACATTATGGACCATGGTTGCACTTTATAATAAAACTGCGATGTAACAGTATATATACGATAGCGTGATTGCAAGTTAAATTGTTTAGGGGTTATCAATACATTTTTATTTTTTAAATGGATGTAAACAAAAATGTAAATTAATTTTATCATTTATATTGATGTATACGGAAGTGTCAGGACTCGAAAAAGTACAATATTTCTACCGCATGGTAAACGCCGAGGCAACGAGGGATTAAATGGCAGAATTAGGGGTTTTTTTTGTAAAAAAGTGATGAGATGGTGGTATGAACCCCACAATGGTAAGGATAAGAAAAACCTACAGCTTGTAATGATGGAAAAATAATATATATGGTAGGTCTTAGGAAGAGGGGCCCCTGATCATCTGCTGCCCAGGGCCCCGTCTATACCTGGAGCCGGGACGGAAACTAAGGCTGTGTTCACATTGGTGTCTCCGGCTTTCCATAGTGAGTTGAAGTTATTTAGATGTTAAAAACAGCAAAGAATAATGTAAATAAGGAAGCCCTGATAACCCCACATTAAGTTAATAGTGTCCTTCGGGATTACTTCATAGTAATGTGAACAAAGCCCAAGATAACAATTAATATGTCTTTTGTCTGGAAAAGCTGGGTCAGAAATTAGCCATCATTATAATCCCCACATTTGTCACATTCTAGCAATATGTCCTCATCGGTTATTGCCCAGATACTCCCTGAAAGGGAATCTGTCAGCAGGTTTTTGCTAAACCATCGGAGAGCAACATAATGGAGGGGCAGAGACACTGATTCCAGCGATGTGTCACTTACTGGGCTGCTTGCTTCAGTTTTGACTGTTTTATCTGCAGGCGATATACCAGTTCTCTGTGTAACTCCACCCACATCAATGATTGGCTTTCTGTGTACATTGTTCCTAGGCAGAAAACTGCCAATCAGTGGTGGGGTGGGGTTATACAGAGCTCATGAATATGGATTACTACATGGCAGCAGGTTTACTGGTCCTTTCGTGATAAAATCACTGCTTTATTAGCAGGAGGTTATCAAGACTACAGCAGGCAGCCTATTAAAAGACATCACCTGAACCATGGTCTCTGTTCTTAGCTACCAATCAGTGGTAGGGATAAGGTTATACACATCTTATGAATATGGAGGACTACAGGGCAGCAGGTTTTCTAGTCCTCTAGTGATAATATCTTGCAGATAAAGTAGTGATTTTGTCAAATCTACAGCAGGCAGCCTATTAAAGGACATGGCTAGAATCGGGGTCTCTGTCCTTAGCTGCCAATCAGTGGTGGAGGCGGCTTATGGATATGGAGGGCTACAATGCAGCAGATTTACTAGTCCTCTAGTGATAATGTCATGCTGATAAAGTAGTGATTTTATCAAACGACAGCATTAGGCGACATCACTGGAATCAGGGTCTCTGTCTCTACATTATGCTGCTCGCAGATAAGGTGGCAAATAATTGGGTGACAGATTCCCTCTAAATTACGTCTCAAACTCGATATCCACCTTTACAATCATCATGTCATTTGTATGCTTAAAATTCTGTGTCAATTATTATCTTAATATATCTTGATAATAGCTCAAGCTTCATTTTTCTGATATGGAGTGTCAATTTCCCGGCATGGACAGATTTAAAAGATAACACAAGGGGACGCATGTGAGCTCACTGCATACAGGGCTATCAGCAAGTTCAATGTATATCCTGTCTACAGTTAGCTCCCTCTAGTGTTGGCTGCAGGAACACACAATGGAATATATAAATCTAACCTCAGGCACGGAATTTGGAGCTTTGTATCAGAAAAAAGGGCTCTTACTAGTATGATGATAAGTAAATAAAACAGAAACAAGCTTTGGCTGTGTAGACTGAATCTTTCACCAAATAATCACATTGAGGAAGCATCATTTAAAAAAAACTGATCCCCAAGGACTCCTCAAGGGTAACCATCATGGCATCCCTTACAGATGTGTTAATATTTATCTACTTGTGGTCGGTGGCCAGCGAGATGTAAGCCAGATGTGCATGGAAGATCCCTGGAATATTCACAGCTCAGACATTAACAGCAAGCAGACAGTCATCAGGATAACCGGTGGAAAGTTCTACAACTGGTCTCGGAATCACAAACTATGTGGGTTCAGAGCTGATCATTTTGCCATCTCTGGACTGATGTGTATGTGCCGTTATGATCAGCCTGGATGAGGAGCCCTGAGCATTATACATTCCTAGGATGGTACTGGGGGCGCAGCTTCATGTGGTCTATACACTACTCCCTACATAAGCAATACCCAAACATCATCCATTACAGCTATCTACATTCTGCAGACATGGACAATGAGAAAACTGCTGAGCAAATTAACCCAACAGCTGCTTTTAATGCCACCAAGTGTGCCCACTGCGTGCCCCCAATGTCATATAAGCCTATCCTCCTGCACCTGCTGCTCACACACCCCAGTGAAACAGATGCCCCCCGTCTGTGCGTGGCCCCCATCATGATTATCCATCCGTTGGTCAGCAGGGTGGTGTGTCCAGATTTCAAGGGGAAGATCCTTGGGTAAAGGACGTTCTTTAAGATGGGCATCTAACTGGCGGAAAAGGTCCTTGGGCTTTTTCTTGGCGAGAGCCTCAACCTCTATATGAGAAAAGAAGAATCAGTAATAATGAACTGGTAACATCACATCCACTATTCCCATTAAAGGGAATCTGTCACCAGATTTTTTCCTACTCCCCCTGAGAGGAGCAAGATGTAGGGGCATAGACTCTGATTCCAGTGATGTATTACTTATTGGGCTGCCTGCTGTGGTTTTGCCAAAATCCCTGTTTTATCTGCTGCAGATCTACCACTTCTCTGAATGCTGAGCTCTGTATAACCACCCCCCCACCACTGATTGGCAGCTGTGTACACTGTGCATAGGCAGAAAGTTACCAATCAGTGGTGGGGAAGAGTTATACAGAGCTCATGAATATGAAGGTCTACATGCCAGCATGTTTACTAACCCTCTAGCGCTGATAAAACATTTCATCAAAACTACAGCAAGCAGCCAGTAATTGACATCACTGGAATCAGGGTCTCTGCCCCTACACCATGATCCTCTTGGATAGGGTCGTAAGTACCTGGTGACGGATTTATTTTAAACTTATGGATATTCTGACCAACATCACACAACATTATACATAAAGGATAAACATTTATGGGAGAAACAAATGGATATACAATGCCCAATTCTTTGTACAGCTCTCAAACACAAGGACAAGCGAGCTCGCCTTTATGTAGGAGGATCGGGAGAGTGTATGGCACCTATGGAGGTTACTTTCTGGTTGGGTGATATGGGGTCAGCTGCCTGGCAGCCTGCTAGGGAAACACCTTCTTAAAAAGGGGTCATCAGGGATTAGAATCGGGGTCTTTTCTTCAACAGATTCAGTGCCTCTATTTTGCCACTAGGTATTTCGGCCATTGGAGTTCATTACTATTGAGATAAATGGAGCAGAGTTGCTTTTCATGGTCACTATGTCTGCACAGGAAACTCCTGACAATTAAATAATGTGATGTAGAATAGGTAATTTGACCTATTGGGTTACAGATACATATATATTATATCTATACTAGACAGGGGCCCCATTCAATCGCATCAGGAGATTGTAGAACGTGTGAGATTATATATTAACTCAACTATATTATTAATGTTTTAGGTTACTTAGTGGCCATTACACCCTGAGCACTACTGCGCAGCAGCGGGTGTAGTAATATGGCGGGCACGTTAGCTATGATCTGATGGTAGATGCTAGACTCTATGTGCTCCTAAGTCTGACGTGACTTGTGTAGTCACATGATAGGGGCATGGTTGAGGGATGGTCGGAGGCCGCCCTTGCACCCACCAGTGAAGGCGGTCACATCTACTGAATGTATGGTGTGCTTCGAAGTGGGCGTAGCGGTGTAACCTTGGTACCTTGACCCCTGCATCTCCCCCGCCGGTGGGCTTTACCCCCAGACCGCCCCCGCTACAATTCTAATAGAGTCCATGGCCACCTCACCTGGTGAAGTAATATGGCCACCACTATACTCGGTCTGTTACTGCGCATGACCGAGTGTATACAGATGTCGGCCTCATCAGTTACGGAGTATGGGCATGATAGACTTTTTTACCAAACTAGCCACTCAGGAGATACCTGGGTCTGTCTGCACTGCAGCCAGTGTCCTCTAGGTGGCGCTATTTCGGGGACAAACTTACAGACAGACTAAATTGTTTATGTAAGTAGATAATATAATTTGAAAACCCTTAAAGAAGTTCTCCAAGAAGGCATACATGTAGAAGGGGCATGAGCAGCTTAGGGGGTAGGCATGGTATTGCATGGCCTGGTATTTGCAAAAGGAATAAACGTTCATTTTTAAGTCCATGTGGTCATGAAGTTGTTTTTAAAGAAGCGGGTGTCTGGGGGTAAGAAACCCCCCTTGAATGACCACTTATAGTTCACGGACAGCTGCCCTGCCACGCCCACAAACCTCCGGCCGTCGCTTCTAGATGTATGCCCTCCAAAAATGTGAGAATGGCCTCCGTCATGTGATGCATACGGCATCCCATCCAAGTCATGTGTCAGGACAGGCTGCAATCTGTAGAAACACAGCTCCCGAGATCTGTGTCTCAATTAACCGAGGATAAATATTGTATGCAAACATACCTGAGCTGCTGCAGGAGCGCTGTGATGACAGGAGAAGAAATTAATCTTCTCAGCTGTCTATGCAAGATCGTGGAGAAATAAAAAATAAGATTTTTGGTACTCAACGGTAAAATCTTTCTTGTAGTCTTCACTGAGGTTGCACACTAACCATAGGATAGTGTGCTGCCACCTGGAGGCTGACAATATTATTACATTCAAAATGAAAATTGCCTCCTCCCCAGAAGACAATACCTCACCTGCCAGCACCAGACTCCTCAGTTTAGTGAGAAAGTGGTGAAAGAAACAAAAAGAAAGCAAGGCATGAAGAATGAAAGCAATTTAATTACACCCAAAGGGAAAACCAAAATGAATGTATGCTCAACCAGACAACTAAGTGTGGGAGCTGTGCCCCCCAATGAAGACCATGAGAAAGATATTTTATCGCGAGTACCAAAAATCTTAAATTTCTCGATTAACTAAACAATAACCATGAGATGTCACAAGCTGTTCCTAATAAACTAATGCCACAGAAGTTCCCATTCCTGCTCAAGTTGCCACCTGGACAACTACTGCCTGCAGTATCTCCTTGTGTCTACTGAAGCAAACATGTGGATCCCATAAAACTTCAAGAAGGTAAGCACCCATGACCAAGTAGTTGCCTTATATAGTTACAGAACTGATACCTGGTAAGGAAATGCTCAGAAAGCTCTTACAATCCAAGCAGAGTGCTCCTTAACCCTGAATGGGGGAGTTTGGCACCTGCCCTATTAGCCTTGCTAGCGGCTGATCTAATCAAGCGAGCAATGGTCACTCTAGAGGCGGCCGGGCCTCTGCCAGAGCATACGGGATGATCCACAAGAGATGAGGAAGGGAGAAGAGGGGAAAAGTACCTATAGGAAGGACAGCAATCTCATTAAAGTGAAAAGGCCGAGTATTCCACTAAGGCAAAAAAATTGGAGTGAAAGACCAGAGCGCTCTGTCCCGAAGACCGAGAGAGTAAAATCACTAAGATGCCGAACTGGAAATAACTCTTGATCGCAACAGGGGAGGACCGAAGGGCGACAACACCCCATGGAGGTTTCCCGAATAGCGAGGAATAATCCGGATTTCCCTGCCCGGATGGGCAGTCCTGACCAATAGCCTATCAGATAAATTCTGCTGGAACAGGATAACCAAGGCACCTAGAACCTGACTTTTGGGAGACTACCCAAGTTCCATATAGTCATGAAAAATGATATTGTCGTAAGAGCATGTCCCATAGGTTCCTACCTATTAAAAATGTGCTGAATTAAATGGCAGAAAGGTGGCCTTTGAGGTCCATGTGCCGTAATCCTAGTCCGACAAACCTAATCTGAAAGGCCAAAAGTCCTTCAAACTGCAGACTCATCAGTCCTGTCGATAAACTAAATGACCACAGAATTGGGCAGAAGAGGACAACCCTAAGAGATGTCAGTCTGGATGCTATTATGGTGCCTGGGAATATCGGCCATAATGAATGGGAGTTCTGGTCTTAAACTGTAGAATCCTATACCAAAGCGGCCTTCAAAATATTCAGTCCAAGCTGTAAAAGGAGAATCCAGCCCTAATGAGGAAACCCCAACATTACACTAGAATGTGGAAAAGCCCAGAAGTCTGACCTGGCCCATCACCTACTATGGGAAGATCTAGTGTAGGCAGTAGGCAGCTTAGGTGATCTCAGAGGCATAAGATCGCCAAACGCCCTGGAACTCGATTGTCTTAATGACTTCCATTAACACCCAAATGAGATGACAGAGCCAGAGCTCCCATAGGAGGTTAAAAGAACTAGGATATGGTGGTGAACGGGACAGCATAAGGAATAAAATAAGTACTAACCGCCTCAATAGCCACACAATGCATCTACAAAGGATCGCCCTACTAGGGAAGCTTCAATCTTGGTATATCCAGAATAACAAAAGACAATAACGTCCGGATGGCCAGGTCACATGCAGGATTTGCCCATTTGGGAGGTCTCAGCTGGAAGGTCCTTCCCAGGACAGTAGACAGGGCAGCATCTAGGTTTCAGGGTTCTCAGCGACATTTGCCCGCCTGTATGGCCTCAGTTGGTAGGTCTGACTCACTCATGGAGGCTGTCAATGCACCAAGGACAGAGAAGAAACCGTTCGTAGCTTCACGACCACAAACTATGCTCATGCTGAGATAAGACTACAGTCTGTTTAGGAGTGGAGCATGTGAGTGACCACAACGGTGCCAGAAGTGTAAATAGTCACAGGCTGAACTTCTGAAAAACCAGCGCTTGCTTAGGGGTAACCAGCGCAGTCTGGCAAACTCAATCCATGGCTGCTTGAACAGCCCCCGCCATCGGCAGTGCAGAGGCTGTCCAGCTGGTGGGTGTGACTGTCATAGTACTAAGGGTGATAGAAACCCTAGACAATAATTACACAACCTCCACCAGGGTGAAGGATACAAAACCGATAAAGGCCAGGACCCATGCAGGGAAAAAAGGTACCGCCTCATACCCAGGCCACAAGGGTCCCTTAAGCAACAATCAGCACAGGGGTGGGTATCAGCAACACCACACACAAGGCCTGGGCTATGGGAATTGCGACCTTGCACAAGATGCAAGCATACTAGGTAACCAGGGTGGGCTGGTAGTCCAGAGTGAGCAGTCTTCTCTGGACTCCGACCTTATGGAAGACAGAGAAGGCACAGTGAATACTAGGAATCTACATGGAGATAGAAGGGAGGGGAACCACTTGGCAATCTTGCACAGGGGCCGTGCATTCTTCTCTGTATCATTCCAATATTGTAGTATGTGCGCTGCCTAGGCAAGCACTCTGCAAGCACTAAACAACTCTAAAACAGCCTACCTGGTCCAAGGGTCACTAAGGACTGAGAATGCAGTGAGGCCCCAACAGGATCGTGATAGAGGGCTCTGAGGCTGGCCGGTGGAGGTATGTGGAGAAAGCAGGAGCGATAGAAGAAGAACCATCCTGCATGAATACCCAGGGAAAATGGCACTGCCCATATCACAGGAAAAGGAAGGGGTGGGGCCCGAGGCAGGAAAAGGCAGGCCTGCAGAAGGAAGGGACGGGGCCAGTGACATGCGGCTCAATTATCCGCTTGGGTTGGTCAAATGGCAGGCGCATTCTGGCTCCATTGATTGGCCAGCTGGTGGGGCCCACAAGATGTGCGATTGGCCAGGGGGTTGTGCACGCTGGGGTGCTTATAAGCCAGAAAACAGGCACACTCCAGCCCTGCTGGTTAGTCACACGGGCAGGGCCCACTGTCTACACTGACTGTTCAGTGTTCCCACAGCTCAAGCCAAACCGGTTATAAGACGTAATATAGAATGTGAATAACACAAGGCTACACCCAAGTTCTATATAGCCCATAATGCCCGTGGCTTCAGGCTACGTGACTGAACATCTAATATGATGAAGAAACTGAGGAGCCTGGTGCAGGCAGGCGAGGGATAGTCTATCAGGGAGGAGCCAATTTTATTTTGAATGTAATGACAGTGTCTGCCTCCAGGTGGCAGTAGACAAATCCCTGGATAATGTATTCCCCAATGAAGTGACTGAGAAAGTGAACCAGCCTGCAGGATGTAGGGCTATAAAGTAAAGCCAGTGCCTTATAAGCACTGGGATGCTGAATGCAATCATACCTTTACTTGAATGATTCCATGTTTTAATGCAGAGAAAAGTGTCATAAAACCCCTGGAAAACAGGGCAGCAGATGATTGACATTTGCAGCACTGGGTCATTATTTGGGGTTGTTTATTTTTCCCTCCCCTGTGGGTATGCCTTTTTAACTGTAAGCCAAACCCTCCTCCCTCCCTTTCATTTCTACTTTCAGTTTTGTCAGGCACCCTGTTGCTGGAATATATCAACAGTGCGCAGGAGCCAGAAACCGAAAGTAGAGATAAGAGGGAGGGTTTGACTTACATCTGAAATGCATGCCCACAGGAGGAAAAAAAAAAACAAAAAAAACCCTCAAATAGTGACACAGTGCTGCACACATCAATCATCTGCTGCCCTGTTTTACTGAAGTTTTATTACCCTTTTCTCTGCAATCAAACATGGAATCATTCAAGTAAAAGTATGATTGCATTATGCATTCTAGTAACCTTAAGGCACTGGTGTCACTTTATGGCCCTAAATCCTGCTGGTTGGTTCCCTTTAAGATCAATAAGTTTAGGAGAGGATTGTATTTCTTCTCCTGCCACAGCCCTTCTCCAGCAGCTCAGGTACATGTCATTGCAACACGGTGTCTGTCAGATAAGACTTGGGTCTCAGGTGCTGTTTCTTCAGACTGCACACCTTACTGACACATGACTGACGGGTATAATTATATGATGGGCCATGTTACCACATTCTTGGTGAACCTCTCTCCGAAAATACTAACAGCCCCCATAAACAAGAGTGAGGCTGGTTTTGGGGGAAAAGATGAATATACATATATTTTCTTTTTTTAAGGACAATCATAAAAGTAACATACAGCCTCCGACAGTTAATGGCATTATAATGAAAGCGCATGCGGGCGAGAGCACGTGCGGGGCAGCCATGTGCCCAGGACAGTCAGGCCTGTTCATCATTACAATCTGTAAATGGGATCATTATAGAACCTTTATGCTTCTCGCACATAGATGTTTAAATGGAGAAAGATGGATTAATGTGACGGGAGATATAACTGTATCCCATATGTCATGTCTGTAGTAAACTCATTATGAGAAATCCCGAGACGTGGAGCGCAGACCTGACATGACTGTATATAGACAGAGTGACAGGTAAATGAGGCGGAAGGGTAGACGTCCTAGTCCCACCTTTCAGTATAAAGCCGGAATCACTGATGGTTTTGTTCTGGGTCTTCCACACGTGGTACAGATAGTAGTAAATGGCCACGTAGAGATCATTGAGCACAGCAAACACCTGCTGTCTGCGGTTACACTCCCTGTATGGAAAAGAAGAGTATATACATATGAGGAAATGGGTCCTTGATAGAAGAATATCATCAATCACCTGCTGCCCTGTTTTCCAGGAGTTCTACGAAAACTTCTCTGCATTAAAACATTTTAGTAAAGGTATGATTGCATTCAGCATACCGTATATATACACAAGAAATATTTGCACAGTGACCAAATCCTTGTGATTTTGGGCTCTGAACGGCAACATTTTTCATCTAACGCACCACTTCCATTTTTTTATTGCACCGATGGACTGGTTCCTTCATTGTAAGTCCCAAGTATTATACTCATCCTCTGGCGTCTTCACCTTCTATTGTGACCGGTTTCCAGCAATCTGTGACCTGCCGGCTGCTCCAGTTTATTATGGAGTGTGCCAGAGGTCACAACTCAATGCATCTCTATAAGAGCTTAGCTCTGGCTCTCATAGAGATGCATTGGGAGCTTGTGATATGAATGGCTGTAAGTTAGAAATTACAAGTTATTGTACTGCAGTAGTGCTTTAACATGAAACAACGGAGATGCAAATGAATTGTAAACTTTCTGCTTTAATTAAAGAGGTTCAACAAAAAAACCTGTGAAATGTTCAGGAATTGCAAACAATTTTTCTACCAAACCTCCTCATTCAGGGGCCAAAAGTAATTGGACAAATTAACTTTACCATAAATAAAAAAAATCATTTTTAATTCTTTGTTGTAAACCCCTTGCAGGCAATGACTGTCTGAAGTCTGGAAGCCATGGACGTCATCAAACACTGGGTTTACTCCTTCGATACTTTGCCGCTCTTTACACCAGTTGATTTCAGTTGTTGCTTGTTTGTGTGTCTTTTTGCCCTATGTTTTGCCTTCAGCATGTGATATACATCTCTATGGGGCCGAGTTCTGGTGATTGACTTGGTCACTGCAAAATGTTTAACTTCTTTGCCATGAAGAAACTCCTGTGTTGTGTCCTGTCCTTTTGCAGTATGTTTTGGGTCATTGTCCATCTGTCTGTGAAGCGCAGTACAATAAACTTTACTGCGCTTGGTTGGATCTGAGCAGAAAGTATCGCCCTGTTCACTTCAGAAGTCATCCGGCTGCTTCAGTCACACCATCAATAAACACTAATGACCGAGGGCCATTGGAAGCCATGCATGCCCGGCCATCACATCGCCTCCGCCATGTGTTACAGAGGATGTGCTGTCTTTGGATCATGAGTGGTCAAAGCCTTCTCCATACTTCCTTCCTCCATCATTCTAGTACAGGTTGATCTTAGTCTCATCCATCCTCTGCCGCTTTTCCAGAACTGGGCAGCTTCTTTGGATGGTTTTGGCAAAGTCTAATCTGACCTTTCTATTTTTAAGGCTGATTAATGGTTGCACCTTGTGGTGAACCCTCTGTATTTGCTCTCATTAATTCTTCTCTTTATGGTCGACTTAGATACTGAAACACCTACAGCCTGGAGAGTATTCTTCACTTGTATGGATGTTGGGAGGGGGCTTTTCTTCACCATGGAAAGGATTCTGCGATCACCCCCCATCACTGTGGTCTTCTGTGAACAGTCAAGCCTTTTTGAGCTCCAAGCTCACCAATGCGCTCTCTCTTTATATTTCCAGAATGTACCAAACTGTTGATTTGGCCACTCCTAATAATTCTACTATCTCTTTGATGGATTTCTTTTTCTTTTTTAGATTAATAATGGTCTGTTTCTCTTCCATTGAAGCTCCTTTGACTGTGTTTTGTGGATTTACAGCAACTGCATCCAAATGCAAGTGCAACACCTAGAATCATCTCCAGACCTTTTGCCTGCTTTATTGATGTGTAGTCAAGAATGTTGATCCAGTTACAATTACTCACTGAAAGTGGATGCGATTTAAGTGAATTTGAAGTGTGCCAGCACATAATGCATGAAAAGACCTCAACATTCTTTGTTGCAATGAAGAAAATGTTATTGCTCCATTGGCATGTCATGTTTAAGGATAGCACACTTTACAACATGGCCAATGTTTCTGTCCCCCTGGTATGTTAGTGTGGTGGACGCTTAGTAGAAAGTTTAACAGCTCCACTGAGCTATGATTAATGTAAAGGCGGTAGCAATGAATATGACATGCTGACAGAGAAATAACATTTTCTTCACTGAAACAAAGACTGCTACCACTAAGCACCACCATCCATCCTGAGTGCCAAACATAACCTAACACACAATGACTGTTCAAACCAAGCACAGGAGTTCGGTACATCCTTGGAGTTGCTGAGCAGTTCACCAACTTACTTGATTTGCATTTATTTGCACCCTGGTGCTGTCAGTCAAGGAAGAGGAGGGATCGATGCAAAATAAGGAAGGTGCACTTTATTGCTTGGTCACTCCAAGGGTGCACTGAGCGTCTGTGCTTGGTTTGAACATTCATTTTGAGTTGTCAGGTTTGTTTAGTTTTAAAGGAACCTCCACCTTTTACTACTTAATATGTGTTATTTGTAGGTCTCATAGTCTATGTGATACATGTCAAAAGGATTGAGTAACCCTTTAATTGGCAACCACTCACATCATTAATGCTTTTCATGACATCACCAATCAGCATCATTGACAACATCGCATCTAAAACCCGAAACTATCTTACCCTCCCTAGAATATAATGAAAGTGCAAAAACATAGGTAAATATGAAGTAGAGCTGAATATCAATTCAACTTCCTTTGAGCAAAGCAAACTCAACATGGTGACATGTAGTCCTATGGAAACCATAGGTGACGCCAGTGACTATTCACGGGCTTGCTGTGAGGATGGGTCAGATACCAGGAGGGATCAATAACAAAAATGGTAAGAAAAAGGTGTAGTAAGGTCAACATTCGGAAGGAGGAGGATCAAGACAAAGGAGCTCGTCTAATGATAGTCAGAGGTAGACAACAACAGATTAGAGACTGAACACAGGAACAAGGCACACAGACACCACAGAGCTTATAGCTACAACTGGCATTGATGTGACCACTGCAGCCATCTAAATAGGCAAGTAATCACCCTAATGGGTGATACCTGGAGGAAGCAGCTCCAGCCTGTGATAAGGATACAAAGAAATCCTAATGTGTATGGGAATGGCCTAGCCCGCTCCAGACCAAGTTTGGGAAGGGTTTGCTGTCATTCAAATTTTGACAGCCCAGCACGTCCCTGGCATCTATTAGGCGGCTGAGCTGTCAATACAGCGTTCTTGAGACACAGAAAGCTCAGCTCTGCTGCCCTGGCATCACTCACCTGCTCACTCGCTCCTCCCGCAGGATCTGTATGCAGATTCTCGTGATGTTGAGGGACATGAGACAGAATGGGAAATTCTGGAAGAGAAGACACAGGATTATATTCAGAGTGAGTGTATAATAGGTCACTATAAGTGAGGGTTGTAGCGGTGATGATTCTGTGTATATAAGTGATAGAGACCTGGCTGTGGTGCTGTGACAGCGGAAAATATCATGAGCCAAAGGAAGAATTTTGGGCTCCATCACCATGTGCAACAGGTGCATAAGACCAAGCAGGCCGGCAGCTCGCAAGTCTGTGCCAGGATCAAGACCTACAGGGCAAGAGAAGGGCATCTCATTAATAGAGAGATAAGAGACATTTAGATATGAAAAACTCCAACATCCAACGTGTCCTTCTATATCAGTGATCCCATCTCAGTCCTCAGGAGCCACCAACAGGTCAGGTTTTCAGGATTTCCATAGTATTGCACAGGTGTTGCAAAATTCACCTATGCAGATGATTAAATAATTACCTGTGCAATGCTAAGAAATCCTGAAAACATGACCTGTTGGTGGCTCCTGAGGACTGGAGTTGGAGGAACACTACTCTATACAATATATACTTCATTTTTTTGGACTATAAGGGTACAGTTGTGTTCAAAATAATCGCAGTGTGTTCAAAAACATGAGTTTAGCCCCAAATCTTTACAAAAGTTTTTATTTCTTGCCTTGGGAACATTGCACACTGTTTTCTAAGTCAGAACATGGAGAAATGTATATAATTTTATTAACTACTTGACAGAAAATAAAAACAACATGAACATTGAGCTGTTCCTAAAAAATAGTGTCTACATTTGTCTTTACAAACTCAAAACATGTACTTTTTTGTAGGATTCCGAATTCCTGTGAATCACTAACCTAATATTTAGTTGTATAACCACAGTTTTTTTAGAACTGCTTCATGTCTATGTTGCATAGAGTCAACTAACTTCTGGCACCTTGAACAGTTATTCCAGCCCAGGATGCTTTGACTACATCGCACAAGTTATTTGCATTTGTTGGCTTTGCCTCAGAAATGGCATTTTTGAGGTTACCCCTCAAGTGCTACATCAGATTAAGGATCAGGGATTGGGCTGGCCACTCCATAACCTCAATTTTGTTGGACTGGTAACCAAGATTTTGCTAGTTTACTGGTGTGTTTAGGGTTGTTGTCTTGTTGAAACACCCATTTCAAGGGCATTTCCTCTTCAGCGTAAGGCAACATGACGTCTTCAAGTATTTTGATATATGCAAACTGCTCCATGATCCTGGTATGCGGTAAATAGGCCTGGCACCATAGTAAGATAACATGCCCATATCATGATGTTGCACCAGCATGCTTCACTGTCTTCAGAGTGGACGTGGCTTGAATTCAGAGTTTGGGGGTCGTCTGAGAATTGTCTGCAGCCTTTGGGACCCAAAAAGAACAATGTTAACTTTCATCAGTTCCACAAAATGTTCCTCCATTTCTCTTCAGGTCAGTTTTGATCTTTGGCACATTATATCCTGTTCAGTACGTCTTTTTTTTTTTTTTTTTTTAACAGTGTGACTTTGCGGGACTTCTTGCTAATAGATGATCTTCACACAGGCGTCTTCTAACTGTCACAGTCTTTACAGGTCCTGAGAGTCTTTGATCATCATGGAGCTGATCATTGGCTGAGCCTTTGCCATTCTGGTTATTCTTCCATCCATTCGATTGGTAGTCTTCCATTCTCTTTCCTGTCTCTCTGGTTTTGCTTTCCGTTTTAAACCATTGGAGATCATATTAGATGAACAGCTATCATTGTCTGCACTTTTTATAAGTTTTGCCATCTCCAATCACCTTATTAATCAAAGTACACTGTTTGTGTTCTGAACAATATCTCCAATGACCCATGTTTCTCAGGCTTTCAAAGAGAAATGCATGTACAACATGTGCTGGCTTCACCCTTATGTAAGGGCCACCTGATTCACCCCTGTTTCTTCACAGAATGATTGACCTCACTATTGAACTCCACACTGCTATTATTTTGAACACACATATTCAAATCCACAGACTCAAGAACCTGCAGATCATGAATGCGGAGTCTGTTGGTTTCCTAAGAATCTACTGCAACAACTGGTAAATTGTTTGACATGTGATAATATCATTATACCAAAACATGAATAATCGGTTAGTCATATTGGACTGCTATTATTTTGAACACTACTGTGTGTTCCCACAATCCAGAGACACGCTCCTGGATGCAGTTTCTCCTCTTCTGCGGGAAGTCCGGGTCTCCGCGGGTGTTCACGGTCAGCGTTCGTGCAGGGCGGCTTTTCCCTAGTATTCACCTGCCGAGATCACGTCTGACTCCACAGCGCTAAATTGACATGCTGCAGACAAGCAATGCCACAGAAAGCCGCCACACCGTCAGTTTATGCTGGAAGTTAAAAAGCACAGTGGGATTTCTGCACATCCATCCACTGTGCTTGTACTGCACAACACAGCGTTATGGCCACAGCAACAACACACTGCGTTCATAACACTGCAACCACTGATCGTGGAACACAGCCTAAGATGCACCAGAGATAAGACACAACCCAGATAAGAGCAGGAAAATAGAAAAAAAAGTATGTTTATAATGTTAAAATGGGGGTTTGTCTTGTATTTATTGACTGAATGTAGCTTACTGGGAGGCGCGGCGGGTCACAGGAGGCAGGGTCACCTCTACATGAAGCAGCCGAGCTGGGACAGATGGGGTGTCTCGGGCACGAACAGACGCCATTGGTTTCATGGCTATGGATCTGATGGACTTCAGGAAAATTGCCCTGGAGGATGCGCATGTGTATTGAGATCTCGGAAAGCCACGATGTCAATCTGCGTATGCGCTGCCTCCTCCGACGTGATGGATTTCAGGAAAAAGGTGCTGGAGGCGGCACAGGCTGAGATACCAGAAAGCCAAAATCTCAATCTGCACATGCACCACCTCTAGCATCATTTTTCTGAGGTCCATCGCCAAAATCAATGGTCCCTGCCTCGCTCCACCGATAAACCCCCTCCAGCCCAGGGGGCTCAGCGTCGCCCAACTCATGCTATTAACGGCTTCCTGCAGCGATGACCCGACTCCTGTGACCCCATTCCACCGCCCCCCGGTAAGCTACAGTTGTTTATAAGAGGCACCCCCACTTTCCTCCCAATTTTAGAGAGAAAAAGTGTGACTTATATGGTAGTTTGTTTTCTCAACCAATACACATAAATGCAGTTATACGTTTCCACAGTGCAGTGTTTAGGGATGTTGCCAAATAACTCAGACATGGCATCTTGAAGACATCCCTTTTATGCTGTTCATTTGTTCACTGACCTGATATCTAAAATGAAGGTCAGCCTCAGCTCTGCGGGTCATCAGAACATCACTAGTATTCTGGACCCCCTACATCCAGCCCCGCCGGCCGCTCACCTTGAAATCCCAGCTGCTCCCAGTGTGATCCGTACAGGGGACAGTCAAACCTGGCACCGGTCAGCTTCTTGTATATAGTCTGCAGCACTCGCACATGAACCTGCTGACCATTATCTAGTGGACCTACGCACATATAATAAACAATGTATGCAGTATTACATTACCCAATTTCACTTTCTGCTATAGAAAAATAAAAGGCTTCATTTCCACATCAAAGATACTTTTTCTATAGATTTGTTTGTGTCTAATGTGATAAAGGAACTGTTAAGAATATAGATAAAAGACACAACTGTTGGTGGTTCTGGGGACGGGGGGACCTATCAACGGGAATCTGTCAGCAGGTTTTTGCTATGTAAGCTGAGGAAAGCATGCTGTAGGGTTAAACAAAAAGCAACTGTGCTTTTCTTATCTGTGTGTGCAATTGTTTACATAAACTAATTGCTTTATTACCCTGTGATTAGCATTACAGGACTAAAAAAAAAAATATTAGAATATTAAGAGTCCTCAGTGGTTGATACCTTTTAATGGCTAACGAAAAAATTGTTTGTTACCAATTTTTTCAATCTACTGGCTAAAATGGTGCAAACAAATATTTTACCTTATCAATACAGGGCTAGAAACTCACGAAAAAGGCAGCCCTGCTGTGATTGACACCTTACTGTCAAGGCAGTCTCTATAGACATTAATAATCATAACTCGAAAAAATTAATCACCTGTCATAAATTAAATTAAAATCCCAAAAGCGGAAAAATGAGTCTGGTACTCCTAGTGCCAGAAATCATTGGCGGCGGGACACGATCACCTGCAGCGCATCTATCATCATCTATGCTGCTATATAAAAGTCGCATTATACCCCTGTCCTCGCTCACTTACCCGGTGAAGATGTCTGCATATGAAACGCGCGTTGGGATGGAGGGAGACAGACGCATTTTGGATGACAACATCTCTTGTAGGTATTCTAACAATTGGTGCTTGCCTATAATGGCATTATTTGTATAGTATTTATATTTGTCTATAATTGTGATGGAGAGGGAATGTATGAAGGTGCATGGGAACAGGGGCACACCAGAGAGCCTGGTGTGGGTGGGGGCAGCTCTCCCAGCTCATCTATATGCTTAGAACTCAATGCTTCGATTGTGTGACACCGCTTCAGCCAGTTATCTATGGGATAATGGGATACATCGTTGGGTTCAGGGTTTCATTGCCCATTATGTTGATGTCAGATGAGGTAGCGAAAACCTGCTGACAGATTCCCTTTAAGCATTGAGACTTGCGCATAAGGGAAACCTGGAGCACTTTTCAGCTGATCGAGGCATTTATCATTGGTGATCCGCTTTCATTAATGAGGGTAGCTTCAGGCAGCCCCACATTATTTAAGACAGATCCACTGTAAAATTGTCGTACTGTTAACCACGTCCATAATGTGCTGCACAAGAGTCATTAAAGTTCTATACTTACACTGTGCAATTGTCAGCACCAAGTCCCTCTCTGCATGCAGGTCTCGATGGAGTCGAGGAGGACCAAACAGGAGGTGACTGACTGCAGACAACCCTGAGCGCCGCACTATGGGCTGGATCTTTTTCTAGGAATAGAAAGACAGAATATGAAAGAAAGATGGTGGCTGTCGGGTGTCATGTGTTGACAGCTTTGCAATCCATGAGTGCTGCTGCGCTGATTAAATCTGAGGTTTTATTCTCCTTAGTCTGTTGTTTGTAGCTCTGCAGGTGGAGGGGAGAGTCATAGCATTTGGGTGGAGGTGGAGGTGTGTATCTTAGTATTCAGATCTCCACTCCTGTAGCCTTGAAATAGCTCCACTTCCCTCCACTAGGTGCCGCAAATAGAGCTAATTTCTACTTGGACCCTGTGCTGTGAAGTCGTGCTGTGCTGAGCTGTGTTATTGCTGCCATTGACTTTCATTGAAGCTGCTGGGTTTCCCCAGTCCGTGGGTGGAGGTAGGGGCTCTTAGGACTAGGGTGGCGACCCGAACCTCCTCACCATCAGAGGTACTTTCGGAAGAGGGCTAGTCAGGGACAACAAGTCCAGGGCCAGACTAGCTTCCCTGAACGCCCTTGCCCATCTTACCATCTTGCCTCCTGATTCCCTATCATTATACCACTCCGTGACATCGGGGCTTCGTCTGCCATGACTGTCAGATTGCTGGAAAGGCTAAACGACCATGGAGAGAAAGCGATTGAAGATGCCCTGTCCCAGGTCTATAGCATATTGGAATTAGAGACCATGTCTAGCTCTCCACTATTAGTTTTGGAACTCTATAAGCTGGGTCGGGATACATATATGTGGATTTCCCACTTGTGAATTGTTCTGTATATTACAGCCGCCAGCTCCATACCATGTATTCTGACAGGTCTGCTGTCTGGAAGTATTGCAGGGCTTCATTGAAGGATATCAAAGGCGTCTGTCCTGGAAGAACTCCCAGAAGTCCTGTGTATAGGCAGAAAACAGGAATATGTAAGAGAATCTGCTAAAAGAGTGAGCATTTTTTAATAATTTACTTTGTTTTTCTATTTTTTTAAGCTGTGGATTTTTGATCCGTTTTGTCTTGTGCGATTTCTCTCTTTTTCAGCTGGAGATCTGGATCTGCTTTCTATAAAAATCACCATAAAAAAAATCATCCTTTTTTGATCCATTTCTGCTTTTTTTCTGGTGTGTTTTTTAGCCCATAAACAATACTTTCAATGGGAAAAGAGGATCAGAAAAGCGCAGCCATAATTGACAGCTCCTTCTTTGTCAGGATCACTTTTCTTTCCAAACAACGCATCAGGTCACGAAAGCACAGACCGAACAGCAAAACCTGAAAACCCATAGTCTTTGCTGGGATCCCAAATAAATGACGCTTTCACTGCATTTTCACTCCAAAAACAGAAAAAAAAAAAAAAAAAAAAAAAAATCAAAACCGCAGTGTGAACATGGCCTTAAACTAGAAATATAATTTGATGATATTTTGTAATAGGGTTAAAGTGAACCCGTCAGCAGTTTGTTTCCCTATAAGCTGCGGCCACCACCAGTAACCCTTATATACAGTATTCTGGAATGCCGTATATACTGTAAGTCCCTAAGCCGATCTGTACAATTTATAAAAAAAAAAAGAACTTTTGTTACATGTACCAGGGGGACGGACCAGTCCGATGGGTGTCGTTGCTCTTGGTCCGTCGCTTCTTTTCTTCCTTTGATCACTGTCCTCTTCCCTGCTCCGTATGGATGATGTGTCCTATGCCATCTGCTCACTGGTCTTCACTGTGCTCCTGCGCACGCGTACTTCTCTCTGCTGTGCTGAGGGCAGAGCAACATATTTGGAGTGCACAGGTGCAGGTCACTACGAGGCTGTTCTCCATTGCGCTCCTGCAGTCACAGGAGACTGTATGGTGATGTAGATTGCATCACCCCCTATTAGCAGGGAAGAGGACGGCATTCATAAGAAGAAATGAAGCACCGGACCAAGACCTGCAACACCCATCAGACCAGACCACCTCCCAGGTAAGTATAATAAAGCTGTTATTATATAGTATTATATATATATATATATATATATATATATATATATATATATATATATATATATATATATATATATATATAATACTATATATGAGGGCTTACTGCTGGTGCAGGTCGCCTCCAGCTTTTTACTACCTGCTACAGTCCATTCAGAGCAGAGTACAGAGATTTCCTGTCTGTGCAGCAATTTATCCATCTTGAGACTGTATAGGAGTCTCAGGATGGTGCTTTGTAGATTGAGTGGAAGGCAGTGAGGGTGCAAAGGAATGAACTGATGAACAGATACAACCCAGCCGACTGGAAAATGTCTAGAATAACAGAGGTAGAAGCTGGCAGGATGTCCAGGGTGTGAACAAAAATAGGGCACAAAAACGGCTGAAGAGGACTGAGTGATAAACTAAAAGGCTGCAGGTGTGTTTGGGGACTCTCTACAAGGACAGCCAAATATATATTTTTTTACCCTAAAAACCTTAGGCCCCTTTCACATCAGTGTTTTTCGCTGATTGCGGCAGATCGGGCAGATTTACTGCATCTGCCGCCTAACGGCCGCACTTGCAGCGAGTCCCATGCATTGTCTATGGGGCTTGCGGCAATTGCAGTTTGCTGCAATCCGGCAAATCTGACAGTTGCAGCCGCGAAAAAAACTGCGGCTAGCAGCGTTTTTTTTTTCGCCACTGCAAGTGCCGATTTGCCACATCCGACAGAACCGCACTTGCCACAGCCGACCGTAAGTCCCATAGACAATGCATGGGGCCTGCCGTTAGGCGGCAGATGTAGTAAATCTGCCCGATCTGCCGCAATCAGCGAAAAACACTCATGTGAAAGGGGCCTAAGTAGCATTTAAAATGACATTATTGCTCTAATGATTGTATATTTGTCTGCTGGAGGTAGAGAGTAGGTGTGGTCATGTCTGGCAGTGCCATAGACAGTGAATAGAAGCGTGGTTAGAATTCCCTTGAATTGGTGATAACTTGGCAAATTGTGACAATCCTTTTAATGATCATTTAGCTATCAGCAGCCAGTACACACTCAATATTGTACAGGCCCAATATCGCTTCATATTCTGGAAGGATCATTAAAGTCAGCGGTTTATTAAAGGATTGTACATACCTGATTTTTTGCAGTACAACTCTAAGAAAGAAGCCAAACATGCAATTAGTTTTTATACTTACACACGAGATGT
The DNA here is from genome assembly GCA_033576535.1 of Allobates femoralis. Classification (NCBI taxonomy): domain Eukaryota; kingdom Metazoa; phylum Chordata; class Amphibia; order Anura; family Aromobatidae; genus Allobates; species Allobates femoralis. The sequence continues at coordinate 59,066,051 of JARQOC010000004.1, read as the reverse complement.
TTATATAAACATGTTTTCTTAATTTTTAATAAAAAAAAAAAGACACTACACTCCTGCAGTTCTCTCTTTACTTACTGAGCCTTAAGGGCCTGTCACACGTGTCAATGTCGTCAGCGATCTGATCGCTGACGACATTGACGGCTGATCGCTGGTGAGCTGTCACACAGACAGACTCACCAGCGATCAATAGACCAGAGACATTGTGGAAACGATTTAAATATCGTTTCCATGATGTCTTGTTCCCGCTGCCAGCCTGCTGGAAGCGGGAGCAGGCTGGTCTCCAAGGTAAACTGCGGGTATCTAGGCAGCGCGCGCTGCCTAGATACCCGACGTGTACCTTAGTTACCAGCCTCCTCCGCTCACCGGCTGGTATCTAAGGTACACAGCGGGTAACTAGGGTCCCTAGTTACCCGCTGTGTACAATGGGGACCGCTGTGTACAATGGGGGTGGGTGGTGACATTAAGGGCTGGGGCGAGCCTGTAGCATCCTGGGGGTGCTCGGGCATAGTGTAGAGTGGCGGAGGGGGCGTGTTTGTAGGAGTCTGGGAGAAAACGACCAGTTTCCCATTTACATGCTGCTCCAACACAAACACGCTCCCGAGACGTTCCCTGGCAGCCGCAAATCAGTGATATCTAGGTAATCCTGCAAAATGTTCACAGGATGTATATTACAAATTGTCAACATTTTGCAGCCTAGATACATATATGAATTATAGCAAAAGCCCGGACAACCCCTTTAACACGAGTCATATCCTACGAGCGTTTCTGAATAACCACATTTCCATCCTGTCTGACTTTGACAAAATCACTGTGCAGGAGGGACAATCTCAGTATTATTCCATCCTACATGATATTGGTATTTACAGAACTGCTATCCAGACAATATGGTCAGTATAGGGTTATTTACTGCTAGACATAGGCTTCTTTATTCACAAATTATAAGCAGATCTCTATGTCGCCACCATAATGGATCACACCTAAAACCAAGTAGAATCACAGCACAGACATCATTAATTCCCATGATTGGGCACTGACCTGTCTGTATATTTTCCAAGGCGTCCCATTCCTGCTCCGCTCTGAGCAATTCATCACTTTCTGCAAAAAGAAGAAATATATGAGAAGTAATAGTGGAGAAGCCATAATGGAGGAGGGGGGTCTAAGGAACTTGGATCACGGCAACAATGCCAATGAGCTGCTTCTAAAGCCGACCAGATGTCATCATGTAGAGAGAGCAGAATCCTGCTTCCTTACAGGGACTGAGCAGGTTCCCTCCAGGATATCTGCTGTACACCTGAACCTCTGCAGACTAAAGGATTCCCTGAAGAAGGCGGAAATGGAGGTGAAGCTGTGTAATTATACTGTCCACCCAAGATAAAGAGCTGAACACCAGTGTAATGACGGGCTGGTGACTAGGACGATGGCTCCTACCCGGCTCCTTCTCCGGCTCCTCGCTCCGGCCCACCAGGGTCTGTAAGACACTGTTCTGTTTCACAGCAGAAATCTGAAAGATGGAAAATATATTCTGGATATCAGATGGTGATTAAATATATAAGACCCTATTTATAATAGAGGTCACACATGGCTAAGTCCCCTGGGGTCCGAGGGTAAAGCCTATACCATATACCTGCCATATGAATAGCTTTATATGGAACAGACCCCAACCACAGGCCGTGGGCACAGGCTGGACGTCTACAGACTCGGACCCCTCCATCATTCACTCTCATACAGTATAAATGGAGTAACTGGTCCTACAGTCACCCAAAATAATCACCTACACCGGAGGGTTTCAGACGAAAATAATGGATGCTGTACTGTGACTGTAATACTGTCCACTACGGCAGAATAAGCAACACTGAAGCAATAGCTCTGTCCCATGGATGGCGCACAGAGACTATGGGGGAATGTGCTGCACTGGTGCCGCCCACTGATGTCTGGCCTAATGTATTCCCCGAATATCACTAGGAAACTGTAGTCGTTATGTGTCTCTGTTACCTGTCCCAGCTCCAGTTCCGGTATTTGCTCCAGTGCCTGTAGGAGGTTACCATCGCAACCTATAGCACACCAGTGATGTCTCTCCCAAAAGCCTTATTAGGCCTCTTGAGCTTTCAGCTAATTTAGCATACCATGGGAGCACATGCTTGAACCCGCATGTACCAATAGTTAAAGTACTGAGCTCAACTACATACAGTTGTGGCCAAAAGTATTGACACCCCTGCAATTCTGTCAGATAATACTCAGTTTCTTCCTGAAAATGATTGCAATCACAAAAATTCTTTGGTATCATTATATTCATTTAATTTGTCTTCAATGAAAAAACACAAAAGAGAATGAAGCAAAAAGCAAAACATTGATCATTTCACACAAAACTCCAAAAAATGGGCCAGACAAAAGTATTGGCACCCTCAGCCTAATACTTGGTTGCATGACCTTTAGCTAAAATACCTGTGATCAACCGCTTCCGGTAACCATCAATGAGTTTCTTACAATGCTCTGCTGGAATTTTAGACCATTCTTCTTTGGCAAACTGCTCCAGGTCCCTGATATTTGAAGGGTGCCTTCTCCAAACTGCCATTTTTACATCTCTCCACAGGTGTTCTATGGGATTCAGGTCTGGACTCATTGCTGGCCACCTTAGAAGTCTCCAGTGCTTTCTCTCAAACCATTTTCTAGTGCTTTTTGAAGTGTGTTTTGGGTCATTGTCCTGCTGGAAGACCCATGACCTCTGAGGGAGACCCAGCTTTCTCACACTGGGCCCTACATTATGCTGCAAAATGTGTTGGTAGTCTTCAGACTTCATAATGCCATGCACACGGTCAAGCAGTCCAGTGCCAGAGGCAGCAAAGCAACCCCAAAACATCAGGGAACCTCCGCCATGTTTGACTGTAGGGACCGTGTTCTTTTCTTTGAATGCTTCTTTTTTTCTCCTGTAAACTCTATGTTGATGCCTTTGCCCAAAAAGAGAGAACATTCTTCCAAAATGTTTTAGGCTTTCTCAGGTAAGTTTTGGCAAACTCCAGCCTGGCTTTTTTATGTTTCGGGGTAAGATGTGGGGTCTTCCTGGGTATCCTACCATACAGTCCCTTTTCATTCAGACACCGACGGATAGTACGGGTTGACACTGATGTACTTTCGGACTGCAGGGCAGCTTGAACTTGTTTGGATGTTAGTCGAGGTTCTTTATCCACCATCCGCACAATCTTGCATTGAAATCTCTCGTCAATTTTTCTTTTCCGTCCACATCTAGAGAGGTTAGCCACAGTGCCATGGGCTTTAAACTTCTTGATAACACTGCACACGGTAGACACAGGAACATTTAGGTCTTTGGAGATGGACTTGTAGCCTTGAGATTGCTCATGCTTCCTCACAATTCGGTTTCTCAAGTCCTCAGACAGTTCTTTGGTTTTCTTTCTTTTCTCCATGCTCAATGTGGTACACACAAGGACACAGGACAGAGGATGAGTCAACTTTAATCCATGTCTACTGGCTGCAAGTGTGATTTAGTTATTGCCAACACCTGTTCGTTGCCACAGGTAAGTTACAGGTGCTGTTAATTACACAAATTAGAGAAGCATCACATGATTTTTCTAACAGTGCTAATACTTTTGTCCACCCCCTTTTTTATGTTTGGTGTGGAATTATATTCAATTTGGCTTTAGGACAATTCTTTTTGTGTTTTGTCATTGAAGACAAATTAAATGAAGATAATAATACCAAAGAATTTGTGATTGCACTCATTTTCAAGAAGAAACTGATTATTATCTGACCGAATTCCAGGGGTGTCAATACTTTTGGCCACAACTGTAGATTCCAAAGAGTCTCTTGAAAAATTCAACTCGCTTTTTCGCATATTCAACTCTGTTCCAGGGTGTCTGTCTGCATCCTTGGCTCTGCTGCTCAAAGGTGTCTTCACGCATACTCTGCTCTGTTGTTGCATAACCAAGATGCCATCTAGGATAATCAGCACTTCTGTTCTACATGTCAGGTGGCATCCAGGCTATCAAGCTCCACTGTTCCATGTGCTATCCAGCTATGGTATTCCCTGTACTGATCTACATTATCCAGCTCTACTGTTCCATATGCTATCCATCTCTGCTATTCCAGGTACTGATCTGTATTTCCAGCTCTACTGCTCCATGTGCTATCCAGCTCTTCTATTCCACGCCGCAGGTGCTATTCAGCTTGTCCAGCTCCACTATTCCAGGTGCTGATCTGTATTATCCAGCTCTCTTGCTAAGTGTGCTATCTAGCTTTTCCATTCCACACCGCAGGTGCTATCTAGGCTGTCCAGCTCCACTGTTCCATGTGTATCCAGCTCCGCTATTCCAGGTATTGATCTGCCTATCAAGCTCTACTATTCTAGGTACCCATCTGCATATCCAGCTCTAATGTTCCATGTGCTATCCAGTTCCGCTATTCCAGGTACTGATCTGTATATCCAGCTCTACTGCTTCATGTGCTATCTAGCTCTTCCATTCCAAACCGCAGGTGCTATCCAGCCTGTCCAGTTGCAGTGTTCTATGTGCTATCCAGCTACGCTATTTCAGGTACTGATCTACTTATCCAGCTCTAGTGTGCCATGTGCTATCCAGCTCTGCTGTTCTAAGCACTCATCTGTATATCCAGCTCTACTGTTTTATGCACTATCCAGCTCTAATATTCTCAGCAGTGATTTGCATATCCAGCTCTACTGTTCCATGTGCTATCCAGCTCTATTATTCTAAGTACTCGCCTGCATATCCAGCTCTACTGATCCATTGCTATCCAGCTCTATTATTCTAAGTACTCGTCTGCATATCCAGCTCTACTGATCCATTGCTATCCAGCTCTATTATTCTAAGTACTCGCCTGCATATCTAGCTCTACTGATCCATTGCTATCCAGCTCTGCTATTCTAGGTACTGATATGCATATCCAGCTCTACTGTTCCAAGTGTCGTTCGACTTGTCCAACTGCGCTGTACCTTGTTACACCAACGCCTCCAGTCTTTGCTGCTCATCCGGGCTTACAGCTAGGAAAATACACCTGAACAGGTGATCCATAACTGTAGCATTCCATCTGCCACCAGTAAGAGAAGCGCTGTGGCAGAAGCTTTGTGTGCTGTAATTGCTTTGGGTTTGGATTTGCTGATACTCTGGACTGGAGGAACTCTCACACTAAGCAGACTGTGAATTTGGGGCACACTACAGTATGGTATGGTATGATATGGTCTAAATGGACCATGAATCCTACTTTAGAGGAAATGGTTAACTCTGAGTCACATACAAGGGAGCATGGCCAACAACCATAGACGTGAGTGTGTGTCAGAGAGGTCACACAGTAAAGATGGTCTGTACGGCACAGTCCTGCTGACTGAGGATACCCTTACGATGCCCACGCACAGGCAGTCGTGGCGGTCACTTACTGGCATTGACTTGATGACTGGCAGGAAGTTGTTGTGGGTTTGGTGAACATCAGGGCCCACGGCCCAACCATTCATCACCTGAAGAAGAGACAGAAAATCTCACCATACATCTACATCCAGATGACAGGGCAGAGCACACAAAAACCATGGCACCAATAACAACCCTGTCTGAAATTAAGGTAGCAGGAAACTCATCATGTGACCGGTTTGTGGTCAGAGGATTGGCTGGTGGATAGGTGGTGCTGGAATATACATTTTGGTAGCATATGTTGCGATTTAAAAGGGAATCTATCACCAGGTTTTTGCTATGTAATCTGAGAGCAACATGATGCAGGAGCAGAGACCCCGATTCCAGCGATGTGCCACCTCTGTCATTTTGATACAATCCGTTTTCCCTGCTGCAGATCCAGCAGTTCTCTGAATGCTGAGCCCTTTATAACCTGACCCAAGCCACTGATTGGCAGCTTTCTGTCAATGTAGAATGCACACAGAAAGTTGCCAATCTGCGGCGGGGGTGAGGTTAGACCAGGAGGCATGAGAGACACAGTCCTGTAGTGATAATCTCCTGCTGATAAACATTCGCACAGCAACACAGTAAATGACACAATGTGTGAGTCAGGATCTCCCCCATACTACATGCTGATCTCAGATTACATAAAAATAACCTGCCAACAGATTCCCTTGAAAAGTGGATTGGTCACAAAATTCATAAAATAATCTGCAAGCATTAATAAATAGGTCTCTTAAGCCCCGTCAGACAGAGAGATTGCTAGCAATCTCGCTGAAACGTCACAGGTTTTGTGAAGTAAAACTGTGTGTGACATGTACAGCGATCAGGCCCTGCTGTGAAGTCGCTGATCGCTGCACATCGTTCAGGACCATTTTTTGGTCCTTGGTCTCCCGCTGGTCAGCACGCATCGCTGCGTGTGACAGCGAGAGACCAACGATCAGCGACCTCACAGGCTGGTAACCACCGGTAAACACCGGGTATCTAAGCAGCATGCGCTGCCTAGATACCCGGTGTTTATCATGGTTACCAGCGCTAAGCAGGGAGGACGCAGGTAACTATGATAAACAGCGGGTATCTAGCAGTGCATGCTGCTTAGTTACCCAGTGTTTATCATAGTTACCAGCGTCCTTCCGCTTACAGCGATGTGGAGGTGGCTCCCTGGTCCCTGAGGAGATCTGTCTGTTTGTCAGCTCACAATGACCATGTAGCGATGCTCCAGCGATCCCGGCCAGGTCGTTATCGCTGTGGAACGCTGGAGCGTTGCTCAGTGTGACGGGGCCCTTAAATCTGATCATTCTGATAGGAACATGAACATTTTAAGAGTTCAGCTATAGTGTGAGCTAATGAGTCAGAATGTATTCACCCAGCCACCCTGACTGACAGCTGCAGCTTATACTGAACAGTGAAAGATCTCAGCGCAGGACGGACACTGAGGAGCTGTTAACAGATGGTTCTTTAACCACAGCATTACTTTGTCAGTCGACCATTGCACTCATGCAAGGTGCAGCTTTGCCTTGATTATAAAAGGGAAGACATTACTAGTGCAGGGCACCAGCCTCCAATCACTAAACACCTCCTTAATGTGTGAGGGCAGCGACCATTGGCTGTCCTTCACAATGAATAGGATTCACATAGGACGCTGTTCACACAGGTTACTGCAATGTGTGCCCAGCCTCTTACATTAGCCCCTATCTCAGTAGGCGGCTGTTATGGCACTACAACACTGCCACCTGCCAGAACAAATGTCCCATATGGCCTAGCTGCACCCTGCAATATAAAGAGTGCAAAAAAACACGATAACAATTCATGAAATTGTGGGGTATTAGTTTGTGTTTTGGTCCAGAACACGTAAGCTTGTCACCCACTTCACGGATCCCCATTTCTCACAAGTCCTAACCACTAAATCAATGTCCAAAAACAGCAAAAATACTTCTCACAAATCCTGCACTAGTAATGCCTTCCCTTTATAATCAAGGCAAAGCTTCGCCCTGCATGAGTGCAATGGTCGACTGACCAAAGTAATGCTGTGGTAAGGAAACATTTTCTAAATTTGTCCTTTGCTGTTTTTGGACACTGATTTAGTGGCTAGGACTTGTGAGAAGTGGGGATCCATGAAGTGGGTCACAAGTTTACCTGTTAACTAATGTATTTTAAACTTAGAAATAGGGTTATACTGCCATTTTCACACGACAGATCAAGGTAAATACACCAGTCTCTTCAGGTCTAAGATCTATTTCACAATAGTTGTTTTATTTTGTTATGAAACCGGATGATAGATCAGCTTTAAAGCACATGGAAGCTTCTATAAACTGCCGTATTCCATCTATAGATTTCACATATGGCTGCATAAAATATTGAGGCTGGGGTGGTGTAAAATTACAGCAGCCAAGAATCAGACACAAAGCCTTAGCTGCAATAAAGCATTACCCCAAATGTCACAAAACACCACAATGCAATTATTCTTGGATTCAGTAAAGAGTAACTGTCATGACCCCCCTACCTCAGTCTCCATGCTTCATCCTGATGTGGCATCAAAGTAGTGAGTGCAAATAAAGGCCTGTTCTTGTTACAGTTGTGCAGATTTCAAGCTCCATCCTAATAGCAAGGTCTCCATTATGGACCACACTGGGCAGTGGGTGGAAGATGCCTGACCAGGAGCGATAAACATAGAATAATATATATAGTACTCCATGTACAATTATAAAACGTCCTGAGATAATACAGAATAAAAGTCCTAATACACCGCGTTCATATACATAGGGTTCAAATCCACTGCAAACTACACAAAAATCCCAGAATACCGCGTTTCCATGAAAGTAAAAACTATGACAAAAATAAGCCATGGCAGGATTTTTCTGGTGTTTTGGGGGTTTGCTTAAAATATAAACCCTACAAGAATTAGCCCTGGTTGAGGTTCATATTTTGCATACTATACTAATAGTATCCTGAAATAGGGCTTGTGCAACCCTTTCAGGATAAGTAACTTTTACTGCTGTACATTGCACTGTTGTGTTCCTGCAAACCCTGGAAAATTTATAGTCAAGAGCCGGTTCGCCAAACGTTTCTAATTGCAAAATGAATATTCACTCTTTCCCCTACCCATAATCCAAACCACTCCTCTGCACCAGTGTCAGTGATTGGATCACCCATTACGGCTAATGAATATTCACCCGTTCCCCCACACATAAATCACACTAACCGCTCTGTGGCAGCATAAGAGGGTGCCATCAGACAGCCAGATTTTGAATCGCAATCGTCAGACTGGCCGTCTGCCCTCCTGACCTGAGATTGACAGCTGCATAGGCCGTCTGCCCTCTTGACCTGAGATTGACAGCTACATAGATGCTGTCACACTCAGGTCAGGAGAGCTGTGGCCACTCCGAGGATGCAATGCCATCCTCATGCAAGTAACAAAACAGTCTCACTGCACCCAATTATTGATGCCGCTGTAATGGGCCAAAAAAGGGAACATCCCTGAGGAAGGAGCTCGGATAGAGGCTCCGAAACGCATAGGATACAATAAAAAAAAATCTGCCCAGTTAACTCTTCGTTTCCTGGTGATTCCTGGTGGCAGCGCGGGCAATCCGGCATTTTGTCCCATTACAGCGATCCTGTCTCCACGGTTATCGTGAAGGGGCGGCCCTGCAGCAGCCATTCTATAAGCCATCTTACAGGTGATTATACCGGTTGTGGGTGACACATCCGAGCCAGGTGAGCAGTTCCTAATATACACCGCTATAACCCTTTGTAAAAAGGATAAGACCCTATGCGCATTTATCTCACGTTTACAGGTCAATTATTGATTCCGGCACAGAGGGGTGGGCGGGGAAAGAGGTAAATATTTATTTTGCAGTAACATATATTTGACTAGCTGGCGAGCGACTATAAATTTTCAGGGACTTACAGCAACACAATGGGACAACATACAGCAATAAAAGTTAAACGTTACATGCCCTGAAAGGGCTGCCCAAACCCTATTTCAGGATACTAGGTTAATATAAGACTCCCCTGAAAAAAAAAGCCTTAGCACAGCTTTCAGACTGTCTTAATTTTGGGGGAAACACGGTAGTATAACAATGGCAGTACTAGTAAATATGCACCTCCCCATTGCCAGTTACTCTTGTGCCAACGCTGTCCGGTCCCCCGACAGTTTCTATTTCATAACCCAGTGATTGGTAGTAGTAGTCACACATCCCTGTATTGGGGCATTAGCACTGCACCATTCAGTAGAGACTGGCGGGGAATCAGGCTGCATCTGACCGGAAGCACCAGGACTGATAAGTATTAGTTCTTAGAATGTTTAAACATATTCCGAAAAATGTTTACTCAACAAAAACTGTAAAGGGAATCTGTCATATCCCGGACTGCCCAAAACCACTACTACTTTACTCTGAATATGTGATTTAATTTGGTAATGCTGCCATCTTGGAGAGATGTACTTTTATTTTACAAATGCTAAAATGGCAGAACTAGAAGTTGGCAGGGTGCCTCTTGCTTCTAACTAGTCCTGCTTCGGATCTTCTAATTGTTCCTCCCATGGATATTATTGTCAATCGCATTCAGGGAGGCAGAATTAGAACATTCGAGGCAGGATTAGTCCGGGAAAAGAGACACCCACCAGACTAGCCCTGCCTCATGAGCATCTAAGATACTAAAAGATGAACTCCATTAATGGGACAGTCTCAAATTATTACATTGCTTAATTAGTTAAGCCACATAAAAAGGGGATTTTTGTGTACTCACCGTAAAATCCTTTTCTCTTAGCCTCTAATTGGGGGTCACAGAACCGTGGGTGTTATGCTGCTGTCCACTAGGAGGCAACACTAGGCAGAATCTGCGAAAGAGTTAAGTGGCTCCTTCTCTGCAGTACACACCCTTGGAGCAGGCACTGCCTCACAAGTTTTGTGCTAAAGCAGGTGGAGTTAACATAGTAATAACAAGAAAGAGAAAGGGGGGGGGAAAAGAGGCGCAATAGTGCCCTTATCACTAGACACTAAAAACAGTAGGTGAGAAAAGATCCACTCACCTAATCCAGTTGTGTCACCCACAACTGGTTAGAAAGCCTGATAGAATAAGTATCCTGCTGGCTGCTGCTGGACTTCCACCGGTCTCCACTCGGGTAGACGAAGATTGAAGCTTTGGGAAAGAATGGTGTGTCACAGTCCGCGCTGCCAGGAAATCCGCTCGTAAATAACGCTAGTAGTCGGTATCCAAATCAATCCTCTTTATTCATCCTACGCGTTTCAACGCCTTCCTGGCGTCTTCCCTGAGGAAGACGCCAGGAAGGCGTTGAAACGCGTAGGATGAATAAAGAGGATTGATTTGGATACCGACTACTAGCGTTATTTACGAGCGGATTTCCTGGCAGCGCGGACTGTGACACACCATTCTTTCCCAAAGCTTCAACATAGTAATAACAGCACAAGAAGGCTTGTAACCAAACAGGTGAAACCTATGTAGACAGTTAATAGTTAAAGTAATAACAGTGTAACAAGACCTGTAACCAAACAGGTACATGTATAAACAGTTAAGAGATAACAGAGTAATAATAGCAGAACAGGGCATGTGATCAAACCGGCACTTCTGTAAACAGTTAAAAATTAACAGAGTAATAATATTATAACAAGGCCTGTAACCGAACAGGCAAACCTGTGTAAACAGTTAACCATGTAACGTTGAGAAGCAACATGAGAACTGTAGTAAAAGCCCAAAAGGGCAATAGGGTGGGAGTTGTGTCCCCCAATTAGAGGCCAAGAGAAAAGGATTTTACGGTGAGTACACAAAAATCCCCTTTTCTCCTTCGCCTCATTGGGGGACACAGAACCGTGGGAAGTCCCAAAGCAGTCCCTGGGTGGGAAAAGCAATGGTACCATGAACACTGAACATGGTCAGCGAAGAACCATGTACCTACAGGAGGACTGCTGCCGCCTGGAGGACACGTCTACCCAGACCTGCATCTGTCGAGGACTAAGTGTGAGCACTGTAGTGGCTTGTATATGTGTGTAGGCTGGACCCTTTGGCTGCCTACTCCACTAATTGTGCTAACTCCCGAGTTGGACGGCCAGGGGGCCCCACGGCTGTAGTAGGATGTGCACTGACTCCGGCAGGACGGGGCGGGCTGACGACGGTAGAAGCGCCTTGGATGGTTGGTAGAATCCATCTATCCAGAGTAGCCTTAGAGGCTGACATGTTTTTTATATCTGCCCTCTGGAAGGAGGAGAATGTCAGACTTCCTAAGGGATGAAGTCTTAGGTAATTAGGTGCTTAGGGCCCTGATGAGGTCCTGCGTATGTAGAGCCTACATGACCTGATAAACTGGAGTCAAGTGCAGCGATGACAGAGATGTCTTCATTTAGGCAGAAGGAGTATACCGCCATTGGAAAAAAGGATGCAATTGGCCATATGGCAACCTTGCCTTGTTTAAAGACCAGATGATGCGGTTTACCTGAAAGCGCTGCAAGTTCCGATACTTCGTAGAAAGAAGTAAATGCCATCAAAGACCACTGCTGTGCGGTTTGTATGAGAATGTTAAGGGGAGTATCCCCTAGAGCAGGGGTCCCCAACCACCGGTCCGCGGACCGGGCCGTCAGGGTCTTTGTGCCGGTCCGCGGTGAGCTGCCGGCTTCCCACCCCCTGTGTGTCCCAGCCCACCGTGCCCCTCACCTCCTGAACTACATGCTGCTCTGAGCTGAGGCCTCTGCCTCAGCTGCGTGCATACGTATGAGGGGAGCTGTCGGCCAATCAGCAGCGGCCATGCCCTGCTGCACTGTTATTGGCCGACGGCATCTCTCATACAGCAGCAGCTGAGGCATGGCCGGAGTTTCATATATCGCGCTATTTCCAAGCTCATCAGTGATTTGTGCTTCACGTGATGCGCTTGGAAATAGCGCGAGATATGAAAAAAACTTCAGCCACGTCTCAGCCTCAGCTGCTGCTGTACGAGAGAAGCCGGCAGGAGCGATGAGCAGCAGCAGAACAGCATCTGTGTGTGTGTTTCAGGGGCAATGTGTGTGTGTGTGGGGTGTATTGTACTGGGGGCAATATGTGTGTGGGGCATTCAGGGGTCAGTGGGGGTTATACAAGGGGCAATGTCTGCGTGTGTGGGGGGGTTATACAAGGGCAATGTCTGTGTGTGTGTGGGGGTTATACTAGGGGCAATGTCTGTGTGTGTGTGGGGGTTATACAAGGGGCAATGTCTGTGTGTGTGTGGGGGTTATACAAGGGGCAATGTCTGTGTGTGTGTGGGGGTTATACAAGGGCAATGTCTGTGTGTGTGTGGGGTTATACAAGGGGCAATGTCTCTGTGTGTGTGGGTTATACAAAGGGCAATGTGTGTGTGCGGGGGTTATACAAGGGGCGATGTGTGTGTGCGGGGGTTATACAAGGGGCAATGTGTGTGTGCGGGGGTTATACAAGGGGCAATGTGTGTGGGGGGAGAATTTATGCTATATGGAGGGATGCGACGCTGCATTATATTATATGGAAGGATATAATATGGAAGGATATGTGGTTGCATTATACTTTATGGAGGGATGTGACGCTGGATTGTACTATATGGAGAGCTGTGAGGCTGCATTATGCAATGTTGAGGGCTGTGACACTGCATTATACTACCATATATGAAAATAAGATGTAGCGCATCTTTTGAGGAAACAGGGTAGTAAACTCAACCCCTTCTCCATAGCCCCGCCCCATAACTTCAAAGTCCCGCCCCACCGGGCCCGTAAGAACGGTCTTGCATGAAGCCGGTCCCCGATGCAAAAAAGGTTGGGGACCCCTGCCCTAGAGAGTCAAAGGTAGAGTCGTGAGGATGAGGTTTAGGTCCCATGGGTGTAGTGATCTGTGGTATGGGGAATTGTACGGATTGACAACTGCCCCCGAGATAACCTAAGGGCAGTCCTTAGTGGAAAGTTGGTGTGAGGAACCTGAGAATTCTTGGTGGCGAATAGGGCTCAGGTGATTGGCCTCTCGAGTTGCACTGGGCAACCCACAACGAATGTCCATATGCAATGGTATATGCTTGATGGACTGGTTGATGGCTGGTTTCCACGTTCTGATCGTGGTCGCTACATTAGCCTGAGAAAAAACCCAGCCTGGGTTAAGATCCAGGGTCCAAGAACCACGCCGCCAATTCAAAATTGAGGAATCCTGACGGTAACACAGGTCCTAAGAGTGTAGATCTGGACTGTCTGTACAGACGCCATGGTACGGCTGCTATGAGTGGGAGACGGAAACTGATCCAGCTCTGGATAATTGTGTGTGCTCCCTGTGACTGTGAGTCATGGGACCTGACCATAAAGTCTGGAACCTTGGCATTGATGGGTTTCCCAGGTGGTCTCTCATCCAAGTACTAACCAGGCCCGACCCTGCTTAGCCTCCAAGATCAGAAGAGATCGAGCGCGTTCAGGGTGGTATGGCCGTAGGCTGAGAACAGTAGGACCACCTCCAGGGTTCTCTTGGGTCGGTAGATTTGTGGGACAACATGAGGGTGTGGGAACCACTCTCCCTGACGCCATCCCTTCGCGGCTGAGTGAATTCGCTTCCCGATTGTCTACATCCGGTATGTGACCGGCTGAAGATACTAAGTGCGTGGAATGTGATATTTGTTGGTAAAGGGACCAAAACTTACCTTGTGCCTCTCTTTGATAAATATTCAAAGCTTGTATTTGTTGTGGTTCCAATGATTCAGCTTTAATCTGTAACACCTGGTTACTCTTTTTTGCACATATACAAATTTTGTGGTATTGGTATAGTACTGATTATTTACACAATAAAAATGCATGCAGGGCTCCAGCTTTGGCTGGTGGTGTTCCACCTTTTAAATGTTTTTAAATGTCTTGTTTGTTCCTGTATTTACATTTTTGGATAATAAAAATTTGGATAACTCTTATGGAGTGGTTTTGATTGTTTCCCCGATCCCGGTCGTATATGCATGCTTTCTGGTTTCTCCCTTTCTTTGATATAAATGCGTGGAATGTTGCTTCCATTGCCTTGAGACTGCAAGTTGCGTCCCAGTGATTGACATATGCCACAGCAGTGGCATTATCCGACTGTATTCTGATGAGACAGCTTGCCAACAATGGCTGAAGGACTTCTGTACTAGGACTATTTCCCGAACCTTCAGTAGATTAATGAGCACTCTTGACTCTGGGCAAGATCCTTTGCCCTGTGTACTGTGGTGGGGGACACCACAGACCATCCTGTCAAGCTTGCGGTAGTGGTTAGGGCTTTTCAGTATAGTGGCATGAAAAGCCTTCCCTGCGTGAAAGGGGGAGAGTGACCGAAGCCACCAGTAGTGACACCGCCTGGAGAAAGACGACAGGAGAAAGAGGACGGGAGAAAAACTCCTGTCGAGTGACTGAGGTTCTTGTTTCATGACGTGAGCATGGAGAGTGAAGGCGGTCTGAAAAGCAGCCGATCAAGGGGAACTGCCTCTATGCTGTCATCTTTCCTAGGACTTGCGTAGCAATTCTGAAAGACAGAGAGGACCCAAGAACAAGGGCACGGGCTCCTGACCACAGGCCCCGAACCTTTTCCTGTGGAAGTTTAGGAATCGTGGAGGATGACCGGCCTTCCCATGGTCTTATAGCGTTGACCGTGCAGGAAGCTCTGTGTTCGGGTCCGTGAGGCTCGGCGCTTGGATAAGCGGAACATCCTGGTGTGGAAGGGTGACGACACCCCTGGATTGAGGGATAGCCATGACCTCCGCCATGACTTTCGTAAACACTCAGGAATTACTAAATAAATTGAACGGTAGTGCTACAAGTTGGTAGTGTACTTGTTCGGATGGTAGTTGAAAGCGAAAGATGCCGGTAGGCGTCCTGCACATCTATGGACGCAAGGTTTGTAGCCAGGCTCGAACCGGACACCTTTGCATTAGAAGGCGGCAGTGCTCACCACTAGGCCACAGCACCTATAGTGTACTGTGTCTGCGATCATGGAAAGTAGAGATTCCATGAAGAAATGTCTTGTCCAAACAAGTTTGGTCAGTTGTCTTGGGTTCAGTATGGAGCGTACAGTACCTTCCTGATATTGTGATACGGGTACAGTGACTCCTGTGGATTGACGGTACTGGCTCTGCCAGGACAAGCTACTCTTCTGGGCAGCCTGGGACAGGACCCTGCTTGACGACCGATTATCCGACAATGTCGGACTAAGTCGTGACCAACCCAAAGAATTCCGAAAGGATTGGAATCTGGCTTGCCAGTGGAGGTTGGAGGGTCATCCTGTCTGCGCTGGGGGAAGGGAAGTGATGTTTCCCTTGGACTTGTCCAGCAGTTTTCCGAACAGGCGTTCACTGAAGTATGGGAGGCCCGAGAGGGGCTCCTGAAGCCAACGTCCGTTCTTCCCTTTACGTAATGGCAATAGCATTGGGAGCTGCTATAGCGAAGCAAATCCAGGGCTGTGTGTATCCGGCAGTCAGCTGAGGCAGCGTCCCGATTCGCCTGGGCCACCAAATTAGGCTCGGCAGACGAGGAATTCTTTTTGGTGCCCAGCCTAAAGCAAATGCAGGTGATATTGAAAGCCCTGAGGCCGCAAGCAGTTGATCCAGGGAATTAGTCTGATTGCCGTATCTGGAGTCAGGAAGGAATTTTTTCCCCCAATGTGGAGATTAGTGTTGCCACATGGGGTTTTTTTTTGCCTTCCTCTGGATCAACATGTTAGGCTATGGGTTGAACTAGATGGACTTAAAGTCTTCCTTCAACCTTAAAAAAAAAAAAAAAAAAAAAGCACTGTGACGGTCAGTTGTTTAACCTTGATCGGATGCGTATAAACAGCTGGCCATTAGGTGTAGTAATTAGAGGTACCGACAGGTAACCAACTGAGCCACAGCGATCTTCTGGAGCTCGCTGCTTTGCACTACTTTGCTATCCCACCGTGAGGCCTATGTTTGAAGCCAGGCTAACATAGCAAATTGAGCCATTTCGAGTCATATGACACAGTGGTAGGAAAAAAACATACGATGCAGAGGCATGACTTATGTGCGCTGAACAGAGAAAACTCTGTATGTACGGCAGCGGGTATTAGGGACGTATTACTACTGTAGGATAATCCAGCGCTGGACAACGTAGTATTGGATTGTGACCTGCATGGTGTACAGAGTGAGGAGGTCTGGCTGCAGCAGGATATATCACTCCTGACTGTCCTTCTGTTGCTATTGGAGACTGCCGCACAGCAAGGCTGTGCTGACTGTACTGTACCGAGTCCCTGTGTGCCCCGCACAGTATGATGCTGTGGAATGATTCTTTACAAGGCCTCTGCGATGCTTGATGATGAATCCCTATTACCTCCTGCTGGGAGGATAGGGGCCAAGGGATGTCGCAGCGGTGGCAAGAATAAGCCTGCTTCTGCCACCTTGGTGTGTGCCCCGGCAGACATTCCCCTCCTGGTACCGAGTCCCCACGTGTGTAAATGACACCTTAGTGGACCTACACATCTCGCAGGACCTTGTGGGTTGTTTCATCTTGACCTATAGTGAACTCAAAATGCCCACACTATAGACTGATGTTTTAGCCACTGATATTTTACCAGCTACAGTTCGGCTGGCCTGTGCCCCCTCATGCATAAGGGCTGTTCGCCACTGCTATACAGCGGTGTCAGCGCTGGAACTGTAATGGCGGCGATGCGATGAAGAAGGGGGGGTGGAGCCAACACAAGGGCGCACAGAGAAGGCTGAAAGGTGCCTTTTCAGCTCTGTCCCGCCACCCGTGCTGACGCTGCGGAGGCTCTGACGTCAGGCGGGGGCGGGTAGGCGTGGAAAAGCTGGTGACGTCCGACTAGGCCGAAGCCGGGGCCTCGCGTGTATTGTGGGAACGACGGAGGTATGGTGAGGAGGTCCGGGGGAGCCGGCACTAGAAACAGCGCCGGCAGGCACCGGAGATTGCGCCCATGATAGGGCAGTCGTCTGTCCTGCTGGTGTACCGTTGCCACCCAGGGCCCGCTGAGTGAAGCCACCGCTGCTGACCTCCCTATCCAGGGGAGCAGGCGTAGCATGGACAGTGCAGGGGACGAGCCCGGAGTACGGGGCAGCCTGTCTTCCAGAGACCCTTGATGGGGCTCTGCGACCAGCAGGGAAGCAGGCTCAATCCAGGTACCTTGAGTAGGGAGGGAGGTTATGCCTGCTGGAGAGGTTATACCGAATGCCCTCCAGTGTGGCTGATATCCCCAGTATATACAGTTTTCAGCTTGCAGCCAATGTGGCTGACTTATAGCCTGCGCTATGCGGGGTCACAGCATGGGGATGTGTTGTAGCCGAGGCCTGAAGCTCCTGGATTGTGCTGCAGCCTAAATTATGTTGCAGCATGTGTGGCGGCTGCTTGCAGGAGCACAGGAATCTGTGGTCCTGGCAATAGCTATAGATGCACTCATATTGCGTTCCCCCGGCCCCATCCGGAGCATTCAGTGAAGCTGGGTTTCCTGGAGTGTGGTGCAGCTTAGATTATGGTCTAGCATGTGTGCCAGCTGCTTGCAGGAGCACAGGAATCTGTGGTCCTGGCAATGGCTTGTGCATCAGAATCCCTCAGCAAAGCTGAAGCTTCTGGAGTGTGCTGCCTTGATAGTGCAGCATGTTTGAGCCCTACCTGCGGTGTCTCAACCTAAAAGCCCTGGAGGGATGCTGCCATCCACTGTCAGGGGGCTCCTGTGTAGCCTCGAATTCAACCCAGGGTCCCCAACAGTGGGGAAATGGGGAAGTAGGACCATCGTCTCGACTTCAACCAGGCACCCCCAACAGCAGGGGGCGAAAGAAGGAGCGGCATGTAAATGGAAAGTGTCGACCTCAACCAGGCACCCCCAAAGGGGGGCCGAGGAGGGACTGTGCCGGGAGTCTCGCCAGAGACCCACTTTTCTTCCTTCTTGAAAGAAAAAAAATCAAAAAGTGAAGAATTTTTAAAGAAATTCAAATTTAGGTGTGCCTCCTAACGACACTAAGCAAAAACTGGTGAAGCAGAGCCTGCTCCAAGGGTGTATACTGCAGAGGAGGAGCCACTTAACTCTTTTGCAGACTCTGCCTTGTGTCGCCTCCTAGTGGACAGCAGCATAACACCCATGGTTCTGTGTCCCCCAATGAGGCGAAGGAGAAAAAGCAATTTTGTGATTGACTTTCTATCTGAGAGCTTTTATCTTACATAGTATACAGTTGGTTTCCTTGTAGGTCGGCCACCAGTGCCTGCTGAGAGTAACTACGGTCCAGGAGAGGGATGCAATAGAGCGTGCGAGAGAGCGCGGTAGAAAGTGTACGATATAGAAAATGATAGCAATACTGAGAGATAGAGCAATAGGGTGTGAACTATAGAGATATTGAGAGCGCAAGCGATAGAGTGGGATGGAGCGAGCCATGGAGCGGGATGGAGCGAGCCATGGAGCGGGATGGAGAGAGCCATAGGGCGGGATGGAGAGAGCCATAGGGCGGGATGGAGAGAGCCATAGGGCGGGATGGAGAGAGCCATAGGGCGGGATGGAGAGAGCGACAGAGCAGGATGGAGAGAGCAAGAGAGGGACAGTGTCAAGCGAGCGATAGCGGGAACAGCGAGTGACAAAGAGCGGGATAAAGCAAGCGAGCGACAGAGGGCGGGATAAAGCGCACAAGATAGAGAGAGCAGTAGAGTGTGCGACAGAGAGACAGCGAGCGATAGAAAGAGCGAGATACAACATGAAAGTGATAAGAGCGAGAGCGCGCAATAGAGAAAGCAAGAGTGATAGAAAGCAAATGATTTAAAGTGATAGAATAAATAATTTTAGCCTATAGGTGGCGCTATTCTTATGATGTCATTTTCCAGGCTGAGTAATCAATAACCAATAAGCAGTGAGTGCCCATTGGTGATGTGGAGCTCTGCACTCTGCCCCTGCAGCTCCTGACAGTGGATCAGTGACGCACACAGTCAGTGCAGCACAGCTCAGCCCCGTGCACAGTCCTGCCCTGCAGCCATCACACACTCACTGCAGTCCGGGGACACTCGGCCGCCCTCCAGCTGCACACAGCAGCACTCACCCCTCATAGCTCCCTCCAATCTCTGCGGCCATCATCAACTTTCCCGAGTCCTGGCAACCAAAGCTTCACACTGCAACCTGGGAAATGTAGTTCACCGAAGGTATAACATCACGCTAAAGACACACAGATAGACCACAACTCCCAGAAGTCCCTGCTTCCCAACCTTATTATACCGCAACGGTTACACATGCAATTTTTGTCTTCAGTCCCAGTAGCTGAAGTCTAGGGCAGCGGCCATTTTGTTAAAGACTATTTTATATTGCATGTAATCACAGTCATCTACGGCAATATGTCTTCTAAGTAGAAGACATTTCTGTGAACAGTATTAGGATGTAGCTGCAGAATTATGTTCCATAAACTGTATAAAGGCATCTGTGGTGTGATTGTACAGCTGCAGCTTTTACATTAGATTAGGACACGCATTATTATATATACACACCACACTCTGAAGCATTTTCCTCACACCTGCCTGTGGTAATAGCTTGTTATCAAATAACAAAGTGTAAAAGTGAAGGCACATTACAAACTAATATCAGATCAATGTTTGGTGAGCGCCCTTCGCCTTCTCAGCATCAGTTCTTCCAGGTCACTTGTACATGGTTTTTGAAGGAATTCGGTATGGAGCTTGTCCCAAACAGAGAACTGACCACTAGTGAGCGATGTCTACCATGCTCTGGTCAGGGGAGTAACTACAACCAGGGGCATAACTACCACAGGTGCAGGGGTTGCAATCGCACCCGGGCCCTGCAGCCTAGGGGGGCCCCAAAAGTCACTTTGGCCTATAGAAAAAGACTAATGTTATTAAAGATTTGCAATAACTGGGGGCCCCGTCGGAGCTTTCGCATCGGGGCCCCTGGGCCTGAAGTTACGCCACTGACTACAACAGCTGTAGAGCTTACAATTGCACCCGGCCCTGGAGCCTAGGGGGCCCCAAAAGCCCCCTCAGCCTATATAAAAAGACTAATGCTATTAAAGATTTGCAATAACTGGGGGCCCTGTTGAAGTTCATGGGCCCCAATGCAAAAGTTCCAAGTTACGCTACTGACTCTGGTGTTCCTAGTAATGAGCAGTTGATGCTTTTGACGGGCAACACTCATGTACCGAGTATAATGGAAGACAACAAGAAACTCGAGTATTTTTCGGAAGATCTACCATAAAAATACTCAAGTTCCCATTGACTTCCAGTATAATCAGTACACGGGTCGAGGCCATCCGAGCATCCAACTTCTTGTTACGAGCACCTGAGCATGATAGAGCTCACTCATCACTATAACCACTGATATTATGTGTATGAGGCTTGTGGAAATCCTTCTATCTCTTTATGTAATCCCAGACAGACTGGATGATGTTGGGATCCGGGCTCTGTGGGGCCATATCATAACTTCTAGGACTCCTTGTCCTTCTTTACTCTGAAGATAGATCTTGATGACATTGGCTGTATGTTTGGGGTCAATGTGCAGCTGCAAAATAAAGTTGGATCCAATCAGGCGCCTCCCTGATGGTATTACACGATGGATAAGTATCTGCTTGTATGGGTACTTTACACATCGCAACATTGCATGCAATTTCACTTGCAACTTACTGGTTGCAGTGTACATCGCAACAAAATAGAACAATGTGTCCATGATTTCACTGCAACCAGTAAGTTGCAAGTGAAATTGCATGCAATGTTGCGATGTGTAAAGGTACCCTATTTCTCAACATTGAGGACACCATTCATCCAGACTTCATCCCCTGAACTTCGGCCCCAAACTTGCAAGGACCCTCCACTGTGCTTCACTTCTCCTGCTAGCAAATGTCTTTTTATTTTTATCAGTCCAAAAACAAACGTTTCGGGCGAGGCCTTTTTCCATATGACCGATACTGAAAAAAATCAAAATATATACAATAAACAAAGGTTTACATGATCATTCATCATAAAATTCAGATAAGGCCCCTTTCACAGCAGCGTTTTTTTAAAATCGCGGCAGATGCGGTGAAAAAAACGCATCTGCCGCAATTATCGCATACTGGCTGCACTTGCGGCACAGTTGCAGCAAGCCCCATACAATGTATAGGCGGGCTTGCGGCAGGTGCAGCAAGTGCGGTTTTGGCAGGTGCGGCCGCGAAAAAACCGCTGATGTGAAAGGGGCCTGCGACTGTTCTGTCTTATTAATCTAAACATAGTTCCACATGGAGCTATATAATAAGTGACACATATTGAAAATCAAACAATGTATACACACAACTAGGAACTTTACCTAGGGAAAATCAAAAGATAGCGTGCATTGTTTTGGAATGTTCGCTTTCTGCTACAGTGATCGCGGTTCTAAAGAGATGGGATACATCTTTATTAAAGATCATAAATGAAAACATGCATAGTGTTCTGTGAGAGTGAATTAATTACCATGCATACATATAGGTGATTGAATAGTCACAGTGTGACGTTATCCTCCTATGTTGTGTGGGTAACACGTATATTGAGCTCACTGGGTAACCGGACCTGCGGTATAGTATGATATAGGAATTATGAGAAAGAAGGTATACAAGGATTGACATGACCTGGTAATTTTATCCAAAAATCATACCTAATAAGACTCAATATCTTGAGACTGTACGTACAGAAAGATATGGTGTATTTTTTCTATACACCGGAGCTTTCTATTTCAACAGTTCATTCAGTATAAGGATTCTAAGTCCTATGTGCCGTTCAAAGTGGGCCTGTGATAGAGAAATCATTAATACTTGATATTGCAATAAAGTATATATGAATATATGGCGGCCATCACACGGTTCAATATTGCAAACGATATCGTTTAAGCGATCTGCTTTTTGATCGCTTAAGCGATATCGTTTGTGCATCGATGCGTGCAATCAAGCGATTTTACAATGTAAAATCGCTTGATCGTTAGATCGCAGATATGAGAGCCGGAGCTCATATCAAGCGATAAACGCTTGATCAATCTGCCTCATCGTGGTATAGGACACCACGATGAGCGATCTCCCAGCGGCAGAGCCTATGCTGGGAGATGGTATCTATGGTAAACGTCGGGTCACTAAGCGCCGCGCGGCGCCTAGTAACCCGATGTGTACCATAGTTACCAGCGGTCTCGCTGCTCCACATCGCTGGTGAGTCTGTCTGTGTGACAGCTCACCAGCGATGTGAGCGATATCGTTAGCGATCGCGCGTGCACGTGATCGCTAACAATATCGCTATCGATATTGAAGCGTGTGACGGCCGCCTATAGAGCACTCAAACCTGGGAGTCGGGGTATCCCTTAAGCGATTGCTGTCCTTATTTCAGGGGCTACAATAGAGGATGTTGGATCCAACATAATACTAATATACATAATATAATAATATTATTATTATAATAATATTCAGCACATACTGCATTGAACTACTGTATCCAATTTTTTCTACATTTTATACCGTCTCCATCAAAATGGAAAGCAATTCCACAGCCCTGCTCATTATTGTACCGCTCTCTAGCTGTTCTGCAGCTAAATACCTTCTGTTACAGCCAAATATTCCAAATTACGACTCCTCAGTCCAGGGCACCTGCTGCCATTTTTCTGTGCCCAATTCTTATGTTTTCATACATATATGAGTTTCTATGTGGACACAATATGGCTTATTAGCCACAACCGCTATTCCTCCATGAAGAGCACTTATGGCTAAACGTCTCCACGCAGTAGGTGGATGTAGCTGGTTCCACCGTTTGCTGCCACTTCTGAATTGCTGGCACTTCTGGGCATATTCCAATTTCAAAGGGGATTAAGTTTGACGTGTCTTTCACCTGCAGCACAAAGTTTTCTTGACTGACAGCAGTGTCTATGCTCCTCCATGTTGCTTATTTCTTGGTATTTTTTTGAAAGCGCTTGAACAGTCCATCTTAACAACCTAGTCTGCTTGGAAATCTTTCCCTGGGAGACACCTTGCTGATGCAGTGTAACTACCTTGCATCTTGTTGCTAGGCTCAGTCTTGCCATGGTGTTTGATCTAACATAAGACTGTCTTCCATTATGGTCCCCTTCACATGTCCGTTATCGAGCATGTACTGTGTTGCCGTGTGGAGCAGATGAATGTTCGTGTGCTCCACATGGCGACATGTCTGTTTTTCATCAGCAGCATGGACCCACTCTGGTCAATGGGACCCTATAAAAACGTCCCGCACACGGATGTCATCCATTTGACATCCGTGTGCTCGGACCAGAAGCAAGTTTTTAAAGTAAAAAAAACAAGGTGCTTCATACTTACTTTCCTCCAGCGCTGCTGTTCCTCTCCTGCCCCTCTCACTTCTGGGGCCGCTCATTACTCTCATCTAATATTCACTACTCTCAGAGCTGCAGCGGTCTCGGAAGTGAGAGGAGCAGCAGCGATGGAGGGAGGTAAGTATGAAATGACAGGCTGTCCGTTTGCTATCCACAGATAGCACATGGACAGCACAAATATGTGTCATGTGTGTGACACACGGATCCCCACCCCGCTCAAAAACGGCCTGTTTCACACGTCCGTGGTTTGCACGGATGTGTGAAACTGGCCTCAATGTTTCAACCTCCATTTGAAAATACTAATCACTATCACCTGTTTGGTATAATTGGCTACTCTAAAGCCCGGGTTACACATAACGATGTCCCAGTGACCACATCAACGATGGGGGTCGCTGGGACATCGTTATCTGATCACTGGTGACCTGTCAAACAGGTAGACTCACCAGGGATCAGCGAGAATGCTGGTATCCAGGGTAAACATCGGGCAACTAAGCAGAGCACTGTGCTTAGTTACCCAATGTTTATCCTGGTTACCAGCTCCCAGCGCGTGCTGTGCAGTGCTGGGAGGTTGTTGATTTTTGGTCTCTCGCTGTCATACACGCCGAAGCTGGCCGTCCAGCGGGAGACCTACGATCAAAAAATGGCCCTGGCCATTATACCAAGGATCAGCGAGCTGATTGCTGATCGTTGCAGGGTGTCACACGCAGCGACTTCGCTACTAGGTCACTGCAACGTCACAAGTTGCAGCAACATCGTTAACGATGTCGGTTCGTGTAAACCCATTACACACCTGAGTATAATCCTACAAAATCCCAGACTATGTGTACATGTACCTAGAAGAACTAATGCAGTTTGGAAGGCAAATGGTGATCACCAAATGTTATTCTGATTGAGATTTCTTTTTTGTTCGCTCACTTTGAATGTAGGTAATTTGATAAAAATAAATATTAATATCATTGCTTTGCAGCATTCTTACAAAACCTGCCTAAACCTTTTGCACAATTCTGTATATTACAAGTGGACCTGCTATATCTAATTTTCCAGGACATAAGATGTAAACAAGATAGCTGCAGATGTCACATGCGGTACAATAGCAGTAATTGGCGCTCTATACTCCCAGCAGGACCCGTCCCTATAGTGACAGTATCCTGTGACTGCCGCCTCCACAGTTTTGCTCACTTTCTATACACATTTGAGTATTTTTTAACTCCTTCAGGACGACACTATTTTAGCAGTTTTTACATCTCGTTATTAGAGATCAGACAATGTAACCTACATGTTGTGGACAGAAGAATCTCATACACACGTTCTTTAGATTCGAAGGTGGAACCTGAGTCCCAAAACAAAATCTGTAAGGCGGCCGTCACACGCTGAGATATCGCTAAAGATATCGTAGACGATGTTAAATTTGCATATAGTCCGAACGACGCGCAAAATCGCTCATCACGACGCTACACCCACAGACATCGCTCAGACGATTCCCCGAACCACCCATCCAGCGATCGTCTGAGAGATGCAGTTATCAGCAGTGGACATCGTTCAGCTAAAGTCACACAGAAATCTCTTAAACGATGTGGGAGCAAATGTGGGCGTTATCGGAGCCGATAGGCGTGGTACATGGGCTCCAAGCTGCGCCCCTCACTACACCATTGGTGCTCAGTACTGCGTCCTCATTGGGTCAGATGTCCTTTGAAACATGGCGGCCTCATCCCCACAATGTCCTGTGATATTGATCGTAATGTATATATGTGCTGTAGCACATAACTATAAATTGCAATGGGCAAAACGTACAGAACGCAATTCCCGTGTTGCGTTGAGCAAAAATAACTCGCTTATGCGTTGTTCAATTTTAAGGTAGTGTACAGATGCGTTTAATTAAACAGCCTAAAGTGAGCTGTGTGTGTTGTCATGAGTGGATATTTTCCAACGCATGTGAAACGCATGTATGTTTGCTGTGTGCTCTGGCTGATGTTTGATTTAGTGTGTGAGAAAGCGCATGTGTTAATCTAGGGGAATTGGGGGTAAAATGTATGACAACGCAAAGGAGACAAAGCGTCTCAGAACATTAATTGTTCCTGGTGGCCTAATGTAGGTGTACCTCTCGACTGTGCCTTGCAACACTAGTGGCGTAAACACCATATATGTGGGCCAACATATGCGTGTTTGTATGTAATCCGTTGTCGGACACAAACAATGTACCAAATAACAAGTGGTGTGACACAAATCAGGGCCTTTTGGTTAATGCGTTTTCGCATAAAAACGCACGTTAAGCTGCCTCACCAACTTCACGGTAGGCCCTGTTCGAGACAGTCCTAACTCTGTCCCTAGGTGTGTTAAACTAAAAATGTGACCACTGTCACAAGGGCCTTTGGGGAGGTATGTGGGTCCTGGTCCCGCCCGTCTCTCACAGGACCCATAAGCCAGGCCCTTCAACATTGTGTGGGTGTATGACAAGGTGGACACTATATAGCAGGGTCGGGGACCACGCAGATTCGATTATGAAGTCGACGCGATTGGGTGTACAGTTCGCGGAGATATTGTGCAGCCGACGCCTATGTGTGGTGCTGAAGACAGCGCTTTCAAAATGGCGCCCTGTGAGGGCAGCCAATGGCAACGCATCATCTTCCACCAATGCGAGCTAGTGGTGAAGCAGCCAATCCGAAACCATTTCGTTGCACGAATCACCACTGAGGGGGTCAGGCAATAGGAAACTCCTGACACGCCTACGTGATGGATTTTGCCATCGCTGAAATCACACGTTTCGTCTGATGTCGGGAATTTACACGTGTCAATTGTGCGTATTTAATTGGGCGATATCGTCAGATCTGAGAACCGAACCTCAGATCACGATTTAGAGATTTGATCAGATATCGCTCGTCGTATCTGGCCGTCACACGCACAGACATCGCTTGCGCGATGTTTAATCTGCCGCTTTCAAGCGATATCTTGCACGATATCTCAGCGTGTGACGGCCGCCTAACAGGGACCAACCGTACCATGTGCCATCAATGATACTAGTATCTTATATAGCAGAGGGGCCCACTTCAGACTCCAGGAGCCTGGTGCTACCTCTGCACCCCTACAGCTACACTCCTGTATATTCATTGTAAGCAATCCAATTAGTATAGTCAATTCACATATGGTTGATCATGATACCGTGAACGGCCGGTGCACCAGATTGTATTGCATTCAAATATCTGCAGGCTACTAATCACCTAAAGACCCCGTTACACAGTACGAGATCGTGAAGGATATCGCTCAAACGTCACAAGTTTGGAGTTGTTCAAACGACATCATTAGGACGTCGTTGCGTGTGACACCGAGATACGACTACGATAAATCGTTGGATCGTTGATCGCAGATTTGAGAACATGTTCTCAAATCAGACGATCCTCGATCAGCCAACCTGCTGCATCGTTCTGTGTGACACCGCGATAACGTTGTCGTTAACAACTTCGCCCATTCACATCAGTGAACAAGTATCATTCGCTGGGTTGTGCGAACGATAGCTGCTCGCTGGATCGTTGGTGCGTCGTCCACGATATCTACATGACTCACCGTGGCCGGGGACTCCGGTTTAGACAGGCTGTAGCTTCTTCCTCCTTGTCACGGGTGGACCGCGCCTGCCGGTAGTGGGGCCCGGTTGAGTACAGATCAAAAAGTTGAGGACGTCTTGAGGGAACAGATTAAGGGGTTAATTGTTTCGTGACGCCACCTATGAGTAGTTCGGTAAGTCTTATCGACGCTGCTGGGCCTCCGGGGGATGGATAGCAGCTAGATGGAACGCTCCCCACAGGCTGAGCGGTGATCCCCGGAGGCTGGAGCTGCTTAAGATGTTGTGCAGCAGCTGCAGTTACCTTGTGTGCAGACGGACGTAGTCATAAGGAAGCACGGACACTGTAAGTCTCTGTAACGGGTCTTTACTGTAACCAGCAAGCAGTACATGGCATACAGTGTGTAGATAGCAGACCGGGTGGACTCAGCAGTGATAGGTGTCCCTCAGAGATCCGCGGTGTTCCTCCATACTAACTAAGTAATGCCGTTGTCGCCTGGGAATACCAGATCGGGTACAGGGAGGCTGCTTCAATCCCTATCCAAAGTATACGTGATGGATGTTTTGGGGAGCCTTGGGTCCCTTGGTGGGTACACCGCTGGTTAGACGACTGGAATTTGGCTGGTGGTGGGGTGCTCCTGGAAAGCTGCTCCTCCACCCCTCTGGTTCGCATAGCAGAGCTGAACTGCTGCTAGCTTCGGTACCAGCAAACCGGCTGTATAAGGGCACGGGAGTCTTTGGGAACCCGTTTCTTTGATGCCCGTAATTGGTAGGGAGATGGCCGGTAGAAGGTGGCCAGGGGGTTGCACCGGCTGTGCATCCCCCTCTCTTAGGTTGCAGAGCTGGGAGTCTGCAGGGGTCTTCTAAGTTGCTGTTACTTCTCCAGACCCGAGACTAGAACTCTCTAAGCCTGGACTAAACTTCCACTACACGCTACTCTTGCACTCCGCCCACCAGGACCTTGATTGGCCCTCTATGCTAAGTGAGGCATGCAGAGTATGGATCTCTGAGTTAACCAGATAACTGCTGGGTCAGAGAATATTGCTGCTGCATTTATGGCTGCAATACCCTCCTGTGACGCACTCGTTGTGGGGCGCCACATACACGTTTGACATCTCACCAACAATGTCAAAAAGATGTCCTAACGACCGCACGCCCCCGAGATAGTTAGTGATATCTTAACAACATTGAAGTGTGTAACGGTACCTTAAAATTATAGCTTTCTACATTGTCATAAAAATATATGAGAAATGTCCATCAGCACAAATGCATAAAATAAGAATAATTCTTTATTGAATAATAAATATCACAAGGTGCGTTTAAAAACACTTGTAAAGGAGGGGTATTATAATGAAAAAAAATAAAATGGTAACAAATATAAAAAGTCTCCCTAGCAAGCAGTGGCTGGCTGGCCAAAGGGGCATAGGCCTAGGCCAGTGGTCAAGCAGCAGTTTTGAGACCGCGCGGCCATCTGTCATGTTAGTCTGGGAGGCCGCTCTGCCCCTGAAGCTCACTGCTCATGGGTCACTGCTGTGTGCTTGCCCCCCAGGCTGAAATTTGCCAGCCAGCCCCTGCTAGCAAGTCTATATATGGATAATAAATGACCAAGTACATCAAAAAGGATATATACTGAAAACCAAGCTCATTCATAACTCATCTCCAAGAGGAGTAAAGGCCGGGTTACACGTAGCGATGTTCCAGCGACCCGACCAACGATCAGGATCGCTGGAACATCGCTATGTGATCGCTGGTGAGATGCCAGACAGGCGACACTCACCGGTTTGCTTGTGGCTCTGTTTAATGACCTTTTCAGGTTACATCAGTAGCTGGGAGGGTGTGGTGGAGGCAGACGACGGCACCGTTTCGCGGGATTCCGCTTTCACGAGTCTGTGGAAATGGTGCCGTCTTCTGCCTCCACCACCCCCTCCCAGCTACTGATGTAACCTGAAAAGGTCATTAAACAGAGCCGCAAGCAAACCGGTGAGCGCCGTCTTTTTTCTAATGCACAAAGAAATTTTCTAACCTTTGATGACTGAGCAACACTGGTGGTCGGTGCTACCTTTAAGGTGAATTAGGTAGGATAAAACAGGTCCATAAATAGGTATTGGCAGTGGCGTAACTTCAAGCTCAGGGGCCCCGATGCGAAAGCTCCAACGGGGCCCCCAATTATTGGAAATCTTTAATAGTATTAGTCTTTTTCTATGGGCCAAAGGGACTATTGGGCCCTCCAAGGCTTCAGTGCTCGGGTGCGATTACAACCCCTGCACCTACTGTAGTTACACCCCTGGGTATTGGGAAAGCAATAGTGCCAGGCATTTTTTTCTCTTTTTGTATTGGAAAAATATAAAGCTGTTGGGCTACATTCAGACACAAGGTTTTTGATTCCATTTCTGCAGTGGCAGTGCAGTGAAACGGATCTATTTCAGAGATTCCCTGCCAAGTCAATGAGTTTTCTAGATTTGTCATTCAGATACAATGTTTTGCAGATGTCTGTTGTTTTTGGGTAAAAAAGTGATCCCTTAAAAAGAATGAGCTGTCAATCAGACTCGCTTTTTCCATTGACACCATTGTCTATGGGCTTTAAAAAGCAGATCCTCACAAAATGCATCACGAATGGATCAAAACGGATCATCCATTTTTTTAATGCTTTTTTTTTGAAAAGCTGACCCAGACTTGCAGCTGAAAAAACGGATCCTCACAAAGCGCATCAAAACCATTGTGTCTGAATGTAGCCTAAGGCGGCCGTCACACGCAACGATTTCTTGCCCGATATCGTTTAAGCGATCTCCTTTTTGATCGCTTAAGCGATATCGTGCAAGATATCGTTGCATGTAATCAAGCGATTTACGATGTTAAATCGCTTGATCGTGACATCGCTGATCTGAGGTTCGGTTCTCAGATCTAGCGATGAACGATTTAACGATCTCCTTCATCGTGGTGTATAACACCACGATGAACGATCTCCCAGCGCAGAGTCTATGCTGGGAGATGGTTAACTATGGTACACGTCAGGTAACTAAGCGCCGCGCGGCCCTAGTAACCCGATGTGTACCATAGTAACGAGCGAGATCGCGGCTCTGCATCGCTGGTGAGTCTGTCTGTGTGACATCTCACCAGCGATGTGAGCGATATTGTAAGCGATTGCGCGTGCACGTGATCGCTTACAATATCGCTAAAGATATCTCTGCGTGTGACGGCCGCCTAAGGGAGATAAATCAGGATGACATATTTGCCAGAGGACCCCCTGAAGTGAGTTTCGCTGAATGGCTTCTTCTTCAGAAGTGGTATGTCATTGATGAAGAAGCCATTAGGCGAAACGAGAATCATGGGTCCTGTGGTATATTTGTTAGTATTTAATTTTTATATTTTTTAATACACAACCTTTATTAAGGAGGTACAAATGATGGTGTTAACCATTTAGATCACCTGTCAGGGACTGACAGCGTAATCCAAAGCTCTGCAGAGAGAATTACACTGCTTCCCACTGTGATCTGAGGTCCCGTGATGTGATCACAGGACCTCTGTCTGTCACCTGGTATCCCGGGTCCTCTGATGACCCCGTAAGCTGTCTGCAATCACTTCCTGCTGGCGATCTCCCAGTGACGTCACCAGCAGAAAGTGATCACTTCCCCTATGTTCAGATGTGCTGTAGCCCATCCGAACACAGGGAAAGCGATCAGACAGCAGAGTGCTGAGGCCCCCTACTGGGCAAAGTAAAAGCAAAAATAAATACGTTTTTCAAAATATGAAAAAAGAACCCAAGTTCAAATCACCTCTCTTTTTCCCCACTGAAAATAAAACTATTAATAAAATAAAAAATGTACACACATTTGCTATCGCCACATTCAGAAATGCCCAATATATAAAAATATAACATCAATTAATCAGATTTGTAAACTATGTAACAGAAGAAAAGTCCACGCTCCAAAATGATGTTTTTTTTGGTTGTAGCAACATTGCGATAAAATCAATAACGAGCGATCAAAACAGCGTATCCACCTAAAATGGTATCATTAGAAATATCAGCTCAAGACACAAAAAATAAGTGATCACACAGCCCCAGATCCCGAAAAATGAGGATGATACGGGTCAAATAAATCATGTCATTCAAAAGTACAACTCATCCCGCAAAAAACAAGCTCTCATAGGTCTACATTGGCGGAAAAATATAGTTATGGTTCTTGGAAGAAGGGGAGGGAAAAACAATAAATTGCCCCGGGGTGAAGGGGTTAAACATAGCTTTAATATTTATTATTCAATGAAGTATTAGTCTTATTTAATGCACTTTTGCTGATGGAATTTTTTCATATAGTCCATGTAATCATATTTTTTGACTCCCGAATATACATTTGATATTTGTGGTTGGCTCATCCTAAAGAGGCTGAAGAGCCGATTATAATATTTTTATTTTTTTTCACTTCTACTCTGTTGTGGAGATATGGCTTTGCATTTTACTATGCCTAATCTCACTGCACCAGGGAATGTCCAGCACATGGCATAACACAAAAGACAGCAGGGTGATATAGGAAAGGAAGTCCCTAACCGTAGGGAGCGATGGGATTGGGACACCTACTCACTCTGGCCTGAGTCTGTCTCTTCCTGCCCTAACAACTCTAAGCAGGTCCTTCCCTAGCTGCAAAGTGCCTAGACCCCAGCAGTCACCTAATGTAACCCTGGCTAGTACACTGGCCGACAATGACTCTATAGCTGACGCCACTGCATATGATGACACACAGGGTACGTGAAAACAGACAAAGGAAAAGACAGAAAAGGATACATTACTTGGAATCTGCTGCCAGCTCCACTAGAAAACAGAAAGCATGGCATCAGGTAAGAAATTCTTCAGCAGCAGCTCAACAAGACTTCCATACAGCTGAATGGTCAGGCAGAGAATGAACTCTATCAATGACGTCAGGTATGGGGGGTCATGAGACTATTGAAAGGGTGGAGGAGTGGTCATTAAACCTCATCACGTGATCAAGACATCAGCAACTTACCATCAAAGCTAAACTGACATTAACCCTTGTCGGTATGAAAGAAATAAACCCGTTTGACTACCATCGACTCCTGAGCAGTCAACTTGTGACAGTCCCAATATGTAGATTCCCTCTTTTATCAAGGGGGCGATTACAGAGATTCTTCTCTAGAGGCATTTACTTTTCTTTGTATGACATCTCTCTAGCATATCAAGAAGTAAACAAAAAAAATCAGTGCGTAAGGGGCCCAAAGCCAATTAAAAAAACAATAGAGATGGATATATTTATCTGTGTATATAAATCAGATAGGGTAGGTGCCGCTGTTCTCCAGAACACTGAGATTAGACATTTGGCAGCTGTTAAGAGGTGCATTAATAATTTAGCCCTTGGTTTACTAATCCTGGTGGTAGCAGGTTCAGCAAGTAGGCCAGTGGGTCCAGAGGGACAGCTATACCCATGACTCCCCCCACCAATCTCTCGACCTACCTCCAAAACCATATTCCCGGGCAAGTCCAAAAGATATGGTACGGTGATGCTCCACCCACACCGCATCTCCAGCAAATATCAGGGATGGACTGGTTAATTGTATGAAACAATTCATTAGTGTGGTACCAGGTCATTAAAATCTTAATTTGATTTTCTTCATAGAGGGAATTAATTGAAGTTCTAAAAGCATGAGACCATATCACTTGCCCCTTTTGGCGTGATAACTTGCAACTCAACCATCTCTCCCATCTCTGCATGTAAGAGTGTTGTATGGAATTCAGGGGTCTGGGTCTTGTAAGATGGAGTATATGTCCGAGATAAGACCTCTGGTCGAGGTGTCTTTGGACATACCGGTAATTGTTCGAATATAGAAGGGGTAAGGGTTTCAGGTGGGCCAATATATACAGCATTCTTGAATGCTATATATGTCCCCAAGCTGATCTGTATAAAATAAAAAAAATAACTTTTATTGTACACACTGGCAGTCCGATATAGCAGATTGTGTAACTAAAAATTAAAAAATAACTTCATATTTTTTAAAAAGAGGGCTCTGGGGGGGCATGGCCTAGCCATGAGAGGGGAAAGACGTTAGATCCAGAGCTCCTGCTCCCGGCCTGGCAAAAAGTCCCTAATAAGCAGTTGTGACCTATGCTACCATCGCCTTATGTCAGCGAAAAAGAAGAGTAACCGACCTGCCACAGCATCGGGTCTTCCGATGCAATTTACCGCCAGTATATCACGGTTGTTTAAGAAGCTCTGGAAGGAAGCCCCTGGAGTGCAAGGTATCTAAGATGGCAGATCCCGCCCCTCTACCCAGCATACAGAAGAGCATGGCGAGCGGCTGCAGTAACGACAGCGGGAGGGACGACAAGCCTGCTCTCCTCTGTCCCGAAGCGAAATCAGCCCGTGGGAACTGCGCGCGCCTGAGTGAGCCGACGGGCGCTGAAGTAGTGGTGGCAGACACTGTGGGGAATGACTCAACGGAGGAGGAGACCGCCAGCACCCAGAACACACAAGAAGAGGAGGTAATGGAGGGGAGCGGGCGGGAGATCGGAGCCCCAGACACAGTGCCCAGGAGGAGGGAGAGGGGGGCCTAGCAGAGGCACTGAGGTACTGGAAACAGTGACCACCAAGAGACAGTTTCCAAACAGCATAACACAGTCTCAGTCAACCCAGCACATGAGCAGGCAATCCCTGATTTGGCCACCTGCAATGGAGGCGCTCTACAATAGCAACATCATTATGTTTATGGACATTGAGTCCACCACGGGTGGCATTGTTAGCCCCCAGGAAGGTATACTAGAGCTAGGAGGGAGAGATGCTATGGCTTTCCAGCAAGATACTAGAGACACCAGCACTGTTCATCTGGCCAGGATACAAGAACACCAACCCCCAGGAGGAGAAGTGTGGGACACTTTTAGGGCCCATAACCTTAATATCCCTACCAAAGAAGAATTGGAGGACTTTGTCTCTAAACTTGAGACCTCTTAAAACCGAGGCATCGGCTTTAAGGGGTGAAGTCACTGTTCTTTCAGACAGGGTGTCCCATACTGAATCCACGGTAGTAAGATTGTCTAGAAGGGTTTAGGTTCTGGAGAACCAGTTGGCGTCCCAGGCGACCAATTATGATATCTTCTTGGATTCCATGGAAGATTTGGAAAACCTTGAAAGGTGCCAAAATATAAGAGTGAGGGGCCTCCCTGAGTCGGTCTCACCTGGCGAGCTGAATGCAACTCTTCAAGGCCTATTCAACTCAATCAGAATGCGCCTGCAGAGACAGCTATAGAATTTGACAGGGCCCATAGATCTCTTGGCCCTCTCCCTCCGGACGGAGCAAGACCAAGAGACGTTATCTGTCGCCTCCATAGATATCAGATTAAAGAGGAAATACTAAACAGCTCTAGAAGGAGCGAAGATATTTGGTATCAGGGATGCCAATTACAACTTATGGCGGATCTCTCCAGAAGAACCCTTCAAAAGAGACATGCCTTGAGACCGCTGTTGGATCTCCTACAACAGCGCCAGATAACCTACTCATGGGGTTACCACTTTCGCTTACAAGTACGACGTGGAAACCAGCTGGTTTTTTTCACCCATCCCAGGGAGCTTCAAGGGTTCTTGTGCTCTTTAGACCTTCCAGACTCGGGTCTCCAGTTCCCAGACTGGCCAGGCCCTCAAAACACCAGTTTTCCTTCAAAGCCCAAAGAGAACAACGTAACCAACGCAGAAGAGGACAGGGTGGTGGTGGATCGAGGGGGAAGGAGAAACCGCAGAGACGACCGTTCAGTAGAGGGATGACTTTAAAACTTTACTAATCGTTGGTTTGTTTTACATTACTAATAATGGGGTTACTCCCCTAGGGCTCAATCATCCAAATTTATACATTTTACAGAGATTAGGCCTGGGTCAGGGTTTTCATAGCCCCAGTAAAACCCATTTCCCTACTTATGCCGGTTCCCCCCCTCCCGCCTTCCGTGCTACAACCCGGAGCCCTTCCCTACACCTTCCCCCCCCCCCCGAAC
The DNA here is from genome assembly GCA_033576535.1 of Allobates femoralis. Classification (NCBI taxonomy): domain Eukaryota; kingdom Metazoa; phylum Chordata; class Amphibia; order Anura; family Aromobatidae; genus Allobates; species Allobates femoralis. The sequence continues at coordinate 59,030,860 of JARQOC010000004.1, read as the reverse complement.
CCCTTGCCCCAGGGGTTACACGGTACTCCCAGGGATGGGGTAATTTTCTGGGGTATGAACCCTTATAGCTCCAGCTAAATTGGGGGGGGGAATACTTTAAGAATCAGTGGAGCAGTGAATTGCTGCCCGAGGGCGATATAAATCTTCCCTAAACGTACATAGTCCCCCAATCCTGGGCCCCCAGGGAAAAGGTCCGATAGTAATGCACAGATGCTACCCTTATCTGGTTACTGCGGTTTCCTTCCACACCAAATTAAAAAGTTATATATAAATAATTATAAGGGTTCCATTTGGGGAGTTGGTTCAATGATTCGGTGTCAATGGTCTTATACAAGATTTACTTATCCATTTATATGTTTTCTAAGGTTACAACTATAGTTCTGTGTATTTAGCTAACGCTAGGGCTAGCGGTCGGGGAGTATAATTTCTCAAGTCTTTTGTTATTAGTGATATTAGCATTACAGGTTACTTAACCTTTTGAAGATCTCTGGTGTCACCCTTCCTTCTCTGGAGGAAAGGACGCAACCCACTGGGGGCACCATACTCAGCATTTGAGTGTGGGTACTCTGTATAAGAGATTACCCCAATCTAACTGTACATAGTTGTTTAGGTCGGGCCAGGGGAATTTTCCCCCTTCACGTATTTCCTACCCTTACTCTTTCCCTTGTCCCGAACCCACCTGCTCGGTGGGTATTCTACAATACCTAAAGCTTTGATTTTGAAGGCACTATATAGTTATGGGTTCAATAAAGATAGGATCCCTTAACGTGAGGGGCTTTAACACGCCCCAAAAGAGAACACAGGTTCTAATGGATATGCATAAGCAGGGAGTACACATTTGTGTTCTCCTAGAGGCTCATTTTAAAAAGGGACATGTGCCGTCCACTGGAGGCAGATATTTTACAATGTGGATCCACAGTACGAACCCCGAATCCAGAACAAGGGGGTTTCAATAGCCATACATAAAGGTACGAATCACACAATTTTAGACTCTATGGTTGATGAGGGGGGCCGTTACATCTTTCTTAAAGTAAAGGTAGCGGAAAAGATGTTGACTCTTGTGAATTGGTACTTTCCGAATAGGGAGCAGACCAGGGTGTGTAGATCTCTCCTATTGAAGTTATAACGGGACAGGTTATCATTGGAGGGGATTTTAATTTTACCTTTGATCCCACAGCAGATTCCTCATCTGGACGGGGAGCAGTCCCACTGAGATGGGTGAAGGCTTTACAGAAACTTCTACATAAACTCCAACTAACCGATGTGTGTAGGATCCTCAACCCTAAGGGTAGGGTCTACACCTTCTCTATGACCCACAGCTCCAATAGCAGAATAGACCTGTTCTTGGTCAGTAATGGGATCCTCTCATGGAGACCTGAGGCCACAATAGGTAATATTATCCTGTCGGACCACAGCCCTATTTTTCTATCCATGGTGGTCCGCAGGCTGGCTGAGAAGAGTGGTCATGGAGATTAAATGGTAACCTCCTTCAAGATGTAACCTGTCTGGGAGACCTGAAAGCAGACATAGCCACATTTACACAAACCCACACATCTGATTCCACACCCCAACCTACTAAATGGGAGGCACTAAAATGCATAATGAGAGGCACTTTAAAACATGGTGCCAGATCAAAGAGAGTCCAAAATGAAAACATTAATGATCTACTCACACAAATTCAACACCTGGAGGCTAGACATAAGACATCAAACACCCATGAGGTGCTGGTGAATCTTACCACCAAAAGGCTAGAACTAAAAAGTCTGATAGACAGACAATACCAGAGAGATAGAGAGCGGACAGCGGGTTTCTTCTATAAGAAGGCCAATACTTGTGGTCGGCCATTAGCGAGACTCCTACACCCCCGAATGGGACCTACATTCATTTCATCAATCAAAACAGGTTTGGGAAAAGTGGTTCATAACAACGAGGAGATGTCAGAGGTTTTCAAAAATTCTATAGGGATTTATATAACATAAAGGGGAAGTTCTCGGAGATGGACCCCTCCACACTGAGAACTAAATTCAGACAATACATACAAAAAGTTAAGATTCCATCTTTGATAAAGGCCGACCTAATAGCCCTAGAAGAGGATATAACTGAGGAGGAGCTATCTGGAGTGATCAAGGCCACCCCGATATCCAAGTGTTCAGGAAAGGACGGGTTCACGCCCATTGCTCGATAGTCTGTTGCCCCAAATGATGCTTACTTTCAATGCTATTACGGAGGGTGAAAACTTTGCCCCTAAGGCACTGGAGGCACATATATGTGTGATCCCAAAACCCAATAAGGAACCTCAGCTGGCGGCAAACTATAGACCAATATCCTTAATAAATATCGACATCAAATTATTCGCCAAAATTTTGGCTGACAGACTCTCCAAAATGTTGCCCTCTATAATTAATCTGGACCAAGTGGGCTTTGTCAAGGCCCGAGAGGTGTGGGACAACATCATTAGATCCCTTCTTATAATTGACAGGGCTAGGATGTGGAAGTCCCCTCTATGTCTGTTGTCTGTAGAAGCAGAAAAGTCCTTGACAGAGTCCACTGGAGCTTCTTATGGGAGGCTCTTGAGCATATTGGACTAGGTAAAAATTTTTTGGGTAGAGTCAGGTCTTTATATTCGAATCCGCTAGCCAGGGTGAGGATCAACGGGACTTTGTCCGACCCGTTCCTTATTCGGAATCGGACAAGACAGGGGTGTCCGTTGTCCCCTTTGTTGTATGTTATCGTTATAGAACATTTGGTCAAAGCCATAAGAGACAATGAAAACAATAAGGGGATACTGATAGGCGACACCCATCAAAAAACGGCTCTGTTCGCAGACGATGTGCTCCTACATGTCTCTCAACCTATTACTACCTTCCCTGTTATACTGAAGGAATTTGACACTTTTGGGGCATTAAGTAATTTTATGGTAAACTATACCAAAACGGAAGTACTGAGCATCTCATTACCCCCATCAGAAGTAGCCTCCCTAACGAGGGACTTCCCTTTTCGGTGGAAGCAAGGTCATATCTCCTACTTGGGTGTGAACCTCCCTGATGATTTGCACAAATTTTCAATTTAAAAAACCAAGTCATTTTAGATAAGGTGGCGTCCCTGTTGGAGTCTTACAGGCCACTAAACCTCTCCTGGTTCGGTAGGATTCATACCATAAAGATGGACATTCTGCCGAGATTCCTGTACATATTCCAGGCGGTTCCTATCTGACCACAAGGGAGCTTTTTTCCAGGATCCGCTCTCTGATCTCTAGATTTCTTTGGAAGGGAGCTAGGCCGAGGGTGGGATATGGGATCCTTTCAACATCTCAAAAGGACGGGGGAGCAGGACTTCCAAATCTAACAAAGCATTGCCAAGCGGCAATATTGGTTAGACTCCTAGACTGGAAATTCAAAGTGGCGTCTAAGAAATGAGTTTATATTGAACAAGAGGGGTTGGATATTCCACTTCAGTACCGCCAATGGACCTCTCTACATACCACTCGAAACCTTGATAACCTTACTTTTCTTACTACAGAAACACTAAGGACATGGCAAGCTGCAATGAATAGGAGTACGCAGTTGGTGAGCCCATTGACTCCTATCTTTCGAAATCCGGCTTTCCCCCCTGGTATGAAGAGTCAGTCCTTTCTGAGGTGGAAATACATGGACGATATTCGTATGAGACACATATTACACAATGGAGAGCTCCACAGTTTTAACGTACTACAAAATAACTCCCCAGGTGTGAAACTGAAATGGTGGGAATATATACAAATATGGTCTTTCCTACAATCCATAACACTCTCTGGGGGCCGTAGTCTTCGATTATCTCCTATGGAGACTATATTTTCATGTGAGGATCCACCATCCCGGGGAATTACTGCCCTGTATCAGATTGTCTCAATGGCAGGGAGCAGTGATAAATACAAATACCAGTTTGCTTGGGAGAGGGAACCGGGGAAAACCATATCTAGTGAGTATTGGGAAAGATGCTTCCTAATGTCTCATAAATTGTCTGGTTCCTGCGATGCTCATGAAAAATGCTATAAACTGCAATTTAGATGGTATCTTACCCCAGACAGGTGGCATAGGTTTTCTCCTACTGCTTCCAAGAACTGCTGCAGATGTGAGTCCGAGGAGGGTACGCTGCTCCATATTTGGTGGGACTGCTCCCTGATCACGGGATTCTGGGAGAAGGTGTTCCGAAACTACAGGCTGATAACAGGTAAACAAGTAGATGATAACCCTGAGATGGATTTGCTCTCGATGCTACCTGGTTCGGTGTTGGCCCACAAGAGAGACATTCTAAGATTCTTCCTTTCTGCGGCTAGAGCGGTGATTCCTCGCCACTGGAAGAAACAGAATCCACCAACTATATTGGAATGGTACTCAAGAGATGGAGTCACTATACACGAGGAGGTCTCGTCTGGACTCCTAAATACTCAGTGCCTTTACCATTACCTGGTCAGAGTGGATACTATTTAAAGATGCCACGAATTATAATGAGTTATTTTCCTAATCTGAGAAGGGGTGTGATCTCCCAACCGTCCATGTCTGTCCTTACAACTACGACTCTCTTGTTATTATTAGTCAATTCAAAGAACCCTGGTACTTACACTACTATTCCTCTCTGTCCCTAACTACCCTTATACCCAATTCCCCTGGATGTCTGATGACATAGATAACGGTCAGGAACGACCTTTTATAGGTATAAATGGATAAAACCGTTATTATATTAGGTTTCTCCTCCTGCAGAGGATATTTCGTTATATGATTATATTGATATGTTTGATTGAAAAATGAACAAAAATTGTCTCGTAAAGACAAAATCAAAGAACAGTAGGATATTCCTACAAATGGTGACACATAATCGAAAACACGATGATATCGTTCTATATACAGATCTTTTTGCTGGGAGACATTAGCCCTATGGTATATACTCATGCTATGGCATAGTGGACTATCGTCTACAGAAAGTGGGGGAATATGCTCTGTAGATTTCATTTATCAGGCCTAAATGAACTACTGTGGGTTTGACCCAACACAGTGGAAAAAAGTAATATATTTAGTGTGAACCATAACTGATCAGTCTGGTTTGGTGCCCCGTCAGAGTGTGATTAAAATACCCGTTGACTGTGTGTCCTTTTTAGTTTATGTGTGTCTGTCTGAGAGTGGCAAGGACAAAGCCCTCTTTTTAAACAATATTATTAAAAGTTATTTTTTAATTTTCAGTTACACAATGCGCTATATCTAACTTTGAACTGGATTGTGGTAAGAAGACCCCATAGGTCTCACTATCCAGTGATATGACATATCCTGAGCTATTTCTGATCACTGGCAGTCTGGTCCAATGGGTATCGCTAATCTTGATCTGGAGTCTCCTCTTCTTGTAATCGCCTCCCTCATGCCCTGCTTTGTGTGGATATGTCCTACATCATTCGTACAGTTTCCTTCATTGTGCTTCTGCACATGCGCACTTCTCTCCAGGACTGTGGAATCGGAATCGGTGTCCATTTTGGTGGAGTTGCAGTCAGATTTAGGGCAATTGAGGAGTTGGAGTCTGAGTTGGATGTTTGGCTTAGGGTACCGTTACACAGCACGACATCATGCACATCATCACTCAAATGTTGAAAAGACATCGTTAGTGCGTCGTTGCGTGTAATCGAACGATTCAATGACGCCCTGCGTCTCTCTGAGCAAAATATTGTAGTACGGATGTTCTTTTAACTTTTTCGCTTACATGTGCATTACAGTATTTTGCTTTGCCCTCGGCAGGGCAAAAAGTAGTAAGCGGGTGTTAGCATCATTAATTTCATGTAATAGATGTCCATTTAGGATTCAAGATAGCTGTCTCTTTACGATTTGTGGACCCAGTGGTCCAGATCACCAAATAAGAGCAGGACTGACGATTACTAGCAAAAAATCATTGAACTAGAGTGGGGCAGATGGAGACTTTGGACTCCGTCTGGCCTCTGTTCCAACTTTTTAGGTACACATATAACTATGGTGGACTACACTTTTGTGGACAAATACCCCCCCCTCCCCGATGGAACAAAGACCAGACAGAATCATAAGTATCAATTTAAGTATAATGAGGCAGATGTAGATATCTCCAGTTTTATCTGAATTGTGTATGTTGGGGGGAGACTTTAAAATAAAAATAAAAAAGTGAGCAAGGAGCTATTTAGATACTTCTGGCGATAACAAAACATTTGTTATAGAATACAAAATACATCAGACATTTAAAAAATTATCAATACATTAAATGTTGTGTAAAAAAAAAATAATTACTGTATATACTCGTGTATAAGCGGACCCGTGTATAAGCCGACCCCCCCTACTTTTGCCCCCAAAACCTGGGAAAACCTATTGACTCGTGTATAAGCCGAGGGTGGACCCCAGCACAGGTATACAGCCCCCAGCAGTGTGGTATACAGCAGCAGCCCCAGTGGTAGTATACAGCAGCAGCCCCAGAGGTGTATACAGCAGCCCCAGTGGTAGTATACAGCAGCCCCAGTGGTAGTATACAGCAGCCCCAGAGGTATATACAGCCCCAGTGGTAGTATACAGCGGCCCCAGTGGTAGTATACAGCAGCAGCCCCAGGGGTGTATACAGCAGCAGCCCCAGGGCTGTATACAGCAGCAGCCCCAGGGCTGTATACAGCAGCAGCCCCAGTGGTGTATACAGCAGCAGCCCCAGTGGTATATACAGCAGCAGCCCCAGTGGTATATACAGCAGCAGCCCCAGTGGTATATACAGCAGCAGCCCCAGTGGTATATACAGCAGCAGCCCCAGAGGTGTATACAGCAGCCCCAGTGGTAGTATACAGCAGCCCCAGAGGTATATACAGCCCCAGTGGTACTATACAGCGGCCCCAGTGGTAGTATACAGCGGCCCCAGTGGTAGTATACAGCGGCCCCAGTGGTAGTATACAGCGGCCCCAGTGGTAGTATACAGCGGCCCCAGTGGTAGTATACAGCAGCCCCAGTGGTAGTATACAGCAGCCCCAGAGGTATATACAGCAGCCCCAGTGGTGTATACAGCAGCCCTTAGGTAGTATACAGCAGCAGCCCCAGGGGTGTATACAGCAGCAGCCCCAGGGCTGTATACAGCAGCAGCCCCATCAAGATCCAGGCCCCCCCCCCCCCCCCCCCCCGACGTCATTGCCCGTGACCACAGGAAGGCGGAAGAAGCGGAATGAAGCACGGGATCGTGATGTCGGCAGCGGGGACGGCGCGACAGGACAGTGATAAGTATGATTTTACTTTACAGGTTTGACGCGCAAGGGGGGGGCCCTGGATCTTGATGGCGGGGGGGGGCCTGTATACCTCCGGGGGAAGCCTGAAGTTCTGTATACTCGCGTATAAGCCAAGGGGGGACTTTTCAGCCCAAATTTTGGGCTGAAAAACTCGGCTTATACGCGAGTATATACGGTAAAATATATTTAAATCAAAAGACCATTACCGGACACTAACCCACTCAACTTCGGAGCGCGTTCTCCCTTGGTGCCATCTCCCATTTAAAAGGGAGATCTACTAGCTATTCACCATTATTCACTGTACCACCTAATGGTCACTACAAACTGGACATATCTAATAAAAAGCATATGGGTAGTTAAGGGGTTAATGAGCTTATCTTCCCTTTTTGGACCTTCCATGTGTAAATCTGGAAAAATAAAAAAAAACCTTTCTATGAAATGAGTCTGGCAGCAGCTTCTCTCTTTCCATTTGAAAGCTCAGCAGAACATGTATTACATGTGGGAGGCAGAAAGAAGAAGAAGAAAAAAAGATGTCAGCTACCTTAGGCTGTGATTGTGTACGGTGACTGATCGAGCAACATTACAATCCAAATGAGTGTTGGTAGAAATCCAAAACTAAGAATTTTTTTCGTAACAGCCACCAAAGCGCATTGGCGCATCGCAGCAAAACACAGGAAAAGTGCACATTTTTTGGTTGTGCGATCTGTCCGAGACTGTGTTGCATGATCAATGTGGGCCACATAACTTAAACCTGCCCATGCACTTCAAGGGTTATGTGCACACAATGTCTTTTTCAGGTGGATCCACCTGGAAATGCGCCCAGAAAAAGCTCAAAAGAGTGAACATAAGCTTTTCTATGTAAAAATGACTAACTGCTCCTATGTTCAGGCTTTTGAGCGTCTTTGAAAGGAACCTGTCACCCAGTTTTTGCAACCTAATCTGAGAATAGCATAATATAGGACCCGAGATCCTGATTCCAGTGATGTGTCACTTACTGGGCTGCTCTGTGGAGTTTTGATAAAATCAGTTTCATCAGCTGGAGATTATCATTAGCAGTCTACTTGGCCTGCTGCCAATTATAGTCTGGCATATTCACAGACTGCTAAGGGCCTCTTCACACTGCGGCACGATCCGGTCTGGGGCTGTCCGGGATGACCCAGACAGCTGCGGACCGGATCAGCACACAGGACTGGGGGGCTAATATGCCCTCCGGTCCGGTGTGCAGTGCACACAGCTGCAGCCGCTGACAGGTCAGGACCGCGGCGCCCGCGGTGCTGACTTATCAGCAGCGGAACGGCGTGCGCTGCACACCGGACCGGAGGGCATATTGGCCCCCCAGTCCTGTGTGCTGATCCGGTCCGCGGCTGTCTGGGTCATCCCGGACAGGATCGTGCCACAGTGTGAAGCGGCCCTAAATCTGCAGCAGAGAAAACACTAATTTTATCAAAATGACAGCAAACAGCTCAGTAAGTGACACATCGCTGGAATAAGGGTCTCTGTCTGTACATTATGCTGCTCTCAGATGGGATGGCAAAAACCTGGTGACAGGTTCCCTCTAACTGCTGCAAGGTTACAAAGATGCCAAATGTTTTAAAAAGGGACCCGATCAATCATGTGCTTTCTGAATGGAACATGCTCTATACTTTACAAAACTATTTAATGGAAGGCTCAAAAAATGTCTATGGACAAAATCATGAGATAAACGCTCAAAGACAAAAAAAAGACGCTTCAGTAGTTTCCTGAAGTCTTCCATTTGGAAATTTCAGCAGATTCGCCCTCCTGTAAAAGATGTCATATGCACATTACAGTTTAAAGCAACGTATGAGTATTTCCAAAATCCAGCGTTATCCTGTATTCTCAGGAAAATGGTCATAAAAAATAAAAATGTATCTCTACGGTGTTTCTACATCCTTTACTTGCACCTATTATTCAGAGGAGAAAAAGGATGCCTCTCTCGCCAACACGGATTCCACTGCCAGATGGCGAAGCAACATAATTAAGTCTTCACTGAAAGCTACAACCCCATATGGAGACTGCAGGGAGAGATTCATGGTGAGTTTACACGTTGCGATATTGGCGTCCAACTCCAACCAAAAGTCACGTGGTTCGGGCGTTGGAGCAGATATCGTTCGTGCGTTGTACGGTGTGAACGTACAACGCGATGCAGGAACGATGGCAAACCGATATCGGGGGTCGAATGAGCGTGCTATTCAACCGCCCTGTATCGGATGCCGGTTGGAGCCGGATCGTCCCGTGTGACAGCCCAACTCCGATGTGTACTGCAACGTCACCCATTAACTCCCATGTTAAATGGTCATTCCTGGGTCGGGGGGCGTACACATCGTCGGGACGTTGTATCCCGATATCGGGACGTGTAAATCGCCGAATCCGATTCTTGCAAAACCGCCACTCGCGGCGTCGGTTCAATATCGACAGACGTTGGAGCGTGTAAACCAGGGGCGTAACTACAACAGGTGCAGGGGTTGCGATCGCACCCGGGCCCTGCAGCCTAGGGGGGCCCCAAAAGACCCTTTGGCCCATAGAAAAAGACTAATGCTAGTAAAGATTGGCAATAATTGGGGGCCCCGTTGGAGCTTTCGCATCGGGGCCCCATGGCCTGAAGTTACGCCACTGGTGTAAACCCACCATCACTCTCAGACACAATCTTGATCTGAATGTACTTAGAGTCAGGTGATTGCAATTTCCATCGTAATATCATACTGGATTAGGAAATTACCACTTATCTGAGCCCTACACAAATTTGATGCCTGCAGCAGCTGGTACAAGACATACACACACCTGGGTCCTGAATTCTTCCTAGCATGGTGGGGTGGGGTGGCAAGCCAGGTAGGGAAACAGTTTTTGGTCTTCAAACATTATGGAGACCTGGCTGGATCCTATGTCACCAGAACCGTCTCCCTAGGACCTTCCAGTGGGAAGTTATGATCCATTGTAGGTTTTTGATATTTGCAGCTCCAGAGATCAGGGAGGAAATTAGTACCAGCCAGGGGTGGGGAGGGAATGACTGATTAAGGGGTTAAAAGGTATCCACCATAATTCTTCATTGTTTACTGCCAAGGAGGTCACGTCATGTCATGTGTTTGAAGTAACCAAGGAAACCTCTGGTTCCATATCACCTCCGTGTGGCTGCCAGCAACCAATGAACAGGTAATTGACTTCTGTGCCTGCTTATACCTTTTGTAAGTACCACCTTTATTTGATTATCTGACAAAAATATCTGTAAATCCATTGTGTATATAATGTTTTTATCTAGTGTGCCACTAAGACGATAAAATATATAACATAATCCTGGGTTGCTCTTATCTCGATCCATGAATTCCCACGTCCGTGTGCTCGATTTAATATTATATGCTACTTGGGCCGGTGTCTGGCTTGATATAAACACGATCCGTTAACTGGATTCTATCTAAAGAGGAACTGGTGGCAGCTCTACCACTTTGGCAGGACTCTTTTGCTGGGGCTAGTGAAAAGGGGCCTCCCAGATTGTCAGGGTTGTGAGTGTGGTCACGTCAAATAGGTTGTGTGAATCACTCACTCCCTATGCGCCCGGTTGCCCATATGGACAGGGGGTGTCAGTGTAAAACTGTGCCAAGCTGACCTTATGTACCTACTAGGGGTGTGGAACTTCACATGTTGGTGGATGTGATGAGACTCTATAGCGTGACTGATGTACTAGAGTCAGGGTAGGGCTGCGAGGTGTGGTTACTTCACATCCATCCTATACACAAGGTTTAACTTTTTAATCACCAAGGCCAGCTTCACACCACGGTAGAATCAGGTCCGGGGCTGTCCACTGTGAACCTGACAGCCCTGGACCCGATTTTGACACAATGTAGCCCTATGGTGCCGGATAGGGTCGGATGGCAACTATTTGCAATCCAGTTTTTTCCCTGTCCGGCAGCATCAGGCTGCATTCATTTTTTGCTCCGGACACAATCAGAGCTTGCATTATTTTTGTGGCAAAAAAATTAAACCAAACCGGATCCTGCCGCATCCTCCTGGATCTGGTGCCCCCTAACACGGGAGTCTATGGGGCGCCGGAATAGAACCGGACCAGACAGAATCTGTCAAGTTCCTGGACAGTGGGTGCTGAAGCTCAGCACCGGCCGAGCTGAACTTTAGCACCTGGAGCTGTCCCCTGCTGAGATTTCAGAACCGTGGATAGCTCCCCGCTAGCTGCGATTCTGTGATTTCAGCAGGGACATCTCCTTTAGCTGTGCTCTGCCGAATCCAGCTGCAAACAGGACAGGAGGGCATATTAACCCTCCAGTTCCATTTGTCCGGAGCTGTCAGACTGTGTCCAGTGCCTCCTGCAAAGCACCAGACACAGCCTGACAGCCGAAAAACCGTGGTGTGAAGCCGCGCTAAGACTCCCAGTATTCCTGAGGACAGGGTTCCCCATAACAAGCTCTGCAGTCCTATCTTGAATGGAGCAGAGATGAGCATGCACAGCTACCGATTGTTTATGGAATGACCAGAAAAACCGGAGTACAGCGCTATGCTATCTCTGGTAAAGACAGAAATGAATGAATAGATTGAAGGTTTAACTTGCACACATCCACTATGCTCAACATGGGTCTACAGACCCCAATTCCCAGGATCCAGAGCCTAGTTCTCAGGACTGCTGGTAGTTCAAACAATAAGTGAAATGATCTATCTAATGGATAACATTTGTGGTTTTGGGAGTAACACTACTTCAGGTATTTCATGTGTCACTTAAAATCAGAGCATGAACACCGGCATGGAGAAAATGAACATTATTTCAGCGCATTAGGGTCCCAGTCAAATGGGGCACAGTCTCCAGACTAGAGGGGCCGGGCACAGTCCCCAGACTAGAGGGCCCGGGCACAGTCCCCAGACTAGAGGGCCCGGGCACAGTCCCCAGACTAGAGGGCCCGGGCACAGTCCCCAGACTAGAGGGCCCGGGCACAGTCCCCAGACAGGAGACAAGCATAGTCTGAGTCATGAGAGACCAGCAGAGTCAGCTGACATGAGAGACCAGCACAGTCCTTGATATGCTACTAGCTTGTTTTTCCATTCTTTTAATCCCAGATGGGTCCCACACAGTCACATGGTCACCAAATTGGTAAAATAACAAACGTTACATGTGTATGTTATCAAAGACTTTTATTTTATATTCTAATGATTAAAAAAAGAACAAAAAAAAAAGTTCCAACATAATGTGATTTCACAGATCATTTTTACTCAATCCCTTGACATGACAGATCAGACAGGTGTACACAGAGAATTAGAAGAAAAAAATCATACAACAGGACAAAAAAAGAAAAAGGTGTCCAGCCCAGCAAAGGGCAATTACTTCCCACATACCACCCAGCACCTTACCCACAGGTCAAGAGTACAGTATACATTATATACTATAAATGACAGGTGACATGACATTTAAAAAAAAAAAAAAAAAAGAGAAAAAAAGATTAGACATTCAGCTCGATAATACTGCCCGATGCAAGAAATAGAAACCGCAAAATCTATAATATTATCAGTTGCAATTCATTATCTTCAAAGATTACGTTAGACCTAGTGGAGACTTCCATGAAATACATTTTATTCATAAATCAATAGTACATATGAAAATTAAACACTTTGTAATATATCTTAGACAAATTTGTTTATTTTTCTGCCAGAATTTATCAGTCATTATCAAAATTTTCAAGTAATGGATAATATGTCTTCAGTGAAGACATTCCCATCACTGAGATAGGAGATACGTTGATGCTCAAAGTTCTATGGAGAAGGGTAACTGTGGTTACAAGCAAACTTGCAGCACTTGTCGGCATCTAGCTCCTTCTCCTCTACCGAACGTTATCAGCACCAACTGTCATCTCCTATCTCAGTGATGGGAAAAGGTATCTTCAGTGAATACACTTTCCCATAACAGAGATAGGAGATGACAGCTGGTGCTTATCAAGTTTGATGGAGAAATGTAACTGTTTCAAGTGAACTTGCATTGGAATGTTTAGGTCTTCCGTCAGCTCCTCCCCCTCCATAGAATGTTATCAGCACCAACTGTCCTCTCCTATCTCAGGAATGGGAAAGTGTGTGTTCACTGAATACTGTTACCCATGAAGTGAGAGTAAATGATCAATACTTAAAGAGGAAGAAGCAGATTTCTCTGATAAGATATTACAAAGCGGATTACTCTTATGCGTACTATTGATTGATAAAGAAAAAAAAAAAGAATTAAAATGGTTACTCTTTAAAGGCTTAGTCCTCTTTAATCAGCTTACATTTCACAGTTCAGTAACATGGTGTTCTCTTCTCTATTCTTGGCTAAAGCCAAGTGGAAAATTTCTCTATTTACTACAGGGTAATGTGATGAAAGCTACCCCCATAGAGCTTGACTGTTAAGGTGCATTTAGATGGGCAGACAATCAGTGATGGTGCATTTGTATCTGCAAACATGCCGACAATCACACGATGAACAGGCAAAACGCTCCTTCAGTCGGGTGATCAGATCAATTAGGCTGCCATAAAATCCTCATATCGGCAGCACTTCGCACCCTGGTAAACAGAGGGAGTGCTGCCGATAACATGGACTGCATTAACAACAGTTGTTTTACGATCAGTAATTGGTGCGGAAATGGGGACGATCAACTGAAACGGACCATGAGGTCACACGGGATACCGGCAAGATTTGAAGTTGTTGTGTATGTGAATGAAGAAGACCGCATAAAATGACTTCAAAGCAACACAAACAGTAAAGCAAAGTTACAGCAATCTTATGCAACTGATCTTCAGGTGCATTAGTGAAATGCAAAAGCGGAATTAGGCTATGTGCCCACTGAGTGTTTATGCTCAGTTTTAGGTGATCCGCTTTTGGTGCATTTTCTGCAGCCAGAACAGATCCTCCTCTTTTACAAAAAAGCATCACAAACACATCATTCGTTTTTGTTGTTTTTTAGCTGCGTTTTCTTAGTGCTGCGCTTTAGCTTGTTCAAAGTAAAGATGTAGTATTATCCCATAAGAGACAGGACACACACACAGCTTATTACCTTCCCTAAGGTCTGCGGTGTCCTGCGATGTGTTACTTCTGGTTATCACACGGTAACAGGTCACCTGACTGAGTCACATGTCCAGGTCCCTTTCACTTCTCGCAGGTCCTGCTACCCGATGCCCGGAAGGAGCATGCCGCGGAGGGTAAGAAATTGGAGCATTTGTGGTGTAGAAAAATGCAGTAAAAAAGCATCACAAATGGACTGTGTGATACCAATCTATTTGTGATGCTTTTTTAAAATTAGAATGGAGTCGATGGAGAAGGAGCAACAGAACAACGCAGCAATAATTGACGCTCATTATTATCTGGATGCGCCTTCTGCACCACTTACACAGCAGTCAGAGACGCAGCGTCTGCACAGCAAATAAAAATCACATTCACTTTGCTGCAGACGCAGAGACTGATCCATTTAAAAAAAAAAAGCAGCACCAAAAACTGATCAATAACACCCAGTGTGCACATGGCCTTACGCTTTTAATACAGTATTTGTGACCCGTAAAAACCAGTAAGCTTCTAGCATTCGTCAAGTAGAGTCTTGAAAGCAGGTGTCTGATCGGATGGGTTGCACTTTATAATGCAGCTGGGATACATTCACAATTTGGGAGTATTTGTCAGGGCGGAGGGGGGTTTCCTGACATATGCTTCTACAAGATGCCGACAAGAGAGGTCACTAAATAGGAAAACGGCTTTAGAGTGGCAAAAGGGGCCCACAGACTTCAAGTTTTAAATCTCGCTTTGGGGGTGAATGGAATGGATACATGTGGTATATATGCCAGGAGCTGCACTCTCTCTAGTTTAGAAGATGCATTAAGCCACCAAATCATGGCGAAAAGACACTAGGATGACCCGACACACCAGAGGTCCCCCAATGCCAGTCCTCTAGGGCCGTCAACAGTGCATGTTTTCAGGATTTCCTTGGTATTGCACAGGTGATACTTTAATCACTTGCACAGGTGTGTAATACTAAGGAAATCCTGAAAACAAGCACTATTGGAGGCTCCTGAGAACGGAGTTGGGGGACACTACTCTAAGGGTATTATTCCAAATCACTGTATCTGATTAACGTGTAATCAAACTGAAAATGAATTGACAGATTGTAAGATTGGCTAATAGTAAAGAAGAAGCATTCTAATCAAAGGCAGAAAACCCCATATACATTAGATGAAAACAGCAGAATCCACAGATTTCAGCCATCCATGTGATGGAGATCTCCCAATTCTCCCCCGACAGATGATTTTGGGGTAATGAATGATCAGGCAGTTGGATTTTCATTGCCTGATTGTTCTTTTTATTTCCAGGGGAGACATCTTGGCCAAAAGCCATCTTGTGTACGGTCAGATTGGACATCTGAAACATGCTGGGAAGACTACGGCAACCGATGAAACCTCTAACATGGCTACATGATAGGTATCGTTACTGTATGAAGGCAACGTCCTCTGGGTTGTGAGCTGGAAAAAAACCCTTATGGTTTTATGATATTTACAACATTATCCATCATGAGCACCAATGTTTAAAGAATTATCAGATCATCTATGTAGAAAAATAGGTAGCGTGCAGCCATCTTTGAATGAAATGAAATGATGTTCAATGCTCCCAAAGGTGGGAGATAATCGTTATGAATCGGTTATTTCCAACATTACAAAGTAATGCCTAATCTCAGGATAGGTGATCACTTTCTGCTGGGGTGGAATCCAGACAATCGAGCTTCTGGAATCCCTCATGTGGGAGAACACGGAGCACTGTCCACCCTCTCTGGCAGAACCATAGACCGTGAATGGAGCTGAAGCCTTCAGATTCCCGGTCTCCAGATCGATGGAGATCCAATCCCTGGAATAGGCAATAACTTGCAGTGTTAAGAAAGACCCCTTAAACTCTTGTCTTTCATTGTAGAACTGGCAAATAAAGGTGGAATGTAAAGTAAATCGGAGAAGATACACGGTGAAGAAAAAGATAGTCAAAGAAAGGGAAGACGTGAGAAGAATCCTCCAGCGCAATTGTGGCACAAAGAAAGAAAGGGACAGTAATAGGTCCTTGAACCTTAGAGGTCACTGTTAGGAATGACAGCAGGAAGTACCGTAATAAACCTTGGTGGTTATCCTTTGGTCAAACTCCTTGGTTTATGTGAAAGAAAGTAACAGAAAAAAACCCAGAAGCTTGAGGCTCGTAGGAAGAAACATGTGACTGTGCCTCACAGATGGACATACAGAATTACATGAACATTAGGTGTTTCCTATGTGGTTACAGCCTGTGATATTGAACCGGTTCAGTGCAATGGGGGCTTCTCTCAATCCCCTCTCCGATCAGCTCATTCCAGCAGTTCCACGTAGTTGGCAGGAAACATGCCGAAGTGCCCATGGGGTCCGTATCCACGCCACCAGCCGTCGTCAATCATCTCGATGTGCGTGATAATTTGGTCGGGGTCAAATGAAATCTCTGTATCATCAGCTGCGTAGGAAAAAGAGCAAGCACATTATTATTACTGGTACACCAGAGCTGACAATCTATTACTAATTGGGAATAAACATGAAAGGTCGGAGAAGAAAGATGGCAGATCAAGTGAAGTGGAGAGTCTAGGCCAGAGGTCTCCAACCTGTGGCTCTCCAGCTGTCACTAAACTATAACGCTCAGCAGGTCTGGACAGCAAGAAGCAGTTTTGCAGGAGAAGTTAAAAGTAAGACTGGTGACAGACTACAAACTAACTCTGTGTAGTCTGATCACAGAGCTAGAGAAGTCTGCATTGGTGCTGTGGGCACAAAATGAACTTAATGACATTTTAATGATTCTTTTATTTTAGAAGGATTGGATATAGTCACCAGCCTAAGACTGTCCAAAGCATGCCAAGTTGTAGTTACTCAACAGCTGAGCTGTAGGGCCACAGGCCGGAGGCCACTGCATTGGGCCCTGGTTATATGCTGTCACTATTAATTTACAGATTGTGGCATATACTTTAAGTAACATCATGATTATCTACATAGTGTGTCCTGTTCCTGTCCCAAGATAGATCATCAGTCATTGATTGCTGGGACCCCACTGATCATGACTAGGGGGAGTGGAGGTAAAACTCCTCATCACAAAGTAGTATCATTCAACCATGTGCATTACAGCTTTGTGTCAAGTCTGTGGGCCAGACGGCTAGCCATACGTTCTGGGTCACCAAACAATTAACACTGATTACCTGCCACATTAAAGGCCCTGTCTCACACAACGACCGCTCCAGCAATCCCGACAGCGTTAACAACCTGCCGGGATCGCTGGAGCGTTGTTACCTGGTTGATGGGGAGCTGTCAAACAGGCAGATCTCCCCAGCGATCAGTGACATGGGAGCCACCTCCCACATCGCTGAAGGCGATGTCAGCGTCCTCCCTGCTTAGCGCTACATGTAAGCAGGGAGGACGCTGGTAACTGATAAACAGCGGGTATCCAGGCAGCGAGATCACCGATTGCTGGTTTCTCGCGGTCACACGTAGCGATGCGTGCTGACCAGCGGGAAACCAATGATCAAAAAATGACCTGCAGCACTTTGCAGCGATCAGTGACCTCACAGCAGGGGCCTGATCTCTGCTAAGTGTCACACATAACGACATCACTGGGGAGATCGTTGTAACGTTAGTTACAACGATCTCGCTAACTACATCGTTATGTGAGACTGGGCCTTAACCCAGATCCAGTCTATGTATTCATATACCACACAGCCATGCTGGGTGTCAGGAGTTGACACATTGGTGGAGCTGCTGACACTTAATAAAAGGAGATTACACCGAGTGTGAATCCAAAAAGTACACCACAAACAGCCAAAAGGTCCAATATCCAATGCACTAAGCAGTAAACAGCCAGCCCCAGTGATAAAGGCAACACAGGTTTATAATACTATAATGCAACAATCACTCTCAACCTGCCATAACATGGAGGGGGTGATGGGTGGTATTTTATATATACACACAGGTGAGGTTTCCATAGGGCGCCAGTCACACAAGCAAGCATGATGCAGCGTGTCTGTATGCAGCCTATTGATAACACCAGGGGCTGGCTGGCAAATTTTGGCCTGGGGGGCAATCAGAAAGCAGTGGCCCTCGAGCAGTGGTGGCCCATCTTTAGCCTGCTTATCTCTGGCCGCTACATTAGAGCAGCAGAGGTAAAGGCTTTATATATATATAATGGAAGCTGGTACATATATATGGGAACAAAACTGAGAACAATACAAAGATACAGAAACAGAAAGAAACTACTGCACAGATACAGATATAGAACCAAGCTAACTACATCAATATGGAAGCAAGCCTACTATGTAGATACGGGAGCAGAACCAAGCCTAATGCTTAGATGTGGGAGCAGAACCAAGCCTACTACATGGATATGGGGCAGAACCGAGCCTATTGCATAGATCTGGGAGCAGAACTGAGCTTACTATATAGACATGGGAGCAGAAGCAAGTCTAATGCATAGATACAGGAGCAGAACTAAGCCTAATGCATAGATACAGGAGCAGAACCGAGCCTAATGCATAGATACGGGAGCAGAACTGAGCCCAATGCATAGATGTGGGAGCAGAACCGAGCCTACTACATAGATACAGGAGCAGAACTGAGCTTACTATATAGACACAGCAGCAGAAGCAAGCCTAATGTATAGATACGGGAGCAGAACCGAGCCCACTACATAGATACGGGAGCAGAACAGAGCTTACTACATAGATATGTGAGCAGAACCGAGCTTACTACAGAGATACGGGAGCAGAACCAAGATCTAAAGAATACAATATTAAGGCCTCTTTTAAATTATATTAGTGTGGATCATACAAGCATGATATTCAGTGGTATCAAAAAGAAATGGATGATACCAGCAATAATATAATATATTAGTTGTGGCCAAAAGTATTGACACCCCTGCAATTCTGTCAGATAATACTCAGTTTCTTCCTGAAAATGATTGCAATCACAAATTCTTTGGTATTATTATCTTCATTTAATTTGTCTTCAATGAAAAAACACAAAAGAATGAAGCAAAAAGCAAAACATTGATCATTTCACACAAAACTCCAAAAATGGGCCAGACAAAAGTATTGGCACCCTCAGCCTAATACTTGGTTGCACGACCTTTAGCCAAAATAACTGCGATCAACCGCTTCCGGTAACCATCAATGAGTTTCTTACAATGCTCTGCTGGAATTTTAGAACATTCTTCTTTGGCAAACTGCTCCAGGTCCCTGATATTTGAAGGGTGCATTCTCCAAACTGCCATTTTTAGATCTCTCCACAGGTGTTCTATGAGATTCAGGTCTGGACTCATTGCTGGCCACCTTAGAAGTCTCCAGTGCTTTAACCATTTTCTAGTGCTTTTTGAAGTGTGTTTTGGGTCATTGTCCTGCTGGAAGACCCATGACCTCTGAGGGAGACTCCGCTTTCTCACACTGGGCCCTACATTATGCTGCAAAATTTGTTGGTAGTCTTCAGACTTCATAATGCCATGCACACGGTCAAGCAGTCCAGTGCCAGAGGCAGCAAAGCAACCCCAAAACATCAGGGAACCTCCGCCATGTTGGACTGTAGGGACCGTGTTCTTTTCTTTGAATGCCTCTTTTTTCTATCCTGTAAACTCTATGTTGATGCCTTTGATGTTAGTCGAGGTTCTTCATCCACCATCTGCACAATCTTGCGTTGAAATCTCTCGTCAATTTTTCTTTTCTGCCACATCTAGGGAGGTTAGCCACAGTGCCATGGGCTTTAAACTTCTTGATGACACAGGAACATTCAGGTCTTTGGAGATGGACTTGAGATTGCTCATGCTTCCTCACAATTTGGTGTCTGAAGTCCTCAGACAGTTCTTTGGTCTTCTTTCTTTTGTCCATGCTCAATGTGGTACACACAAGGACACAGGACAGAGGTTGAGTCAACTTTAATCCATGTCAACTGGCTGCAAGTGTGATTTAGTTATTGCCAACACCTGTTAGGTGCCACAGGTAAGTTACAGGTGCTGTTAATTACACAAATTAGAGAAGCATCACATGATTTTTCTAACAGTGCCAATATTTTTGTCCACCCCCTTTTTTATGTTTGGTGTGGAATTATATCCAATTTGGCTTTAGGACAATTCTTTTGGTGTTTTTTTTCATTGAAGACAAATTAAATGAAGATAATAATACCAAATAATTTGTAATTGCAATCATTTTCAGGAAGAAACTGAGTATTATCTGACAGAATTGCAGGGGTGTCAATACTTTTGGCCACAACTGTATATACATACATTGCAGAAGTGAAATTTAGTAAAAGAAAGGGTTCAAAATAAAAATTATGTATGCTAACCTGTCTAGCGAGTCTCCTGGTGTCTCCGGCAAGCTCCGGACAGGACCTGCGGTTACATCACAACCCGGCAGTAACTGCGGTCATGTGACCCGATCAGCTGACCGGGTTGTGACGTAACCGCAGGTCCTATAAGAATCCGGACCTTGCTGAAAAGGGTCCCGCTGCCTCCTCAGCTGTTTTTTCTGTGTCCGGACCCGTCACCTCCTGTGGTGTCCGTTCCTGTCTGTGGGGTCCTACAAATAGTAGGATCCCACAAACAGGAAAAAATATGCAATGTGAAACCAGCCTTAAGGGTGTCAAAGTATAGCATTTGTTCGCAACAACTAGCTGCCTTGTTGACAGTTTCCAGTTTCAACTGATCTCCCTATTACAATGCCAAGAATCACTCCCACAAAACTTATTAACCTGTGTAGATGTATATGTGATGTAAGGGAATGTGCACACATTTTTCTTGTGCAAAAATCAGAGTTGTTAGGAAAAATGCTGCAATAACGTGAGTGATTTTTGTGTTTTCGTTTTCTCCCTATTTATTTGAATGTGTATAAAGAGGTGCAAAAACACTGAATGAATTGACGCGCTGCAGATATGAAAAAACGCTGTGAAGGTTCCAATCTGCAAAGAGGAAATAAGCAGCGTGTGCATGAAATGTCAGAAATCTCATTCACGTTGCTGGTACTGTAAAAGCCTGCATTTCTTCCATTGCAAAAATGCAATGTGTGAACAAGCCCTAATTGTATGTCCTCCCAGCTTCCAGAACCACTTTGGTCCTCTTCTCACTTACATAACTTCTATTTTGACTCTCCGGCTCACACAGGGGTCTGTGTGCCAGCTGACAAGTTGCTTTTACACTAAGTCTATGAAGAGTCAGAAGGAGGACGGCAGCCATCTCTCCCCAGTGAGCGCTCTCCCCTCTGTCCATTATCTCTCTTACCCCTGTGTGCTGTCTTCTCCCCTCATGTGCCATCTCATTTGAGAAATCTCCCCTCTGTTGGCTCTCTCCTCTCCGTGACATCTTCTCCCCTCATGTGCTCTCTCCCTTGAGCTGTTTCCCCCGTCTGCTCTCTCCCCTCCATACGGTCTTCTCTGCTCTTGTGCTCTCTTCCCCTTGTGTGCTCTTTCCCCTGTGCTGAATATCTCTCCCCCGCTGTGCGGAGAGCACTGCTGTCCAAGCGCTGCGTGTACCTTGCACACACATGCGTAATTATTGTTCAAACATGGGGGCTTTCTGGCTAATTGCACCCACATGCACCAGGTAGGCACAGTTCGTCATTTAGCAGTGTATGGTGGTGATGTCAGGAAGTCTGGGGGCGACGTGAACGACCGGTGTTGTGGTGGCGGGTTCCTGTCGTTTGTTTTGGGTGTCAGTGGCACCACTAGCAGGCCAATACTGCTAGCGGGCACCATCTTTGCACAACCATCACTTGGGTGTGCAAATATGGCTGCCACCGCCATGTGCTAGGGGGCATCTATTCAGAAGTTGATAGGACAGTGTGATTTTGTAACTAGAAAAGTGGCTTCTTGCTCACACTTAAGACTCCATTGTGATCTGGAGTGTCAGAATAACAGTCATGTGAGCCAGAAAAGGACAAGAGCAGTGCTGGAAACCAGAAAAGACAGACATCTTCGAATACATTAAAAGGTGTGTCCAGGCACTCAGATTGCAGGCTTGTGAATCCTCGCATTGTGCACGCTGTCAGAATTCTCTGGTGCCAAGAAGCGTGTGCACTTTACACACTTTCAGCCACATTCCAACTAGACGCATGGCCTCGCTTAATTCACTTGTATTGAGCAAAGCCGCACACATCTAGTCGGCAAATGAATGCATGTAAGCAAATTGCATACTTGGCACCAGAGAATCCTGACAGTGTGCACACTGCGAGGATTCACAAGTCTGTAATCTCATAGTGACAAGCATGGACAACCAATTTAACACATTTACACTACGTTACAAATACATTTATACAGGTTTAGGGCATAAAAAGTGCTTCTTTAACTATGCCAGTGTCTTGCTACAGGTATAGCACTTAGCTGTGGCACATCATCTTCATCATTGCTTATTATAATTTCAGGGCATTACTCAAAAACATATTTTAGGATTCAGATGGCGCATGATAAAATCAGCACGATATTACACGTCAGTCGGGCACAGTAATCCTCAGCTATATTTCATGTAACCGCACAGTAGTTAGTGGTTTACTTAGTGCAGGATTAGGAATGTTCTATTTAGTTTGGATACAGGGTATAACTGTGTATAAGGACTGGGCGACATCCAACCATAACATTCCACAGCTTCTTATACTGCGAGGGGCTCCTAAACTAATCCCTGAACTATCTGTATACTCTACAGCAGCAGATTTTTACCTAAAAAGTAATTTTGAAGTAAAATGTGGTTGATAATTTATTCTTACAAGGGTTTGAACTGGTTAAAAATAATAAGAGACATAACCCCCACCCTCATCAATCCTCTGCTGCCATTAGTGCTGAACCGAATTGGTCCCTAACTCACCACATGGTACATGGGCAGAAATCTATGCTCAGCTAATCACTGGTGGAACTGGCATTTCAACCATTTTCAACGTGCCAAGGATGGAAAACAAAGAAAAGACCAGCAGGCATCAAGTAAACAGGAGAAGGTGACCAGCAGGAATCAGGTAAACAGGAGAACGTGACCAGCAGGGATCAGGTAAACAGGAGAACGGGACCAGCAGGGATCAGGTCAACAGGAGAACGGGACCAGCAGGGATCAGGTAAACAGGAGAACGGGACCAGCAGGGATCAGGTAAACATGTGAACAGGACCAGCAGGGATCAGGTAAACATGTGAACAGGACCAGCAGGCATCAGGTAAACAGGAGAACAGGACCAGCAGGGACCAGGTAAACAGGAGAACAAGACCAGCAGGGACCAGGTAAACAGGAGAACGGGACCAGCAGGGATCAGGTAAACATGTGAACAGGACCAGCAGGGATCAGGTAAACAGGAGAACAAGACCAGCAGGGATCAGGTAAACAGGAGAACAAGACCAGCAGGGATCAGGTAAACAGGAGAACAAGACCAGCAGGGATCAGGTAAACAGGAGAACAAGACCAGCAGGGATCAGGTAAACATGTGAACAGGACCAGCAGGGACCAGGTAAACAACAGAATGGGACCAGCAGGGATCAGGTAAACAGGAGAACGTGACCAGAAGGGATCAGGTAAGCAGGAGAACATGACCAGCAGGGATCAGGTCAACAGGAGAACGGGACCAGCAGGCATCAGGTAAACAGGAGAACAGGACCAGCAGGGATCAGGTAAACAACAGAACGGGACCAGCAGGGATCAGGTAAACAGGAGAACGGGGCCAGAAGGGATCAGGTAAACAGGAGAACATGACCAGCATGGATCAGGTAAACAGGAGAACGGGACCAGCAGGGATCAGGTAAACATGTGAACAGGACCAGCAGGGATCAGGTAAACACCAGAATGGGACCAGAAGGGATCAGATAAACAGGAGAACAAGACCAGCAGGGACCAGGTAAACACCAGAATGGGACCAGCAGGGATCAGGTAAACAGGAGAACGGGACCAGCAGGGATCAGGTAAACATGTGAACAGGACCAGCAGGGACCAGGTAAACACCAGAATGGGACCAGCAGGGATCAGGTAAACAGGAGAACGTGACCAGCAGGGATCAGGTAAACAGGAGAACAGGACCAGCAGGCATCAGGTAAACAGGAGAACGGGACCAGCAGGGATCAGGTAAACATGTGAACAGGACCAGCAGGGATCAGGTAAACATGTGAACGGGACCAGCAGGGATCAGGTAAACATGTGAACGGGACCAGCAGGGATCAGGTAAACAGGAAAACGTGACCAGCAGGGATCAGGTAGACAGGAGAACGTGACCAGCAGGCATCAGGTAAACAGGAGAACGGGACCAGCAGGGATCAGGTAAACAGGAGAACGGGACCAGCAGGGATCAGGTAAACACCAGAATGGGACCAGAAGGGATCAGATAAACAGGAGAACAAGACCAGCAGGGACCAGGTAAACACCAGAATGGGACCAGCAGGGATCAGGTAAACAGGAGAACGGGACCAGCAGGGATCAGGTAAACAGGAGAACAGGACCAGCAGGGATCAGGTAAACAGGAGAACAGGACCAGCAGGGATCAGGTAAACAGGAGAACAAGACCAGCAGGGATCAGGTAAAACAGGAAAACGGGACCAGCAGGGATCAGGTAAACAGGAGAACGTGACCAGCAGGCATCAGGTAAACAGGAGAACGGGACCAGCAGGGATCAGGTAAACAGGAGAACGGGACCAGCAGGGATCAGGTAAACACCAGAATGGGACCAGAAGGGATCAGATAAACAGGAGAACAAGACCAGCAGGGACCAGGTAAACAGGAGAACAGGACCAGCAGGGATCAGGTAAACACCAGAATGGGACCAGAAGGGATCAGGTAAACATGTGAACGGGACCAGCAAGGATCAGGTAAACAGGAGAACAAGACCAGCAGGGATCAGGTAAACAGGAGAACAAGACCAGCAGGGATCAGGTAAACATGTGAACACGACCAGCAGGGATCAGGTAAACACCAGAATGGGACCAGCAGGGATCAGGTAAACAGGAGAACGTGACCAGAAGGGATCAGGTAAACAGGAGAACAGGACCAGCAGGGATCAGGTAAACACCAAAACGTGACCAGCGGGGGAGGGTGGAAATTGGTGAGAGCAGAAGTGGAAAGAACATAATTTCACCATAAACTAGCCACAACGAGGTGCTTCCTGCAAGATTTCAGAGGAATAAAAAGAATCAGAAGAGCTGTCCAAAAGCAAGGACCTGTACTCAGCTATTACACGTGCCCTATTTATTTACTTGCACCATTGCCAGTTATTTACTTATTTTAGGGCATCTGCTCTTTTTTGGGGAAGGGGGGGGGGGGGGTTTGCTGGTACAATTTTTTCTAAGACAACAATAAATAATGTACTCACCCTCCATGACCTGTATGCACGCTCACCACACAAGACACCATTGCTGAATAAAAAGCATGTCCAAAGGTGTTTAAAGTTTGTTCAACAACATTTAGACAAGCCTGTGAGACACTAGAAACTATAGTCGGGTCGAATGAGACAAAATTAAATTCTTTGGATGCCATAATAGACACAATGTTTGGAGGCCAAAAGGCACTGCGGGTCACCACAAAACACCATACCAACAGTGAAGTTTGGAGGTGGGAACATCATGGTGTGGGGCCGTTTTCAGCATACAGCACTGGCAAACTTCATATGTTTGAAGGAAGGAGGAATGGACAAATGTTCTGAGACATTATTGATAAAAATCTGCTGCCATCTACCAGGATGATGAAGATGAGACGAGGGTGGACATTTCAGGCAGACAATGATCCCAAACACACAGTCAAGGAAAATCACAATTGGTTTCTGAGAAAGAAGATAAAGCTGCTAGAAAAAAAATAAATAATGTATGAAAGGAACTAAATAATAATAATAATAACTAAAGCTCAGAGTTAATAGAAGGATCCACGGGATCTACAGGATGTTAAAAATGTTTGTGTGGAAGAATGGGCCAAAATCACACCTGAGCAACGCATTCTAATAGTTTCTCCATGCAGGAGGTGTCTTCAAGCTTCATCACAAAGGCTTTTCTACAAAGTATTAATTAAAATCTAGTGTGCTCAATACTTTTTCCCTGCGGTAATTTCTCTTTATGACACGTAACTTCATTTATTCACATCTATAGCATGATTTATTTGCCTGTGTGGATCGGATGGGTTGTTACCAACATGTGGTGAGAAACTCATGTCAATAACACCTTTACAATTTGCAACTAAAAGACTTTCCAGTTAACAGAGGAGACTAAAAACATCAGGATCCCTATATAATAGCTAGTAAGTGACTTATTCTGGAGGGCCCAACTCATTCTTGCATTGCACTGACAGAGCATAGATTACAGTGGTTAGGGTGCGATTCTTCATGCCACCAGCAGGGGCACTGCAGGGAAAATGCATGCTTTCCAATGATTCCTCGATGATTGAGGCTGGTCACTATGGTATAATCAGCGATCAGCTCAATTTGGAAAATCTCACAGAAGTAGGAGTTTTTAATGTAGAGAACACCTCTAAAGTATGTTCCCAATTTGGATATTATAGCATGTAAATGTCCAATATCCTTGGAAGCACTTATGTGAAGAATACCGCTCCTGGAGAAGGAGTGGAGGAAAGATGGCCAAAAAGGTACCGTCACACATGTCAATATTGCATGCAACTTCACTTGCAACTCACTGGTTGCAGTGAAATCATGGACACATTGTTCTATTTGTACACAGCAACAAAATGAAACTTGGAAATTATAGGCCAGTAAGCTTAACCTCTACTGTGGGTAAAATCCTAGAGGGTTTTCTAAGAGATGCTATACTGGAGTATCTGAAGAAAAATAACCTCCTGACCCATTATCAACATGGGTTTACGAGGGACTGTTTCTGTCAAACTAATCTGATAAGCTTCTATGAAGAAGCAAGTTCTGAACTGGATCAAAGAAATGCAGTGGACGTGGTGTATATGGACTTTTCAAAAGCTTTTGATACGGTGCCACACACAAGGTTGATACATAAAATGAGGGCAATGGGGATAGGGGAAAATATGTGCAAGTGCATTAAGGACTGGCTTAGTGATAGAAAACAAAGGGTGGTTATTAATAGATCACACTCAGAATGGGTCACAGTTAACAGTGGGGTACCACAGGGGTCAGTGTTGGGCCCGCTTCTTTTTAATATATATATTAATGACCTTGTAGGGGGCATACAGAGTAGAATCTCAATATTTGCAGATGACACCAAACTCTGCAGGGTAATCAATACAGAGGAGGACAATTTTATAATACAGGAGGATTTATGTAAACTAGAAGCTTGGGCTGATAAATGGCAAATGAGCTTTAATGGGGATAAATGTAAGGTCATGCACTTGAGCAGAGGAAATATATATGTATAAGTATGTGCTTAATTGTAAAACACTGGGCAAAACTATCACTGAAAAAGACCTGGGTGTATGGGTAGATGACAAACTCACATTTAGTGGCCAGTGTCAGGCAGCTGCTGCAAAGGCAAATAAAATAATGGGATGCATTAAAAGAGGCATAGATGCTCATGAGAAGAACATAGTTTTACCTCTATACAAATCACCAGTGTGACCACACTTAGAATACTGTGTACAATTCCGGTCTCCGGTGTATAAGAAAGACATAGCTGAACTAGAGCGGGTCCCGAGAAGAACGACAAAAGTCATTAGAGGACTGAGGGGTCTGCAATACCAAGACAGGTTATTAAACTTGGAAAAACGAAGGCTTAGTGGTGATCTTATATTAATGTATAAATATATGAGGGGACAGTACAGAGACCTTTCTAATGATCTTTTTACTCTTAGGCCTGAGACTGGGACAAGGGGGCATCCTCTACGTCTGGAGGAAAGAAGGTTTAATCATAATCACAGACGCGGATTCTTTACTGTAAGAGCAGTGACACTATGGAACTCTCTGCCACATGATGTTGTAATGAGTGAGTCACTACTAACATTTAAGAAGGGACTAGATGCCTTTCTTGAAAACTATAATATTACCAGTTATATATACTAGATTCTTTGATAGGGCGTTGATCCAGGGAACTAACCTGATTGCCTTGTGTGGAGTCAGGAAGGAATTTTTTCCCCCAATGTGGAGCTTAGTGTTGCCACATGGGTTTTGGTTACCTTCCTCTGGATCAACATGTTAGGCTATGGGATGAACTAGATGGACTTAAAGTCTTCCTTCAACCTTAAAAACCTATGTCACTATGTTTTAAGTTAGCCATTAAAAGGGATCAACCACTGAGGACTCTCAAATTGCAATATTTTTCTGTCTACTGACTAACACGGTACATTTTTTACCTTGGAAAATAAAGGCATTTAAGAATTAAGGTCTGAAGTGCAATAAAAGCAACACGTTCCGAATGAGCAATTGTTGTTTGTGATAGCTGAGCACGCCCTGAGCCGAGCATACAGGAGAGTTGTTTCTTTCTCCTTTTTTCTAGTTGTTACCTATGAGAGCGTCTGTCTCTTAACTTAGGGTGCTTTCACACTATGATTTTTGCTTCTCCGATGCAGCCCGATAAAAATCGGACAGCATCGGACCAATTTTCGGACCCCATGCATCCCTATGGGGATCGGGTCAGATCGGATGTGCACTAAATGCCATCCGATTTGGTCCGATCCGATTCTGTCCGATTTTATTATCGGTGCAAAAATCGGAGCCTGCACCGATTTTTGCACCGAAAATAAAATCTGACAGATTCGGATCGGACCAAATCGGATGGCATTTAGTGCACATCCGATCTGACCCGATCCCTATAACATGGGGCCCTATGGAGAAGGGTCCGAGGAAACATCTGATGTCTCCTCGGACCCGATTTTACTGTACTGAGCATGCTCAGTATAGTAAAACTGCTCCTAACTGGGAGCACAAGGGTTATAAAAAAAAAAAAAAAAAAAAAAAAAAAAAAAAACAAACCTTATGCTCACCTCTCCCCGAGCTCCCGCAGTCTTCCTGAAGGTTCCCGGTGGCTCCCGCAGGCTGCAGAGGTTTTCTTAATGTCTACAGCACCTGCGGTGATGTCACAGTCATGTGACCGCGGTTTACCATGGTGGAACCCGCGGTCACGTGACTGACATCACCGCAGGTCCTGAACACATGAAGACAACCTCTGCAGCCCGCGGGAACCACCGGGAACCTTCAGGAAGACGCCGGGAGACGGCGGGGGCTCGGGGAGAGGTGAGCATAAGGTTTTTTTTTTTTTTTTTTTCTTTTTTTCAGCCCGGAGGCAACGATTTTATGCCGGAATCGGGTGCCTATTTGGCACCCGATTCCAGGCATCAGAAGGGAACCGATGCATTCGGACAGCATCGGCTCCCTAAAAATCGTAGTGTGAAAGCACCCTTAATAGGAGAGAAAGAGATTAAATATCGTAGATAGATATTTTTCTTTTCTTGTGCAGGCCTATTATTAGACTCCTACTTCCTGTTCTTCACAAGGATATACACACCAATATAGACCAAATTAGGTGTTCGTTCTTTTGAACGACATCATTCATTTACCATGTATAAATGGGAAAAAATTCCAACTGCGGTGAAATTGCAAAAACACTGAAAACTCACAATTTTTTTTTATTCACCATGTTCACTATATGGTTAAACTGACATGTCGGTATGATGCCTCGGGTCAGCACGAGTTCGTTGATACCAAACATGTATACTGTCACTGTTATTTAACTGGTGAAAATTTTTTTTTTTTTTTATACAAAAGAATTACGCTCTCGGTGGCATTTTCCACTACCCGTACTATTCTCATTTTTCGGGATCTGGGGCCGTGTGATCTTTATTTTTTGCGTCTTGAGCTGACGTTTCTAATGATACTATTTTCAGGTAGATGTGATGTGTTGATCACCCATTATTGTATTTTATTGCAATGTTGTAATTTTGGTGTTTTTTTTTTTTTTACTTCTTTTACCGTTACGCAGTTTACACATCAGATTAATTGATTCTATATTTTGATCGGGCATTTCTAAACACAGTGATACTAAATATGTATTTTTTTATGTTTAATTTTCAATAGGGTAAAAGGGGGATTGTTTATGTAAAAAAACTCTCTCTTTTCACTTTCCTTTCAATTTACTTGGCCCCTTCGGGCACCTCAACACTGCAGTGTCCAATCGCTCCTGCAGTACAGAGCCGTGATGATGCTATGTACGGCTCAATTGTTGTATGACTCTGTACAACAGAAACGATCATCTCCTGTGGCTGCAGGTGCTCATTGGGCATTCACAGAATGAGTGTCATGGCAGCGCCAGGGGTCATCATCTGACCCATCGCTGTCATGGTAACACATTGGCGCCCTTTATTTGTGTGCTAGATCATGCTGTCAGAGTTTGACAGCGCAATCTAACAGGTTAACAGTGGCAAGTGGATTTCTGATCCCGCATCTGTTATCTGCACATCGGCTGATGAGATCAGCTGTCCGGTCAAGTGAATGATGAGAACATAGCACGTGAGCTTGCATCAAAGGGAGGGACATGACCAAGGATGTACCCAACTGTGAAAGTAAAAAAAATGTCTCAAACAAGATATATTTAGCATTTATATATATTTTTCATGTAGGCTGGCTACACACTGGGGTTTTTCACCATCAGTGTGAGTCCATCACAAACTGGGTGCACCTGTTTTCAGCTCCAATGACTTTCAATGGGGCCAGAGACACTTGCGGGGGCATCCAGTTGTGTCTGTGTGGATGCAGGTGTTCACCTAATTTTCAGAGACAAAATCTGAATCTTGGTGCGACACAATCAAGCTGATGTCCGGATTCCGGTGGATCCAGACTTCTTGTCCGTGTTCTATGAACTTTGCATGCGCAGAATGCAGTTCTAAATGATACACCCCCTAGGGGGCATGTTTACCACCCCACGGATCCTGGTAAAATATGCATCCAGTTTGTCAGTGTGGAGGAACCCGGGGCTATGCAGGGTTTTCCAGCATGCCCTCGGATTGACAAATACACAAGTGTGAAACCAGCCTCACCCCGATGCAGTCAACATAAAAACTTGATTCATGCAAAAACTCATTTTCTGATACACACGTTCACAGCTTAATACACATATTTTACTGTTCTTGGAACATCTGGAGCAGTATAAAAAAAAGAAGAAAAAAAAAGTCATCCCAAGGAATGGCCACCTCCCCAGCAGCCATTCTCCATACATGTGGGTCCCAGAGATGAGAGTCACATCTGATATTTGTAGGAAATCCTATGCGTACTTTAGGTGTTTGCAGTTCCCCATTCAGCACCAGCAGCCTTCTGTGCACTCAGCTTCATGTACCTTGTCTGGCATGATCAGGTAATTGGGGACGTGCTGCCTGACTCCTCACTGGTATGGTGGGGATCGATAGCAATCAGATGATGCGACAAACAGCACCAATGTACAAAGTGTTGTACAGAATTATATTCCCCTGACATTTACTTCCTTTTGCATTATAAGTTGTCTAATTTTCATATTTTTGGAAAAACGAGAAGCTGCTCCAATGGAGAAACTCCAACCTTTCTGCTGCCTATCTGCTCTATACTTGTAGACATCTTAAACCTCACCATAAACGTGAGGATATGCGAGGGTGAACCAAGGATTAGGCACATTGAAATTCTCATCGACCACACAACCCGGTTGGATTGCAGCAATGTATTAGACACCTGGACCTTTTAGCAGTCACCAGACATGGTGCACACATTGCACATCAGTAAGTTCTGCATCGTCTTTGAGCCAATGATGAACTTATAACCGTATCACGAGGACAGGTTACCCAGACCACAGGATTTCCTCCACCAACACATACATCTCGTGTCCTAGATTAACTATTAGTGCCGCCAAGTCATCATAGGAAATAGCTGATCATAATGTCCCCGGCACCCTCAAAACGCTTACTCACAGGTAATGTCTGTACTTTTTAGGTTCCAGCCCCTAATAAAAGGTGATTTAATTTAAATACTGGTCTGTCATATCACTTTATAATCATTGGGGCTCCAACCTACTAGATTCCCTGCACTGTTGGATGGTGGGGGTGTAGCTGTGGAGGGAAGACTTGGAAGAGGATGCAGAGCTGCACCATGTCCTCTCTATCCTTAGTGCGGTCTGTACACTGTTGTACTGATCACGGAAATAATCACCAGACCCAATAGTGATGACCTGTAAAAATTGCTGAAATCGCTTAGAATTCTGTTCTGGCACAATACCGATGATGCCTTACGATTTAATCTGGTATCATTGGGAATTGTCCAGATGGGTTTGCCTGTTTTGGGTCCGTACCAGACACCGGAGTGTTCGGCACAGACCCTAAACAGGGACTTCACTGATTAAATCAAGAAAAACCATGGAATTTGTAGATGCAAATATTTATTAAAGTAACAAAGAACAAACAAAAATTGAAGACACGCTGCGGTCACTTCCAGGTCCACTCTCCACTGCCTACTGAACAACCAATTACAGACGCTCATTGTCTGTAATGTCTGTGATTGGCTGTTGCGCCCCACCCATTGCGTCTGTGATTGGTTGCTGGTACAGTGGGAAGGATGCAACAGCCGATCACAGACACCATCACAGACAATAAGTGTCCGTGATTGGCTGTTCAGCATCCATTGCAGTGAATATTACATGAGGCTAATGAGTGGGACCCGGAAGTAACTGCAGCGATGAGACAGATGAGTATATCATGCTTTAATCACAGACTTCTCAGTGAAGTCGGTTTGGGGTCCGTGCCTGAACCCTCAAGTTTAGGCTCCGAACTGAACACCTAACATTTTTTTATTGGGTTCACACTCACCAGCTTGGTAGTCATACAGCGCTCTTGCACACTGTCCTCTATCTTCATCCACCCCAGTTTCATAGACGGCCTCATCCTGCTGCCCCTAAAGTAACAGGAGGCAGCATTAATAATTGCACAGCATTAAGGGGGGAGGTGGGGGGGGATACAGTACCTAGTACTGCACCGGAGAAAGTGCTTACCCGAGAGTCCACCAGAGCAGGCTCTTCATAGGTCACATCTTCTGAGGGCTCCTGGTACAAATCTTCCTCTTCCTCAGGCTGATATGATGAAACTTGCTCTGCTGAGAGACACATACTCCCCTATATAAGCTCAGGAGGGCTAGATATCTGCCAGCTGCAACTACTGTTGTTACATGGGTGTACCTTTCACAGTGACAGTGGGTTCTGGAGGTGCATGAGACACAGGGGCAACAGGAGACTCGGGGGGTGTCTGATGGGCACGAATAACAGGGGGTGCAGGGGGTTCTTGAACACGGTTTACAGGGGATGATGGAGGAGACTCTGGCTCGGGCTGACTGGTCGACTTCTGCAGGAAGGGACTGCGCAACCTTCCTGAAAACATACACCATGAGACAGAAAAAGACATACTCCATGACACAACAGAAAACACAAAGTGAGGTAGAGACAGCAGCGGAGCACGACATATCTCAGTTATCACCAGTGGTGGGTACTCACCAGGCTGGGAGCTCGCAGGCGGTGCACTAGGCATTGAGCGCTCTTTCTGTTGGAACATCTCTCGTGCGCTTACTGACCTCTGGGCAGCGGAGTCCTGCAGAACACAAGACATTAGGGTTGGGACCTGGTATTCAGCAATGAAAGGATGGGGTTTTATACCAATATTATAAACTGGTGTCTTTGCATTGTTTATTCTGGAATATTATTTAGGTGCTTGCTCGTCAGACACTAATGCAAATGAATGGGAGGAGACACATTAGATATTAAAAAAAATTTTATTAACGAAATTCAAACAAAGAAACAGAATCCAGACATTACAATGTCCTGTATAATCTATGGAGAACATACGGTATATTTGTGAGAGTTTACCTGGCTCACTCAGTGACAATTGGGGTGTGTATTCCATAATCGCCTCCCACTTATCCTCTTCTATCGGTCCCAATTCGTCTTTCCACTTCTCCTTAGCCTTAATCAGGTTGTTGATTAAAAAGCTGTGCATTAGGTCCTTATAAATACTTGACAACTCCTTTTGTTGCCCCTTCACTACACACAGTCCACCAATATGACTTTCTGCACCCTCATAGAAACCTACATTCACATAGTTCGTATTTTTGCAGTTGCGCTTTTTTACGCACGTACGGGCGAAAAAGTGCAACTGCATGCACACAGTGAGCTTTTTTCCAGAGCCCATTTTATCATGTGGGCTATGGGATAAGCGCACAGAAAAAAAGAGCAAAGAATTGATATGTGGATTCTTTTTACGCACGCGCTTTTGCAGTGAAAGTGCGTGTGCATTAACAAAAAAGCACAAAAGCGCAACATGTGAATGCATTTCTGCAAAACCCATAGGTTTTGCTGGGCTGCGTATCCACAATTGAGTTTCAGTGCATTTACCCACACATAAAAAAAGCGCAGCAGAAATGCAGAAAAACGCAAGAACACGCACCATGTGAACGTAGCCGGTGACAGACCTGTCTATACTGGAATCTACAGACCTCAGATAGTTCATATTCCTCCTGTAGTGTCTCAAAAGTCACTAGTTCTTGCGAGTCCTGCAATTGGGCCATGTATTGAATTCCTTTCCTCATCCAGTTTTTAAATTCCCTCATTTTGTCAAACTCTGGGTGGACAAGATCTTGCACCACTCACCAATCGGTTGGCCATAATTTTTACATCCGCCGTCAGCAACAAAATGAGCCTGTAGGACTCTGCCAACTTGGGGTCTCTACAATCCTTAGGGATGACCACTACCACTGCTTCCCTCAGACAGCGGCAGTGCACCACACTCCAAAGCCTTCTCGAAGACCGCCTTTAGTCTAGGTGCTACCATCTCAACCAACTGTTTATAGATCTCACCCGGGAGTCCGTCCGCCCCTGGGGCCCTATTATTTGTCATAGACATTATAGCTGTTTCAACCTCCTCCTGTGTTACAGGCTCTCCCAGTCTCCCCTGGTCATTTTCTGCAATCCTAGCGAGTCCCGCCACCCCAAGAAACCCTTCCATCTCTCCTGATGAGGCTCCTGACTCAGAAGAATATAGCTGCTCATAAAACTGTCTAAATTCTTCTAGTATACCCTCCATATCCACCACCTCCATCCCCTCTTCAGCTTGTATACAAATGAGGATTCCCTCTGTGCTGACGCCACTACTGACAGCAAATGCCCCACTCTTTCACCCTCATTGTAAAATTGTGCTTCTTGAGCCCATTAAGACTCTCCACTGATGGGTTCTCCATCAGTTCCCTTTCCACCCTTTTATAAAGCCTCCATCACTGCCCTGTCTTCCGATCTAGTATTATACTTACATCTAGAAATTTCTCAAAACAGAAGACCCCTCAAATATGCCTTCATGGCATCCCAGACCACTCACCTGTCAGCACTACCTTCACTGATCTGACAGTATTTCTAACTTTCCCATAGTGGATGGAGCATCCACTGGCTCCCCTGTCTAGACCTCCCCGCCTGTGTTTTAATAAGCAGCTCCAAAGATTTATGGACGAGATCACTCTCGGAAGATATTCCACTCCACAAATGAATTGTGTTAACAATTAATTACCTAATGCCAAATCAATTCGAGAGAGATCCATGAGTAGCAGAGCAGCAGTAGTAACACCCCACATCCTCATTCCTTGCCCTCCACAGGTCTACCATTCCAAGTTCTTTCACATAGTTCCCAAATGATGGCAATTTCCAGCCACCTTTTCCTATTTCCTGTTTATGCCTATCCCATCCCTCATCCATCACATTATTAAAAATCGCCAATAATTAATAACGGTAGTCCCGCACCCCTTTTATACAACTCTCTCACCTCCTGGACCCAGGGTTTGGAGGTGGTACGTACATGGCCCCTATATATAACAATTGTTCATACGTTTTACAGATTACAAAAATGTATTGGCCTTCAATGTCGACATGGCTTTTGATTTCCTCAAATAGTGTGGACACGCCCACCAACAACGAGACACCCCCCCCCACCATATGAGGAGTACGTGGAGTGATGCCCTCCTTATCTATGTTTTCTTCAACACCTTCTCTTTAATTAAATGTGTCTCTTGAAGGCACATCACATTCGGTCCCTCCTTCCTAACATAATCCATAATCGCCGCTCTTCGTGTTCCATGAAACAATCCCTTCACATTCCAATTAAGAATTTTAATCTCATCATCCACCATGTTTTCCTACATGTATACATTCACAGTCCCGTAGAGGACAATTCCTCTCTCAAGAATCCCTAGAACCAACCCATAGCCTGAAGGCCCCCCCACCCCCACTGTTGATGAATATAACAAACCATTAAAGACTCCCAATGTGTTTCACCTCTCTAATCCAGAGAGTGGGTAACTCAATACCTAGCAAACGCACAATCTTTATCTCAAAACTGTGAATTACTTCCAATCCCTCCATTTCTCCTCCGGTTATATATGCCATCATCTACAGTCCCTCCATTGTCCATGAGAACTAGAACGCAGGAACAAAAAGTCTCTATATAATAGCACTATCCATCTCTCCTCCATCATAGATCTGCAGTCCGCCAAGTCTCTCAGCGAGTCTTCCCTTTCTCCCTTCCTTTAACAGCTCTGATCCTTTTCTTATTGGAGTCCAGCCACTTGGTGGCCTGCTCCGTAGTTGGTAAAAAATGAACAGATCCCAGTGCCACAACCCTGAGCTTAGCAGGATACAAAGTAGAGTACACCAGTTCCATATCTCTCAACCTTTTCTTAACCCCCCCATACTGAATTCTTTGCCTCTGAATCTTAGCCGAGTAGTCGGGGTATAAGGATGCTTTTTGGCGGTTAATACTCATATCCTTAGCCGTTCTTGCCTTCCGTAGGATAATATCTCTGTCCCTATATTTAAGGATCCTGGCCAGGATGGTACAGGTGGAGGATCCCAGAGGGAGGGGCCTCATGGGAACGTGATATGCTCTCTCTACCGCAAGCAGTTTGGTCAGATAGTTAGCGCCAATTTTATTGCGGAGCCAGTCCTCAACAAATGCTGTAGGATCAGTCCCTTCTGCCTTGTCAGGGATGCCCACCAACCACACATTGTTCCGCCTGGAGCGGTTTTCTAGATCGAGATCGTCATTTTAATCAGCCAGAATGGCACACCGCTGCAGGCATTGAGTGTGGGAGTTCTGCAGCTTAGAAAGTTGGTCCTCCAGTGTGCTCACTCTTTCTTCCACTCTGGTATCAGTCTTGTTCGTTGCTGTCTTCATATTAATCATTTCCTCCTTTATACTGTCCACTCGCTTTGTAAGGGTAATTAGTGCAGTTTTGCAAAACTTAACCAGATCATATATGTCTCTCATTGTGGGCTCCCCTATTACAGGTACCTCAGAGATCTCCTGCACCATGCTCTCCTCTCCCTGTGCTGCATAGTCCTCCAGATCTTCACCATCCAGTTTCTCCCTGGTCTCCTCCTCACCACCTTCAGCCATCTGCTGTGCTCTCCATCCACCCACACAAATCTTTCAAGTTTAGCAGCAATTTCAAGCATTAGCTGCACCGGATATCTCCACTGCCTCCACAGTCAGTGCCATCATGGGCCTGGCTCCCTGCTCCTGCATCCCTCAGCCCATTTCTCACCATTGCTGCAGTCCTCAGGTACACCGCTTGTCAGGGCCGGTTCCCACGATCTTCTGCCACTGGTATAGGGTGGTACCGGTAATATGGAGGCACTTTTAATTAGATAAATTCAGGATTACAGCAGAGGAGTCCTGAAAGAAATCTGCTCACATGGAGCGCTAGGCCATGCACCCCTAGAAAAAAAACTTTCACAGTGAGGGCGATTAACGAGGGCAACAGGCGGCCATGAGAGGTGGCAAGTTCTCCTTCAATAGAAGTCTTCACACAGAGGCTAGACAGACATCAGTCTAGAAGGATTTAGTGAATTCAGCTTTGAGCAGAGGGTTGGACTAGATGACCCAGGAGGTCCTTTCCAACTCCACTATTCTATGAAGGTCAAACCAACTCAAGGAAGACTTGTCCCTTCATTCAACATAGGCACTAATATTAAGAGATCTACATATAAACTAAGGATGCAGAAGATCAATCGATCACTCGTGCGACTCTCACAGTAATGGACATAGATTGACTTGCATTCTATATAGAAGACATTGTGTGATCAAGGGTAGGCAGAGTGAATGTCAAGTACTGCGGCTGAGGAACAGAAACAAGGCTCAGAAATCAGTAGTAAAGCATCAAGTAAGAGGGTAAGGGGCCCTATTACCTGCTCTGGTGATGGGATGTATACAGTGACTGGAGCCGCAGCAGCCCAGCTCTGCTTGATGTGAAGTAGGCATACTCAGGAGATATAGTTCAGCTCCTACTGAAGTGAATAAGAGCTGTTCTGCAGTACCAGACAACATGCTCTACACAGGTACGGAGCTGTATTGTTCACATCCCATCACCAGAGACGAAAATACGGGTCAGTATGAGTGTTGGACCCCCACCAATCTGATATTAGGTCATCAATAGCTTAAAGGGGTACTTGGGTAAATAAAATTCTACTGGCCCTGCTCTCATGAACTATAAAGAAGAGATACACAGTGCAGTTCTACATCCTCACTATACCTGTAATCTAGTGTGACGTGACAGCAGCTGCTCTTCACTGTTCTTCCTCCCCTCTGAGACATAACATCACACATCAGGGGGCCTGCTCCATACTGTTGGTGATTGCCAGCCCCCTGATCATAGTGTTTCTGTTCTGTCTGAGAGCAGGGGCGTAGCCTCACACCCTGTTCTTGGGCTGCAAGGAAGCATGAAGCAGTCACCTCTCCTGGTGTTTGATGCCAGCCTCCTGCAGTCCAAGAATAGGGGAAGTAGCTAGGGGGCTGGCTCTTACTAACAGTATGGGGCAAGCCCAGTGATGTGTGATGTAAAGTCACAGATAGGAGGGGAGGCAGCTCCAGTGCCACACTGAATTACAGGTATTGTGAGGCTATGGAATAGCACTGAGCATCTCATCGTTATAGTTTGAGGGCAGGACCAGAATAAGATTTTTTTTTTTTAATCTCCGCAGATTACTCCTTTAAACCTAAAAAAAAAAAAAAAACTCATTGCAACACTTCACTGTTCTTATTGTTTATAGCATGTGCATGATTACTCACCCGATCTTTTTTATCTGCCTCTTGCTGCTGCCTCCTGTTTGGAAACAAATACAAATTAATGAGCAACTCTGTTAGGACAGCAGTTTCCAACCTGTTGCGAAACTGCAACTCCCAGCATGCTAAAAGCTGTCAGAGCATGCTGGGAGTTGCCATTTTGCAACATTGATCGCCATCTGCCACACTAACCTGTGAGCGTCTATCTCCCCTGCCCTTTCCTTAAATAGTCTTTCCCTGGCCTCGGCCTCCTTCTGCTCCCTGTCCTTGCGCTCTCTCTCCAGTTTGTCCCTCTCCACGTTTGCCCTCTTCTGTTCCTCCAGTCTGCGCTCCTCTTCATCTTTCTGTGTGCAGAGAATGACCAGTGGGTTAGATCATCAACACCATCATCAAGCATTAGCTATTGTCACCAGGATTCACTGTCCTCACCTCTGCCTTGGCCCAGAAGTTTTCTTTTCCAACGCGCTTTATTTCAGACATTGCATTGGTTTTCTGGTATACAGAGCCCTGTAAGTAA
Organism: Allobates femoralis; assembly: GCA_033576535.1. Lineage (NCBI taxonomy): Eukaryota > Metazoa > Chordata > Amphibia > Anura > Aromobatidae > Allobates > Allobates femoralis. Next base: position 58,991,104 of record JARQOC010000004.1, on the reverse strand, counting down.
CACATCAATGTCACACAAGCAGGCTATACTCTTTATTCTCACTACTGAGAACATCAGAAGCTGCAATCTGCAGAAACAGCATCTGTGACCATTACTCACCACGGGGCCCTGGGGAGCGTCGCTGCCTCTGCTGGTCTCCTTATGGAAGTTGTAATTGGCTCCAGAAGCTTTGGCAACTTTCTCTATGATCGTGTCTGGCTCCACGTCCTCATCAGCACGGGCATTAATCGTCACATGGGCACCCTGGAACAAGACAATGATTATAGGGAGGGACCACCTGGTGCAAGAGGACATTCAGAGGCATCTTGATGTTCCCAATCCTACTCAAGAATGACTCTACCCAGGATAATCATGTAACAAATTACTCACAAAACTATCTACTATATAATCGCCTAATTTTGTCTGTCTGTAATGAAAATCCCGCGTCGCCGATTGGTCACGCCAGCCACCAGTCAACAACAGGCGCAGTCCGTCCGCGAATTGGCGCAGTGAAAGTGACACAGACGCCACCGCTACCGTCGGGAGATCAGCAGCACTAGCCGCTGATCTCCCGATGGTAGCCGCGGGTCATCTGCTGCACGGAGGTCAGCGGCGATGCATCCGGGAGATGACAGCTGCCAGCCAGTCATCTCCCGGCTGCTCGCAGCAGAAATACCCCGACCGCTATATTGGAACACCCAAGTTCTGGGTATTCCGATACGGCGGCCAGAATTCAAATCCCCCACCAGCCGCGCGCCTCTTCGCTGATTGATTGGTTGCCGCCAGCCGAGGCAACCAATCAGTGAAGTCGGAATTAAATCACGCGCCAAGAGTGCCGATTGGTCGCCGCTGAGTGCGGCGATCAATCAGCAAAGTGGTGCGCTCTTGGCGTGTGATTTAATTCCTGTTTGCTGATTGGCTGAGCGCGCGGGATTCAAATCCCCCGCCAAGCCGCGAGGCGACCAATCAGCACAGCGGGATTCAGATCCCCTGCCAAGCCACGCGCCGCTTTGCTGATTTGTTTCCGCCAGCAGTCTGTCCAGAGACCATATCTTTTTATGCAAGCCAGATTCCCCACTTTTATGATATATTCCCTTTTCCCTCTGAGCAATGTATATAGCCTGTGTTAGAAATTCCCTCCTGGACACGCTGTTCCTCTCTAATCCAGTATCTAGCGATAAATCGCCACTTTTATCAACCAAGAGTTCATCCACATACCCCAGCAGGCACACCACTGGTTCTCTTGGTATCACTCATCTGTATGCCCTCTCAATTCTGGTAATCACCATTAACCAATATGTAGACAATTGTGGACACGTCCACATCATGTGGTATATGCCCGCATCTTCCGTCCTGCATCTAGGGCATTCCGAAGTGGATCTCAAAACGTACCCGGAATAAAAATTTGGGTGACCGGTAGACTCTATATAATAAATACAACTTTTACCCTCTCTAATCAACTTTTTAATCAAAGTACGCTGTTCCTCTGAACAATGTCTCAAACGACCCACATTTCTCAGGCTTTCAAGGAGAAATGCATGCACATGTGCTGGCTTCACCCTTATGTAAGGGCCACCAGATTCACACCTGTTTCTTCACAAAATGATTGACCTCACTAATTGAACTCCACACTGCTATTATTTTGAACACACATTAATTATTCAAATCCACAGACTCAAGAACCTGCAGATCATGAATGCAGAGTCTGTTGGTTTCCTAAGAAGCTACTGCACCAACTGGTAAATTGTTTGACATGTGAGAATATAATTTATACCAAAAACACTGAATAATCTGGTTAGTCATATTGGACTGCTATTTTGAACACTACTGTATTCCTAAATCAGCGACAGCTAACCTATGATTGCAAGCAGTCTGACACTGATTGACACTGACTGCTTGCTATCACAAAGTATCAGCATATGGAGGCAGGACCAGGGCGGCACAGTAATGAATCAGACCTACTTATGTTATCAGCAGCGGGATGCTAACACATAGATTGAGCCATGGAGAGGAAAGAGGGATAGGCGAGTTACATTGTTTATTAGTTTTGTTTGTGCTCTAGGATGTCAGCCATATCCAGAATGGAAGGGGGAGGGTATTATAGCCCAGTATGGGGGCTTTATCCAGGATAAGGGTCTATATACCAGAATGGGGGCCATATCCAGGATGATGGAGGGGGAGGGGGAAGGAGGAGTGGGGGGAGGAAGGGAGTTTGGCAGTATGGGAGCTATATACCAGAATGGGGGCCATATCCAGGATTGGGGGGGAGGGGGTAATGTACGAGGATTGGGGGTGCTATATCCCAATATGGGGCTATGTCCAGAATAAGGGGCTACATACCAGAATGAGGGCCAAATCCAATATGTGGGTAATGTACCAGGATGAGAGGTGCTATATCCCAGTATGGGGCTATATCCAGAAAAAGGGGCTATATACCAGAATGGGCGCCATATCCAGGATTGGGGGGGGGGGGGAGGGGGTAATGTAGGAGGATTGGGGGTGCTATATCCCAATATGGGGCTATGTCCAGAATAAGGGGCTACATACCAGAATGAGGGCCAAATCCAATATGTGGGTAATGTACCAGGATGAGAGGTGCTATATCCCAGTATGGGGCTATATCCAGGATAAGGGGCTATATACCAGAATGGGCGCCATATCCAGGATTGGGGGGGGGGGGTTTGGGGGAGGGGGTAATGTAGGAGGATTGGGGGTGCTATATCCCAGTATGGGGGCTATATCCAGGATAAGGGACTATATACCAGAATGGGGGCCATATCCAGTATAATTATTTGTTATTACAGCTACAAATATAAAAAAAACTATGGGTTTTTCTTGAAGTGACACCACGCGAGTTATGCTGGTTTTTTTTAGTGAATTTTGACACACTGAGCTCAAAAGGTTGACCATCACTGTCCTAAACCCATGAAAACAAGAGACTGGATAAATTGTTAAAATTCATTAGAACATTTTACATTCATGGCATTTTTGCAACAAAATTTTGTATTAGAATAAGGAAGTAGTATAAAAAAATTAAAAAAAACAGAAATGAACATCACTTTTTTTGGCTAACAGGACGACCAACGCTGAACCAGAGACAAACACCTGCTCAGAATGTGCAGAGTATACACATGCCATGTATTATAGGTCTATAGATATAACGTCACAAAACCAAAGTGCACCAAAAATCTCCATGATCCAGATGCAAATAGAAGGCACATTTCATTGATAGAGCTAATATCTGTGCTCCCCCCACATGGGGTCACTGGGGGTATCCTGCGGGTACAGATGACAGTAGCAGGCAATGATTGGTAAGAGGTGATAACATGAGGACAAGCTCCTGTATGGTGTCACTGCAGACCATAGAGGAGAGACCACCGGAATGACTGGGATGTAAGAAAGATGCGATTTGTCTAAAAATATTCCAGTGACTGATCACGTTCAGCAATTCTCTGCAGCTGTCACAAAGTCAATTACCTCTTCTCATAGCTCAGTATTAACATCTCACTTATCTCCAATTGTTTCCTTCAGTATAACCTGGCCTTTTGTCAATATTAGATTGTTGCTCTGTTTTTAACCAATGATGTACTGATTAGATCACTTGGTTACTTGCTCCAAAACCCTCAGAAAATGGACTGCTGTTCCAGGGGAAATTGCTGTCAGTTACCCACGTCTCTGTCTCCGGCAGCAGCCAACACTGTGCAGTAGGGCATTTACCCATTTAAATTCCACTTGCACCAAAAGTATTGGGAAACACATAAATCAATTAATTCAGGTTTTTTATTAAGTTCCATTGCCCCCAGTGTATAATATCCAGCCCCTCACACCTGCTGTATAACATGTTGCTGGTGATGAGTGAGCACTAGCATGTTTGGGTGCTCCTTGTAATGAGTGGCTAATGCTCAGATGGCTGCAGCATGAGTACCCAAGTATAGTGGAAGTCAATAGGAAATATGCAATTTTCTGGATTTCAAGTTCCCCATTGACTTCCATTATACTCTTTACTCGAGTTACGCCCATCCAAGCATCAGCTGCTCGTTACAAGGAGCACCTAAACATGCCAGTGCTCACTCATCACCACATTTTGCTCTTTGTTCCCCCTGGTATACAACATTCGGCCCCTGATTGCTTTTGGTGTATAAACATCCAGCCAGTTGTCGACCCCCCCCCCCCCCCCGTTGTATAACATCTGGTCCCTGGTGAATAACATCTAGCCCCCTCATCCATGGTGTATAACATCCGACCCCACGCTCCCCCCCTCAGGTGTATAACAACCGGCCCCTCAGCCCCCTGGTGTATAACATCTAGCCCCTCATCTTTGCTGTATAACATCCGGCCCCTCGCCCAAAGCCCCCCCCCCCCCCCCCCCGGCGTATAACATTCATTTGGTCCCTGGTGAATAACATCTAGCCCCCTCATCCATGGTGTATAACATCAGGCCCCTCATTCCCCTGTGTATAACATCCGATCCCCGGTGAACATCTGGCCCCTCATGCATGGTGAATAACCTTTCCTGCTAGTTTATCAGTGACTCGTTAGTAAAGATCTTACTAATACCAGTGCAGTCCTATATTAAGAGACACTGGTATAATAAGTCAGCTCACAACATCTCTTCCCATCACCTGTGAGTGATAGAGAATTGGAAGAAACTCAGATACAAAGTGGAGACCACGTAACGCTACAGAGCGGGGGCCCGAGGGCAGGAAAGTCACCAACGCTCTACCGACTCCATAACTGCAGAGTCCAAACCTCCTCTCATTTTTACATCTGCATAAAAACTGTGCCTCAGCCTTATATCACCAAGCACAATGAAAGTGTTGGATGTAGTGGTGTAAAATACAAGATAAAGCAATTGTTCCAATTTATCAACGTGTCTACAACTGGTGCGAAACTCTCAGAAAATTAGTGAATTTTGACATTTATACACATCAATTTCAGGCAGCTTAGTCTAAAAGTTCGGAGTTGGGGAATGAGCCTGGCAGAGATGGGGTGTGGTTATGTTCACCCATCAAATTCATCAATAGCAGCAGCACTTAAGCCAGAAATGTTATTCCAGTCCATAACTTGGGTAATATGTCTGGTGGCGAGGATGAAGGCTCACACCAGTTGTTGAGCTCATTACTTTGACAGCGCTGCAGGCAATCAATGTCAGCACTGCAGACAGTCACAGGGAGATATATTGATGCATGACATCTTCTACAGAGACCTTCCCATTCGTCTGGATGAGTTGGCGGATATACACTGACAAGCTGCAGAAAAACACTCAGATGAATTGATTTCCAGTATTGGATATTTCAATGATTTGCAATGGGTGAATATACTGTAGAGCAAATCGATAACGGCTGTGTTCTGGGATACAGAACACAGCTCTAATGTTAAACATAAAGAGTAGGTATTTCTCATATTCTCTTGCACAAATGAGAATGTAATCTGACATTTGTGTCCCTTTAATACAACAGAAGAGACTGCACATATTGTATCGCTCAGCAGCTGATCAGCTAAGCTGTCATTACTACCGCGGGAGTCTAGCAGCAGGCGGCCAATGGTTGCTATAGCTTACAGCACATCGCTGCTCGGAAAAAGAACATTGTTAAAGGAAGAAAGCCAAAAACTATGCGAGTAAGGTGAATAGAAACACTGGTAAGTTATGCTCCAGGTAGAGAGCACAGGTCAGCCCTACCCGCCACCGCACAGTCAACGGCTAAGACTGACGTTTTCTGTTCGTCCTAACACATCTTAGCAATGTTCTTGTCATGGACCTCATTAAAGAAGGGACCTTTTTAAGTGGGAGGACTACGCATAGTGGATAAATTTAAATATTTGGGAGTATGGGTCTCAGGCCCAATAACGGATTACCTTAATATTAATCTATCCCCTGTATTGGACCTTCTCAGGGCAAAGGTGGGGGCATGGAGTAAACTATGCCTATCTGTGGTGGGACGGATAAACCTAATTAAAATGATTTTGATGCCCAAACTGCTATATATATTGCACAATGCTCCCATCTGGGTCCCACAGAAGAGATTCAAACAGATTAACACCATTTTTAGGAGCCTAATTTGGGGAAAAAAGCAGGCGCGTCTGAGACTAGAGATCATGCAAAAACCTAAAGATGAAGGGGGTCTGGCACTGCCGAATCCATACCTTTATTTCTTGGCAGCTCAGGGACAACATGTGAGGGGATGGGCGCAGCGAGCAGAGGGACCGGTAGTCCAAAAGATACTGGAAAAGGTAATGGAGAAATGCCCACTGGTGCAATGCTTGGAGGATAACACCATGAATTTAGCGGGGAAATTAAAGCCCACTCTGCTTTTATATCATAAAGTATGGGAGAAATTGAAACAGGCGAGAGGAATAACACAGCTCACTAAATATTCCCCACTGTGGAACAACCATAACCTGCAGGAGATACGTGAGATGGGATGTTTGCATGAGTGGCGAAATAAGGGCATTGGATATGTGCACCAGATAATAGTTGGAAATAACTTAAAACCGTTCACACAATTGAGAGAGGAATTTGGACTAAGCGACACCGGGATATACCAATATGTACAGATGCAGCATGCCTTCCAAACGCAACAGAGGGCTGGGAGGATTTGTATACAAAATGACATAGTGATGGATTATGTATGTGGTGATGGACCTACAAGAGGAGTGATTTCCACGGTGTATGGAGATTTACTACATACATTCTCGCTTCAATACCCGACACGGGCAAAAACAAAATGGGAGGCGGAGGTGGGAGTCATAGATGAGGACAAATGGTCCTCCATTCTGGAGTGGGTCCCGAAGTTATCCCTTAATGAACCAGGTAGACTGTCTCAGTTATATCTGATATATAGAGTATATAGGTCACCTGCCTTCCTGTTTGGGGTGAATTTGAGACCTACCTCGGAGTGTCCTAGATGTAAAACGGAAGAGGCTGGGATATATCACATGATGTGGACATGCCCAAGACTGTCAACATACTGGTTATTGATTATTAACAGAATTGAGGGGGCATATAAATGTATTATACCAAGAGAACCAGTGGTGTGTCTGCTAAGTTACGTAGACGAGATTCGTGTGGACCCCAACTCACAAATGGCCATCGCAAGATTGTTGTTCATAGCGAGAAAGCTAATAGCCAGATACTGGATCAGAGAGGAACCTCCGACCAGAAGAGAATTCTTGACACAAGCAAGCTATATTTCTAGACTGGAAAGTAACATATATCACAGACGTGGGAGGGATAGGGTATACACCAAGATTTGGTCCCCATGGCTAGAATATGGCACATGAGAAGTGTCGAATACGCAAGTGCAAACAGGGGGTATATAAGAGGTAGAAGAATCGGAGGGAGGGGGATCGTATATTGACAGATCGAAAACTTGTTGATATGATTTGTTACGGGTGATTGCTGTCTGGGGGGGGAGGGGGGTGGGAAAGGGGTTTCAGAGATATAATAACAAAATGTATATGTTGGTCATTTTCCTGTATGCTTGTTTATTTGTTCAATAAAAATTTATCTGATCAAAAAGAAGGGACCTTTTTTTGGGCTCTCTGACGTTTATATGTTGGAAGCAAAAGACATAAAGGTCAAATTGTAAAATCTAAACAACTAGGTCAAAATGGCGAGGTGTTCCTGGTTATTTACCAAAAGTGGAAAATTAGATAAAGTCTTCGGCACAGTTTGAATCCATGACCAGTTTCCAATAAAATGGCGCCGTTCGAGATCCAAGCGCAATGATGTCTTCATTAGTACGCACTGATCTGCGCATGCGCCACTTACAGCACTGTTTTACTGAAGACTGGCCGTGGAGTCACTTTGCGCATGCACCATCCACGCCAATGATCAGTGTCCAGTCATGGAAACCGAAGAAGCAAGTGAAGGGGAAGAAGACCCCCCCCCCCCCCCCATGCATGGAAACATAATTGGAAGAAAGGTTCGGATGCTGATTTAACAAGAATCAGAGATCAGATCCAGTCAACCTGTCCTGTGTAAAAAAAGCTACCAACCTGCATATATGGGGTTAATCCGGGAGGAAATTACCTTTAATCATCCTGGCAGCGTTCAGGTTTCAGTCATGGAGGCGGCGCTGATGTGGCTTCAGTCACCGCTCTGTGTATGGAGAGGGGCAGCTGTAACCGAGCCCCCTGCACTGACTGACAGCAGGTTCTATTAGTGAGCGGCTGTTAATCAATATGGGGTGCCGTTATAGCCATCGCTCTCCATACACAGAGCGGTGACTGAATCAGCACCAGCACTGCCCCCATGACTGAAACCCGAATGACTGAAACCCGAAAGGTTAACACTTTATTTCCTCCTTGGGTTTAAAGTTTAAGCTCTATTAAACCTGCAGATTAACAGCTTTTTTACACATGACAGGCTCTCCTTAAGCACACTTTTCAGTACATAACAAAACAGTGTAAAAGTGGTGGCTGTGACCATCAATAAGACCTAGTTGACCACGTTCAGGGTACGTCTGTCAGTGTAACACTTTAGATTCACACACAACAATGCTCCTGATGAACAGTGCAATGGGCCCCTCACTAGGTAAAGGTGCTCAGAGATGGCCGGAGTACAGAAGAAATACACGTTAAGGGGATTTTTACTATCACTATGGAAATGTTACATAGTAAGCCGCGAAAATATAGGTCATCCAATCTCCAATAATTAGAAAATACAGCATAGAGATGAATATCAATGAACCGATATGAAAAGAAAATACAGTAAGGTGGTGGAATATTTACCTTTAGGAAGTTTGCCAACGTACTGACGTGATTGGCACAAACCCCTTTCCTGGCATCATTCACACCTTCCCCTGTCTGGAGGAGAAAGAATATATGACATGAGAGTGAGGAGGCAACGGAGGGGTAAGAGCCGGATGCTGCACATCAATGTCCTCACCCAGTTAATGAGGACGTATTTGGGGAGCCCGGAGTTGGGGTCCTGCACTCGGCAGAAGGCATACATCACTTTTCCGCTGCTCAGCTCATCTACGAGTTCTTCCAGGCCTCCATCTATGAGAAGAGAAGAGGTGAGTGGTGGAGTCACAGGAGGGGTGTATAATAGCATAGACATGAGAGGACTGCTGATGGTATGACACACTATAGAGCAGGTGTCTTGCGTCTGCTCACAGGACACACACACCTCCAGTGCCGGCCAGTCTGATGTCGTTGCTGTTGCCTTCATAGGTGAAGAGAGCCCTGCAATAAAAAGATCAAAAATCAGCCACATATAGTATAAAAAGCATCTGAAACCATTGTGTGTTAGCAATAATGAAGATTCAAAAGATCATCACCAAGACGAAAGCCCCAGCACAGCAGAGGTGGTCTGGGCAGTGTCAGATTCCAGCGTAATCCTGCTACCCCCCTCACCCACAAAGTAAAACTGCACTTGGCGCACATACCAGCTTAATGTGTTAAGTAACGGAACCTACCCTATTCTTGTGCTCCGTAAAATGCCATGCAATCTTTTCCAGTGGGCGGTTCCTTTACCAGCATTCTGCCGGCACTATAGGTGCAGAAATGTCCTTTACTTCACATACCAAAAGCACATCGTTCCTGTCATCTGCCCCTCTTGTCAAGTCCCACGACTTGGGATTCATAGTGTTGTATTCCCATTGTATTATTTTCACTATATTGCTTGCAATAGATTTGCCTTTTTTAGTAGGTTGTCCCCCTCTCTCCCTGTAGATGCTCTGATGTCAGAAATCCCCTCCCCTTCTTCCCCATTTTAAGTGGTCAGCCATCTTATTAGCAGCATCTCTTTATAACACTGATAGAATAATGCATAAGATTAAAGAATCAGTTGAAAATAAGCCACGTCTTTAGGAATCTTCATACATGCCTCTGCAGTCGAGTTCTAGCTATCTGGCGACACTTCTACATGCGAGTAAAAAATGGTCTATTCAAAAGCATCAAGAGAAATTATAGCTCAAGCGCCTAATGCCAGCAGTGCAATTGTGGAGACAATACCTCCTGATGTTGTATGTCGCTTGACAGACTGGACAGCAGGAGAAGCGAGATATTATACAACAGTACTGAGCAGTGTAGATATGAATCCAGCAATGAGGCGAGAAACACAAGAAAGCAGCTGCACCATCTCTCTCAATAGACTTTAACAAGGAGCTGGCACACCATCTTGTTTTGGCCAAGAGGAATATTTCAGAGTGAATGAAAACTTTAGGAAAGAGAAAATAAGTGGCTCATAAGTGGAGAAAGAACCAGATTTCAAAGATAACGTATAGTACATCTCATATTTGTTGGTTCCACTGACTTATGCACAATTTGCTGAAATAACAATGATAATTTAAAGTATCTTTTAGAAAGCCTTTAACTCAGACATTTTGATCAGAGGGGGTTTCTAGTCTATAACTGCATCTTTAGCTGAGTATTTATTTTGGTAAATCAGTTTGGTTTCAGCACTTGGACCACCACAGATCAAACCATCTGACATGACAAGGTTTCTGGTAATACCTTAAAGGGGCTTTCCATTATTGGACAACCCCATAATTAAAAAGGGACCAGTGAGCTGGGAAAAAAAAAAAAAAAAAAAAAAAAAAAAAACTTCTCCTGGACTAGTGAGGATCCTCCACGTCAGAACTGTGTGCTCCACTGACATCAACATCCAGGATTGGGGGCCACTAATTGTCTGCAGTACTCATGTGTCGCCCCCTTAGGGTGTGTGCCCACATAGTGGTTTTACATCGGTTTAGCAGCGAAAACCGCCGCGTTTAAGCATAGGTTTTATTTAAATTTATGTAAATCCTAAGCAGCGTTAGGACTTACATGTAACCCTATGTATTTAGAAAACGCTGTGCACACATAGTGGGTTTATTGTGAGGATCCCCAGCGGTTGAGCTTTTTCCAGCGGTTTAGCAGCATACAGCATGTCAATTCTTCTCAGCGGTTTTGATCGGTTCCATGAAAAAATTCTCCATAGAAAACCGCCGGAAAAACGCTGGAAAAACCGACTGAAAACCGCTGTGCACACGCTGAAAAAAAACGCCGAAAACCGCTGGTGACTTCTGAGCTCAGGAGTCTAGGCTCCTTGAATTTTCCAGCGGTTTACTGATGATTTGAACGTCACTAAACCACTATGTGGGCACACACCCTTAGGATGTTGAACTCAGCAGACTGGATGGGGACTCGGCACTGAAGTCTGAGGATCGGTGACGCTCCCAGGAGAGGAGAATCTGCTTCTTCTATTTTTCTCTCCTTGGTGTTATTAATAAAAGGCCAACATCTTTAAATTTATTACCGCATATATAAATATACATTTCATAAGGGATACTTCTGCAAATGTACTTTCTTTTTGTCTCACTTATTAGCAGGCACTGGAATAAACTGAAAGCCGCTCAGTCCTGCACCATCGCCCCCAAATGTAAAAGCAATGTTAAGGAGTGTGGCCCAAACTTGTCTCCTTGATTTCTGGCCTCGGGAGCACAACATTGTGACACAGGACGGTGGAGACGATGATGCGGGGGTTAACAAGTCACTTCCTACACATCACCATTTCCTACTTAATAGAAACATTATTTCCTCAAAACAGCACAAAGCAATGATAGTGACTGCAGAGATGTCAAAAAAGCAAGCCCTGTGCCCGACGGAAAGCCAGAAGATGTAACATCCCATCTTCTGCAGTACTGAGCGGTGGCTGTGCTCCAGCACAGTCTTACACCTGCTGCAGTACTGAGCGGTGGCTGTGCTCCAGCACGGTCTTACACCTGCTGCAGTACTGAGCGGTGGCTGTGCTCCAGCACGGTCTTACACCTGCTGCAGTACTGAGCGGTGGCTGTGCTCCAGCACGGTCTTACACCTGCTGCAGTACTGAGCGGTGGCTGTGCTCCAGCACGGTCTTACACCTGCTGCAGTACTGAGCGTTGGCTGTGCTCCAGCACGGTCCTACACCTGCTGCAGTACTGAGCGTTGGCTGTGCTCCAGCACGGTCTTACACCTGCTGCAGTACTGAGCGGTGGCTGTGCTCCAGCACAGTCTTACACCTGCTGCAGTACTGAGCGGTGGCTGTGCTCCAGCACAGTCTTACACCTGCTGCAGTACTGAGCGGTGGCTGTGCTCCAGCACAGTCTTACCCCTGCTGCAGTACTGAGCGGTGGCTGTGCTCCAGCACAGTCTTACACCTGCTGCAGTACTGAGCGGTGGCTGTGCTCCTGCACAGTCTTACACCTGCTGCAGTACTGAGCGGTGGCTGTGCTCCAGCACGGTCTTACACCTGCTGCAGTACTGAGCGGTGGCTGTGCTCCAGCACGGTCTTACACCTGCTGCAGTACTGAGCGGTGGCTGTGCTCCAGCAAGGTCTTACATCTGCTGCAGTACTGAGCGGTGGATGTGCTCCAGCACGGTCCCACAGCTGCTGCAGTACTGAGCGGTGGCTGTGCTCCAGCATCGTCCCACACCTGCTGCAGTACTGAGCGGTGGCTGTGCTCCAGCATCGTCCCACACCTGCTGCAGTACTGAGCGGTGGCTGTGCTCCAGCATCGTCCCACACCTGCTGCAGTACTGAGCGGTGGCTGTGCTCCAGCACGGTCCCAAACCTGCTGCAGTACTGAGCAGTGGCTGTGCTTCAGCACTGTCCCACACCTGCTGCAGTACTGAGCGGTGGCTGTGCTCTAGCACGGTCCCAAACCTGCTGCAGTACTGAGCAGTGGCTGTGCTTCAGCACTGTCCCACACCTGCTGCAGTACTGAGCGGTGGCTGTGCTCCAGCACGGTCCCAAACCTGCTGCAGTACTGAGCGGTGGCTGTGTTCCACACGGTCCCCGGCACACAGGGACACATATTGGTAACAGTACATATGAAGAATTGGTTAATAGAGCGCACTTGAGGCCTGCAGGTTTGATAAAATATAGTGCTACGCTTCCTGATAACAGATGACATAAGTTTTTAAAGCTAGAGTTCTTTTTGCCCCAAAGATCGTGACCTCGAACTTGGCACGAATCTTAATGGAAGTCAATATTGACAGGTCAGCTCTCAGCCAACATACAGCCAGACATGAGTGAAACACTTCCAGAGGGGTGTAGGGGGGGAGGGGGGGGGGGGGAGGAGTAGTAGTTTTTTTTTCCCCAACATTAATTTTGGATACAATACACCCAAAAACTGACTTTAAAAGGGATCCTGTCACCTCCAAAAAGCCACCTAAGATACCAAAACATGTCCCTGCAGCATCCTATCACTAATCTCACACTCCTTTTGTCTCCTAAAAGCATCCTGTGAAAGTGCATAAAAATGTTTTAATACTCACTCATTAGTGATTATAATTAGCATATTCTTTAGTCACCAGGGGTGTTCGTTATGTGCCCTAGTGGGCGTGATCTTTTATTCATGTTGTATTCAGGCACCCTCCCTGCTCTCCACGGCGCTGGCTGGGCATTTCCGCGAATCGCGTCATTTCTGGGATCGGGTGACGTCAATACACCCGCGCCGCTCTTTAGGCTTCAAGAACTGCATTGCGTATGCGGTGCTTGTAGCAGAACAAAGCGGCATGGGTTGTACTGACGTCACCTGACCGGAAATGACGCGAATCGCGTCGTTAATGCCCAGCCAGCGCCGTGCAGAGCAGGGAGGGTGCCTGAATACAACATGAATAAAAGATCACGCCCACTAGGGCGTAATCTTATGACGACAGGCAAAAAACAAACACGCCCTGAGGGCTAAAGAATATAGCCCCTGCTAATTATAATCCCTAATGAGTTTTAAATAGTTTGTATCTACTTTAACAGGATGCTTTTAGGAGATAAAAGGAGTGTCAGATTAGTGATAGGATGCTGCAGGGACATGTTTTGATAGCTTAGGTGGCGTTCTGGAGGTGACAGGATCCCTTTAAGCCTAATACGAGCCCATCAAACACTGCACGTGGCTCCAACTAGGCCAAGCACCAACTATCAGACCTCATCGATGCTCACTCCAGGGCTTTCCTAACGTAAAGAGCCCAAACTCAGAACAGGTTTGCTCAACACCGGGAAGTTCAATGACCCAAACAGGACCTTGAAAGGTTTGCTCATCTCTATTCTTGTCATCCTCCCCATCAGTGCAAATACAAGTAATAAAAAGCTCAGACTACAAACTAAGACCAGTCTCTTCCAGGTGCAACTATCGATTTTGGGAAGGTGCAAAGCTTTTTTTTTTTTTTAAATGAAGAAAATCTTAAGGTGCCGTGCAGCACCTCTGTTTTCCACTTCCAGAATGGATAGATGCTGGTGTATGACATGCGGGACAGTTGCCTTTGGAAGCTCAGTGGTTATCGCCAATGTATCCTACTGTGAGCAAACACCGGCCAGGCATCTGATGGCCCCTCTCTAGCCCAACAAGGCCGAAATTTAGACTGCCCATAAACGCAACCTAAATGTTGGCCAAATAAGCCAACGACCCACTGGTGGAAGTTTCTAGCCAATATTTAGTGTGCCTCATTGTTTATTAGCTTCCAATGGGCACAATGTTTTCCTCCATCCATCTGGTGTATATACAGCTGTGTGCCTTGTGCGCCAGTCATTATCGGGGAAGTGTCTATGAGCCAATATTTCACCGCCAATTTAAGTACAGTGTAAAATGTGAGAACTATGGAGATATTCTTCACTAGAAGTACTGCTTCTAAAAGGAGAAATCAGAGCGCCCCCACGGCGGCACACAGAGCGCCCCCCACGGCGGCACACAGAGCGCCCCCCACGGCGGCACACAGAGCGCCCCCACGGCGGCACACAGAGCGCCCCCACGGCGGCACACAGAGCGCCCCCCACGGCGGCACACAGAGCGCCCCCACGGCGGCACACAGAGCGCCCCCCACGGCGGCACACAGAGCGCCCCCCACGGCGGCACACAGAGCGCCCCCACGGCATGCCTGTGTGTGGGGTCTCATAGGCTGACAGGCAGGCATTTTGGTTTTTTTCTTACTCATTTCCAGGTGAAGTATCCCTTTAAGACAGCAGTGTGCAGGGCGGTCAGGTAACCTCCAACAGTACGCTGCTAACGTGTAATTACACGGGTGGGACGCTCGGCGCGGGGTTTGGTTCTGGGCCAGATCCTGAGAAGATCTCAAGCTCTTATCCTGTACAGACCCTGATATATGGAGCGTACACACACAATACGGTGGGTTTAGTAATAATATGACAGAGGGGCGACTCTTGCAGTCCCTAATAATGGCGACCAACAAGCCACATCCACGTGTGTCCTAGGTTTTCTAACCCCCTCAAAATTTGTGGAATTATTTAATAAATGTGGTGCGCTCCACCCGGGACCGCCATGCTGTATTTCTGGTGCGTCCAGCCTTACAGGATCCCTCCTTGTCAGGCTCCTATCATTTTTAGCACTTTAATGAGGAGATTATGACTGTTTATATGTCAATTAGAGGTGACTAAACTGCCAACGCTTTGCAGGGAATGAATCAGAAAATCTTTTGATGTGTTTTCTGCATTTGCATATCACTAAATGGAGTCATACACGTAGGCCACATAGATATGGCGACATTAAAGCTCCATAGGCAGCAGTTTTTCACCATCCACAGATGTCCGTGAGGTCCTCCTGTACGGTGTATAATTGGCTTATTGCTACATAGTGTGCAGTCATAGACAAAAGGCAAATATGCACAGGGCCAGGTTGGGATTTGTTGTCAAAGTTTGGTGGGATCATATGTGGCACAACACACAACGTCAGTCCATGTTTCTGATTAGGGTATAAGAACATAATAAAGGGGGGGGGGGGGAATCTCTGGAGATGACAGCCCCCATCATGGTAGACATTAGCACAACAAACTTGTGAGTTGATTATGGTAGTATTCATTTCTGTTTTTATTGATTACTTCAATTATTCATGCAAAAAAAAAAAAAAAATACATTAAGGCTAGGACAACATTGTGACTTGCAGCCGCAATATTGTGGCCATATTTCAAGTAATGATAGTTAATGTAGGTCTTAAGTGGCTGCAACCCATCTACGGTAGTAAGTTATCCCCAATCCAGGGAATATGGGATCATTTGTTGATTGATCGGGGGTTTGACTGATGATACCCCCAGCAATCCCTATGGCTGGGATAGGGAACTCCAGGCCTCGAGGGCCATCAACAGTGCAGGTTTTCAGGAATTTCTTAGAATTGCACAAGTGATGATTCAAACCATTGTGCAATGCTAAGGAAATACTGAAAACCAGCACTAGTGATTATATGATCACCTGAGCAATACTAAGGAAATCCTGAAAACATGACCTGTTGGCAGTCCTCGAGGCCTAGAGTTCCCCATCCCTGATCTGTGTTATGACTGGAAATACTGGAGCACTGGATTGCTCCAGCAACTTGACAATGAATGGAGCAGAGAATGAGCATCTAAAGAGGGGCCACTGAGTCCCATTATCAGGATTGCTGGTGGGACCCATCAACCAAACCCCATTCATTCAATAAATTATCCCATATTCCCTGGATTGGGGACAATTTACTGTTTCGGGAAGGGTTCCCCAAATCCAGGCCTCAAGGGCCGCCAACAGGTCATGTTTTCAGAATTTCCTTAGCATTGCACAGTGGTTGGAATCATCATCAGTGCCGGTGATTATATTATCACATGTGCAATGCTAAGGAAATCCTGAAAACATGGCCTGCTGGCGGCCCTCGAGGCCTGGAGTTGGGGACCTCTGTACTTCTGGACATTGAGATCTCATGTCACATGATGACAAGTAGCCCCAACAAAAAGGGGGTTGTCTTGAGAAGCCCCCTCCCTCTGCACCCAAGCCACATCTAGAGTAAATGCAGCATCACAAACCTGTCATTCACATAGATCGGGAGCACAAAGGGGGGGGTCAAAGCAGTGGACCCCACCTACAAGTTCTGTATTCAAAAGCACAGCAGGGGGTGCTACAACAAGTGGCAGCAATAACTACACGGGAGCAGTTTTTTAATCATTCCAATGGAAAAATGGCTGGTTTGTGCCATCTAATGAAGAAAGGTAAAATTTAAAGGGGGGTTATTCAGTCTCAAGAAGGAATTATAGAAAAGGTATAAATGGAAAGCACATGTCCCCTGTTCTAGACTGCTCCGGTCATCCTCCAGGCCTTGGTTTACAAGTGGCTGGAACACTATTAATGGCATTATGGCAGCCATCGCTGAACGGTGATGTCGGCAAGTCAAAAACGAGGGTCTCCATTTATTAAGATGCAGACTTAATGCAACTATAATTACATGGTTGCGCATTCATCCAGATGGGTGGTAGAACACAAGTTAATTGCAAGAGACTAGTTCGCAGCTGTCAGAGAATACTGGTGTTTGTAGTTCTTCACTAGCAGCAGAGGTGCAGGCTGCAGATCACCCTCCTATCACAATGCTGGCTGCATGGCAGCAATCTAGGAAGCAAAATTTCAGCATGCCCTGCAGCGAGATCCTAGGAATGCCAAGCTATACACTATACAGACAGATGACATTGCAATATATATCTCCTGCAGACGGGGTATACAGGGGCAGAAGGCATACAGGGGCAAAACTACTGCAGCCTGCTCACACCTCCTGCAGGCAGGGTATACAGACTGTGCACACCTGCTGCAGGCAGGGTATACAGCTCCTGCAGGCAGGGTATCCAGAGGCAGGGAGCTGCAGCTTGTCCGCAGCTCCTGCAGCCAGGCAGGGCATGCAGCTCCTGCAGCCAGGCAGGGCATGCAGCTCCTGCAGCCAGGCAGGGCATGCAGCTCCTGCAGCCAGGCAGGGCATGCAGCTCCTGCAGCTGTGGCGCCCCGCAACGAGTGCGTCACAAGGGAGTATTGCAGCCGCAATATTCTCTAGACAAAGCAGTGCAATAGTTAACTCAGAGATCCAACCCAACATACAACACCTAGAACAGGGGACCAATCATAGGTCCTGGTGGGTGGAGTGTTAGGGTAGTGAAGAGAACACAATAATCTAGACAGTCAGAACAGTATAGAACATAGTCTAGGACTTGAAGAGAGCAGACTAGAACTTGGAGTGGAGCGGGGGCTCCGCACTCCGTGCGGGCCCCTGGGCCGTCACCGGTCGGGTGTCAGCACCTGAGGCCTTAACTACCGGGAATGGGCATTTCTACACGGGTTCCCAAAAGACTCCCGTGCCCACAACTCACAGCCGGTTCACTGGTACCGAAGCTGGCAGCAGTTCACCTCTGTCACGCGAACCAGCACCGTGGAGGAGCAGCTTTATAGGAGCACCCCACCACCAGCCAGTTTCCAGTCGTCTAACCAGCGGTGTACCCACTGAGGGACCCAAGGCTCCCCAAAGAATCCAGAACGTACATCATGGATAGGGCATTGAAGCAGCCTCCCCGTACCCGACCTGGTATTCCTGGGCGACGCTGGCAAGAGAAGCTAAGGAGGTAGAGAGGAGGTACACTGCGGATCTCTGAGGAGCACTATCACTGCTAAGTCCACCCGGTCTTCTACTCAACCACTGTAAGCCATGTACTGCCTGCTGGTTACAGTAAAGAACCGTTGCAGAGACTATCTGTGTCCGTGTCTCCTTATGAACTGTCCGTCATGAACTTAAGGTAACCGCAGCTGCCGCACAACATCTTGAGCAGCTCCAGCCCCGGGGATCACCGCTCAGCCTGTGGGGAGCGTAACATCTTGCTGCTGTCCATCACCCCGGGAGGTCCCGCAGCGTCGGTAGCCCTTACCGAATCTACTCATAGGTGGCGTCACGAAGAAAACAAATTAAAACCCCTTTTTAATCTGTTCCCGTAAGACGACCTCAATTTTGATCTGCACTACACCGGGCCCCACTACCGGCAGGCGCGGTCCACCCGTGACAAGGAAGGAGAAGAATCGCCTGTCTAAACCGGGAGTAACCCTGGCCCCTGGTGTGCGACACAGCCAGGCAGGGCATGCAGCTCCTGCAGCCAGGCAGGGCATGCAGCTCCTGCAGCTAGGCAGGGCATGCAGCGCCTGCAGCCAGGCAGGGCATGCAGCGCCTGCAGCCAGGCAGGGCATGCAGCGCCTGCAGCCAGGCAGGGCATGCAGCGCCTGCAGCCAGGCAGGGCATGCAGCTCCTGCAGCCAGGCAGGGCATGCAGCTCCTGCAGCCAGGCAGGGCATGCAGCTCCTGCAGCCAGGCAGGGCATGCAGCTCCTGCAGCTTGTCCACACCTCCTGCAGCCAGGCAGGGTATACAGGGACAGGCAGGGTATACAGTCTATCCACACCTCCTGCAGCCAGGCAGAGTATACAGTCTGTCCACACCTCCTGCAGCCAGGCAGGGTATACAGTCTGTCCACACCTCCTGCAGCCAGGCAGGGTATACAGTCTGTCCACACCTCCTGCAGCCAGGCAGGGTATACAGTCTGTCCACACCTCCTGCAGCCAGGCAGGGTATACAGTCTATCCACACCTCATGCAGCCAGGCACTCACCAGTCAGTCTTAGTCTTCCCGTCCACCACGTCCTTGTAGGCGGCCTGCAGGGCAGCTCCATTCTTGCTGAGGTTCACAGACATGGTGTGGTGTCCTGCACTTCCCCCGCCTGCACCCTGCTCTGCACACTGCACCCTCCGCCGCTTCCTCCTTGTGCAGGAGCAGCTCCTCCCCGGGCAGCGCCACCTGCCGGCAGCACTGGGAACTCCCCATGAGTCACCTTGTAGAAATGCTTGTGTTCCCTTTCCTGTCTTTCTATTGTTTCCGCATTTCCTATATGAAGCTCAGCACCGTGTATACTAATGGCCACAACTAAAAAGTGATGATATGACTCACATCTATGGAAATGTTTCCCAGAACTGAACACATGTGAGGATGTAAGATGATCCCACCCAGGGACCAGGACTCAGATCAGTCACTTTGTGTCCTCCAGTGGCTGATAACAGGGAATAATAGACTGCATCATCATAATGATCAGTGTTTAGGGTATTTTTACACTGATATGTTTCCTCCTCCTCCTCCTCAAACACTGCTTCAAATACTGATTTAATCCTCTTTCTTTCCACTTCAGAGTAAGATCCACTTTGCTGATCATGAGGTGTTTTTGAAGAGAATTTTTTCTTATGAGGTTTTGAAAAACGCTTCAAGGGAATATAAGGCCACGTGCACACGCTCAGTATTTGGTGAGTTTTTTACCTCAGGATTTATAGCCAAAACCAGGAGTGGATAATTAAATACAGAAGTGGTGACGTGTTTCTATTAGACTTTTCCTCTGATTGTTCCACTCCTGATTTTGTCTACAAATCCTGAGGTAAAAACTCATCAAATACTGAACGTGTGCACGTGGCCTAATAAAGAAATGGCTTCTTCATGGAAGACGCTACAAACTTGACATTGTCAAAAAAAAAGGATGCAAAACACAGTATGGGGCAATAAACACCTCCAGGGCCGGACCGGGACCAAAAAAAACAGCCCGGGAAAACAGACCCCACACCAGCCCCCATACTATATCACCCATCAGCCCCAATCTGAGAATTTTGCTTTTACTCCTGTCAAGGCCTCATCACTTTCTTAAAGGAGTTATCTGAAGAGCCACATGTGAATGGCACAGCAGAGAATAATCAACCACAGCTCCATTTACATGGTGATCATCAAAGCTACGATTCTCAGGATTGTGGGGTCTCAGCGGTCAGATCCACAGCGTAGGGCAAGTCATCACCTATACAGAAGAGAAGTGATGACTTCCTTATTGGGGATAATCAATTCAAACAACAGTTAAATTCTGAAAATCTCAAAGTCCAATACCGCCTCTGACAACAGGACAGGAGAAGTGGTACTGTGCAGTGTATATATACAGAATAATACAGATACTGAGGATTACACCCAGTATACAGGACAGGAGAAGTGGTACTTGCAGTGTTTTACAGATATACAGTACTGAGAGTACACCAGTATACGGACAGGAGAAGTGCTGTGCAGGTATATATACAGATAATCAGATACTGAGATTAACCAGAGAGACAGGACAGCACAGCAAATTGCTGAAAATAAATGTGTAATACACCTGTCACTACCATACTGCATACAAATAGAGACATTTCGCAAGAGATTACCGAAATAATCTCTTGAGCCACTCTTCCACGCCAAGGAATGTCTCAGATAGAGTGGTCCTACTCTACATATTTTTAATTTCTAATGTGTCTGTAGACAGCATAATACAATATAAAGAGGACCATATAAAGCTAAGGGCCATGTCACACACACAGATATCTGTGCAGATATTGTTCACAGATCTCTGGTTGCAATGAAATCATGGACATATTGTTCCATTTTGTGGCTGTGTGCAAATGGAGCCAGGTGTCCATGATTTCACTGCAACCAGAGATCTGTGAACAATATCTGCACAGATATCTGTGTGTGTGACGTGGCCCTAACACTCACCTATACATGTCAGACAATGCTTCCCAAGGTGCCAGGTGGGTCAGTGAATGAAGAGCAACTGAGGCCCCCACACCTGACATTCCTTGGCGTGGAAGAGTGGCTCAAAAGATTATTTCAGTAATCTTTTGCGAAATGTCTCTATTTGTATGCAGTATGGTAGTGACAGGTGTATTTACACATTTATTTTTTCAGCAATTTCTGGCTGTGCTGGCTCCCCCTGTTTTCTCTCTGGTATGGTTTAGTGGCTGACCACCACTTGCCGTGCACGCCAGATATTGTTTTCCATCTGCATTGACTCCATTATTTTTAGTAACTGTTCACACACAGTTACCTCTTCCTGCCCTCAGGCTAGTTTATTGCAGCTTCACTCACCTGAACTTGACTTGCTTTTACCCTAAGAGCTGGTTGGGTCGGTAAGGGTTAACTGTGAAATAGCCCAGACACTTGTGGTGGAGGTCGCAGGTGTGGGGGCCTCAGTTGCTCTTCATTCACGTACCCCGGTCTGGTACCGAGTATCCCATCCCAGTGGGCTCCACTATATACTGCATCTTGTCGTCTTCCTAACAAGTCACCTTTTGTTCTTAATACATTTTTGAATATGCCTAAAATACATTTCCAAACTGTGACCTGTGACATTATCAGTGGTGACTAATCATGAAGGTGTTATTTTGTTTTGTTTTTACATATATCTAATATATGTATTATTATTATTTATTTATATAGCGCCATAATATTCCCTGGCGCTTTACATGTTAAGAGGGCAGACTGGACAAGTAACATAGTAACAATACAAGTAACAATGGCTGTGGACAATTTAACGTACAGATACAATAGGGAGAGGAGGGCAGTTAGGGATACAGTAGGAGGGGGAGGTTTCGGTCGTGAGGTGGTGCGGTGGACAGGTTTCATTGCAGGTTGTAGGCTTGACGGAAGAGGTGGGTTTTCAGGCCTCTTTTGAAGGTTCCCAGGGTAGGAGAATGCCTGATGTGGTGGGGCAGCGAATTCCAGAGTATGGGTGATACAGTGATACAAGGGAGAAGTCCTGTATGCAGTTGTGCGAAGAGGAGATGAAGGGGGAGTAGAGGAGGAGTTCTTGGGAGGATCGCAGGTTGCGTGAGGGTAGGTATCGGGAGACCATGTCGGAGATGTATGGAGGGGACAGGTTGATGGATGGCTTTGTATGGCATGGTTAGTGTTTTAAACCGGGATCTCTGGGAAACAGGGAAGGGCTTGGCAGAGTGGGGAGACAGGGAAGTAGCGGGAGACAGATGGATTAGGTGGGCAGCGGAGTTCAGGATAGATTGGAGAGGTTAAAGGGAGGTAGCGGGGAGGCTGGTGAGCAGGAGGTTGCAGTAGTCAAGGCGAGAGATGATGAGAGCATGAATAAGGGTTTTAGCGGTGTCGTGGTCAAGGAAAGTGCGGATCCGAGAGATGTTCTTGAGCTGGAGTCGGCAGGAGGTGGCGAGGGCTTGGATGTGGGGCTTGAAGGAGAGGGAAGAATCAAGGATAACCCCGAGGCACTTGGCGCAGGGTACTGGGGAGAGAGAACAGTCGTTGACGACGATGGATAGGTCAGGTAGTGAGGTGGAGCGGCTTGGGGGGGAAGACGATGAATTCGGTTTTGTCCATGTTCAGCTTAATGAAGCGAGCAGAGAAGAAGGAAGAGATGGTGGACAGGCATTGCAGAATTTTGGATAGTAGGGAGGCGATGTCAGGTCTAGACAGGTAGATCTGGGTGTCGTCAGCGTAGAGGTGGTACTGGAGGCCATTGGACTCAATGAGTTGCCCTAGGCCGAGAGTGTAGATTGAGAAGAGTAACGGTCCTAGCACCGGCCCTGGGGGACCCCGACAGATAGGGGGTAGGCCGAGGAGGATGTGTGGGAGTGGGTGACGCTGAAGGTCCGGTCCATTAAGTATGAGGAGATTCAAGAGAGGGCAAGGTCCGTGATGCCAAAAGATTCCAGGATCTGAAGTAGAAGGGAGTGGTCAACAGTGTCGAAGGCGGCGGACAGGTCGAGGAGGAGGAGGACAGAGTAGTGGCACTTGCTTTTGGCAGTTAGTAGGTCATTGGTGACTTTGGTCAGTGCTGTTTCAGTGAAGTGGAGGGGTCGGAAGCCGGATTGCAGGCGGTCGAAGAGGGAAGCAGGAGGAGAGGTGAGAGGACAGCTGAGAGTTGACGTGCTGTTCAAGTAGTGTAGAGGCGAAGGGGAGGAGAGATATAGAGCAGTAGTTGGAGACAGCCATGGGTCAAGGGAGGGTTTTTTGAGGATGGGTGTGATCAAGGCGTGTTTGAAGGCTGAGGTGAAGGTGCCAGTGGTGAGTGATAGGTTGAAAAGATGAGTCAGGGCTGGGATAATAACAGAGAAGAGGTTGGGAATGAGGTGGGATGGGAGCGGGTCATGGGCGCTGGTGGTGAGGTGTGATTTTGACAGGAGGGAGGAGAGCTGGTCTTCAGTTATGGGGGGGAAGCACTTGATGGAAGGAGATGGGCAGTAAAGGCGAGAGGGGAGGCTGTGGGGACAGTGGATCAAAGCTGCCTCTGATTCTGTCAATCTTTTCTTTGAAGAAGAAGGCAAAGTCTTCAGCAGAGAATAAGGGGAGATGGAGGGAAAGCGGGCGGCGGAGTAGGGAATTGAAGGTTTTGAAAAGTTGTTTGGGATTGTGGGCCAGGGAGGTTATATTAGGGATGAATATATATATTTTTTCAATATTCTAACTTTGATGCCTCCTATTAAGAGATGAAACAGAGTGCTTGAAAAATGTAAATATGTTACCAGTTAATGTTGTTGTTTATTGAAAAGGAAAAATTTCACTCTACAGGTGCCTCAGTAAACCACACTAGCGCACGAGTGTATTCCACCAAGGGGAAATGTGGTGCCCCACTGGTCAGACATCACAGTTGGGATACTGCACCCATAAATGAGTGTGCGGTTACCCCTGTCACAGTGGAATGTAGGGTTTGTAGGAGGGTCCCATTCCAACACTCCCATACACCCACCTAGGCAGATGCTAAGGACCCATACCCTAGGGGAAACTTAAGGGGAGGAGGGAGGTAGAAAAACGAGGGTTTCTAGTTTGCCTCGAGGGACGAAGGATTACGGGAGCCCTGAGCGAGAGAAGGGGACTCCGAGAGAGGGGGCCTGGAGAGAGAAAGAACAGGCAGCCAGACTGAAGGAGGGGACCCCCCGAATCGGAGCATCCATACTTCGGGAGGGAACCCTGGTCCAATTACCGGAGTGCCGGTTAAGAAGACGCGGCACAGGGAGTTCATCCCCTGAGCTGTAAGACCGGAGGTTGCTGGTCTGTTTACTGGCCCCGACACTCTGTCAGAAAGGAAACCAGCCACACCTGGATAACCAACGGGGTTGAAGTCCAGTGCAGGAGAGATGAGAGTGGGAAGCTGGGATACTCAGGAAGCACTGCAATGGGCCTGGTACTAAGCGGGCTGCTCCGGACAGGCAGTAGAAGCCAGACACGGGTCAGAGACAAGGAAGGCATGCCACGGGAGACTCCAAGAGACCCCGCAGCCCACTGTGACTACCCGGCCGCTACCCTCACCTAATAACTGTTGTCTTCTGTGAACTGTACCACCATCAGCATTGTTCCAGTAAAGTACCCGGGTAGAGTGACAGAGTCTCCGCGTAATTATTTTCCCGCTGCACTGCAAATTGTTTCTCCATCATCAGCACTTCTATTATTACAAGTGCCTCCCTGCCCTGAAAGGCCAGCTCTACCTGCAGGGAGCTGTACCATTTCGGCTGATGTACCATCGCCTTCCGGAGGTCTGAAGCGGCGCTGGTGTTACTTCACCAGAATCTGCGGGTGGCGTCACGATATGCTTAAAAACATTTATTCCCACATCAACTACACCTTTTTAGTTGACCACCAGGGCCACGGGTCTGGGCAGGTCACCAGTGACATCCCTACCGCAGCAGAGGGCCCATATGCCCGAGTCCCCAGACCCTGGGCTCAGGGCCGGGACGACAGCTAGGCGAAACTAGGCGATCGCCTAGGGCGCCATCTTGTGCAGGGCGCATTCCCGCCTGACCGGAGTCGGACCCGTGAGCAGTCATCAGGTGACCTGATGGGCCCCCCCCCATTAATCACGCCGCCGGGCCCTGGAGTTGGGGGAGAAGCTGCGGCAGGGAGCGGTGGGCGCCGCCATGTTCTTTGTGGCTGGCGCCCACTAACTGTACAGCCGGTCAATAGAGGTTGAGACTTCTACACAATGGCCGCGGTCTCCAATTAGCCGCGGCCATTTTGTTGAAGTCTCAACTTCCACCGACCGGTTGTACTGTTAGTGGGCGCCGGCCACAAAGAACATGGCGGCGCCCACCGCTAGCTGCCGCAGGCCCGCAGCTACTCCCCGCAGGCAGCTCCAATCCTGCAGATGTGCCCCGGGCTCCGGCACCCCTGCTCCGCATCCACAGCTCCCCCAATGGTAAGTTATGCTGGGGTCCGGGGTAGGGATGGGGCAATTACAGAATAGGGGGCCATATATAGGGAAGGAGGCTGTGGGTAGAGACAGAGGTGTGGAGAGACAGGGAGGCTGTGGGGGATAGAGACAGGGAGGCTGTGGGGAGACAAGGAGGCTCTCAGGATGGAGGGATGCAGTCAGGATGGAGGGAGGACTGTTGGTATGGAGGAAGGATGGAGAGAGGCTGTCAGGATGGAATAGGCTATTGGGATAGAGGGAGGCTGTCAGGATGGAGGACCGCTGTTGGGATGGAGGAAGTATGGAGGGAGGCTGTTAGGATGGAGGGATGTTGATGGGAAGGAGGGAGGCCATTGCGATGGAGGAAGGATGTAGGGAGGCTGTCAGGATGGAGGAAGGATGAAGTGAGGCTGTTGGGATGGAGGAAGGATGAAGTGAGGCTGTCGGGATGGAGGAAGGATGAAGTGAGGCTGTCGGGATGGAGGAAGGAAGGAGGCAGTCAGCATGGAGGAAGGATGGAGGGAGGCTGTCGGAATGGAGGGAAGCTGTTGGGATGTTGTCTATATGGCTGGCAGCCATCTCTATTGCAAACGGCCAGCAGTAGTCTCTATTGTGTATTCTCTATTGTGTATGGCCAGCAGCAGTTTCTATTGTGTATTCTCTATTGTATGTATAGCCAGCAGCAGTCTCCATTGTGTATACGGTCCGCAGCCATCTCTATTGTGTATACAGGTAGCAGCTGTCTCTATTCTGTATTCTCTATTGTGTATACAGCTATTGTGTTTAGCGTTATAGAAAAGAAGTTGCAACACACAATCAGCGGTGTTTATTCACTCTTTGTGGGGTGGTGCTTCAACAGGCATATAGTCAACAGGCATATGGTGGACTATATGCCTGTTGAAGCGCCACTTGCGGTGTGAAACGGCCATCGCTTTTGAGAACCCCCCGTCCTCCCACCTGCACCATGTAAGACCACACGAGGAGGGAATAAACACCATTGATCCTACGATGTTGCAACTTCATGTATGTTGACATTTTTATTCCTAGACATATTTCGGGGGAAGAGGAGGGGGGCCGTTTGCCTTACCTGCCTAGGGCACCAAAATGCCTTGTCCCGACACTGCCTGGGCTAGTCACATTCACACACCCCCATACATACACACACCTATACATACTCCCATATGCGCACAAACACACATCTAAGCAGCAGGGAGATAGTTAACTTTGCTGTTACTCACAGCTCTGTATGGAGTTCCTCCCACATGGTGTGGAGCAGCATCTCCTCAGCAGTGCGCAAAGTCTGCTCAGTGCTTTCTGCCTTTCTGCTCTTCAATTAGTGATGCAGAGCATGGTAAACTGTAACCTACAGTGACGACTTGTGCACCAATCAGAGAGCAGGTAGCAGACATTGCAGGCTCTAGAGATTATTTCCTGCTGTCTGATTGGTGGATCAGCAATCACTAGAGCTCAAAATGTCTGCTACCTATTTTACAATGAATGAAGCAGACAGTGTGGAATCCCTGGGACTGGTGAGTAGAGGGACACGTTCGGATGTTGATACTGGCCAGACAGAGAGAGCCCTGTGCGCGCTGCAGCGGCCCTTGTTAGAGAGGACGTGCACATACACAGGCGGTCGATCAGGCAGATGCGGCGCCACCTGCCGGATCGGCTGCATATCAGCGATAAACGCTGATGTGAAAGGCCCCTAACTATAGTAATTTTTCAGAAAATAGGAAAAAGTAAGCTACCGGCTTGGGTTAGGGATTCTAGGGAAAAGAAAAAGTAAGCAGCATGTGGTATGAAATTTCGGAAATCACTTTTCTGGTACTGTAAGGTGCATCATTTTTTTACCTTTTAAAAATATGTGTCAAATAAGTAGTGTGTGAATAAACCCTAATACAGGCAATGATTCAGGATCAAGTATGATATAAGTTAGACATAGGGCAGCCAACACTCCACCATCTCTGGACCCCACCTCCTGTTACCGGAGCTTGGACATGATCTCTGTCTCAGTCATGGACATATTAGATTGTAATAACTCTTTAACCTTCCTAGTGGCAGATGCGGTGAAAAAAACGCATCTGCCGCACTTGCCGCACTTGCCGCATAGCCGCCGCACTTGCGGCGCGGTTGCGGTAATCGCCATAGTAAGTATAGGGGGACTTGTGGCAGGTGCGGCAAGTGCGGTTTTGCACTTGCGGCAGGTGCGGCCGCGAAAAAAAACGCACTTGCCGCACCTGCCGCAAGTGCAAAACCGCACTTGCCGCACCTGCCGCAAGTCCCCCTATACTTACTAAGTCCCCCTATACTTACTATGGCGATTACCGCAACCGCGCCGCAAGTGCGGCGGCTATGCGGCAAGTGCGGCAGATGCGGTTTTTTCACCGCATCTGCCGCGACTGCGGGTAAGCCCGAGCTTGACTCGGGGTTACCGCTTCTGGCAGTGAATGTTAACCCCGAGTCAGGCTCGGGAATACCGCTAGGAAGGCTAGAGTCTTCTTTGATCAGGTAATTACTAAGAATTGCAGGCCTACTGTACATAACACCAAATTTGATTTAGCACAAAATTCCTGACATAATCATACCGCCAGGGAGGTTAAGTAACCTTTCAGAGATATTTCATAAGCAACGTAAGTAAAAAGATTTCTGAAACTTCTGTCTAGCACATATTTTCCATCATGGTGCAATTAATATGATCCTTCCTATTTCAGTAAAAAAAAACAGGAAGGAAAGTGTTGAACCAACAACTCCATTTTATAAAAATAAACTTTGCATTAATGGAGTTTTCCTATAAACAAAGTTTGTTTTAAAGTTGATTTTAATCTATAGATCTTGGAAAATAATAATTTCCACATTTAGATGTTTAAAAAAAATGTTCCTGTGCTGAGATAATTTTATGTGTGTCCATGCTATGTACTGTGTAATGGATGTGTCTGACCGTACAGGGACATGGGCTGTCATACCACATCTCCTGTGCTGAGATAATGTTATATATGTGTCCTGCTATGTAATGTGTAATGGATGTGTCTGACTGTACAGGGACATGGGCTGATCATACCACATCTCCTGTGGTGAGATAATCTTATATATGTGTCCCTGCTATGTACTGTGTAATGGATGTGTCTGACCGTACAGGGACATGGCCTGATCATACCACATCTCCTGTGCTGAGATAATCTTATATATGTCCCTGCTATGTACTGTGTAATGGATATGTCTGACCATACAGGCACATGGTCTGATCATACCACATCTCCTGTGCTGAGATAATCTTATATATGTGTCCCTGCTATGTACTGTGTAATGGATATGTCTGACCATACAGGCACATGGTCTGATCATACCACATCTTCTGGGCCGGGAAGGAAGGAAAAGAGTATACAGACCTTACCGCACAGGATTGTAAATAATTCTTTCTTTGAAGTAAAACATTTTTTAAAAATAGGCAGAAAAATGTTTTACCTCCCAAAAAGAATCAGCTGTAATGTCTGTATACTTTATTGAGTCCTCATCTGCCCAGGAGATGTGGTATGATCAGGTTTGGTCACTGCAGAGTGGGCTTTCAGTCCAAATGCTCTTAAACGTTGTGACAGATATTTAGAGGGCAACCAGCGTTCTTGAGGGTCTTGAAAGATTTTGTGATGTTGATTAGATGTAATATTCTAGAAATCACAGACTTGGACGACCACCATCTGTAGCTATGGCTGATAGGGTGACCTCTTTGGCCTTCATGTAGACAACCTGCTGACGGAGGGTTGTAATGACCAGAGGTCCGTACTAGATCCAGTGAGTCACAGAAACAGAGACGGAGGCAGAAGCAACATAAAATACTTGCTTTTACTTGGGGAAACAGATGGAAAGTTTAGAGTAAGATGCACAGATATGTTATTTCCCCAGAAATAGATAAATTATTTACATACACCCAGCATCAAGCTAGGGGTCGGTGTGTTACCTTAATGTTCCTCCTCAGTGTGAGGAGACAATGCCAAAAATAAATTTACCTAAAATCTATACAGAAAAATAAGCGATTTACTACACACAGCAGCAGGACAGGTGTAAATCAGATGGATGCAGTTTAGTGAGGATCACTGAAATAACACACCGATTTACAATCTTATCAACTCTATACATACAATACATATAAACCCAGTGTACATATATGTACATATATATTTATATATCTGATCTGTTGGATACCCGGGTACCTTATCTAATAGTAAAGTTTAGTCCAGTTACAGTCTGTACCAGGCCTGGGGAAGTACTGTTAACGCAGTCACTTCCAATGGTCTTCAGCGCCAAAAATGAAAAATAAATAAAACACAACTGTAGTAAATAGGGATATTGTGTTCTCTTGTCTGAAGGGGGGTCTTAGTCTCTGTAGCTTTTTGGGAGGCCAAGTGTGTTCACCTAGAGACACCACACCGAGGCCTGCAGTCTCACAGCAGAGATTCAGTCTTTTCCTCTCACAGTATGGCCGACCCGTCTCCTCTAAAGCACTCCTCTCCTGGCAGTAGTATACTTGCTTCTTAGCAGGGAATAAGTCTTTGGTCCCCTCCAGGGGCTCTGCTGTCCAGTGGATCAGTGTCCGGTCTCAGCTTTATCTGGCTCAGACTTCTCCACAGCCACTCTCCTCACAGCACCTCAGGAGACTCGTTTACCTCAGCCCAAACTATCATAAAGTCCTCCCTGTCTCCGTGACAACCTCCTCAGCTGACAGCCCCCACCTTTTTATTCAGGAAGTACATTTTTACACACTCTTACAGGGTTTCAGTCACTTTGGAACGGCACACCATTTTTGTAAAGTGAGTGCGACCTGGAGAGTAAAGGGGGGTTTACAACGTTGCGATATCGGCATCCAATTTCAATGAAAAGTCACGTGGTTCGATCGTTGGAGCCGATATCGTTCCTGCGTTGTATGGTGTGAACGTCCAATACGATGCAGGAACGATGTCAATGCAATATTGGGGATTGAATGCGCGTGCTATTCAATGCTCCGATATTGAAGGGAGATTGGAGCCGGATCGTGCATGTGTAAACGCACAACTACGATGCGATTTGAAACGTCACCCATTCACTCCCATGTTAAATGTTCGATCCTGGGTTGGGGGGCGTAGACATCGCACGGACGTTGTATTCCGATATCGTAGCGTGTAAACCTCCGATGCGATGCGGGAGAAACGTGCACTAAATGCGCGCTCCCGCGCCATTGAGTTGCGATATTGCAACGATATTGAAACGTGTAAACCCACCTTTAGACTGCCAGTTAAATAGGGGTTGACAGATAATTAAGGAAATTAGCACCAGGTGCCAGATCAACACCAATAATTTGCAAGTATCTGAAAGTGTTCTCTACTGTTGATCCAGTTTCTTTTTCATTTATCACATTTACATTTTTATTCTGTGCTTTAGAACATTCAGTTTATGAAATAAGCTTAAAATACTGCTGATTTACTCATGTCAGGATATTTTCACATAGGACAACACGATGACCTTAACATTAAGGTAATGATATGTTGTTTCTCTGATTTTGATCGCCAGTTTGTATAAGATTATCTCAACACAGGAACCTTTTTTCTAAACACATCCAATTGTGGAAGTTAGGATTATTCCAAGATCTATTGATTAAAATTAATTTTACAATGAACTTTGTTAAAGGCTGGAGGCTCTGTCATTACCCTCATAACTGTGTGTATAGTTTTGTCAATGTGTAAACTAATGCCCTTATTTCATCGCTCTACATATCCAGCTCCTCCAACGCCGGCCTTTAAAATAAACTAATATTAGTGCACCAAAAATCATCATTATTTAAGCAAGTGTACTAAAACTACATATTAACTTATTATGCTGAGATGAAAATATTCAATCTACTAAATGGAACCCCAAAGAAATTTCTAGTGTTAAGGTATACTTAGGAGCAGCACTTGGGGTCATAATGGAGCGATTGGTTTATCCTTAAAAAAGGGTTATACAGACATCTAAATGATTGTGGGTGGCGGGATGGTGGCTTAAAGTTTCTAACAAGTTCCCTTCTATGAAAAATAACTCATTGCCCGTCAAATATTTTGATTGCCAATATTTCCACTATGGAGAAGTGAAATTTAAAAAAACATAAGGTACATTAAGTTACAAAACATAGTAGCTCCACTCTGTAGCTACTATTACATTGTTCGTCAAGTAGAGATGAAGGAACATCTGGATGTTTGGGTCCCGCCATGTTCGGGTCCCGCATGTGATCCCGTACATCCTTGGAAGTCACTATTTGGATGTTCGGCTCTACACCCACATACTGCCAGCCATAAGCAAAAGATGTCAGGGAGGGCGGCTTTTTAACATTTCTTCTTTTACAACCACAATATGGACGATAACTCAGGTTTTAACCCCAGTGCGGGTTGATCACACACTGTCAGCGGCTGGCACTGGCCCAACCACCCAGCGTATTGGAGAAAAGCGATCCCGGCCCCAATACTTAGAAGGCGTAATTCCCCCGGACAAGGTTTGCTCATCTCTAGTATCAAGTTCAACATGACAAATTTGGTGAAAGGTACCCTTTAGGGTCTTGTGTATAATTTACCCCAATAACTTGCACCCATTTTTGCCCCTTTTCATAATATTCGTTGATGATTCGACAGTGCAAGATCTTACTGTATGTATGAGAAGGTACGTCGAA
Organism: Allobates femoralis; assembly: GCA_033576535.1. Taxonomy (NCBI): domain Eukaryota; kingdom Metazoa; phylum Chordata; class Amphibia; order Anura; family Aromobatidae; genus Allobates; species Allobates femoralis. Next base: position 58,958,738 of record JARQOC010000004.1, on the reverse strand, counting down.
GGTTCTATTACGAAGGACATTCCCATGAAGAATGTAATTCTGGGGCCTGATGGGAGCGGATGAGATCATGGGAATTGTCAGTTTGCACACAGGGCTTAGATTCTTTGTTCTCTGTGCGCTTTTGCAGGATCCCAGTTTATACTGTGTCATCATCACATGCTGATGTCCGTGAACGTTGCCCTCTACATTTCTGAATAGAAAGCACAAACAATGGTATTAAATCGAGAATTATTTCTGGGTTACTTTCAATAGTTGTAAGTTTAGTTGCGCACATATTTGGAGCATATTATTTTAGCTTAAAATAATAACTCTGCGTAGAGAATAGAAGAGAACGAGCCCAATCTGCTTAGTGGGAACTGTCTTCATGCAGACAGGACTCACTCAGGATACTGGCTCCTAACTATTGCTCAGAGAATTGCACTCCTTAATATGGCCATGCCCCTCTTGCATTGACCACTCTCTAACAGACCTTGTCTTGGCCATTTGCCAACAGCATTGCCCTGGCCAACTTTTGTACCTATTTAGACCAGTGTTTCCCCAACTCTTCACACAAACAGGTCCTATTCCTTCGTATTGCACAGGTGATGCCTTGATAATGATTCGATCATCTGTGCAATTCTGAGGAACATGAATTGTTGAAGGCCGTGAAGACTGGAGTTTGGGAGACCATTTCTGAATTATGTGACAGAATTAAAGGAAGTCTGTCAGGCCAAAAATCCATATGTAACTGGTATCATCTTCTAATTCCTTTCTCTAAGCTCTCTCTATTCATGTATTTCCATTTTTTATGCTTCCCTCTTCTGTAAACTTCAAAATAAAAGATTAAGTCCCTCTGTCAGTCACAGTGATTTCATTGCTCCCCACTGAATGAATATTCATTCTTTATTACACTATCCTATGATCTGTCTGTTGTGTGACTCATTCACTGCAGACAGAGGAGGGAGGGGGGAGGAGGTGTGGTTTTTGCTGCAGCTCTGAGCTCTTCATGTCATGGTGTGTATGAGACATATGTGTAGTGTGTGCAGTCTGAGGTATTTCTATGTGATTATAAGAACATTTGATCATTTGCTCAGCAGATACATACATTACATGTATGCAGGAAAACCAAAGTTCATATAATCACATAGAAATCTTACACATAGCACACAGTGCAGGACAAGACACACCCCCCCTCCCAGATCAGAGCAGAGAGGGGAGGGAGTGAACACAAGCTTGGATGGGTGTGGATATTTAAATAACACTTACCGTATTTTTCGCATTATAAGACGCACTTTTATGCACCCAAATTGTGGGGGAAAATAGGGGGTGCGTCTTATAATGTGAAAGTACAATGTGTGCTGTATGGGGAGGGGGGTGCTAGGCCAGCTCAGGAGCGGTGTCCGGGGGCTGTCAGGTGGCTGGAAGAGGCTGCAGCTGCGGGCCCGTGGTCACGTGGGGCCGCTCATTATCTCCTGTAATATTCACTGCATCCCGCTGTCAATCACCAGCGGGAGCAGCGCATATTGCAGGGGTGAATGGAGCGGCCCGTAGCTCAGCGGCGGCAGCGCCATGTGAACAGCCAGTGCTTTCCACACTTCCTTTGAGTGGAAAGCACTGACTATCCCGGCGATGGAGGATCATACTCGCCTCTCTTCATCTTCCCTGCTGCCCGCGCTATCCCCGATGACTTTGTGCGGTCCCAGCATCCGGGTCATGTGAACGTCGCTGCAGAGTGACGTCATACCGCGCGCTGCTCACAGGACCCGAATGCTGGGACCGCACAGAGTCATCGGGGATAGCGCGGGCAGCAGGGAAGATGAAGAGAGGTGAGTATGATATTGTTTATTATTTTTGTAGCTGTGCACTCTGTGGGGGCTCAGTGTGCCAGCCGCCAAGGGGGCTCAGTGTGCCAGCCGCCAAGGGGGCTCAGTGTGCCAGCCACCAAGGGGGCTCAGTGTGCCAGCCACCAAGGGGGCTCAGTGTGCCAGCCACCAAGGGGGACAGTGTGCCAGCCGCCAAGGGGGACAGTGTGCCAGCCACCAAGGGAGCTCAGTGTGCCAGCCACCAAGGAGGCTCAGTGTGCCAGCCACCAAGGGGGCTCAGTGTGCCAGCCACCAAGGGGGCTCAGTGTGCCAGCCACCAAGGGGGCTCAGTGTGCCAGCCACCAAGGGGGACAGTGTGCCAGCCACCAAGGGGGACAGTGTGCCAGCCACCAAGGGGGACAGTGTGCCAGCCAAAAAAGGGGGACAGTGTGCCAGCCAAAAAGGGGGACAGTGTGCCAGCAGGGAGGGGGACAGTGTGCCGGAAAAAGGGGGACAGTGTGCCAGCAGGGAGGGGGACAGCGTGCCAGTAGGAAGGGGACAGCGTGCCAGTAGGAAGGGGACAGCGTGCCAGCAGGAAGGGGGCAGCGTGCCAGCAGGGAGGAGGACAGTGTGCCAGCAGAGGGGTACAGTGTGCCAGCAGAGGGGTACAGTGTGCCAGCAGAGGGGTACAGTGTGCCAGCATAAGGGACAGTGTGCCAGCAGAGGGGGGCAGTGTGCCAGCAGAGGGGGACAGTGTGCCAGCAGAGGGGGACAGTGTGCCAGCAGAGGAGGACAGTGTGCCAGCAGAGGGGGACAGTGTGCCAGCAAAGGGGCTATGTGTAACAGCAAGGGGTATATATATACCAGGATGGGGGTTAATTTACCAGAATGGGGGACATATACGGTATATGATTTGTAAGATGGACACTGGCATTATAAGATGGACCCCATGTTACATTAAAAATTATTTTTTTCTCTTTTCCTTCACCAAATTGGGGGTGCGTCTTATAATCAGGTGCGTCTTATAAAGCGAAAAATATGCTATATAGTTATATAGCAGCCAGACTAATTGACTGGTAATATAATCGAGAGAACTAATCCAGGAGCTCCCTGAAGGGTCTAACAACGCTGATAACATAGAAATTAGAAATGGTGCAATAATTACTTTACATGTTTTTAAAGGTCTGTCCAGGCATTATTCAAGGGTACTATTAGTATCATACTGAAAAATGACCTGACAGCATCCCTTTAAAGGTGTTTCAATCTCTACAACGCTTGACCTGCTTGGAGCACCACAAATGGAAGACAGCATTCAACACCCACTGGATATCTAGTCATGGCATTCGGATTATGCAATGCACCAGCTATGCTCCATCATTTGGTTAATTAAATATTTTGTGATATTTTGTACCAACATGTCTTCATCTACTTGATATCCTAATCTTCCCAGAGACCTAGACTCACATAGTCTTCATGTCCACTTCTTTTGAAGACATTTTATCTAAATCTGAAAAAATGTCTCTCTGAGCATCATTGGAATAGCTCCAACACGTTGGTCCCAAAGCCCTCCAATGTTTAATAAACTTTGCAAACTATAACCGAAAAGTTAATCAAAAATTACTCTCAGGTTTGTGGTATCTCCCCTTATGACCCTGATTGGGAAGGACGTAATTCACAGAACTGGCCAAATTCTGCTGTTAAAGACTTCACTTAACTTAGACCTTGTTTTTGCATGTTCCAGGTCTTCACCACCCAGATAGACAGGCTGTTCTACCTTGAAATGGATAGAAATGGATGTCTCTTCAATTGGTGAAGGAGCAATTTTATCTCAAAGTTCTTCTGAATCTATGAATTTTCTCTGTGGTTTCTTCATCAATAAATTCTCTCCATCAGAACAGACTTAAGGTACCATCACATGCAGCGATATGGCTTCCATATCGCTGTAAATTCGTGTATTTCAGCGATGTGGAAACCATATTGCCTGTGCGTAGTGGCATGAGACAGGGCGATTTTACGGTGAGAAATCACCGGTGGAGCGTCGCCTGATCGCCCTGCTCTACTGAGAAATCAGGTGATAACCACCGGCAATTTCAGCGCATAATGGTGTGTGACAGGGCGATAGCGATGTAGAAAGCGAGCTCAGACCATCTGGAAGCAATTCCAGAGGCGTGCCTGAGCGTTCTGTTTGGCTCACCCTGTCTGCCGCGATTGGTGGCCGCTCCTGCGTTCCCATTGGCTGGCCATGGCTAAGGCGCCATATTTGAATAGCGATATGGTACAAAGGACACATGCGTCATGTAGTGCACAGACTTCCTGACAAGACTGACAATGGTTACGCAGTTGTGTCGGCCAATCGGAGTGATAGGGGGTGGTGAAAAACACTGTGACACGCCTGTCTCCTCGCCGTACTCACACTCTACGCCCACATTGCTGATGAGATGGTGGCGTGTGACGGCGGCGAATGTGGAAAAGGGACATTGCTTTCGGTCGTCTGCAGCCGACTTCCGGAACGCAGGATTGCCGTAGAACGCAGGCGAGATCTGTATGTGTGACAGGGCAACGGCGATGTGCAAAAATGTTCCCGAACGTGCTCGCGCTCACATGAAATTGCCGGCGATATGGAAGCCATATTGCCGCGTGTGACGGTACCTTTAACTCCATGGGTGATGGAGACCCTTTAGCCATAAAATAGGTCTATAGTTAAGTTTACAGTGACTATACAGACCATAACAAACTGAAGTACCTTCAGATAGGGATTCAGCCTATGATGGGCTATTAAGTTGAATCACTCTTCTTTTCATGGTTTAATTTAGTCCTCACCTACTGCCCATCTGGAACATTTGGGGAAAAAAATGCAGGGCTGATGCCCTTTCCAAGTCATGTGATACCTCTGAAGATGCACCTTTGCATTCAATTGAGCTAGAGAACATTCTTGCTTCTATTTCTCCTTATTCTAATTCTCCAACTGAATTATGTTCCTTCTTCTCAAAAGTGCTTCACTGGAAGGTGTTGACCTGGAACAAGTCATCTCTTCTTTCTGGCCTCCTGGAACTCCTTTCCATTTCTACTGGTGTCTAAGTGGAAACAAGATGTTAAAAGAATTTGTGTTCTTGTCCTCACTGTGCCAGGTCAATAAATAAGACTCTGGTTTAACAGTATAAAAATGAAAACATTTGAAAATTGGGAAGTTTTCAAATTTGTTGCCAAATTTTCAAAATCTTCATAAACTCAAAAATAAAGCAAAATTTACCACTAACATTAAGTACAACATGTCACAAAAAAATCTCACAGGCACTGGGATATGCTGAAGTGTTCCAGAGGTATTACCTCAAAGTGAAGCTGGCCAGAATTGAAAAATGAGGCTTAGTCATTAAAAATTAACTTTGTGAGAAAACCCATTTAACTTAATTCTAATTAATAGATCTTGGAATAATAATTATATATGTATTCTGCTACGTACTGTGTAATGGATGTGTCTGAGCTCTCAGGGACATGGTCTGATCATACACATCTCCTGTGCTGAGATAATCTATATATGTGTCCCTGCTATGTACTGTGTAATGGATGTGTCTGACCGTACAGATACATGGTCTGATCATACCACATCTCCTGGGCATGGAGAAAGGAAAGAGTATACAGACATTAAGGCGCAGGATTGCAAATTCATCTTTCTTTGAAGTAAAAGATTTTTTTTTTAAAAAGCAGGGAAATGTTATACCTCACAAAAAGAATCATCTATGATCCCGTGCTGTAATGTCTGCATACTTTTATTTCCTCCCCGGCCCACGAGATGTGACCATGTACCTGTACGGTCAGATATGGCCATTACATAGTGCATAGCAGGGACACATATATAAGATTACTCGCACAGGAGATGTGATATGATCAGACCATGTCCCTGTATGGTCAGACAATCCATTACACAGTCCATTGCAGGGACACATATTTAGGATTATCTCAGCACAGGAGATGTGTAATGATCAGACCATGTCCCTGTACAGTCAGACAGATCCATTACACAGTACATATATATGTGTCCCTGCTAAGATTATCTCAGCACAGGAGATGTGGTATGATCAGGCCATGTCCCTGTAGGTCAGACATATCCTTTACACAGTACATGCATGGATACATATATAAGAATATCTCAGCATAGGAGATGTGGTACGTATCAGACCATGTCCCTGTACGGTCAGACACAGCCATTACACAGTACATAGCAGGGACACTTACACATGTGATCAAAATGATGGGTACCCCTTGTTTAATGAAAGAAAAACCAACAATGGTCACAAAAATAACTTGAATCTGACAAAAGTAATAGTAAATAAAAAATGTATGAAAATGAACGACATTGCTTTTCAGCCCTGCTGCCACAGAATTTGTTTAAAAAAATTAAACTCTCTTCCTTTTCCTATTTCAGGCGCTGCCGATCCATGTTCCACCTTTGTTTTTTGCCATCCTCAAAACAGCTACTCTTAGATTTATTTGGGGGAATAGCAGACCAAGGGTTAGCTATCAATCCCTAAGTACATATAAAGGTGATGGAGGGGTGGTCTCCCTGATTTCAGAGGATACTATAAAGCAACCATCCTCTCCAGATTTCTAGATTAGCACTTCCATCATCAAACGAAACAATGGGTAGGAATTGAACAACTGGGATCGGAGATACCGTTGCGCTCACTCCCATGGCTGAATACGGGCAAAAGACAACTTACGTCGGGTGACATGGAGCTTGGAGGTATTGCACTGAAGCTCTGGGATATGGAAAACAGGAAAGGACACTTGTCTTTGGGTTGGGGCCAATTGACCCCTATTTTCTCTAACCCCCACTTCCTTCCCACAAAAGGGAGTGAACAGTTTCTTGGATGGATAAAATCCGATGACTCATGAGTATATGAGGTCCTTGCTTCCGGGGACCCTTGGACTGGGGGATTTCAGGGGAGGACCGGAGGACTACCCTCCTGGTTTGAGGCCTCCCAGCTTTGTTCCTTCTTGAGATTTGACATGGACATGGGGGCTGCCTTCCGGATTTGAAAAACTTTTTATGGCCGATGTCTCTCCGGGACACAACATATCTGCCCTCCATGCACTGTTGGGCCGGAGGGGACAGGGTGGCAAACTTAAATACATGCTGAAATGAGAGGAAGATCTATCTATAGCTTTGTCTGAGGAGGAGTTGTTAAAAGCATGCATAATGTACCATAAACTTTCTGTGGCATGCTCAGCTCAAGAAAAAAATTACAAAATTATGTCCCGTAGGTACAGGTGTCCAGCAACCTTACATGCGGCCTTCTGATAGATATTGGAGATGTGAGAACGCCAGAGGTACGCTACTGCATGTGTGTTGGAGCTGTGGAGGGATCCAACCCTTTTGGAGTTCGGTATTTGAAATATATTTCAAAATTACAGGGAACAGAGTAGAGGCCAACCCCTTGGCGGCTCTATTGACGGTCCTTCCCAATTCCATTAGCTCACAAAAAAAGGATATTCTGCATTCTGCCTAATGGCAGCCCGTATGGTCATTCCCACTTTTGGAAGTCCGCGCGTTGTCCGAGACTGACTGGCTGATTGAAATGCACAAAATCTACAAAATGAAAGATCTTATGTCTGAGGTTAGGGACTCCAAGGACAAGTTCTTCAAGATCTGGAGTCAATGGATTATGTTTTTGGACTCCCCTGACTATACCAATATCTTCGGAGAGGCTCACCCAGGACCCACATAGGGCGCCATTTTAGGGTGGGATTTTCCCCACTTCCCTACCACCGAAAGACCCAAGATGGTTACGAGCCAATCCGATAGGAGCTAGAGAACCTGGCTAGTATATGGGGCTACTGAGGGGTACAGATGTATACTTATCAACTACCACACTCGGAGACTGGCAGACCCCCCAGCCCTGTCCCTCCTCTTCCCCGCCATACCCTCCCTTTACTACCTCTCTCTCCCTTCTATTATTCTTTCACCCACTCTCACCTAAAATTCTTGTTTTCTGTTTCCCCTTAGTTTTAAGCTAGGGACCGGCGGTTCCCTAATGTTATTAGAATTAGCTGTAAAAACGAGACATGTTCTAGTTTACATTGTACCAGATAATAGATTTGTAAATATATGCTAAACCCTTGGGTTCACGGGGCAGCTGGGGTCGCTGCACCCCATGACATTGGGCAGAAAAGCTATCTGAGGCCCATGTGGAAAATATTTAGAAGTCCTCACTCAGAGAGTTGCTTATGACGATGAGACTGATTTGTTCCCTCTCTAGATGGACTATTTGAAACACTATTGTGCATTATATTCATGGTCTTGTTTCTCAGTGTATTTGTATTGATGTTTAACTTAACAAAATAGATTATACATAAAAAATTAAACTCATGAAATCGGCCTGGACAGAAATGATGGTCCTTTAACTTAATATTTTGTTGCACAACCTTTTGAGGCCATCACACGATTCCTGTAACTGTCAATGATACTTCTGCTCCTCTCCACAGGGATTTTGGCGACTCCTCAAGAGCAAACTGCTCCAGTTGTCTGGTGTTTGAAGGTCGCCTTTTCCAGACGACATGTTTCAGCTCTTTCCACAGATCCTCAATAGGATTTAGGTCAGGGATCATAGAAGACCAGTTCAGAATAGTCAAGTGTTTTCCTCTTAGCCATTCTTGGTGTTTTTAGCTGTGTGTTTTGGGTCATTATCTTGTTGCTAGACCCATGACCTGCGACTGAGACCAAACTTTCTGACACTGGGCAGCACATTTCTCTCTAGAAGCCCTTGATGGTTTTGAGATTTCATTGTACCCTGCACAGATTGAAGACACACTGTGCCAGATGCAGCAATTCAGCCCAGAACATAACAGAGCCTCCTCCATGTTTCACAGTAGGGACAGTGTTCTTTTCTTGATATGCTTCACTTTTCCGTCTGTGAACATAGAGCTGATGTGCCTTGCCAAAAAGTTCCATTTTTGTCTCATCTGCCCATAGGATATTCTCCCAGAAGCTTTGAGGCTTGTTAACATGTCATTTGGCAAATTCCAGTCTGGCTTTTTTATGATTTGTTTACAACAATGGTGTCCTCCTTGGCTGTCTCCCATGAAGTCCATTTTTCCTCAAATAACGACAAACGGTGGATCTGACCCTGATGTTCCTTGAGCTTGAAGTTCACCTTTAATCTCTTGAGAAGTTTTCCTGGGCTGTTTTGTTACCATTCGTATTATGCGTCTCTTTGATTTGTCAACAAATTTCCTCCTGCGGCCACGTTCAGGAAGGTTGTCTACAGACCCATGGATCTTACATTTCTGAATAATATGTGCAACTGTAGTCACAGGAACATCAAGCTGTTGGAGATTATCTTATAACCTTTACCTTTAACATGCTTGTCTATCATTTTCTCTTTAATCTCCTGAGACAATTCTTTCCTTCGCTTCCTTTGGTCCATGTTGAGTGTGGTACACACCATGTCACCAAACAGCACAGTGAGTATTTGTAGCCCTATACAGTGGGAAAAAAGTATTTAGTCAGTCACCAATTGTGCAAGTTCTCCCACTTAAAAAGCTGAGGTCGGCCTGTAATTGACATCATAGGTGACCTCAACTATGAGAGACAAAATGAGAAAACAAATCCTGAAAAATCACATTGTCTGATTTGGAAATAATTTTTATTTTACTTTTCGTGGAAAATAAGTATTAGAATATATAACAAACTATTGACATAAACTTTTGTTGTGGTCCATTGTTGGCAATGACAGAAGTCAATCGTTTTCTGTAAGTCTTCACAATGTTGGCACACACTGTTGCTGGTATGTTGGCCCATTCCTCCATGCAGATCTCCTCTAGAGCAGTGATGTTTTGGGGTTGTCGCTGGGCAATACAGACTTTCAACTCCCTCCATAGGTTTTCTATAGGTTTGAGATCTGGAGACTGGCTAGGCCACTCCAGGACCTTGAAATGCTTCTTATAAAATCCACTCCTTCCTTGCCCTGTATGCTTGGGATCATTGTCATGCTGAAAAGACCTAGCCACGTATCATATTCAATGCCCTTACTGATGGAAGGTTTGCATTCAAAATTACATGATACATGGCCCCATTCATTCTTTTATGTACACGGATCAGTTGTCCTGGTCCCTTGGCAGAGAAACAGTCCCAAAGCATGATGTTGCCACCCCGATGCTTCACAGTAGGTATGCTGTTCATTAGAGAAGAGAGTATGCCGAGTTGCATCCAAACACGACAAGTTGTGTTTCTACCAAAAAAATTCTACTTTGGTTTCATCTGATCATTCTCCCAATACTCTTCTGGATTATCCAAATGCTCTCTAGCAAACATCAGATGGGTCCGGACATGTAATGGCCTGAGCAGGGGGTACGTCTGGCACTGCAGGATCTGAGTCCCTGGCGGCGTAGTGTGTTACTGATGGTAGCTTGTGTCAGGGTACCTTTGCACATGGCAACATTTCTAGGAACTTCACTGGCATCTTATTGGTTGCAGTAAAATCATGGACACATTGTTCTATCTTGTTGCTGTGTACAAATGGAACAATGTCTCCATGATTTCCCTGCAACCAGTAAGTTGCCAGTTAAATTCCTAGAAAAGTTGCCGCGTGTAAAGGTAACTTAACATTGATCCCAGTTCTCTGCAGGTCATTCACTAGGTCCCCTGTGTGGTTCTGGGATTTTTGCTCACTGTTCTTGACATCATTTTGATCCCATGGGGTGAGATCTTACATGGATCCCCAGATCAAGGGAGATTATCAGTGGTCTTGTATGTCTTCCATTTTCTTAGAAAAATATATTGCAATCTGAGAGTCCTCAGTGGTTGATACCTTTTAATGGCTAACTGAAAATAGGGTAAACATAGCAAGCTTTCGGAACGCTGAGTTCCCTTCTTCAGGCTGATAATGACACAAATGTGAATGGTGCTCTATGCAGGCCTAGTGTATGCATGGCAGGTCGCCTCCCACATCTTGTTGGTAGAAGTGATTTTATCAGCCTGCAGCTGGGCTTGCTTCACATTTGGGCTCTGACTGCGTCCTGTAAGTGCATTTGGTTTCTGTTTTTGGCATGGATGGTGAGTTTTCTGATGCTGCTTTTTTCTAGTAGTTTTTGATAATGACACAAATTCTGAAGACACATACATTTATACATAAGCAATAGAGAAAAAAAAAAAAAGGGAAAGAAGAGAACAGAAAAAAAATGGCAAAACAGTGTTATATGCTCTGGTGGATATGACAGGTGACGCAAAGCAGAGTCGGGTAGGGAGGGGTGGACGAGCAGGGACAGAGAAAGCAGATTTCTAAGATAAACGGAACCAATTGTATTAGGTAAATGGTTAGCAACCCATGGAGACCTGAAAATACTTAGTTAAGTTGTGGAGAGCAGAGTTCTAAGTGACAGTTCACAGAAGTGTCAGGAGTTCATAGTTCTATGATTTCAGTGTGTAGCAAGCTGTCTCCAAATGCACTTTCATTTTATATAAAAAATGCATGAATCTGCTATCCCCAAATGTCCGTTCATTTTGCATAAAATCCCATAAATCCATGTGAAATATTTAATCCAGTTTTGAGTGTGTTGAAGGTTGTTATCAGTTTGTATTCCCAAATTCTTCCCTCTCTCTGAGATTTGAAGTTACTCTTTAAAATGAGCCGATTCATATCGGATTCAGTGTTGTGCTCAGAGCTGCAAAAATGCTTGGCTACAGGTAGATCCATACGCTTTTCTTTTATTGAGTGGCGATGAGAATTCATTCTTGTTCTGAATTGTAATCCGGTCTCCCCTACGTACATGCCACCTGTTGGGCATTTGGTACATATAATTAAATACACCACATTGATTGTGATGCAACTGAGGTTACCTGGGCTCTTGTAGTCCTGATCTGTCCCAGGAATCTTTATCTGGTCCATTGTCATTATAGATAGACAGGTTTTGCACCTGTTCTGGTTGCAGGCAAAGGTTCCTGTTGCTGCTGGAGAGGAGAGGGCGCTTCTCACATTGATGATTTTTAGATTCGGAGATTGTCTAAAACACAAGAGTGGGGGATCCGGAAATATTGATTTTAGTCAGGCATCTTTTTGTAGGAGTGGTTGCAGTTTCCATACAGCTCCTCTTAACACCTCCAGACTTGGATTGTAGATGACTAAAAGAGGAACTCTGTTGTTTTCTTCTCTAGTTTTGTAATGTAGGAGATGATTCCTTGATATTCTGGTGGCTCTTGTAATCTGGTTCTCGATTGCTCTTGGATGGTAACCCTGGTTCAAAAAGGTCTTTCTGAGGTCCTCAAGGTGATTGTCTCTATCTGTATCAGTATCTTATTATTAGTAACATAGTAACATAGTTTTTAAGGTTGAAGGAAGACTTTAAGTCCATCTAGTTCAACCCATAGCCTAACATGTTGATCCAGAGGAAGCCAAAAAAAAACCCATGTGGCAACACTAAGCTCCACATTGGGGGAAAAAATTCCTTCCTGACTCCAGGTACGGCAATCAGACTAGTTCCCTGGATCAACGCCCTATCAAAGAATCTAGTATGTATAACTGGTAATATTATAGTTTTCAAGAAAGGCATCCAGGCCCTTCTTAAATGTTAGTAGTGACTCACTCATTACAACATCATGTGGCAGAGAGTTCCATAGTCTCACTGCTCTTACAGTAAAGAATCCACATCTGTGATTCTGATTAAACCTTCTTTCCTCCAGACGTAGAGGATGCCCCCTTGTCCCCGTCTCAGGCCTAAGAGTAAAAAGATCATTAGAAAGGTCTCTGTACTGTCCCCTCATATATTTATACATTATTATAAGATCACCCCTAAGCCTTCGTTTTTCCAAGTTTAATAACCTGTCTTGGTATTGCAGACCCCTCAGTCCTCTAATGACTTTTGTCGCTCTAGTTCAGCTATGTCTTTCTTATACACCGGAGACCAGAATTGTACACAGTATTCTAAGTGTGGTCGCACTAGTGACTTGTATAGAGGTAAAATTATGTTCTCCTCATGAGCATCTATGCCTCTTTTAATGCATCCCATTATTTTATTTGCCTTTGCAGCAGCTGCCTGACACTGGCCACTAAATGTGAGTTTGTCATCAACCCATATACCCAGGTCTTTTTCAGTGACAGTTTTGCCCAGTGTTTTACAATTAAGCACATAATTATACCTTTTGTTTCCTCTGCCCAAGTGCATGACCTTACATTTATCCCCAGTTAAGCTCATTTGCCATTTATCAGCCCAAGCTTCTAGTTTACATAAATCCTCCTGCAATATAAAATTGTCCTCCTCTGTATTGATTACCTGCAGAGTTTAGTGTCATCCGCAAATATTGAGATTCTACTCTGTATGCCCCCTACAAGGTCATTAATAAATATATTAAATAGAAGCGGGCCCAACACTGACCCCTGTGGTACCCCACTGTTAACTGTGACCCATTCTGAGAGTGTTCCATTAATAACCACCCTTTGTTTCCTATCACTAAGCCAGTTCTTAACCCACTTACACATATTTTCCCCTATCCCCATTGCCCTCATTTTATGTATCAACCTTTTGTGTGGCACCGTATCAAAAGCTTTTGAAAAGTCCATATACACCACATCCACTGCATATCCTTGGTCCAGTCCAGAACTTACTTCTTCATAGAAGCTTATTAGATTAGTTTGACAGGAACGGTCCCTCGTAAAACCATGTTGATAATGGGTCATGAGGTTATTTTTCTTCAGATACTCCAGTATAGCATCTCTTAGAAAACCCTCAAGGATTTTACCCACAGTAGAGGTTAAGCTTACTGGCCTATAATTTCCAAGTTCAGTTTTTGTCCCCTTTTTTAATATTGGCACCACATTTGCTATACGCCAGTCCTGTGGTACAGACCCTGTTATTATGGAATCTTTAAATATTAAAAATAATGGTCTATCTATGACAGTACTTAATTCCTGCAGCATTCTGGGGTGTATCCCATCTGGGCCCGGGGATTTGTCAATTTTAGTGATTTTTAGACGATGCCGTACTTCCTCTTGGGTTAAGCAGGTGACATTTAATTGAGAATTTTGTTATCACTGATCATATTGTCTGTCATGGGATTTTCTTGTGTAAATACTGTTGAAAAAAAGTCATTTAGCATATTGGCTTTTTCCTCATCCTCATCCACCATTTCACCCAGACTATTTTTAAAGGGGCCAACACCATCAATTTTTAGTTTCTTACTATTTATGTAGTTAAAAAATATTTTGGGATTCTTTTTACTTACTCTGGCAATGAGTCTCTCTGTCTCAATCTATGCTGCCTTGATTTGCTTTTTACAAATGTTATTTAATTTTCTGTATTTATTTAATGCCTCATCACTACCTACTTGCTTTAATTCCCTAGTTGCTCCCATAGTTGATTTCTTCACATCAAGCTGCTTGCCTATTCCTGATTCAGTCTTGCCAGCCTGGTGCAGGGCTACAATGTTGTTTATGGTATCCTTCGACAGCTCTTTGGTCTTCACCATAGTGGAGTTTGGAGTGCGACTGTGAGGGTGCGGACAGGTGTATTTTATACTGATAACAAGTTCAAACAGGTAATGAGTGGAGGACAGAGGAGCCTCTTATAGAAGAATTACAGGTCTGTGAGAGCCAGAAATCTTGCTTGTTTGTCGGTGACCAAATACTTATCCTCCACCAAAATTTGGAAAAAAAAATTCTTTCCTAATCAGACAAAGTGATTTTCAGGATTTGTTTCCTCATTTTGTCTCTATAGTTGAGGTCACCTATGATGTCAATTACAGGCCGACCTCATCTTTTTAAGTGGGAGAACTCACACAATTGGTGGCTGACCAAATACTTTTTTCCCCACTATATACAGGCCCACTGACTGATTACAAGATTGTAGACACCTGTTATGCTAATTAGTGGACACCTTGATTTAACATGTCCCTTTTGTCTCATTATTTTCAGGGCTGCGATCATATCTGTCCAGGCTGATTTCAGTTTAACTTTTTTTTAAATTCTGTGGCAGCAGGGGTGAAAAGCAAAGTCTGACCTTCATTTGTTCATATTCATAGTTTTTTTTTTTAATTTATTTATTACTTTTGTGAGATCCAAGTTATTTCTGTGACCATTGTAGGTTTTTCTTTCATTAAACGAGTGCTACCAACAATTTTGACCATGTGTATATAAGATTATCTCAGCACAGGAGATGTGGTATGATCAGACCATGTTCCTGTACAGTCAGACACATCCATTACACAGTACATAGCAGGGACACATATATAAGATTATCTCAGCACAGGAGATGTGGTATAATCAGACCATGTCCCTGTACGGTCAGACACATCCATTACACAGTACATAGCAGGGACACATATATAAGATTATCTCAGCACAGGAGATGTGGTATGATCTGACCATGTCCTTGTACGGTCAGACACACCCATTACACAGTACATAGCAGGACACATATATAAGATTATCTCAGCACAGGACATGTGGTATGATCAGACCATATTCCTGTACGGTCAGACACACCCATTACACAGTACATAGCAGGGACACATATATAAGATTATCTCAGCACAGGAGATGTGGTATGATCTGACCATGTCCCTGTACGGTCAGACACACCCATTACACAGTACATAGCAGGACACATATATAAGATTATCTCAGCACAGGACATGTGGTATGATCAGACCATATTCCTGTACGGTCAGACACACCCATTACACAGTACATAGCAGGACACATATATAAGATTATCTCAGCACAGGAGATGTGGTATGATTAGACCATGTCCCTGTACAGTCAGACACATCTATTACACAGTACATAGCAGGGACACATATATAAGATTATCTCAGCACAGGAGATGTGGTATGATCTGACCATGTCCCTGTACGGTCAGACACACCCATTACACAGTACATAGCAGGACACATATATAAGATTATCTCAGCACAGGACATGTGGTATGATCAGACCATATTCCTGTACGGTCAGACACACCCATTACGCAGTACATAGCAGGGACACATATATAAGATTATTTCAGCACAGGAGATGTGGTATGATCAGACCATGTCCCTGTACAGTCAGACACATCCATTACACAGTACATAGCAGGGACACATATATAAGATTATCTCAGCACAGGAGATGTGGTATGATCAGACCATTCCCTGTACGGTCAGACACATCCATTACACAGTACATAGCAGGGACACATATATAAGAATATCTCAGCACAGGAACATTTTTTAAACATCTAATTGTGAAAATTATTATTATTCCAAGATCTAATGAGTAAAATCAACCTTAACTTTGTTTATGGGAACACCCCTTTAAAGAAGTTAGGAGGAAAAACATGGTCTTCAAGAAAAAGAAAAAAAAAAAAAATCATAAATCTGCCATTGAAACTATAATGGGTTCATCCTCTACGTATCTATCCATGTTTTTCATGGATAGAGTACATGAAACAAAGGCGTCTGAATGTAGCCTACGAAATGATGAAGGGGCATCATGTAAATACAACCCCTGGCAAAAATGATGGAATCCCCTGGCTCAGAGGATGTTCATTCAGATGTTTAATTTTGTAGAAAAAAAAGCAGATCATAGACCTGACACCAAACTAAAGTCATTTCATATGGCAACTCTCTGCCTTGAAGAAACACTAAAAGAAATCAAGATAAAAAATGTGGTAGTTCGTAAAGGTTACTTTTGTAGACCAAGCAGGGGGAAAAATTATGGAATCATGACAAACAAAACAAAACAACACTCATTTTTTGCACCACTTCTGGCTTTAATAATAATAATAAATAAAATCTTTATATAGCACCAACATATTCCGCAGCGCTTTACAATACAGTGGGTAATAGATGAACATACACAGTATAATACAGTAAGAAAATACACAATATAATACAGTAATTCCAGTAGAGAAAGAAGACAGTACAATAATAGGAAACAATACAATAAGCATAAAATCAATGTAAAAAATACAATACAATAGATAAAACAAAAAAATAAGGGTGACCCTGCTCAAGAGCTTACAATCTACAACGAGATAGGGTGTATACAAAGTACAGGGGCTTATTACACTGATGGTCCAGGCATCTTGAGGAAATGGGGGATAGAAATAGAGTTCCATGAATGATCACCAGACAATCTGTGTAGAGCTTTTGAGTTTGGTGGAGTTTGAAGAAGAGTTATGTCCAGAGAGATAGTGAATGGGCTATATACAGTACAGAGGAATTTTGTTAGGGAGCATAATAGGCCGCCTTGAAAAGATGTGTTTTTAGTGAGCGTCTGAAGCCATGCAAGTTGTGGATGGTCCTGATTTCTTGGGGCAGAGCATTCCAGAGGATTGGTGCAGCTCTGGAGAAGTCTTGGAGCCGAGAGTGGGAGGATCGGATTAGTGCAGATGTTAGTCGAAGGTCATTTATAGGACGTAGAGAACGGGTGGGGTGATAGACAGAGATGAGGGAGGAGATGTAGGGGAGCGCTGCATTGTGAAGAGCTTTGTGGGTGAGAACAAGCAATTTGAACTTTATCCTGCAGTGTTTAGGCAGCCAGTGCAGTGACTGGCACAGAGCGGAGGCTTTTATAACAGCTTGCAGTCTCTGAGGCATAGACTTAATGAGTGACAAACAGTACTCATCAACAGCCCCATATCATCAATGACTGTGTAAATGTGCATGTTCTCTTCAGGCAGTCATCTTTATAAATCTCATTGGAACGACACCAAACAAAAGTTCCAGCATCATCTCCTTGCCCAATGCAGATTTGCGATTCATCACTGAATATGACTTTCATCCAGTCATTCACAGTCCACGATTGCTTTTCCTTCGCCCATTGTAACCTGTTTTTTTCTGTTTAGATGTTAATGATGGCTTTTGTGTAGCTTTTCTGTATGTAAATCCCATTTCCTTTAGGCGGTTTCTTACAGTTTGGTCACAGACATTGAATCCAGTGTCTTCCCATTCGTTCCTCATTTGTTTTGTTGTGCATTTCCTGTTTTGGAGACATATTGCTTTAAGTTTCCGGTCTTGACGCTTTGATGCCTTCCTTGGTCTACCAGTATGTTCCCCTTTAACAACCTTCCCATGTTGTTTGTATTTGGACCAGATTTTAGACACAGCTGACTGTGAACAACCAACATCTTTGGCAACATTGTGTGATGATTTACCCTCTTTTAAGAGTTTGATAATCCTCTCCTTTGTTGCAATTGACATCTCTCGTGTTGGAGCCATGATTCATGTCAGTTCACTTGGTGCAACAGCTCTCCAAGGTGTGATCACTCCTTTTTAGATGCAGACTAACGAGAAGATCTTATTTGATGCAGGTGTTTTGGGAATGAAAATTTACAGGGTGATTCCATAATTTTTCCTCAGAATTGAGTGATTCCATAATTTTCCCCCTGCTTGGTCTACAAAAGTAACCATTTCTAGCTACCATATTTTTAATCTTGATTTCTTTTAGTGTTTCTTAAAGACATAAAGTTGCCATTTGAAATGACTTTAGTTTTGTGCCATGTCTGTGATCTGATTTTTTTTCTACAAAATTAAACAACTGAATGAACATCCTCCAAGCCCAGTGATTCCATCATTTTTGCCAGGGGTTGTACCACCCGTCAGCCTCTTTCATAGGAGGGAGGCAATTTCTATTTTATGTGTAATACCAAATTAGGCCTCATTCAGACTTCAGTTATTTTCATGTACGAGCAAAATGCTCCAATTTTCACTAGAATTTTCTCTGATGAGAAGAATAAATAGATTCGTCCATGAATAACGATAATGGTCAGTAGAGTTGGCATCCAAGTTCTGCCCGATATTTTCACACTCTCAGACTTTCATAGTCAAGTTGATCTGATCCGACACTTGGATCAACGTCAGCCGTCTCGATTCTACACAGAACACTGCAAAGAATCATACACATGAGAAAAGTATATCATAGACTATCATAGGTATGACAGCCATCTTTCACATGAGCGGTTTTGCTGATTCATGGTGGACCAGGCAGATTCACCGCATCTGACGCGTAACGGCCGACTTGCTGAAGCCCCCATTCATTCTCTATGGGACATGCGGTAGGTGCTGTTTTTGCCGTGATCCTTCAAATCCGGCACTTGCGGCAAGTCAAGAAAACTCGGTTAACTGCATTTTTTTGACTTGCTGGAGCACGGCATAAGCTGTACTGGTCGTAAGTCCCATAGAGAATGAATGGGGGCTTGCCGCAAGTCGGCCATTACGTGGCAGGTGCGGTGAATCTGCCGTAATTCAGCAAAAACGCTGATGTGAAGGAGGTCTTCTATAGTGCTAATGATTTCACAACGCTTCAAAAACATGATCACTGTCCCCATTGGGACTCGCAATCTAATTTCCCTATCAGTATGTCTATGGAGTGTGAGATTAAAGTTGATAACCCAAAGGAAACCCATACAAACACAGGGAGAACATACAAACTCCTTATTTCTGTTGTCCTTTGTGAGACATGAACCCAGGACCGCAGCACTGCAAGGTTACAGTGCTAACCACTGAGCCATCGTCCAGTGCTAACCACTGAGCCACCATGCAGTGCTAAGCAGAGCCATCGTGCTGTGCTAACCACTGAGCCACCATGCAGTGCTAAGCAGACCCATCGTGCAGTGCTAACCACAGCCATCGTGCTGTGCTAACCACTGAGCCACCGTGCAGTGCTAACCACTGAGCCATCGTGCAGTGCTAACCACTGAGCCATTGTGCAGTGCTAACCAATGAGCCACCCTACAGTGCTAACCACTGAGCCATCGTGCAGTGCTAACCACTGAGCCACCATACAGTGCTGACCACTGAGCCACCATACAGTGCTAACCACTGAGCCACCGTACAGTGCTAACCACTGAGCCATCGTACAGTGCTAACCACTGAGCCACCATATAGTGCTAACCACTGAGCCATCGTGCAGTGCTAACCACTGAGCCACCGTACACTGCTAACCACTGAGCCATCGTGCAGTGCTAACCACTGAGCTACCTTACTGTGCTAACCACAGAGCCACCGTGCTGCTATCCATGAAAACCATTGATAACACAGGTATACAAAAAAAAGTAGTGTCTGAACGAGGCCTAAGATGCACAATCTGGCAGGTAAATATGTCTAAGCTGATCCTTCACAGACAAGAAATTATATAGGCAGCACACCCATGGGTGTACCCAGGATCAAAACTAGGGGGGGGGCAAGCCATGGTCATTCAGGTTGCGCCCGCTTCTCGTACCATCACTGTGCAGCAGCACACGGGCCTCTAAGGGTCCCTTGTGTTTCACTAAGCCTCCTGCTATCCACTGACGCCCACCTGCGCTTCCTCTTACCACATCGGTGATGCCGTGCGTTGCACAGTAGAACAAATGAAAAGCAGGACGCACCACCTACTCCTAGTGTGGACTAAGCGGCACTTCCTGCTTTTATGCGCTACACTGTGCAACGCTCGGCGTCACCGCCTCCTCCTATATCTTCAGTTTTGGGAAGCTGCGGTGGAACCAGAAGAGGTAAGTACAGATTTTTTTAAAGGAGTACACGCTGGCCAGAGGAGTATGGGGGGAAAAAGGGGGTGGCTCACCGTGGCTGCATTATAATGTATGGAGAATTATGAGGCTGTACTATGATAAACACAGGACTGTGAGGGTGCATTATACTGTATGGAGGGCTATATGGAGAACTATGAGGGTGCATTATACTATATGGAGGACTATTGATGGCGCATTATACTGTATAGAGGACTATGGGTGAATTATACTATATGGAGAATTATGGGGGTGAATTATACTATATGGAGAACTATGGGAGTGCATTATACTGTATGGAGGTGCATTATAATGTATGGAGGCATATGAGGCTACATTATACTATATAGAGGATAGTCGGGTTGCATTATGATAATTGGATGACTATGGATGGGGGACTATGGGATGCATTATAATACATAGAAGACTATGGGAATACATTGTAATGTATGGAGGAATGTGGGGATGCATTATAATAATTGGAGGACTATGGTGGCAGAGGAAGAGGACCATATAAACCATGATGGGGGACATATATACCACGATAAAGGCCATATTCCAGGAGGAGGACCATATACAGCAGGATAAGGGTCATTAATACATAATGAAGGGTGAGAGGGGTCAATTAGTCTTTATAGGAATTAGAAAGTTACACGGGGCCCATACATCTGACCAACGTGCACGTGGAAGGTGGGGGGCCTAAATTGTGCACCTGTGCCCATCAGACTTGTTACACCACTGGGGAGCCCTATGGGACCGGGGGCTGTATATGACATGGGAGTCCTATGTGGGGCTGTATATGTGATGGAAGTTCCATCTCTCATATACAGCCCCCCCCTAATGTCCCATAGGGCTCCCATCTCATATACAGCCACCCATAGAGCTCCCATATCATATACAGCCCCTTATAGGGCTCCCATATCATATATAACACCGCCATAGGGCACCCAAATCATATTAAGCCCCCTCATAGGGCTCCTGTATTATATACAGCCCCTCCATAGGGTTCCCATCATGAGAGCCCTATGGGGGGGTTGTATATGATACGGGAGCCCTATGTAGTGGGCTGTATACGATATGGCAGCCTTATGGGGGGGCTGTATATGATATTGGAGTCCCATCTCATATACAGCCTCCCATACCCCATACAGTCCTCATATCATATATACAACAGCCCCCGTAGGGCTCCTATATCATAGGCTGCATATGATATGGGAGCCCTGTGGGGGGCTGTATATGATATGGGAGTCCCATATCATATACAGCCTCCCTAATGCCCCATAGGGCTCCCATATCACATATAGCCCCATAGGGCTCCCATGTCATATACAGCCCCCCCCCCCCATAGGGCTCCAATAATGGGAGCCTTTTAGGGGTCATATATATGAATGATATAGGAGCCCTATAGGGATGCTGTATATGATATGGGAGCCTATGGGGGGCAGGGCTGTATATGAGATGGGAGTACATGTCATCTCATATACAGCGTGCAGCCCCCACATAACACTCCCATATACAACCCTCCGGGCTCCCATCACCCCAACCCCCACCCCACATCACTTTTTTTACATGCATCTATTTTTTAACAGTCAGTTGTCCTCTTGTGATGACTCTGACTTCACTCACTCTGTCTTGTCTTCACTTGTGGCTCGCTCGCCTAGTGCTCCTGGCTCCAGCCTTCCTCCTCAGTCCTCACCTCACAGGCCAGCAGCTTGCACCGCAGCCGCAGCCTGGGACTCAGCCTCAGTGCTCAGGGGTCATGACACTAATTACATCACTTCTGAGTCCCCCTGCAGGCCTGCCAGTGTCTGCCGAGCTGATCTGCAGTCGGCAGACACTGTCTGAGGCTGAAGCCTGAGGGCGCCCGGCGTGATGATTATCCCCCCTCCCTGGTCCCTGCGCCCTGCCCTGCCTGCCTGCTGGGCTGCTGCAGCTGCCGGCCTGCCGCCCCGCCACCCCATGTCACACACGCTGCGGCTGTGCGGCTGTCATGTCACAGGCACACAGTACAGTAGTACTACAGTAGGTGGGGTGCGCTCAGTGCTGCGTTCACCCCTTCCTCATGAGGGGGGGCAGCCTCTTGGGGGGGGGCAGCTGCCCCCCCCTGCCCCACGCTGGGTACGCCCATGAGCACACCATAAAACTCAGGAGGACAAAAAGTGCAAATAAGATCAATCATACAAAAAATCCATAGTATAAGGAGTTTGTATGTTCTCCCCATGGTTGCATGGATTCCTCTGGTTTTCTCCCACACTCCAATGACATACTAAGGCTGCCTTCACATTTGCAGATGCCTCCGCAGCGTTCTGCGGAGGCATCTGCAAGCATCCGCATGCAGACCGCAGCCCCTATCTTTATAATGGAGCGCACAGTGTCTGCAGATGCCTGCAGACCGCCGTGCGCTCCCATTGCCCGCCATGAGTGATCTGTGCGCAGGCGGATGCCTGCGCACAAATCACACAGTCTAGTCCGCACCAGGGACGCGACATGTTGCGTCCCTGGTGCGGACGAGAGTGTGTGATTTGTGCGCAGGCATCCGCCTGCGCACAGATCACTCGTGGCGGGCAATGGGAGCGCACGGCGGTCTGCAGGCATCTGCAGACACCGTGCGCTCCATTATAAAGATAGGGGCTGCGGTCTGCATGCAGATGCCTACGCAGAACGCTGCGGAGGCATCTGCAAATGTGAAGGCAGCCCGATAGAGGATTTTTTTAGATTGTGAGCCCTGATGGGGACAGAGATAGTGACGCATGTAAATCACTGCAGAATATGTTGGCGCTATGTAAGCTATGCATAAGAAATTGGTACAATCAATGTCAAATACTGAAATAGTGAGAGAAAGACAGCAATTTATAGAAGCTACTAACAATTAGCCAATATATTTTCGGCAGGGTTGATCCCCACATTTTGTGTACAAGACATTTAAAGGGCACTTCCAGTCAACACTCCAAAGACAATGAAAACACCAAGAGCAGCTGGTTTCCTTATTATTCCATGGCCATTATGTTTAATTATGGAGCATATTGATCTCTGGACCAGAGGATGGAGGTCTTTCTCCCGGGCTCAGTAGCGCCCCTTGTGTCCTGCACTTTATAGAACCTGCCAAAAGGAATAAAGACCACGGAAATGACGGCTCCTACCCATTCATGCTGAACACTTGTGACCACCAAGGTGGACAGGAATACATTGTAGATTTGTTTCCTTAAGGTTGAATTAGTGCGCTCAATGAACTAAACAGGCTGTCCATTTATTGTAGGTTGCTCTGGAAGAATTTAGAAATACAATTCAAGCTAGTAACAGGCAAATCCTATGGAAAATACATTTTAATTTCATATATTATTGGTTAAAATTCAATTATATTGAGTTTCATTAAAAAAAAAAAAAAAAGACGTTTGTTTTCTTTAGTCTTTGTGATGCTTTGGCTGCAGATTGAGTTTCTGGGAATCTGTAATTTCACCGAATTTCGTCTAGAAGGTTATCCAGGTAATTTATGAAAATAAGGGATAACCATTTTTTCTCATTAATGTTTTTATTTAGGGTTTTAAAAACATGTGTAAATAAGTGAATTGTGCAATGTGCAGACTTCCCACCACCTGGAAGTCTGCACATTTGCACAAATTCAACTATTTACACCATGTTTTTATAAAAACCTTAAAATAAAAACAGTTATGAGAACAAAAGGGTATCCCTTATTATTCTATAATTTTCCTGGGAATCTGTTAGTAAGCTCGTCCTGATGGGTTACAACTTTATAATCTTTGTCTCATTTCTGACCACAACGATCAGCTTGGATTGCATATTGGTCATAAATCAATAAATCAGCTAGAGGTACTCAGATAGGACAGAAGGAGCTCACTGATGGATTTTGCAGGTAACTCACTCTGCAGCCAGAGTGCAAAACTGAGACTATGGAAGGCGAATGGTGAACAATTTTTAATGAAAACCAACTGAAAAAACATTTTTAACCAAAAATCTGCGAGGTGAAGGGATAAAAACTGCTACTGGAAGCATCCAAAAAGGGGAGTACTCACTATTCACACATGTTAGGCCCCATTCACATCAGCGCTTTTTTAAAAATGCAGCAGATTTACTGCATCTGCCGCCTAACGGCCGCCCTTGCGTCAAGCCCCATGTATTGTCTATGGCAGTGGTCCTCAAGCTTTTTTTCTCTGGGAACCGGCTTCATGCAAGACCATTTTTCTGTGGCCCGGTAGGGCGGATGGCACAGGGGCGGGGCTTTGGTCATATGGGGTGGGGCTATGGAGGATTGGAGTTTAGTACCCTGTTTCCCCCAAAGATGTGCGATGTCTGTCTTATTTTTTCATCCTATATTGCCATCATCCCCTTGCAGCCCCCAATACTGTATCCTCCATCATATTTTTTGCAGCCTCATTTATCTTCTTACAACCCTCATCATCCCCATGCAGCCCCCAGCCTCCTTCTGCAGCCATCATCATCTTCTTTCAGCCACAATATCACATGGACGT
Organism: Allobates femoralis; assembly: GCA_033576535.1. NCBI lineage: Eukaryota > Metazoa > Chordata > Amphibia > Anura > Aromobatidae > Allobates > Allobates femoralis. The sequence goes on along the minus strand of JARQOC010000004.1, from coordinate 58,933,990 downwards.
GGCCACATCATCATCCCCTTGCAGGGCCTCCACTGCAGTGGGCGCCACTGTGCTGTGCCTCAGCTGTGTAGATATACGAACAAAGCCGTCGGCCAATCACAGCGCAGCAGCCACTGGCCAATCGGGGCCAGGCTGCTGCACTATGATTGGCCGACGGCTCCAATCGTACATTTATGTACGCAGCAAAGGCACAGAGGAGCTGTAGTGCTGCAGGTGCGGGACGCGGCAGGCGCAGATATCACTGTGGGGCAGTGAAGCAGGTAGCTTCCACCGCTCTGTGCCGCTGAAGAGCACACTGTGTGTAGTGCTGGTCTGCGGTGGCGTGGCCCGGTCCGCTGGTTGGGGATCCCTGGTCTATGGGGCTTGCGGGAGGTGTGACAAGTGCGGTATTGCCGCTTTTCCGGCACTTGCAGCAGCGAAAAAAAACGCGGTCAGCAGCATTTATTTTGCGCCCACAACTGCCAGAACAGCGGTTATACCGCAAGCCCCATTTACAATGCACGGGGGGCTTGCCGCAAGTGTGCCACAAGTGCGAATGTTAGGCGGCAGATGCTGCAAATCTGCTGGATCTGTCGCAATCAGCGAAAACCGCTGATGTGAAAGGAGCCATATTCGGGTTTGGATTAGTATAACCGGATACTTTGACTGTTCCAGTAGTCATCACATATAACAAACCTAATACAAGTCAATGGGGAACTCGGAATAATTTTCAGGGAAATCTTCCAGAAAAATGCTCGCGTTCCCCATTGACTTCCATTAGGTTTGTTATATGTGATGACTACTGGAACAGTTCAAAGTATCCGGTTAGACTAATCCAAACCCGAATATTTTACTATTCTCTCATTATAACTACTACCTACCCTTGAAGTATGGTAACCTGCCTATAGTGTAAGAAGAGACCAAGTAGTGATAGTCTACAATGTACTAAGTCAATTCATCATTACATAAGATGTGACCGGACAAGTGACCTGCCGATGGGCGCTGCCCGAGGCCCCCTGAATGGTTGGGAGATGGGTAAAGCTTCATCCAGACAGCTGTAACGTAAGCAACGTTAGCCGTTGTGTTATTACTTCAAGTCCTACCTCAACTGTAGGGATCTATGATCCAAACAGAACCATAGGGATCTATGATCCAAACAGAACCATAGAAATCTATGATCCAAACAGAACCATAGGGATCTATGATCCAAACAGAACCATAGAAATTTATGATCCAAACAGAACCATAGGGATCTATGATCCAAACAGAACCATAGGGATCTATGATCCAAACAGAACCATAGAGATCTATGATTCCAAACAGAACCATAGAGATCTTATGATCCAAACAGAACCAAGAGAGATCACGATGAAACAGAACCATAGAGATCTACAATCTAAACAGAATCATAGGGATGTAAGATACTGTTGGTTTGGGTATGGTAGATCCACAAAAGCAAGCAAGGTCCATATTACTGCGGTCTGGACTTTATCAGGACTCAGTGTCTCATAAATAACAAAACATTTAACCAAGCACTTGTATTTCTGAGAGCACCAAGGGAAAAACAAGCCTTTATACACAGTTCATGTACACACCCCAATTCAACCCTTTAAAGGAAATCTGTCATGAGGTTTTTGCTACCTAATCTAAAAGCAGCACGATGTAGGGGCAGAGACCCTGATTCCAGCAATGTGTCACTTACTGACCCGCTTGCTGCAGTAAAATCAGTTTTACTAGCAGGAAAAACTAGTAAACATACACTGTGCATAGGCAGAAAGCTGACAATTAGTGTTGTGGGCAGGGTTATACAGGGCTCTGCATTCAGAGAACTGCTAGATTTGCAACAGATAAAGCATTTTAATCATAACTTCAGCCAGCAGCCCAGCAATGGATATGTCGCTGGAATCAGGGTCCCTGCCCCTATATTCTGCTGCTCTCAGATGAGGTAGCAAAGACCTGATGACAGATTCCCTTTAGCGGTGAATATTGCATGATCGTGTATTAAGTCATAGCCCATCAAGTTTATAACTTGTTACTTGGGCTGAGTTGTTTCATCTGAACCTCATCTAATACAGTTCTGCTACTTCGTGTCCAAGGATCTAGATCAGATTGCCAGATCTCTTCTGGAGTTTTATGGTTGAATCCAGTGTTTAATAATCAAGATCGAAACAACCAATGTTTCCAGTAAAGACTTCCATGTACTAGTGCACTACCCGAGGTTGTCCGTCCATATGCTGGTGCGCTACCCAAAGTTGTCCTCAGTCATACATGCACTATAAAGTAGCATCATGTGCAGGCACTAATCCCATCACTTGCCTAAGGCCGGTGACACAGGGTGCACGATGCTTGCCAGATAAACATACAAGTCTCGCATGCATCACCAGGTAAGACCGCCGGCTCTCCGGACAGGAGCATGTCAGCTGCTTGTGTTTTCATGCAGCTGACATGCTCCTGTCCAGAGGGCCGGCGGTCTTACCGTGTGATGCATGTGAGACTATGTGTATCTGGCATCGTGCACCCTGTGTTACCAGCCTTAGGCCTTTTTCTTGACAGCTGAATCTGTGGCCTGATTGCTTCATGTTAATGGTAACTCGTAATCGAATTCATTCTCACTCAACCATGGATAACAGGAATCCGTCTCCATTACTGCAGCCGTATAAATTTTACTCTGAAATTCTGCGGTACTTCAGGGAAGACACTTTGGGGACTAGTCCAAGAGGCCGGACCCTGGGAGGACTGTCTCCACCCTGCTCCCACTGACTGACAGGAGGACCTTCTGGTCTAGGGAAAAGGGGCATGGAGAAGCTGTAAAGTCCCTAACCGACTTGTAAAATGTCTCTGAAACGCTGCAGTATTTCAGAGTAAGACACACACGTCAGTAATCTGAATCTCTAGCAGGTTAACAATCTGCAAGTGTAACGATCTGCATGACAATGGCAGCCTGGACCAGTCTGGTCTGTTTTGCTACCTGGAATAGGGCATACGACCACCAGCAACTTGATGTGGACAAGCATATAGGGGACAATTGTGTCTGCAGTGTTGTCCCCAAAACATCTGAAAATAGTCTAATAAACCTAACAAACATTCACTATGAAGGATCCTGGAATAGAGAAGCTCAGCAGAATCCAGAGTCACTTCATAATACAGAAAACCCTAAATACAAGGGTTAAAGGATCTGCCGACAGGTCAGTATTACCCTCTAGCACAATGGATAGATGTAATAGAAAGGGGTGGCTAGTAAGGCCACAATCTCCGATAACACTTGAGTAGGTCCTTGTAATCCAGACCTCCAATATGTGCCAGTAATATACCTGCAGACCAGGCGGCCTGACTCTGCTCTACGTAGCAGCTATGTGCAGATGGAAGTACAACAATGTAGAAGAATTAATAATTGGTGCATGTAACTATTGATGGCTGGGGGGGGTATGGGGGTTGGATTGTTTTTCTTCTTTTCCTTGTTATTAAAAATGAAAACTCAATAAAAATATTAAAAAAAATAAAAAATAATTGGTGCATGGCCCATGATGACAATATGGAGGAATAGTCTAGGGAGACAATTGAGGGAGAAAGAGAAGCATTTAATAAAGATACTGGTCTATGGAAAACAAACTGTGGATATAAATATAACAGAATAAATAAGTTCTGGGAAGTGATCCTTACATTAATAGTTGCAGATATTTGCCCCTGGGAGTGTGCGGGGTTACCGTCGTGCACACCATGCAGCTGCTGCTCTGGGGGGATAGCGTAGGTTGCAGTCATTTTTGCAGGTTGAAGGAAGCTCCATTTCTGATCTCCTACAGACATGGCTAAGTAACACTCCATCACTCACGGGGTATTGATGTTGAGTTTCATCATTGCTTGTTGTCCAGTCATGGCTGCATTAGACCGGTCGCTGTATTGCGGCTTTTCATCTGTCAGCGTTGCGCTGTCAGACACATCCCTAACCCCTTCAGCCAGGATCCCACAATGCTCAATCTGCTCGGGAACATATTATATTACTTGTGTTTCACAATACCGCACAAGAAGTGGTGCAAACACTACTGCCACATGGCGTTACCGGTCATTCAGACCCTGAATCAGCAGGAGGTGCAAGAACACACAGCAAACCCAAAGTAAGGCCAGGGCTTAGATGAGTGTATTTCACGGTCCGTCTGCAGGTCTCCTGAGAGCATGTTAGACCCTCATAGGCATATATGAGGTTGTGAATTTGGCCTAGGATACCCGTCATCCATAGGAGGCTTTGTGGTCGGATTATGAACTGCGAAATACAGTGGTCTGAATGCGGCTGAAAGCAAATTATTTGGAAAATTACTCATCATTGCATCTTAATTTAAGCTGTAAATAGATTACTAAACCTTTATATGTTCTGCCCCGGCTTAGTAATGCCGATTGGTGAGGGTCCAGGGTCGCCCCTTTTAGGGTTCAGGATTGGCTGAGCACTTCTTTCTCTTGGCTTTGTAGGACCCAGACCCCACTGATTAACAGTACTAACCAGGAGCTGCACCATAGAATATGTCAAACCTTTCTTGCCCTTTAAAAGTGAAGCAGCTCGTTGTCCCTTTCTTGGTTACAGGACCAGAAAATGTCGGCACAAGGTAAGAATTATGGCCACCATTTGCCTACTTGATCATACTTGTTCTACTCATTAAATATTGTATGAAATCTCAGAATCAGAGCTGGAATTTAGGAACACGGTTACCAATTCTCAGTAATGTAATTCAGTGCAGCACATTCATAAACATGGTATACAGATACTCTGCAGCATTACACAGTGCAAGTTTTAGTAGATACTCAGCAACAGAATACAATGTAATATTAGTACTGGAGATCCTCCGCAGTCGTACAGTGCATCATCATCATTAGAAGCGGTAAGGGCCGCCGGACAGTTCACGCTCAGTCGTAGAGACCCCAATAAGCTGTACATTTGCAGAGCCGCCCCACCGAGGGAGGGATCGTCTTGTCCCAGAGTTCAGAGAGTGAGGTAGGCTGGGACAAAGCTAAATTCACAGTGCTGAAAGACATTCTCCTGCCTGTCACATGTTGCACTCGTGCGTTTGGAGATCACCGATTGCTTGCAAACCCGATGGAAGCTGCCATACTGCGAGCTAAACCAATGCTACAGGATGCAGCCTACATCTATGGGGGGTCTGCGGCATCACTAAAGGGGGCTTATAAGTATAGTGGAAACATAATCTGTTGGTTTAGTGCAGGGTATATGGCCGCTTCCATGTGTGTACTGCCTGCAAGCGATCTCTCCAGAGAGAATTGATGGTAAAACACCTGTTCATTAGTGATCTCCAAAATCCGTCAGAACCGGTGGGGGGGGTTGTAATTCGGTTAAACATGGCTAAAGTAAAGGTGGCCATACACGTTAGAAGGGCTGTACAAACGCATGTGTTCTCAAAGAGGAGAGGCTTATCTCTGACCAAAGGAAAAAAACAAAAACCTAAGGATCGGGCATATTGAAGTCCAACATGCCCCATACTTGGTTAGGACACCCCATACGAGTCCAGTCTATATCAGTCTAATGTGTACGGCCATCTTACACAGTGCAATGCTTCACATATCAGCCACAGATGCCAGGTTTCATTACATCCACATGTCCATCATGTGGCGCTGTGTCTACAGAACATTGCTGACACACATGGCCGTTAATGTTTATACAATAACCAGAAAAAAATACCTTTGGTGCAATTTGATTTGCAGGAGTCGATCCAGTAGTCGTCAGTCCGGTGCCCTGTCTCCCCTCTCGACATCTGCTGCTCTTCCCTTGATCAGCTAGTATGGCTTGACGTCACATGAGCGTCACAACACATCGATGACGTCATTCCTGGCCGGCTAATCAAATGAAGAGCAGTAGATGACGAGAGGTGGAGGCACCCATCATGGCACCTATCCGATAGCCACTGGCCTGGCTCCTAGGAATCAATTAACTAATACCTGAAATGGACATGTGTCACTCTGTATACAAAAAACCCCTACAATTGTACCTAGATGAACACATTTTAAAAGAGGTTGTCCAGGCTTAGAAAACAATAAGATACAGTGCCGCCCTTGACAATAGGCTGTGCCTGATATTACAGCTGCCTGTTCAAGTAGAAGAAGAAAAACATAAAAAGGTTTCTTTTTATTTTCACTTTGATTTTAAATAATCCTGGACAACACCTTTAAAAGAGGTTGTCCACTCCTTAAATATTGATGACCTGTCCTTGAGAGGTCATCAACGTCTGATCAAGTCAGGCACCTTGACCGGTCAGCTGCTCTCGGTGCCAGTTGTACCAGGTGGCCAGAAATGCTCAGTCCCGGAACTGCCATCTTCTGAAAGTGGTCGGGAACTGCACATCCATCCCCTATTGATCTGAACAGGAGGCGGATGTGCAGTATTCGGCCACTATCAGACGATGGCAGCTCTGGAACTCAGCATTTCTGGCCACCTGGTACAACTGGCACCGAGAGCAGCTGATCGGTGAAGGTGCCCGACTGATCAGACATTGCTGACCTCTCCTTAGGAAAGGTCAAAGCTTAAGTAGTAGGCAACTTCTAAGGTAGAACCCAAGGTTCCAGCTTTACACATGCACCATTTTGCCCTAGAAAGGAAGATAGATACCGGAAAGTTAAATACACCACTTAAAGCACAGAATGATATGACTGTGTGTGATGAGAAAAGGGGACTGCTACACAATGTGGAACTAGTACACACAGCGGGTTTATCCACTTCTAAGAGATGCCAGGAAGATACAAAGTACCACCGTTATGTAGACACAATCCCTCCGTAGGACCGCACATTGTAACGAGCATGGCTCTTTAGGGGAGACTGTACGTGGAGTGTAGCCCTGCTAACAGTACCAAGAGTGTGCGAGTCACGTTGCACACCGTTCCATAAACATTTCGGATCCATGCAGATAAAAGACGACAGGTAAAGGGACGAGAATGACTTCACGGTGAATAGAAGGCCTGGAGATTCAGACAACACTTGATCTTCCTCCAATTTCCACAAAGTCTTCTCTTGCTCCAGCAACAGCAGCTGCCAGCCATGCTACTCCGGACTGGGGATAGGGAGGGCTACACAAAGGGAGGAGGAGAGGTGAGGAGGATCACGGGACCCTTCCCAAACAAACCGCTATGTCCTGAGTTATTTAAAGAAGGGAGTAAGGTGATATGAGCATCTCGAAAGCAGGGAGAGGGGTATTTCAGTGCACAGGGGGAGGGGGGAGGTTCTCAGCCCATAGGGTTCAGGCGTAAAATGAGAAGGAGAATATTATAACAGCAGCAGATGTGAGAATGGGCGACTATTCCTCAGCCAGGCTGCAGAGAGCTGAATGTAAAGGGCGGGAGCATCCTTGGAGTTGCTCTATTTTTGGTTGGTCGGTTTTCTATAAAAACATTGTGGGCATGTTGGCACAAGAAGATAAACAAGAGAATTGGGAGGGCCTCTACCCTCTCCAGTCTGTCAGTCTGGCTGTGCTATTTCGAGTGTGTTACATTGCATATTTACTTGTCCATTCTCGTGCTAGTCTGTTATACCTGCGAAAGGAGAAAAGAAAATCCTGTCATTGGTTAACAAAAGCCAGAGCTCGGCTTACAGTCAAAGTCAGCAACCATAGTCATGACCAAAGCCTTCCTAGTCCTCCATAGCCTTCCATGTCCTCCATAGCCCTCCATTTCCTCCATAGCCCAACATAGCCTTTCATGGCCTCCATAGCCCAACATAGCTCTCCATGTCCTCCATATCCCCCAAACGATCAACGAAGCTAAAGCAGCACTCCAGAGATGTTGTATGTCAGAGCTGGAGTGGCACTTTAAATCTAAGTCCCCTGCCCCCGGTCTTCTACTGCCCCTCCATCGTCCATCTCCTTTAGGTGTCACTCCGGTCCTATGGTGCCATCTTGTGGCAGTAACCCTGACTGGCCAGAAGTTACATCCTAGGTGCTCAATGCAAGTCTAGAGAGCTAGAATGAGACCATAATGAGGTTCTCATAGAGATGTATTGAGTTATGACCTCCATAGAACACCGGAGGTGCCGGAAGGTCACAAATCACAGGATACTGACTTTAGTGACGGTGATAGAATATACAGAGGATGGAGAGTACAAGACAGGGGGCAGGGGACTTACATTTAAAGCCCCATTCCAGGGGTGACATAAAAAACAAATGCTGGAGTGGTGCTATAGAGACTGCCTCTGGTTTGGCTTCTAATGGTAAATGCACATGGTTTCAACATAGTTCACACGTAGACCCACAATAAGTGGTGGAACCGCATCATATAGAATCAATGTATAACAAGTCTGAAAGTCAGAACAAAAGATATAGAAACTTTAAATTTAAAACCACATATTTTACGAAGAACAATTAAAAAAAAAACACTTTTACAGAACGTACCTACTAGTACCAGCTGCCTATCGATATATACCTCTTACACAAACCATAAGAAAAGGCTGGACCATATTTATAGCTATACTAGACGGGAGCCCGATTCTATTGCATTGGGTGATTCTAAAACATGTACGATTATATTAGTCCAAATACTCCTGCAACTAATCACACTGCCACCGAGGAGGGGGTGGTGCTGCTGCACGGGGTGGCCTTGGCTTGGCAAGCATTGTTGCTCACCATCCCCAGTGCGCTCTCTCCCTCCCCTGTGCTGTCTCCCCCTATCCCCCCGAGTTGTGCACTGTCTCACTCGCCCCTGCGCGACGTCTCTTTCCCCATATGCGCAGAGGAGCAGCAGCGGGATGGTTCCTCCTCAAGGGTATGACAGAGTGGACCCAGGTGCAGGCGAAAACTAATGCCTTTTGCTGTGGGCAGTATCCCGGACGGTAAGTCAGCCCCTGTCACAGATGTCCTATAGGTGGCTCTCTTTTCTTTGATCAACCACAACTGTAATATTCCAGATAGACTAATTTACATGATGTCTTATAGGTGGAGATGTTTTCGGACAAACGTACAGACACACAGACAGATAGGGCTTTTATGTAGAAGATTAAAAGGAACCTGTCCCTGCACCTTCCTAGCAGATCCATAATCATCCCTGTCTCACTGAAAAGTGCCCTATAAAGATTGAGAAAAATGAGTGGCAAAGTGGCATTGAATGCTAAGTGGTTCGCAGTTACTTCATGGCAGTTAGTCAGGGCAGGCGTTCTCTAACATTTTTTTTTCCCTTACCATGTCCTTTACTTCAATGCCTATTGTTCCATGTACCTTAGCCATTCACCTTTACTGCCCCATCCCCCTCAATCACCCCTCATCCACATAAGCTCCTCTCTCCTTCCCTACTCTACTTTAGTGAGCTCCCATATTTTCTTCACCATACTGAATAATCTCAGACCACCATATTCCAGGGTATTGCATCAGAAACAAAGTCACAATTACAACAACTATTTCCTTTCCTCTTTTTACTGCTGCTCCTGTCGGGTGATGTCTCTCCAAATCCGGCCACTCCACAACTTCAACCTCTCTCCCACCACACATAGAAACCATGCTAACCTTATAAACATTACTTGCACACACCTTCACCTCCCTCTTAACTGCTCTTTCTGGAATCATGGTCAGTATGTAAGAAGCTTCCCTTCAGCCACAACTACTTTCTTACTAACTCTCTTAACCTGCTGGCCCTCACATAAACCTGGATCCAGGATTCAGACACTGCTTCCCCTGCCGCTATTTTTTATGGCGGCTTAAATTTCTCTAATTTCCACAGACCTGGGAACAGACATGGTGGTGGAGTTGGCTTACTCCTGTCCCTACAATGTACTTTCCAAGTCATCCCCCAAGCCCCATCACTCTCGTTCCCCTCTTTTGAGGTCCACACAATTAGGCTCTTCCGTCCCCTCCCCCCTCAGAGTAGCGGTGGTATACCGCCCCCCCAGGGCCACCCACCCAGTTCCTCAACCATTTCTCCGCCTGGCTGCCGCATTTCATGTCCTGAGAATTACCAACCCTTATTCTGGGAGACTTCAATTTCCCCATCAACAGCCCCATCTCCCCCATCTGCATCCCAGCTCCTAACTCTAACCACATCTCTTGGCCTGTCACAGCTCTCAACCTCAGAGACACACAAGGATGGTAACACCATTGATCTGCTCAACCTCCTCCTTAGATAATTCACCTCTTCCCCTCTCTGACCACAACATTCTCTCCTTCATGCTCACAAACCCTCACCCACCCAAGCAGAGTCAGATCTATCACACATTCAGAAATCTACAGGTCATTAACCCTCATCCATTCACAGAGTCTCTACACTCATCACTTTCCCAAATCTCCTCATTCTCCTGTCCCAATCTGGCAGTAAATCACTTCAATGACTCTCTCAGAAGCTCCCTGGACCAAGTAGCAGCCCTTATCCTCAGAACCTCCAAACACAGAGTGAAACAGTCCTGGCTCACATCACAAACTCGATTCCTCCAGCGATGCTCTAGGAGTGCTGAACGTCTATGGAGGAAAACTTGCACTCCAGAAAACTTCATTCACTATAAATTTATGCTGAGAACTTACAACTCTGCCCTTCACCTCGCCAAACAGACCTACTTCACTACCCTGATCTCCTCACTATCTAACAATCCGAAGAAAACGTTCACCTTTCACTCCCTCCTCAGTCCTAAAGTGCAGGCCCCCATCACTGACCTCTGTGCTGATGATCTGGCTTCTTACTTTACAGAGAAACTAGAAAACATCCGTCAGGAAATTAACTCAGGGCCAGCTCCAGGTTTTTGTGGCCCCGGCAAAACAATCTCAGTGGGCCTCTTTAACACATACCACGATTCATAAATATAATATACAAGCTGCAGGCTGTGTATATATAATATAGAGGTTTCTGGGTGGGCTCTATATATAATATTTAGTCTGTGCTGGGCTGCATATATATTAGAGGATTCTGGGCTGTATATACAATATGGAGACTGCGGAGTAGTATAAATAGTATAGAGGTTGCTGCTGGGCTGTATATACAATATAGAGGCTGTATGTATTTGGAAGCTGCTGCTGGGCTGTATGTATTATTTGGAGGCTCTGCTGTATATATTATTTGGAGGCTGTAGCAGTCCAGCAGCAGTCTTCAATATATACAGCCCAATGCCCAGCACAGCATCTAAATAATAAATAAAGCCAAGCACATCCTCCATATTATATATACAGCACAGCAGCAGTCTCCATATTATATATACAGCACAACACAACCTCCAAATAATATAAAAAAGGCAGCCTCAAAATAATATGTACAGCAAAGTACAGCCTCCATATTATATATACATCACAGCACAGTCTCCAAATAATATATACAGCACAGCCTTTATTTCATATGTACATTACAGCCTCCAAATTATATATACAGCCCAGGACAACGTCCAAATAATATATACAGCACAGCCTCCAAATAATATACATAGCCCAGCACAACCTCCAAATTCTATATACAGCATAACCTCCAAAAAATATATACAGCACAGCCTACATATTATATATATGGCCCAGCAGCAGCCTACATATAGCCCAGCAGCAGCCTCAATAGCACAGCCTCTATAGCTCAGCAGCAGCCTCTATAGTCCAGCAGCAACATCCATAGCACAGCCTTCATGGCCCAGCAGTAGCCTCCATAGCCTAGCAGCAGCCTCCATAGCCTAGCCTCCGTAGCCCAGCACAGCCTCCATATGGCCCATCAGCAACATCCATAGCCTAGCCTCCATAGCCCAGCAACAGCCTCCATATAGCCCAGCAACAGCCTCCATATAGCCCAGCAACAGCCTCCATATAGCCCAGCAACAGCCTCCATATAGCCCAGCAACAGCCTCAGCCTCCATATAGCCCAGCAACAGCCTCAGCCTCCATATAGCCCAGCAACAGCCTCAGCCCCCATAGCTCAGCAACAGCCTCAGCCCCCATAGCCCAACAGTGGCCTCCATAGCACAGCCTTCATATGGCCCAGCAGCAGCCTCCATAGCCTAGCCTCCATAGCGCAGCACAGCCTTCATATGCCCAGCAGCAGGCTCCATAGCCTAGCCTCCATAGCCCAGCAGCAGCCTCCATAGCCCAGCAGCAGCCTCCATAGAACAGCCTACCATAAACCAGCAGCAGCCTCCATAGCACATCCTCCATAACCCAGCAGCAGCCTCCATAGCACAGCCTCCATATACCCCAGCAGCAGCCTCCATCGAACAGCCTACCATAAACCAGCAGCAGCCTCCATAGCACATCCTCCATAACCCAGCAGCCTCCATAGCACAGCCTCCATATACCCCAGCAGCAGCCTCCATATCTTTAGCGCAGTCTCCATAGTGCAGCCAAGCAGCAGCCTATATGTCCCAGCAGTAGCCTCCATAGCACAGCCTCCATATACCTCAGCAGCAGCCTCCATAGAACAGCCTACCATAAATCAGCAACAGCCTCCATAGCATATCCTTCATAACCCAGCAGCAGCCTCCATAGCACAGCCTCTATATACCCCAGCAGCAGCCTCCATATCCTTAGCAGCAGTCTCTATAGTGCAGCCTCCATATACCCCAGCAGCAGCCTCTGTGGCACAGCCTCCATAACCCAGTAGCAGCCTCTATGTCCCAGCAGTAGCCTTCATAGCTCAGCCTCCATATATCCCAACAGCAGCCTCCATATACCTCAGCAGCAACCGCCATAGCACGGCCTCTATATACCCAAGCAGCAGCCTCCATAGCACATCCTCCATAACCCAGCAGTAACCTCTATGTCCAAGCAGTAGCCTCCATAGCACAGCAGCAGCCTCCACAGCCCAGCACAACCTCCAAGCAGCCCAGTGACAGACTCTATAATCCCCCATCATGCTGCACATAGTTTAAAAAAAAAAAAAAAAAAAAAGAGATTATGTTCACCTTTCCTGTGTGTCATTGCAGCAGGCTCCTGTCCACGCTCCTCCTCACTGCCAGTGCCAGCATGGCTGCAGCAGTGTGATGAGGTCGCAAGGTGATGACTCTTCACTCTGCTACAGTCGGCTGAGGAGGAAGTGCAGATGGGAGTCGGCACATGGCTAATTTGAATCGCATTCAAACTAACCATATGCACTGGCAGCGCTGCGGGAGCACTCAGCAGCTGCCTGAGTGTCTCTGCTGGGCCCCTCCTTATCAGAACTGCCTTCCCTGATGGGTCCTTGGCCATCAGGGCTGATTGTCCTTGATGGCCAGTGGGTCCCCCAGCTGCTCAGGGCCCCGGCACGCCGGGTGCTGACGCAGACCCTGAATCAACTCCCTACCTCAAATGTCTATTAGCCCTACCTCTCCCCACATTTCCTCTGGCTCACTCTCCACTTTTGATCCAGTCACAGAAGAAATCTCCAAGCTCCTTTCTTCCTCTTGTCCCACCACATGCACTGCTGACCCCATCCCCTCACACCTACTCCAGTCTCTCTCTCTGGTGGTCACCACTCACCTAACCAAAATCTTCAATCTCTCCCTCTCTTCTGGCATCTTCCCTCCTCCTTCAAACACTCTATCATTACTTCATTATCAAAGAAAACTTCTCTTGATCCATCCTGCACACATAACTATAGACCAGTCTCCAATCTCCCCTTCATCTCTAAACTCCTGGAGCGCCTGGTCTACTCCCGCCTCACTCATTACCTCTCCACTCACTCTCTTCTAGATCCATTACAGTCTGGTTTCCGCCCCCTACATTCTACAGAAACTGCCCTCACCAAAGTGATCAATGACCTTCTGACAGCAAAACTACTTTCCATGCCGCACTCCATCAGCATCAAGGACACTGCTCTCTCCTGGCTCTCCTCCTATCTTTCTGATCGCTCTTTCAGTGTATCTTTTGCTGGCTCCACTTCCTCCCCTCTTCCTCTCGCTATTGGGGTCCATCAGGGTTCAGTCCTTGGACCTCTTCTCTTCTCTCTCTACATGGCCCCGATTGGACAGACCATCAGCAGATTTGGCTTTCAGTACCATCTTTATGCTGATGACAGACAACTATACACTTCTTCCCCCGAACTTACTCCCGCTCTAATAAAGAACACCAATGACTGTCTAACCACAGTTTTCAATATCATGTCCGCTCTCTATCTGAAACTCAACCTTTCCAAAACTGAACTTTTTCTGCTCCCACCCTCCACTAACCTCCCTAAATCGGACATCTCTCTCTCAGTGTGCGGAACCACGATAAAGCCTAGTCAGCAGGCTCGCTGTCTGGGTGTTATGTTTGACTCTGATCTTTCCTTCACCCCATATATACAATCTCGTCCGCTCTTGCTGCTTGCACCTGAAGAACATCTCTAGAATTCACCCCTTTCTCACCTTGGAAACCACAAAAAGCCTTTTGTGGCCCTGATTCACTCCCGCCTTGACTATTGTAATTCTCTTAATTGGCCTCCCCCCGCACTAGACTCTCCCCTCTCCAGTCCATCCTTAAGGCTGGAATCACATTGTCTATGTGATATACCACTAGGTTGGATGTGTCACAGATGATTAATCTGGAATGTCCTCCCCCCATTGTCAGGACAGGAGGAGTCGGAAGCTGCTTAGAAACACAAGCAGCTGACAATCCCATCCAGGTTAAACATCTGTGACACGTCCGACTTAGTCGTATATCACACACACAGTGTGATTCCATCCTTAATGCAGCAGCCAGGATTACCAATCTAGCTAACGGTTACTCAGACACTTCTGCTCTATGCCAGTCATTGCACTGGCTGCCTATACACTATAGGATCCAATTCAAACTGCTTGTTCTCACCCAAAAAGTTTTACACAGTGCAGCACTTCCCTACCTCTCCACCCTCATCTCCATCTATCACTCTATCTATCCATCTATCGCTCTGGAAGTGACTTTAGACTCACTTCTGCATTATTCCGAACCTCCCACTCCCAGACCCAAGACTTCTCCCAAGCTGCACCAATTTTCTGGAATGCTCTACCCCAAGAAATTAGTTGTATCCACAATTTACATAGTTTCAGGTGATCCCTAAAAACACATCTTTTTAGGGCGGCCTATCATGATCTCTAGTCAAAGTCATCTAGACGCAGCCTATCAGCTCCACCAGTCTCAAGTGGATCACAAATAATGGGTGGTGGCCACGTATACTGCTCCTATCTGTTCCCCATCTCCTCAAGTTGACTATACTATCATTGTAAATAAGCCCCTGTACTCTGTGTCACCCCCACTTCATTGTTAGATTGTAAGCTCTTATGAGCAGTGCTGTCATTATTTTGCTCTAATTATTATATTGTATTATGCTTTGTATTGTATTGTATTTTCTGATAACTGTTCCTTATGATGGTTTAAATATGAATCTCTGAATTGTGAAGCGCTGCGGAATATGTTGGTGCTATATAAATAAAGATTATTATGATGAATCTGGAGAGTGGAAAGGCGGGTTCTGGGGCTCCATTCTCCCCTCGTCGCCGGCATTCAGCACGCCCTGTTGGGCGTCCTTGTTCTGTGTGTTGTGCCTCCTCTTTTTTGAACTTCCTCCCTTGCTGCAATGATACGCCCGGCTCAATGCACAATGCACATATTGAATCCGAGCCGTGCACATCATATCCAGCCCGATGCATTGCGGGGGCTTATGACGTGTACGGCCCGGCTTCATTATGCGCACTGCGCATGCATCGAAGCCGGGCCGAGCACGCGAACAGCCTCAATACACGAAGCCAGATATGACGTTCCAGCCCGGTGTATCATCACAGCAAGGGCGGCAGGAAGTTCAAAAAAGAGGAGGCACAACACAAAGAAGGACACCCAGCGGGCCATGATGAATGCCGGCGACGAGGGGAGAATTGTGCCCCAAAGCCCGACTTTCCAGTCTCCTAGATGGAGGCTATATGTAAGTTTATAACTCATTTTAACTCAATCTTTACAGGCGACTTTAGGTGAGACAGGGATGGTTAGGGATCAGCTACCAAGGTGCAGGGACAGGTAGTGGTAGTCTAGGGGGGGGTAGAAAAACCTGACCGGTTCCGTTTAATAAAATGCAATATGCACTTTAACCCCTTCATGTCTATATATACCTATATATACGCCCGTGGCCATGTCCCTCCCCCTGATGGGAGCTCACATACTGTGAGCTCGTATCATCCCCACCACATCTCAGCTGATCTGATCATCTGTCATGTGTAGCTAACAGCACCAATCAGATCAGCGATCTAATCGGTGCTGTTAACCCTTTGAATTGCGCTGTCAGTCACTGACAGCACAATTCAAAGCACCACGGTGGGGATCGAGGCCTTCCCCGCCGGTATCGGAGGTCCCGTGGTGCGATCACAGGACCTCCGCTGTTATCTCGACAGCCTGGGATCCTGCGATGACCCCAGATGATGTCAGTGAAATCACTCCCTGTGGATGGCTGGTGAGCGCCGGCATCCACAGTAAGTGATGATTTCTGCTATGCAGACACGTGCAGCAGCTCATGTATGCATAGCAGAAGTGATCTGACTGTGCAGAACTGAGGCTTCCCAGGGACCAGTTTAAAATAAAGAAAAAAATAAAAATAAAAAAGTTTTTACGAATATGAAAAAAAGTTTACATCATCCCCCTTTTGCCCCATTGAAAATAAAAATATTAAAAAATTAAAAAAGTACACATTGCTGCGTTCAGAAATGCCCTATCTATCAAGATAAAATCAATCAGAGCAAACAGAAAAAGTCCAAAAGCCAAAATTATGTTTGTTTGGTCGTTGCAACATACCAATAAAATGCAATACCAGGCGAATAAAACATCTCATCTACCCAAAAATGGTATCATTAGAAACATCAGCCCAAGACACAAAAAATAAGCCGTCACACAGCCCCAGATCCCAAAAAATGAGAATTGCTGTGGGTCACGGAAAATGGTGCAAAAGTGCAATTCTTTCTTTAACCCCTTAATGACCAATGACGGCTATACGCGTCATGACTTAACTGTCACTGTGCATAAACACTCTCTTTGTTAAAAGAAATGCAGAAAACATCATCCTACATTTACCACTAACAAAGTCCAATAGGTCATGAAAAAACAACCTTGGAATCACTGGGATATGCTAAAGCGTTTCAGAGTTATAACCTCAAAGTGACACTGGTCTGAATTGCAAAATGGGGTTTCGCTTCTTAAAGGGAACCAACCACCTAAAAATCACTATCTAAGCTATAAATATCTGTCCCTGGAGCCTAAAATTACTATCCTAACCATCCCTGACTGACTAAATCTAACTAGAGGCACACTAAATCACTTTTTATACTTGCCAAATTCTTGTCGGCTGGGCGTTCCTCCAGGCTCTTTGTCAGCGAGGCGGGTCCCCTCGCCGCTGTTCCTCTTCTTTTCAGGGCAGCATCTTCTTCCCAGGATTCAAATTACCCGCCCATCGCGTCCTCGCAATGAGCGGCTCACGTGCTGCAGGCCCCGTGTCACTTTCTCCCGCCGCGTCACTGGTACACCCAGGCCGGCTTCCGAGCATGCGCAGATGGCATGCTGAAGCCGGCCTGGGCGCGTCATAGACCCAGCGACGCGGCGGGCGGAAGTGACGCGGGGCCTGCAGCACGTGACCCGCTCATTGCGAGGACGCGATGGGTGGGTAATTTGGATCCTGGGAAGAAGATGCCGCCCTGGAAAGAAGATGGATAGCGGCGAGGAGACCCGCCTCGCTGACAAAGACCCTGGAGGAACGCCCAGCCGACAAGAATTTGGCAAGTATAAAAAGTTATTTAGTGTGCCTCTAGTTAGATTTAGTCAGTCAGGGATGGTTAGAATAGTAATTTTAGGCTCCAGGGACAGATATTTATAGCTTAGATAGCAATTTTTAGGTGGTTGGTACCCTTTAAGGTGTTAAAAACGTCTGAATTTGTTTCCCAACTTAAATAACAGTAAAAGTATACATGTTTGGTGTCTATGAACTCGTACCGACCCGAGGCATCATACTGATACATCAGTTTTACCATATAGTGAACATGGTGAATAAACCCCCCACAACCCCCCAAAAAAAACAAACGTATAACTTCACAGCAGTTGGAGTTTTTTTCTTATTTTCCAGTACAATATATGGTAAAATAAATGTTATTCAAAAGATCAACTTGTCCCTGTAGAGTGTTAGGGTCCGGCCTTATACTTATGGTTTATATTTGGAGCTATATGTTGTTTGGCAGCAGGTACAAGTATCTACCATCACTTATATTGGGGAGCTGGTGAATTCCTGCTTATATTATATGTGGCACTTACTCAGCGGTGTATCTTTAGTATGCATAGTGAGTATATTTATCTATACCTGTGTACCCCTTTTCCCTCCATGTGGGGCCTCCTCTTGTTTGTCTTTTTCTATTTTTTTTTAATGATTCTCAGTAAAACATGTGGTTTTAAGCTGGAAGTATCTGCATGTTTAGTTCTGACTTCTGTTGAAATTGTCATATATTAATGCGCATGGTGCAGATATTCTGCAAAGATCGTCAGTGTGATACCGTCCATTTACATAGGAGCGGATGTGTAGAACTTTTGTTGCTTTGTAAGAGGAGAAAACAGGAACTGGACGGAATAAAACCAAGCAACATACAAGGGACCTAAGATCTCCTGGGCCATGCAGAATAAGGGAAGGTACAGCAACCACAGTCCCAAGCCAGACTGTGGGTCATCAAAGTGGCACTTGGGTTGGGGAATTGCCTCTTTAATGACATAAAAGAAATGATGGCAGCAATAGAGCGGTGACAATGATCCCTTACTAGAAGCAGCACAATGTCCATTTCTTGTGTTCGGTATTGTCCGCTGCACTGATGTGAATGAGCCACCGCGCCACCACCGACCCATGGACAGGTGCTATATACGGTTTTGTTTTTCTTTTCAGGGGTAAGAAAGTGCATTTTCCTATCTCTGTAACACAGTCACTGGCTGAAGTGCTGCACTGCTACAATAGGAGGCCCCAAAGCCCCCAACTGCCCTCTTAGTGTAATGTCTCGTGCAGAGCCTATCAGTTTGGGACCCAACAATCCTCCCTGCCCCGATTTGCGGTTCTGCAGCCAGTAGCATGTATGCAGCAGCCATCATCAGCTGCTCCTATTCCCTACAAGGAGAGCGCTGTCCAAGCAGGCACCCTCATCCCGGGCATCCAGGAAGGACACAATGCTGCCAGGATTCTTACGCCAAGACAACAGGTGGCATGGAGGGGTGTAGGGGAGGCAGTATACTTTGTTTTGTGAACTGGCTAAGGGACCTGACAAGTATACGACTACTAAAAATGAAGACAAGTGGTACGTACTTCTCCCGGTCTGCTTTGTACGTGTGAGCGATCTCTGGCACCAGAGGGTCATCTGGGTTGGGGTCACACAGGAGTGAGCAGATGGACAGCAAAACTGGAACAGGAGAAAAACAAAGCTTCATGACATTGTCTATTACATATAATATATATACAGACATTCCTGAATGTAAAACAGAAACAGGATCCCGCACTGCTGACACTTCTAATTTCAGGTCTAATTTAGACCCCTCAAACATTTACATCTGCTGAGGCTGTTTGTTCTGTGCACACATGTGCGGCTGTCACTCATCTCAACGAAAACCAGGAGGAATCTGAAAGTGAATGGGACTCCAAACGCATGTGGATACAGTTTTACAAAAGAAGGAAGAATGCCGGACACAGAAGAGAATACATTTCTCCAGGGCAGCCGCGGCGCGCACACGGCCTCCCCACCAGGGCGGCCACAGCGTGCATACGGCTTCCCCCCCAGGGCGGCCGCGGCACAAACGGCTCCCCCCTCCCCCCCCAGGGCGGCCGTGGCGCGCACACAGCTCTCCCCCTCCCTCCCCCAGGGCGGCCGTGGCGTGCACACAGGCTTCCCCCCCTCCCAGGGCGGCCGAGGCGTGCACACAGCTTTCCCCCCCCCCCACGACGGCTCACAGCACACACACGGCTTTCCCCCCAGGGCAGCCGCGGCACGCACACAGCCTCTCCCGGGGCGGCCGAGGCACACACACAGCCTTCCCCCCAGGGTTGCTATACCTCCCTTCACTGCGCTTCTACACTCTGATCAGCTCCCTCGATCCCATGTTTGACAAAGATCGTACCATCTCAACCGAAATGTCACGTTTTTGGATTGCCTGATAATAAACAGTACGAATATAACTTGCTATTTTGAGGGAAAAAAACAACAACAAAAATGTGATCTTTTTACCACCAAACAGATGTCAGGGATTGTTTGTGGAAGAAAAAAACAGACCGATTTTCCTAAGTGTTTGGACGTATAGAAAAAAATTAAATTTGAAAGTTTCTCCTACCCATTACATTGCTAAAAAAAAAAAAAACAGCATGTGGACGGCAGCAGTGCGCAGTCCTTGATTTTTACAGACCCATAGAGAAGGTGATAGTCAACCTTGATTGAGAATAGGTCAAAAACTAACACCTCCATGTCCGAGCATGGTGCGACTGAATCATAGATAATGGCCCCATCAGTATATATGTATGAACCCCATTTTATGTAGGTTTAGATGTAAGCC
This sequence comes from Allobates femoralis, assembly GCA_033576535.1. NCBI lineage: Eukaryota > Metazoa > Chordata > Amphibia > Anura > Aromobatidae > Allobates > Allobates femoralis. The sequence continues at coordinate 58,913,606 of JARQOC010000004.1, read as the reverse complement.
CAAATGGAGCCAATTTAGGGATAACCGTGACATGAACTCAACCTTAGTGTAAAGAAAAGATGGCTACATCTCCGCACTTGTGCATCAACTCTTCTGCTTGGCTTAAACACCTGCCACAAACCAGCTTATGTTATCCAGTGGTGCATGAACGAGGACACATAAGGGAGGAATGACAGCAATCTTTCAGCACATGTTGTTGCGCATTACATTGCTTGCGGCACCTCCGACTTGCATTATGACGGCTTCAAATACGTTTTATCATGTTATAGTATAGCCCTGATCACAATGGAGAACGACGACAGGTCTAGTGACACAAATTGCAGTGAGACAAGAGACATCAAGCGCAGTAGGGTCTTATGGACAAAGATTAGGTGAAGGGAATACGGACTGCTCACCTAACAGGGCTGTAAACCCACAACTGAGGAATCAAGGAGTCGCAGCTGCTGCAGCACCCTTAGGAGATCCAGCTGTGAAAACATGCAATAGGAGGATGGGAGTGGTAATCTGCGCTGCTGCTGAACAACGAAGATCAAAGGACGTATTGCAGGACATGTGCTTTATTCTCTCTATGTGTTTCAAAGTTGGATTAACCTTTTTATTAGGTGAAACGAACAGCACAGGGTTGCTCCTGATTAAGTTAGTCCAACCTCGAATTATATAGAGAAAGAATAAACTACGTCCTGGAATACGCCCTTGTTCAGCAGCAGCGCAGATCACCACTCCTATCCTCCTACATCACTCGGATATTGCAGTGTCACCTTGCATCCAATTATTTCCTATGGTGTCACTTCGTAGCCTAAATATTTCCAAATTTGTAGGATTTTCGGTTCGCTAGTCTAAGTCGCCTGTGTATGTCACATGACATACACTTCAGGGGATTGCAACTTGCATATGACTCTTCTGCAATTTGTTTTTAAGAGTAAAACCTCAGCTTTACATTAGTCGCGTGACTTCAAGCTGCAGACAACTATAGAAGAGTTTTTGGTGCCACAATGATCTTGTCCATGGCTCCTGGCAGCGCGGTGCTGTACCCTTCTGCTCTTTGAAGTTTGCATATGATCCCTTGGGAACAGCAGTGGACATCAGTATCAAGCTCTGAGAGCAATGTGACTCCTTCACAACCCTCCCAGGTTGAGAGCCTTTCTTCCCTTGTCCTGACTTATTATGGGATATGGGACTTATTTTGGGATAAGACTCGATCTGCGCTTTATTTCTAGTGTATTTTAGTGTTTGGTGTCATGCAATGTTCCTCTGTAGCCTAAGCCAGGTCTGCACTCATATGCACACACAATGTATACATGTCACGTATTGACTGCCTTGCTGTATGGAAGTGCTGCTGCTATGGTTTAAATGAAGCCTTTTTTTCTGTGCTTTACAGGTGGTTACTGCAGGTGTGTGATGGATATGACTTATGCTTAGGTGAGCTGATGGGTGTGTCTGGGCTGGCTGCTCTCCGCCCGTCGGCCACCTTAAATGGGTCGTGTGACATCCATCTTCTGTCGCTGATTCAGTTCATTTCTGGACTGTGACATGTTGTGATCGGATGCTGATCCAGAGCTGCTGCCTTACTCTCCATTGGAAGTTGCTGGGTCCCGTGGTCCGCGGGTGGAGGTAGGGCTTATGCCTAGGGCTTCTCAGGAGTTAGGGACTTAGGTTGGTGGCTCAGACCTCCTCACCTTTACCTGTACCTCCAAGATCAGGGCAAGTCAGGGACCCCAGTATCAGGGTCAGAGCAGGCTCCCCTGATTACCTACGCCAGTTCCCTCCTACTTCTGGGCACCCTGGCCCCCCAGCGTGACAATACACACTGCAATATATGCACACACAATATAACTGACCCTTGGATACGGTCAGAGCTGGTGACCACTGGCTCCTCAGGATGTCCAAGCAAATGCTGCCGTTACTGTTAATGTTAGGGTGATAGATTTTGGTTGTGAATGCCACCTGTTAGAAACAGAAAGAAGAGCATCAGTGACCGGCACCGGAGGAGAATATCGGAGATTATCCGATGTGCAGACTTGTCCATGGCCGTGCCTTCCCCACATGGGTACAGGTATATCCGCGCTTCACTTACCTTTGGGGGCTTGAAGGGATAATCTGTAGGAAAGTGAATAGTGAGGAAGAAAACTCCACCTTGGAAAGGGCTGTCGTTCTGAAAAAATGAGAAGTGGGTCAATGGGGTGAGCAGTGAACAAAGAGGATAATCATTTCCTAAATTAGACATTCACATCCCTAGTTCTGTCATCCTGTAAAAGCTGACCCAGAATAATACATCTACAGAAAATGAATAATCAAACATTTATTACACCATTAATTTGGATGTTAATATTTCTGCTGTCGGATGACCCTCTGCTCAGCTGTAAAGGGAACCTGTTGGGTGATTCTTACCCCATAAACCGGTTGAGCCCTGGGACTCTATATAGCATTGGCTACTAGCCCAGTGATAGGCCCAAATGATAAATAAAGCAGATTAAAGACAGTTCACACCGTGTGCAGTCTGGAGGTGGAGGCTGGTGCCGGCAAATCGAGATCCAATTCTGCCCAATCTGGCCTAAAGGACATCTCCGGAGTCAGGGAAGGTCATCCTGAGCCTTTGTGAAGCCCTGTGCATGTGCTGCTTATATCAAGGTTGGGTGCATGCAATCAAGCCACGGGGTCGCAGCATAGGTCTCCTTGTCTGCAGGACTGCATTATTTTTTTTAGCACAATTAGCCCATTAATGGAGCTAATGAGCGACGCTACAGAGCACAAGAGCAAAAGCGACAGCAGTATGGGGGCAGGTAAGGAGTGAGGGGTCCATATCTAACCTAGTCACTGCTATCACCATTGTAGGAACACTAGCAAAAAAAAAAAAACTCATTACACAAAAATCTTATCTAATCTGACTCCTGAAGAAAAAAGAAATCATCATGGACTTGAGGAACCTTTTAATGAAATCTGAAAGCATGGTGCCAAATAGCTCCATATGGCGGGGAGACGAGAACATTGTATGAGGCATAGGATGCCATTCACATTCACATCCGTGTGCTGGTGTTGGTCACATGGATACATTCACAGCTGTGTGCTGGTGTTGGTCACATGGATATATTCACAGATGTGTGCTGGTGTTGGTCACATGGATACATTCACAGATGTGTGCTGGTGTTGTTCACATGGATACATTCACATTCACAGCCGTGTGCTGGTGTTGGTCACATGGACACATTCACAGCCGAGTGCTGGTGTTGGTCACATGGACACATTCACAGCCGTGTGCTGGTGTTGGTCACATGGACACATTCACAGCCGTGTGCTGGTGTTGGTCACATGGACACATTCACAGCCATGTGCTGGTGTTGGTCACATGGATACATTCACAGATGTGTGCTGGTGTTGGTCACATGGATACATTCACAAATGTGTGCTGGTGTTGGTCACATGGATACATTCACAGCCATGTGCTGGTGTTGGTCACATGGATACATTCACAGATGTGTGCTGGTGTTGGTCACATGTTGGTCACATGGATACATTCACAGATGTGTGCTGGTGTTGGTCACATGGATACATTCACAAATGTGTGCTGGTGTTGGTCACATGGATACATTCACAGCCATGTGCTGGTGTTGGTCACATGGACACATTCACATTCACAGCCGTGTGCTGGTGTTGGTCACATGGACACATTCACATTCACAGCCGTGTGCTGGTGTTGGTCACATGGTTACATTCACATTCACAGCCGTGTGCTGGTGTTGGTCACATGGACACATTCACATTCACAGCCGTGTGCTGGTGTTGGTCACATGGTTACATTCACAGCCGTGTGCTGGTGTTGGTCACATGGTTACATTCACAGCCGTGTGCTGGTGTTGGTCACATGGTTACATTCACAGCCGTGTGCTGGTGTTGGTCACATGGACACATTCACATCCGTGTGCTGGTGTTGGTCACATGGATACATTCACATTCACAGCCGTGTGCTGGTGTTGGTCACATGGACACATTCACAGCCGTGTGCTGGTGTTGGTCACATGTTGGTCACATGGATACATTCACAGATGTGTGCTGGTGTTGGTCACATGAACATATTCACAGCTGTGTGCTGGTGTTGGTCACATGGATACATTCAGAGCCGTGTGCTTGTGTTGGTCACATGGATACATTCACAGCCGTGTGCTGGTGTTGGTCACATTGACACATTCACAGCCGTGTGCTGGTGTTGGTCACATTGACACATTCACAGCCGTGTGCTGGTGTTGGTCACATGAACATATTCACAGCCGTGTGCTGGTGTTGGTCACATGGTTACATTCACAGCCGTGTGCTGGTGTTGGTCACATGGTTACATTCACAGCCGTGTGCTGGTGTTGGTCACATGGATACATTCACAGCCGTGTGCTGGTGTTGGTCACATGGTTACATTCACAGCCGTGTGCTGGTGTTGGTCACATGGTTACATTCACAGCCGTGTGCTGGTGTTGGTCACATGGTTACATTCACAGCCGTGTGCTGGTGTTGGTCACATGGTTACATTCACAGCCGTGTGCTGGTGTTGGTCACATGGACACATTATTGCCTTCGACTGCTTTCACAAGTCCGCAAAAAAAAAAAGTAGAAAAGTGTGACTTTTGGTCGGGTTCATAGACTGTGAATGACTAGGTCTGTGATGTGAACGGGCAGCACACAGATGTCGCACCAGCAAGAATCCCGTTAAAAACCCAGATGTGTGAATTCGGCCTAAGAGGGAACACAAGGTGCCCATAGAAGACCATTTGTTCACTACACAACTCACGGCCCAAACAGCAGCTATAATTGACCCAAAAGGTTAAGAGGATTGATGTTCTGGAGTAATCAGGCTCGGACTACATGACACATCATTAAACCTCAGACAAGTCGGCAACCAAGTCCACCTGTTCAGCGGCCATCACAGATTGTTCCTTACTTTGTATGGAGACCTAAGTCACATGTAACAATTGCTGAGCTGTCACCCACAAGACACAATGTGACCCCACTGACAATTAGATTTGATTTTACAACAGACACCACAATCTTCATGTTTGACATGTCAGAATGTAAATTACAGAAAAACTGACCAGCACAAGGCAAGTGTGAACAGGTGCAAGACGCCATGACTGCACAATATACAAGCAAAAGAATACAGCCGTCTCTGTAAGCGCTAAGATGTATGCAAACACTGAATGTAGGACATTTTAACTGAATTACTGATATACAGAATATACTTATGAAACAAAAAGTACTTGGCTAACAAACTGGTCAATTCATGAGAACCCATCAACCACGACAAGGTGAACACTATGGTAGGACCCTAACCTGTGTATTGTGCAGTCATGGCAGTCTGCACCTGTTCACACTTGCTTTATTCTCTTCAGTGGGGATGGTCAGATTTTGTAGTATACTATTGGAGGGTCGGACTGCCTCGTCTGACCAAGAGCGCCTCCTCCCATCAGCCTAAGGCTGATTTTAATTAGTGTCGGATCTTTTCTGCCCATTAAATTTGTGGGCTTTTAGCCCCCGAGAGACAATTTTGACAAATATTATACTTAGGGTCTTGTCAAGGCCGGTTGGCTCACACACATTGGACATTTGTGTGCCATGTACTTTTATTTTATAAGTACATTCTATATAGTAGTAATGCCATCCTAATGTCAGAGATCAGTCCAAAAGTGCCAGCCCCTATCACTAACCTCAGTGCTGATGATCTGGCCTCCTACTTTATAGAGAAAATATCAGCTCCCGGCCACCAAGCTTCGTTATTCTCATTCCTCCCCACTTCTCATCTGGCTCAATCTTCATACTTGGCCCAGTCACAAGAGATCTTTCTTCCTCTCGTCCTACTACATGCACCACTGACCCCATTCCCTCACACCTACTCCAGTCATCACTACTCACCTAACCACAATCTTCAATCTCCCTCTCTTCTGGTATCTTCCCCTCCTCCTTCAAACACTCTATCATTACTCCATTACTAAGAAAACTTCCCTCGACCCATCCTGCACAAATAACTATAGACCAGTCTCCAATCTCCCCTTCATCTCTAAACTCCTGGAGCGCCTGGTCTACACCCGCCTCACCATTACCTTTTCACTCACATCGCTTCTAGACCATTACAGTCTGGTTTCCACCCCCTTCACTCTAGAGAAATGCCCTCTCCAAAATGACCAATGACCTTCTGACCAGCAAAATAAAATGGTAAACCACTCTCGCTTATTTTCTTGACCTCTCTGCAGCTTTTGACACTGTTGACCACCACCTCTTACTCGCTATGCTCCACTCATTTGGCATAAAGCAGAGGTCGGACCTATGGCTTGGAGCCAGATGTTGCTCTTTTGATTGCGCATCTGGCTTGCAGCCACATCTATGTCCCACCACCACTGTAAGCACTTTCAGGTGCAGCAGCTCGGTGCCAATTACGATAGCCAGCAGCTAAACCCAATCAGAGGCCATCAGAGGCAGGCCAATCAGTGCAGTGAAGTCACAGGTGGGAATCTAATTGGCCAGTATCGTGATTGGGTTCCAGCACCTATGCCGCACTGGCCAGCAGGGACAGAGCTGTGAGCGGCACCTGGAACACCGTACAGCATGTAGGGATCGTGAGTATATATGTGTGTGTTGTTTTTTTTGCATGCACTGCGGCACCATGGTGGGGAAGCAAAGGGCTACATAGGGATAATAGGGTAGTGCATGGGGAAGATGGGGGTATTGCAAGGGGATGAGATGGAGGATGATGGCATGGATGATGGAGGTACTGCAAGGGGAATGATTGGGGGATATACTGCAAGGGGATGATGGGGGTACTGCATGGGGGTATGCAAGTGGGGGTACTGCATGGGGATGATGGGGGTACTGCATGGGGATGATGGGGGTACTGCATGGGTGGATGGGGGTACTGCAAGGGGATGATGGGGGTACTGCATGAGAGGATGATGGGGGAAAACTGCTTGGGGGTGGGGGTGATGGATGATGGGGTACTGCATGGGGATGATGGGGGTACTCATGGGATGATGGGACTGCATGGTTTGATGGGGTAGTGCATGAGGATGATGGGGGTAACTGCAAGGGGATGATGGGGGTACATACTGCATGAGGATGATGGGGGTACTGCAAGGGGATGATGGGGTACTGCAGGGGATGATGGGGGTACATTCTGCAAGGGGATGATGGGGGTAGTGCTTGGTGAGTGATGTTAGTACGTACTGCAAGGGGATGATGGGGGTACTTTATTCATCATTGGTTAGCAACAGCATAACTACGTTATTAAAAAGAATTCAGGGACTTGTACTTTAAAAGTGCTGGTCCTACATAAAATGCACACATTAGTACTTGTATTTAGTTTTAAAGTTAAAAAACCATTAAAAATAAAAAAGTTTTATAAATGAAACTGACCTCTTACTATATCTTTTTCTTATACTGTTTTAAGATGTAAGTGATTGGTAAATGTGGTTTACATTTGTTTGTATTGGATATACCAGAAATTATTAATAAAAACAGATTTGACAAAAAAAAAAAAAAAATTTTTTAAATGTAAACATATTGTCACGGCTCTCACAGAATTTTAAAATATGTCGCGATCATGACCTCTCAGCAAAAAGATTCCTGACCCCTGGCATAAAGGATACCGCTCTCTCCTGGTTCTCTCCCATCTTTCTGACCTCTCCTATCACTCGCTGGCTCCACTTCTCACTAGTGAGGTGCCCCAGGGTTCAGTCTTTGGCCCTCTCCTGTCTCTACACGGCCCCTATTGGACAGACCATCAGCAAATATGGCTTCAAGAACCAGGTTTATGCTGATGACACACAACTATACACTTCGTCCCCTGACCTTACCCCCACTGTACTAAAGAACATCAGAGACTGTCTAACCGCAGTTTCCAATATCATATCGCTCTCTATCCAAAACTCAATTTTTACAAAACTGAACTTATTCTGCTCCTCCATCCACTATCCTCCCTAAATCTGCCATCTCCTAACTAGCAGCAGGCTCGCTGTCTGGGTGTTGTTTGATGCTGATCTTTCCTTCACCCCTACATGCAATCTCTCGCCCGCTCTTGCCACTTGCACTTTAAGGACATCTCTAGAATCCATCTCTCTCTCACCATAGAAACAACAAAAACACTCAGTGGCCCTGATCCATTCCCGCCTTGAATATTGTAACTCTCTATTAATTGGCCTCCCCTCACTAGACTTTCCCCTCTCTAGTCCATCCTTAATGTAGCAGCCAGAATCACCTACCTGGCTAATCGTTACTCAGACACTTCAGCTCTATGCCAGTCACTGCACTGGCTGCCTATACACTATAGGATCCAATTCAAATGCTTTTTCTCACCCACAAAGCTCTTCACGGTGCAGCCCTTCCCTACCTCTCCACCATCATTCTTTGTTTATCACCCTACCCATCCTCTTCGCTCCGCAAGAGACTTTCAACTAACATCTGCACTAATCCGAACCTTCCACTCTCGGCTGGCAAGACTTCTCAGCTGCACCAGTCCTCTGGAATGCTCTACCCCAAGAAATTAAGACTATCCACAACTTACAGTTGTAGGCACTTCCTAGAAACACATCTTTTAGAGTAGTCCATCAGTTTCTCTAATTGAAGTCCTTTACATACAGCCCATTCACTATTTCTGTGAACATAACTCTCCATCGCACCCCAAAGATTGGCTGCTGACAGCTCATGCAGCTTTATCTATTCCCCATTTCTTCAAGATGCTGGACCATCGTTGTAAATAAGCACTTGTCCTATGCCACCCTCACCTCATTGTAGATTATAAACTCTTATAAACAGGGTCGTCATTTTTGCTTTAATTATTGTATTTTTTTATAACGGTTACCTATGACTGTTTGTATATGAACCTCTGAATTGTAAATCGCTGCAGAATATGTTGGTGCTATATAAAGTTTATCATATATTGAATGTTTGCATCCATCTTAAATGAACAATTATTCACTTTTTTTTTTTAAATGAATTTGGATAAAAGGAAAAGGGAGAACCATGCAGAGATCAATGCTGGCCATACACCCAGGTTCCACCCAGGTGGGGTGTATAGCCGGAGATAACTAATGATGTGTTGAGCTGCACATGCCAATTCATGAGGCGGTCATCGTCTATGTTCACACCGGCTGTGTGCCATTAGGCACAATTATAGCGAGCACTGCTCTTCTGCAAAATTCGGACACCATTTGCAAGCTGTGACTTTATCTATGTGGGATTCATCGCCGTGTGCACTGCCCCGCTATCTTTCATTAGTCCCGGGTGCCCCAATGTCGGCCCTCTGCACAGTCACCTCCATGCACTATTACGAATCCTGACAACTCATGACCTGCAGAACCCTAACACCGAAGTCCACCACCTTTATCCCCGGTCACACACCCCAGTGTCAAAATTAAGACCCCAAAGACCAAACGGCACCAGTGCAGCATGATGTTGCAGACCTCGGTGACGCCCCAGTCCGGTGTTACACCCAACATTCTGTGGGAGTTCTCTGCCCCTGGCCCAAGAGGTGACGCAGCAGTTCATACACAGATACAGGAGTGGTGCACACATTGCGGGACGAGATACTTACAGGGCCCATGATAGTCGCCTGCCAGTGAAACACTGAAATACAGAGAGACACAACTTGGGGGATATTTCATGAAAGATACGCTGCACTGATAATGAGATGTGTATGGGGAAGAGAACTGAGGGATAGGGATGTAGTGTACGCAAGATAGAGAAGGGGATCATTGTGCTGAATCCACCCGACTTGTAAAACTGTGCTGCAATGCACTACATCAAATACTAGGTGCTCTATACAGTAATACTGATCATATATCATATGTGTATTTTGGGAGACATGATAGGTGAACTACTGGCAGTATACATATTGTATGACTGTAATCTGGGAGATATGAAGCATGATAGGTGCATTATACTTATTATGTGTATTCTGAAAGGTATGAGGGGATAGATTCATTATATGGCAGTATACTATTGTATTGTATTGTGAGGAGGTTGAAGCATGTTAGGTGCATTATATGGCAGTATACATATTGTATACCTGTATTCTGAGAGGTGTGAAGCATGTTAGGTGCATTTTTGACAGAATACATATTGTATAATGTATTCTGGGAGATATGAAGATGAAGAGCATTATATGGCAAGTAACATATTGTATATGTTATTCTGAGATATGTGTAGCATGTAGGTGCATTATATGGCAGTATACATATTGTACTACCTGTATTCTGAGGGATATGAAGATGTATAAGTGCATTATATCATACTTTTTCGTGTATTCTGTGGAGGTGTGAGCATGATAGGTCACTATGGACAGAATAATTTTAATTATTTATTTTAACATAATTTTTTATGTAGTGTAATCTGGTAGATGAATCATGTATGTCTGACAATTGTTTGTGTGTATTCTAGGGAGATATGAAGCAGAATAGGTTCACTATATGGCAGTATATACATATTTTTTATGGTATTCTGGAGATGAAGCATGATTAGGGCACTAATAAAGGCAATATGCACATATTGTATGGTATTGGAATCTGAGAGATTAGCACATAAAGCATATGATATGATATGAGGATAGAAGTGCACTATACATACTGATCATGTGTATTTTGAGAGGTATGATAGGTTCACTATATGGCAGCATACATATTGTATGTATATAGCGGTAGATATGAGGCACGATAGTTGCACAATACTGCAGTATATGTATTACGGAAGACATCATGTATAAGAGGTGACCTCCATGCTAGTATTATATTGTGGGACTGATGACGTGTAATCATCTTACGGATGTGAACCTTAGCAATAGTCACGTCTACTATACCACACTGCAGTACGTACAATCTTCTCCAACCGGACCGGCAGAGCACTGAGCTGGAGGATCCCTCTGCAAGTCCATCAGTTCCTGCAACAAGACCCGGAAAAATTATTAAAAAAACAAAAACCTTCTGTGTAGGTTCATTAGACGCACAATTATGTAGCCTTTCAAGCACAATCTATTCAGAAAAAACATTAGGCAGGAAACATTAGATTCTAGAATTATATGAATCTTTATTAATTCATCCCGCCTTGTGTTTTCATTGTGTCCAAAGCGCTGCCTGGTACAGTACATGCACAGTGGATTTATAGAAATAACATGACAGCTTCCCGAGCCGCAGCGTGGCAATGTATGCTCGTCAGCGGGAAAACACTGCATAAATACTGAGCACCCAGAATCCTGTACGTGAGCAAGGGTGACGCGCTCTACCGCAGGGAACACTCACATCTCTGCAGGAGAAAACATGCTGCGTCCAGAGCACAAGTATTCCTCTTACTCCAAGATGACTAAGGGAAATACTAGGAATACTGTGAAAATTATATACATATGTTTTTAAAAGGAAAATTCTAATGAAGGAGAACTCTCCACCTCTCGTGGTCGCCTGTTCCCCTCGTTGATCACCCTCACTGTCAAAAAGGTTTTTGTAATATCTAATCCGTGTCACCTCCCATTCAGTTTCACCCCATTGTGCAAATGAGAATAAAGCTGATCCCTCTACAGCAGTGGTGGGGAACTCCAGGCCTTGAGGGCCACCAGCAGGTCAGGTTTTCAGGATTTCCTTAGCACTGCACAGGGGTTGGAATCCTCACAAGTGCAATACTAAGGAGATCCTGAAAACCTGCACTGTTGGTGGCCCTTGAGGCCTGGAGTTCCCCAGCCCTGCTCTACTAGTGTGACAGCCCTTGAGATATTTGTAGACATGTATTAAGTCTCCTCTTAGTCTTCTTTTTAGCAAACCAAACATTCCCAGATCCTGTAACCGTTTCTTATAGGACATGGTTTGCAGACCGGTCATTATTCTGGTCGCTCTCCTCTGAACTTGCGCCAGTTTGTTGATGTCTTCATTACAATGTGGTGCCCAGAACTGGACACAGAATCCAGATGAAGTCTGACCATAGAGTAATAGAGGGGGATAATGACTTCATGTGATCTATTCGAGACTGTATATTTCTGTTAAAGGAAAATGGTCAGGTCAAAAATCCATATGTAACTGCTATCATCTTCTAATTCCTCCCTCTATACTCTATTTATGTATTTCTTTTATTTAGATTTCCTTCCTATCTTCTGTAAACTTCAAATAAAGACATTCATTTAATCTGTCAATCACAGTGAATAATCCACTTAGTTCTCTGCTGACCGCTCCCCATAAGCATGAATATGCATGTCACATACTCACACCACATCATTGCACAGGAGATCACTGGGGAAGGGGGGGCTATATTCACCTCTCTGAGTCTGCAGCCAAGAAAGAGGTGAAATACTACACAGAAACCTGTCACAGCAGAATATCTGCTTAAAGAAACAGATGGAGTCTAGATAAGGCGGATCTGTAATAGCTCTCTCCCTTGTCCTCATCAGAACAGAAGCTCCTGTGAGACCTGACACTGCACTATTAGCAAAGGGAGGAAGGAGGAGAAAGCTGCTTAAAGGGAGTGCATAATTACATGACAGTTAATACAGCAGCCGAACTATTCCGGTTTGCTTATAATGGAGAGGACTAATCCAGGGGCTCTCTGCAGGGTATGAAGATGCTGATACATGGAAACTACAAACAGTACAATAATCATTTTACATGTTTTTAAAAGGTCTGCTCAGGGCCTATTCAAGGGTAATATTAGTATCATACTGAAAAATTACCTGACAGTGTCCCTTTAATACATCCCAGGATTGTGTTTGCCTTTCTTGCTGCTGCATCACACTGTTGACTCATGTTCAGTCTGTGATCTATTAGTTTATAAAGAATTGTGATGTAAATGCTTTGAGAAAAGTTGCAAAATGTTGCAGCTTTTGGCATTTTCACCAGTTTTTCTTTGCTCCAAGAAAATGGGTGGAAGTGGGGCGAGATGCCATGGCTCATCCAATCCTGTGACATTCCTTAGGCCAAAAATCTCACTCCAGCACCTGATTGATATGAGACATCCGGCCGAGCGCACAACAGTCAGACGCTCCAGATTCAAAGAGGCGCGCACTTTTTATGAATAAGGAACGTCTGACTCCAGCAGGTTCCCTCATCAAGAACAGCGAGAACAACTCCAATCTCGATGAATCAGGCCGACAGTATTTTATGCATAAAAATAAAAGATGAATGAAGATGCATAAACTTGGTATCGCCATGATATAAAGCTAGCATGCTAATAAAAAAAAAGTGTAAAATGTCAAAATGTGGAAAACAGAACAGTGTTTTTCCCCCCAATTTCTTGCCATAAAGAGTTAATAAATGTAAAGCTCGTATGTACTCCAAGACAGTGCCACCGACAGCAAAACTCACCCTGCAAAACAACCTTCATACAGTTACATCGAAGAAATGATGGCTCCTGGAATGCAACGACGCAAAAAACATAATTGTGGGACATTAACCCCTTCACTCCAGGCAAGTTCCCCTCCCTTCTTCCAAAAGCCATAACTTTTTTATTGTTCAGTCAATAGAGACATAGGAGGGCTTGTTTTTTTTGCGGGACGAGTTGTACTTTTTAGTAACATCATTTATTTTACTATATAAAATTCCAAGTGAGGTGAAATTGCAAAACCATGATCACTATATGGTACAAGTGATGTGTTGGTATGATGCCTTGAGTCGGTATGAGATCATAGATACCAAACATGTTACTTTTACTGTTATCTAAGCGGTAAAAAACAAAAAAACACTTTTTGCGCCATTTTCCGCACCCTGCAGCTTTCTCACTTTTCAGGATCTGGGGCTGTGTGTGACGGCTTATTTTTTGTGTCTTGGGCCGAGATTTCTAATTCTACTATATTTGGGTAGATGCCAGCAGGGAACAACATGATCCCCACCGCGATCCAAAGGATTAACAGTTTCGGGTGGACCACTGATCCGATTGATGCTGTTAGCTGCAGATGTCGGCTGATCAGATCAGCTGACGTGTGGGGGAGGATGCAAGCTCTGCATATGAGCTCACATCAGAGGGAGCAGGTTTTTGCTATTTAAGCCGAGGACAGCATTCTGTAAGGGTTAAAAAACAAATAGCAACTATACTTCTCTTATCTGTGTCCCTGATATTATTTACATAAACTAAAGGCCTTATTACCCTGTAATAATATATTACAGGTCTACCCACGCACAGGGCAGTCTGGCACGCCCCCTGCAGATTGAAAACCTCTCAGTAAATGCCCAATCTGTATAAAGAGCCTGGTGTGGGCAGGGGCAGCTCTTCCAGCTCTGCTGTGTGGTTAAAAGTAAATACTTTGATTGTGTGAGAACAGCAGCCGGTAATCTATGTGATACCTCATTGGATTCAGAATCTCTTTGCCTACATTAAGTTGCTGTAAGAGGAGGTAGCAAAAACCTGTTGACAGATTCCCTTTAAAGCCAAAGTAGTCCAGGCTGCTAGGGCAAGGGTGGGGAACCTCAGGCCCCAGGGACGCATGCGGCCCTCAATTACCTTTTCTGCAGCCCCTAAGCAGATTCCTGGGGACTGCAGTTCTCAGGCTGGCAGACACATTTTGCCAACTTCCTGCCCTTTAAATCCAGCTCCCCAGTGATGTCTATGTTCCAGCCTCAGCCTCCACAGTGACGTATCTGCCCCCAGCCTCTGCTGTGATGTCTATGCCCCAGCCTACCCATTGACATATCTGCTCCTAGCCTCTCCTGTGATGTCTATGCCCAGCTTCCCAGTGACGTATATGCCTCCAGCTGTCCTGTGATGTTATAGCTCTAGCAAACCTGGAAAAGCAGTTGTAAAGCAACATGATCAATATCACCTAACATCATAGCCACGCCAAAGAGAAGCCACTCCTGCCACCACAGTGGGGGTGAGTTGATTGTTTAACCAAATATAATGAGCAATTTTCAAGTCAATAATTTTGTGCGGCCCCCGAAGTACGGTAGAAAGTTCCAAATGGACCCGGCAGAAAAAGGTTCCCCACCCCTGCGCTAGGGGGATGGAGCCTTGTCACGTCTCCTTCCACCTAATAAAATAGGAGGCCAGATTCATCATTTGTAATTACTTAGAATATTTTTTTTGGAGGGGGTAGTGTGTGTGTTATATCCATTGACATTTTTTTGTGCCATATTCTTCAAAGTGGAGCACGTGGTTCATGAATTTGGCACAAAGTCAAAAATGCTCTTTACGTTCAGCCTGCAAAGACCAAAAAAGTTGCGCGTTTATTTAAATAGGCAACAACCAAACCTTTGTTAAGGTTCACGTTTCAAGAATCTACCCAAGACCATGTGCACACAATGAGTATTTGGTGAGTTTTTTGCCGCAGTGTTTGTAGCCAAACCCAAGAGTGGAACAATCAGAGGAAAAGTATAATAGAAACACGTCACCACTTCTGTATTTATCACCCACTCCTGGTTTTGGCTACAAATACTTATGGGAAAAAAACTCAAATACTCAACGTGTGCACGTGGCCTAAAACAGGTAAAGAAAGGAAAGGTCACTCAAAAAGTATAGAGAATAAGGTGCAAATACTAAAGCTACTAATATGGGAGGAAATTACTCCAAACAAGTAGCAATGATACTAAGGTCGAAGGATATAGCATTATGGACAAAGGACTGGGGGACCATCTGTACTGACCCACATTAAACTATTTCAGCAGGGACCTGAAGGATAAATAATAGGGAAGGGGTGTGGATTGAAGTGGTGCAGCTCAGGATCACCTGGGACGGTACTGCAAGTCCTTTTCTACATGAAGGATAACTTGCTGGTGGGTGAAAGAGAATCTGTCAGTATAATTTTGTAAAGTTAAGATATGGCTGTAATGGAGCTGAAATACCGATTAAATGGATACATTTGGTGAAGAAATCTGCCTTGTGGTTTTTCTTTAATCACAATTTGAAGTTTTCTGCTAATCAGATTTGGGTGCACAGGGGCCGGACTACACACTGGGTCTCCTCCTCCCTGTCTAATTGCCTGGCCACGCTACTCTGTGAACATCCTGCCTCCTCTAAGAAATCTCAGCAGTAACTTGTGATTCACAATCCAGAGGTAGCAGAGCAGCCGGGGAATCACAGACCGGGAGGAGGAGACCCAGTGTGCAGTCCGGCCCCTGTGCACCCAAATCTGATTAGCAGAAAACTTCAAATGGTGATTAAAGAAGAACCACAAAGCACGTTTCTTCACCAAATATATCAATATAATCTGTATCACAGCCATGTCTTTACTTTACATTACAAAATAGCGTTGACAGGTTCTCATTTACTCCGTATTCGGGTGCATTCTTATAATCAGGAAACGCAGCATTTTGGATGCAGCCTATTGCCGTTGTACAGTACCAGCACAGTGGATGATTTCTAGAAATCCCACACCCACTGTGCTTCTCCCCTCCGCAGCGTTATGTCACCTGGGGTGCGGGTTGCCGAACTCCCGAAGCTCCGCATCATGTTTAATTATTGATGTGGAGTCGGAAGCAATCTCCTGTGGGTAAATGCAGGGAGAAGCTACCCTGAAGCCAACACAGATCGCGGGCACAGGGCGGCTGCGGTCTCTCTGTGCTCACCCGCTACTTCCCTCAGATCCAGAGGTCCTGCGTCCAAGACATACTGCCTACGTATAGGGAGCACATACCATTAGGGTATGTGCGCATAACACCTTTGTGAGGCAGTTCCCGCCTGAAAAAGTGCTCAATAAATAATAGACATATACACAGTGGAGTCAGTTACTTTGGTAACTTTTAAGCCGTCGCTATCTTCTGCAACGAGAATGAAAGAAAAACACTGCAAAAAAAAAAAAATATGAATAAGGCAATAAAGACTGCTTCTGGAAAAACACAGCCGGTGTCTCCTGAGGCATCTTCCTATAGCAAAAACGATGTGTTTACACATACTGTTACTAACATATCCTGAATAGTTAAAGGGAATCTGTCAGCAGAATTTTACACCTCTAGCTATTTATAAGCACATGAAGCTCTTTCAAAGAGAAGTCCAAATGCCAGATGCATGCAAATGAGGCTGATAGGCTATGGTACATCTGAAGCCTCTGTCACTCCAGCTCTATTGTCCGCCTAGAGCTGCCACCTCCTCCTCCTTCCTGACTGATAGCTCCTTTGCCTCAAGTCCATCACTGAGGCCGTCATTCACACAGGATGAAGTGGTGGACTAGAGCTGGAGTGACGGGGGCTTCAGATCTACAAATAGCTCACCAGCCACATATCAATTTAATATCGATTTCTCAGTAATGGAAGAACAGACTTGTCATGTAAAGGTATTGCTGAACTTATCTTTAAAATACGTAGCTACAAGCACATTTAAATAGTTGGGTGGGTGAAATCCTGCTGACAGATTCCCTTTAAAATGGTTTTCTCTGGTCACCTTCCACGACAGCATAGGAGGTTGCCTCTCCACACCCAAATAGGGACAGGAAGCACAAGAGACGTTAAAAGGACCCTCCCACCTCCCTTTAGCCAGTGTCTTTCCTGTCCCCATGGGGCATGGAGAGGTTTTTCTATGCAGCGTGGCTGGCGACCGTGGCATATCTTTTTTTGTTTTTTTCCACCAGCCGGGCAGCGTTGCTGCTGCTGCCCATCTCCCTTGGGTGGCGGGACCATTTCCTGGCCCTATTGGCCTCCCTGTGGGGCAATGCAGGCTGGGAATCCCTGGCCGACGGCCTCCCTGAGCTTGCTGGCCTCCTCCTGCTCGTGTGCTGTCCCACGTGACGTCGATGGGCAGAACGTCCGGGTCATGTGTCTGTCTATGGAGCACGGTGTTCTGGATTCCAGCAGGGACAGCATTGCAGGGCACGCTCACGCTACTGGTGGCCTGTCTGGGGCCCTGAGTGGGAGAAGGGGACACACACACCTGCGCTGAAGGCGGCTTATAAGATAAAAGCCGTCCAGAAGACATCTGAAGGGTAAGCTCACAGTCCCTGATGAGAATGGCTGATTTGTCAACCCCTGCGTCTGCAGAGCCCAGTGCTGCACCAGCCACAGTGAGTCTGAGGTGGGGGTTCTCTATGCCCATAGTCTCAGGCTGATATTGATGGCACCGTTGTCACCTTTCTTTCAGGGAGACAAGGCTGCCACTAAGAAAACCACAGGGATATCCCCTAAATGTCCCATTTGTACAAAAAAACTCCCTCAATAAGTGATAAGAAACTGTCAGGGGTGCATAGACAAGATTGTCAGGGCTGAACATCCTTCCTTGTGGACGAATTACGCTCTAAGGTGTATCAGGAAATCAGGCCTCCTAGCCTTCCTAAAACCTGCCGCCCCTGTACCTGGCCCTCCTTCCCCTAATAAAAGGAAGCTCCAGGCAGACCCTTCAGACTCTGAGGAACAACAATTGTTTCAGACTCTGATAAGATAAATGTCGCCTCATCTTCCAGGCGGGGCGGGTGGGGTTTGGGGGGGGGGGCGTGGGAGAGTTAGAAAATAACCCATTTTCCTCAGAGGATGTGGGTGAGCCTATTAGTGCTGTTCGTAGCTCTATGGGACTGGAAGAGGAACAAGTCCTCCATACGGTCCAGGATGAAATGTTTGCGGGGCTGAAGTCATTGAAACAAGTCGGCTTCCCAGTCCACACAAACATACAGAACCTCGTTACACAGGAATGGGAATTCCTAGAAAAGAGGTTCAAAAGTGATCTAAAAAAAACAGATTCCCCTGGAGGAGAACATGTTTGATTGGAACGTTATTAGGGTGGATGTGAAGGTGACCGAGTAGCTAAAAAAACTGCACTCCCCTTCGAAGGATACATCCCAGCTCAAAGATCAGATAGATCAGAAGATCGAAGGTTTAATGAAAAAAATCCAGGGAGGCACCTTCCTCTCCACCTGCATCTCTAAATCCCGCTCAGGTGGTTGGATAAGTTTGAAAGCCATATCTCTCAGGTAACCCCTAGGAAAGGAGTTGTTGGACTCCCTGCCCTTGCTTAAAAAAGCTACCAGTTTCCTGGCTAATGCATCTGCAGAGTCAGTTCATATGGCTGCAAGAACCTCAGTATTGTCCAACTCTGCCAGATGTGCCCTTTGGCTAAAAATGTGGAGTGGGGACTCCACATTCAAAATGAAGCTTTGCTGTATACCCTTTAAAGGAGAGTTGGACCAGCTCTTGACGATATATTGGAAAAGGAGACGGACAAGCCCTTCCAGAGCAAAAGCCCGCCAAAAAACGCTTTTTTTGTCCCTCACTGCCTCAGGCATCCAAGGCCAAGAGCAAAGGAAAGACGGGTAGATGGAGTTATCCATTGGGCAAGGGAAAGAACATCCTTGTCCCTTCCCAACAACAGTAGAAGGACAAACAGTGACTTGGATCTGGTGGGGGATGGCTCTAAGGGTACCGTCAGACCAGGACACCTCGCCGGAGATATCGCCAGCGATGCACGAAAGAGCGCACAATTTTTGGCGCCCCGCCAGCGTCGCAGTCGCGTGTTACAGGCGGTCATCACTGCTGTGGTGTTTACAAACCCCAGCGGCGATCCTGCAACATAGGAGCCTATGACTCCCATCGCCTGTAACATCGGCGATCGCCATGTTACATGGGGTGATGTGTACACATCGCCCCAGAGTGCTCGCCTGGTTTCAGAGCAGTGCTGGGAACAGTGACCATCAGAGCGATATTTCCCCTCATTATCGCCCCTTTACACTAGGTGACGCAGCGGCGCTGTCGCCGGCGATAGGCCACGCCCCTGCGTCGCCTATATAATCGATGGCGATGTGTCCTGGTGTGACGGTACCCTAACTTTTTACCCCACTGGCGGAATATCACCAAGTGCCAATGGGTCCTCAAAGTCATCTCAGAGGGCCTGCACATAGAGTTCGAGTCCCCTCCTACCACTGGGCCTCAGGAACACTGCCCTGCCTTCAGGGAGCCCAGGATCTTCTGTATACCAATGTACAGGACTTCTTGCATTCAAAAGTAATCTCTCCAGTGGCGAAGGAAGAAAAGGGAAACTCATTACTCCTGACTTTTCTTGGTCGAAAAACCATCTGGAGACTCCCGTATCATCAATCTGAAACGCCTAAGCCAACACGTCAGATACCTCAGGTTCAAGATGGAATCAATAAAATTTGCGATTCCATTGATAGGGCATCATTACCAGATGGCCACTATAGACTTAGAAAACGTCTACTTCCATGTAGCCAGCCATCATCGGCACAGGAAATTCCTAAAATTTGCAATTCTTCACAACGGTACAGTCCAACAATATCAGTTCAATATGCTCCCTTTCGAATCTCCTCTGCTCCAAGGGTGCTCTCAAAAATTAGGTCAGAGGTAGTTGCCTTCCTAAGAACACAAGGCATCTGTCCAATACCATATTTGGATGACCTTCTCAACACTCCTTCGGCTCAGACCCTCAGGAGCCATGTAAAAACATCACACACTTCAGTCCTTGGGCTGGATTCCAAATCTGAAGTAATCTCAGCTCTAGCCTTCGCCTACAAGGAGATTCCTCGGGGTGATGTTGGACTCAGACAAGCAGATGTCATTCCTCCCAAAGGATCAAAATTGACCCCTATTTCAAAGATCTCAACACTAAGGATGCAGAGTGCCTCCACCCTTCGCACAGCTATGAGCACCCTGTGCTCAATGACGACCTGCGTACCTTCAGTTTTGTGGGCCCAGGCTCACTCCCGCTGTCTTCAGGATCATGTCCTGTCAAATTGGAACAGGCATCCTACTTCACTGAACAAAAGATTTCACCCATCAAGTCGGGGTAGTGGTGGTTAAACCCCAGCAATCTGCTCAGGGTAGTTGCCTGGTCTCAGACGCCTCGTTACTCTGACCATATATGCCAGCAAAAAAGGCTGGGGTACCATGGTGTCCAGGACTCCGATCCAGGGTGTCTGGAGTCAGTGAGGTAGTTCCCAGTCTTCCAACTACAGGGAGTTGAAAGCAGTAGAAGAAGCCGTCCTGGCGCCTCAGAATCTGGTCAGGAACTCACACGTTATTGTTTATTCAGACAATGTCACTCTGGTGGCACATCTCCACCATCAAGGCAGTACGAGGTCCAACAACCTGAAGTCCATCTCGAATCAGATCTTCTGCTGGGCCGAACAGTTTATTTTATCCCTGTCTGCAGTCCACTTAAAAGGAATCTCAAATCTTCAAGCAGACTTCTTGAGCCATCAAGATGTTCACCCAGGGGAGTGGAGCCAGGATCAAGCGGTCTTCTGCACACTGGTGGCAAGATGGGGTCCCCCGGAGATCGACCTATTTGCCTCAAATTGAAACACAAAGGTCAGAACATTCTTCTCCCTGAATCCAAGGGACGACTCGGTAGGGGTGGACGCCTTCTCCCACACTTGGAGCTTTCATCTGGCCTAATCCTTCCTGCCAATTCCTCTTCTGGCATAAACTCTGAAGATCAGAGACGACAGAGTTCCAACCATCCTTGTTGCTCCACTATGACCAAAGAGGACTTGGTTCAACTTGATCATTGCTCTCAAAGCCGACGGCCCAGTCCCTCTGGGCCAAGACCCAAATCTACTGTCCCAGGGGCCCCTGTTCCATCTGGATCCTCAGAATCTCAAATTAGCTGCCAGGCTTCTGAAGCCCAAATACTGAAGGCCCATGACCTTCCTGAGAAGGTTATTGGAACCTTGCAAAAAAGTAGGAAGCCAGTCATCAACTCTATTTACAACAAGATCTGGAAGAGATTCTCCTCCTGGTGCAGACCCAATCTGCCTGATCCATTCCAGCCTAATATATTTCAGATTCTGAACTTACAGTGGGGACTGGATTAGGGCCTCAAGCCCAGCACTTTGAAGGTTCAGGTCTCAGCCCTCAGTTCAGTTTTTGACGTGGATCTGGCCAAACACCGCTGGATCAAACGTTTCATGGTGTCTGCTAATAGACTTTGCCTGAGACAGTGGGTTATTACACCCTCCTGGGACTTGAATGTGGTCCTTACTGGGCTCTCACGTACTCTCTATGAGCTCCTTTCATCTTGTAGCATACGTTCTCTCAGTAAACAGCATTTCTTGTCGCTATCACATCAGCAAGAATTGGAAAGCTGCCAGCCCTGTCCATTAGGGAACCCTACTTGACAATTTGTGATGACAGCTTAGCCCTTCACCTGGATCCTTCATTTCTTCCCAAAGTTGTCTCTGATTTTCAGCATTCTCAGACTATCCTTCTACCTTCCTTCTGTCCAAATCCAAAAACATCGAAGGAAGAGAAATTCCATTTTCTAGACGTCTAGACGATCTAGACCTGACTGCACCTTGGAGAATTGATTACAATCTGTTCATCCAAACATTTGGACGCAACAAGGGCAGAAAAGCACGATCGCTAATTGGATTAAGAAAGCCATTACTGAAGCCTACCTATGTCAAAGGGTCATCACATATCAAGTGATCCAAATATGATTTTTTTTTTTTTTTTTTACCTGACGTCTATAAATTTAAAAAACAAAAAATTTCTATATGAAGTACAACTTTA
This sequence comes from Allobates femoralis, assembly GCA_033576535.1. Lineage (NCBI taxonomy): Eukaryota > Metazoa > Chordata > Amphibia > Anura > Aromobatidae > Allobates > Allobates femoralis. The sequence goes on along the minus strand of JARQOC010000004.1, from coordinate 58,891,230 downwards.
GTTAATTACAAATTAAAAGTTGGGATTTTTTTTCTTCATTAGTTAATTTTTTACAGACTTTTAAAGCTGGACATTACTCCTCTACAAACTCCACCAAACCAAAAAGGTCTACACAGACTGTATAATGACCATCCATGTAAGCTTAGTCCTATGCCCCACTTCCTCAAGATGCCTGGACCATCAGTGCAATAAGCCCTGTATTTTGTGCAACCCCTATCCCGTTGTAGATTGTAAGCTCTTTTGAGCAGGGTCACCTTCATTTCTTGCTTTATTTATTGTATTTTCTTTTTTACATTCATTCTATGCCTATTGATTTGTATCCAATTATTGTACTGTATTTGTTCTCTACTGTAATTACTTACTGTATTATATTTTCTGTACTCTAACCCTACATTGTAAAGCGCTGCGAAATAGGTTGGCGCTATATAAATAAAGCATTATTATTATTATTATTATTATTATTTTAAAAAAGAGCAAATTTTGGCCTAGTATGGCTTTACATTTTCTATCTCGGGCTAGAATTAAGATAAAGAGGTGGGAGAGGCATCATTTTTCTCAGAACGGTTTCAGCTTTCATTTGATATGTCACAAGGCTATGTGTCTTTACATTTTGTTTTGAAGAAATCAAATTCAAAATTTTGATGTGCAATTGTGAAAAAAAATTTTTAAAACTGTTTAAAAAAAAAATGTGTGTGTGTTACTTGTGTTCTTGGTTATATTTGTACAGAGATTCAACTTGGGACCTATCAAATTTATACATGTTTTTTATTTTATGTTTGTGTGAGTTTCTCCCTTTTTTCCTTTTCCCAGTATCATGAACTCTTCACTTCTGCTATGGGTGGATTTACATTTATCTTTAAACTGCAGAATGATCTCTGAATCAGTGTCCTTTTTTTCCCTTCGCCTTCTCCTGTTTCACCCTCCAGCTCAAGGGTCATTTTTGTAAATCTTTTTAATTTTTTTTGCCAATAACCTGGATAATGGATTCTTAAATTTTCATGATTGCGTTGATAGATGGATTTATATGAAACATCCAATTTTGGAGCGGCCTAAGATTTTTTTCTTGTTGTGTGTCTGTTTTTTTTTAAAGAGATTGTAACAGCATATATGATAAAATACTGTTCCTTGAGAAGTAGCAGCCATTGCTGTGTGAGCAAAATAGAGTTAATATTAAAATAAAAATAAAGTTTTACAGTACGCTTGAGATATAACTTATTATAAAATGAGTTTTAGGGCTAGCGCATACGCAGCTTTTTCTGTCTGCGGATAAACGCTGCAGTTTTGGCAGCTTTTTTCTACCGAGTTTTTACCACATCTGCATTAGTTTTTTTTAATCGCTAGTGAAAACGATGGGATCTTTTTGTTATATAAATAGTGATAAATGCTGCATTTATTGCAGCGATCAAAAAGTAGCGCAAGCAGTGACTTACTCAGTGTTTAAAAAAAAAAAAAAACACTGCATGTGTTTAACCCAATTGAAATCAATGAGGATCATTCTGAACGATGATCACTCAGAGTAGCGCTGTGTGTATTAGCCCTTAATAAGAAAAGCATTTACCTATTAATATAAATTTACTCAAACTTTAACCCCCTTCATGACCCAGCCTATTTTGGCCCTAATGACCTGGCCATTTTTTGCAATTCTGACCAGTGTCCCTTTATAAGGGTATAAGGCTACTTTCACATTTGCGTTTCCCTCCGCAGAACGTTCTGCGGAGGGGAGCCGCAATGTGAGCGCAGCACCGCAAGCCCCTATCTTTATAATGGGAGCGCACGGTGCTGCGCTTGACTGCGCATGACCGTGCGCACCTATTCACTCCCATACGTGATCTGTGCGCAGGCCTGCGCACAAATCACCCAGTCTCATCCGCACCAGAAATGCTGAAATTGCGGTGCTGCGCTCACATTGCGGTTCCCCTCCGCAGAACGCTGCGGAGGGGAACGCAAATGTGAAAGCACCCTAACTCTGGAATGCTTCAACAGATCCTAGCGATTCTAAGAATGTTTTTTCATGACATATTAGGCTTCATGTTAGTGGTAAATTTAGGTCAATAATTTTTGCGTTTATTTGTGAAAAAAATCTAAATTTGACAAAAAATTTTAAAATGTCGCAATTTTCACATTTTTTTATTTTTGTTCTGTTAAACCAGAGAGTTATATGACATAAAACAGTTAATAAATAACATTTCCCACATGTCTCCTTTACATCAGCACAATTTTGGAAAAAAAATGTTTTTTGTTAGGAAGTTATAAGGGTTCAAAGTTCATCAGCAATTTTTCATTTTTCCAGCAAAATTTACAAAACCATTTTTTTTAGTGACCACATCACATTTGAAGTCCCTTTGAGGGGTTTACATGACAGAAAACACCCAAAAGTGACACCATTCCAAAAACTGCACCCCTCAAGCTACTCAAAACTACATTCAAGAAGATTATTAACTCTTCAGGTGCTTCAAAGGAACTAAAGCACCATGGAAAACAAAAACGGACATTTTAATTTTTCCAACAAAAATGTTGTTTTAGCCTCAATTTTTTCATTTTCACATGGGGAACAGGATAAAATGCATCATAAAATTTGTTGGGCAATTTCTCCTGAGTACAGCGATACCTCATATGTGGTCATAAACCACTGTTTGGGCGCACGGCAGAGCTCAAAAGGGAAGGAGCGCCATTTCACTGTTTGAATGGAAAATTAGCTCCAATTATCAGCAGACACCATGTTGCATATGGAGAGCCCCTGTGTGCCTAAACACTGGAGCTTTCCCACAATTGACCCCATTTTGGAAACTAGACCCCCCAAAGGAACATATCTAGATGCATAGTGAGCACTTTGAACCCCCAGGTGCTTCACAAATTGATCCGTAAAAATGAAAAAAAAAAAAACTTTTTGTGGAAAAAAAAAAAAAGTACTTTTTCATTTTTACAGATCAATTTGTGAAGCATCTGGGGGTTCAAAGTGCTCACTATGCATCTAGATAAGTTCCTTGGGGGGCATCTAGTTTCCAAAATGGGGTCACTTGTGGGGGAGCTCCAATGTTTGGGCATACAGAGGCTCTCCATACATGACTAACAATTGGAGGTAATTTTCCAATCAATTGTTAGTGGTCACCATGTCGCGTATAGATAGCCCATGTGCTACGAGCATTGCCACCAGCACAAGGGAAACTGGAAGAGTACTGGTACAGCACCAGAAAATGGCGCCTCTAATGAATGCGCTATTTTCTGGGGTGGCTGTGGGTTGCAATTCGGAGGAGGGCATGTGGAGGTGCATGCAGACACAAACGCAGGCAAACGCAGCCCATACTAATGTGAACGCAGCGGAGAATCTCCGCATGCGTTCACATTAGTATGGTGCTCAAGCAGTCAATCAGCTGTCTCATGGGGCGGCCGGGAGGAGGAGATCAGCGGCAGAGAACTCCTCCTCCCGACCACAGCTGATCTCCCGCCGGTGTCAGCGGGAGAAACAGCTGATCTGTTTAAATCTCCCGCGCTGACACCGAATAGGTGATGTCGGCGCGGGAGATTTGAAGCAGCGATCAGCTGTTACTTATCTCCTGCACTGATATCACTCTATTCGGTGTCAGCGCGGGAGATTTAAACAGCTGTCAGATCAGCTGTTTCTCCCCGCTGACGCCGGCGGGAGATCAGCTGTGGCTCTGTATGATCTCCTGGTGGCCGCCGGGAGAGATTTCAATGGATCCGCAGCATTCTCCTGCGCTGTCATGCGGAGGACACTGCGGATTCATTGAGATCCATGCATTTTTTGTGCGCTTGCGAATAAAGCAAGCACCCGTGAATGCACAAAAAATGCTGCATGCTGCGTTTGGAGTGTGGTAGGAGGGCGCATAAATTATGCGCATCCGAATGCAAATGCGACCAAACGCAGGCACATGCGTTCCCATGTTAAACATAGGAACGCATGTGCGCAAGCGTTTGTTGCGCTGCGCTCCAAATGCAAGTGTGAAGGCAGCCTTACTTCCTGACTATGCAGTGGGCAGATACTTAACATGATTGACAGAGCTGCTGGCCTGTCATCTGCTCTGTATTCAATGTCTACACCCCTTCATTCTCAAGTTGAGCCCTAACAAAGCTTTCTCCTCTCCTGCTTCTAAGGCTGTTTCACACTGCGGTTTTTCACTGATCAGTTCATCAGTTGTGTGCCAAAACCAGGAAGGAACTTGCAGAGAAAAACTATAATTGAAAGATTGACACTGTCTAGGTTTGGAGTCACTCCTGGTTTGAAAGACAAAACTGATTGAACTGACCTGATCTGACCGCAGTGTGAAACCAGCCTTAGCTGTCACATAATAATAATACATTAATATCTAAAAATCTTGGATTATTTGTAATAAGACCCACACTTTAGACCACAGGCTGAACAGATCTGAATTCAAGATTTTCAAATTGACACTATAATAGTTACGGTATATATTTTTAAATATTATCCCATCGCGATCCTAACTTGAATTTTGGTACAGATGTGGCTAGGAGCACAACAGGCACATGTGCATTTTTGGAAACTTTTAAATTATACGTTTTTTTTGGAAAGGAGTTTTAAAATTTTGCATTTGCGTTCACATAGGTAAAATAAGAACAAAGATACTCTTGTGACATATCTGGTGAAAGCCTATACAGATTTGAGTAGAATGGTGTTTATTTTGTTTCTTATCTTACTTCTAGCCTGAGATATGAGGAGAAATATAAAGGCAGGCAACACCGAAATTCACACTTTTTCCGAACTTTGAAAATCAATAAAAAAAAAAAAAAAAATTCCAAGAATTTTTTTTCTTTCACATTTTGCATTCTCTGACATGCTATTAATATAAAAATATAGAGGTAAAAATCATTGGTTCACTTGACATGGAATGAAACCTAAAACACCTCCATTGGGGTTTATGGTCCATTCGACCAGATCCACTTCGGCCTCCTGGGGTGAGCCAGCAGGGGCTTCACCTGAGCAGATCTGTAAGGCTGGGTTCACATTGCAGACCCCTCCGCAGCTTCTGCAGAGGGGATCCGCAATGTGGACCGCAAGCTCCTATCTTTATAATGGGAGCGCACGGTGCTGCGCTTCACAGCGCAGGACCGTGCGCACCCATTCACTCCCATATGTCATCTGTGCGCAGGCGGACGCCTGCATACAGATCACACAGTCTCGTCCGCACCAGGAATGCAACATGTCGCGTCCCTGATGTGGACGAGACTGTGTGATTGTGCGCAGGCATCCGCCTGCGCACAGATCACATATGGGAGTGAATGGGTGCACACGGTCATGCGCTGTCAAGCGCAGCACCGTGCGCTCCCATTATAAAGATAGGAGCTGGTGGCCGCTGCGGTCACATTGCGGATCCCCTCTGCAGAACGCTGCGGAGGGGGCCGCAAATGTGAACCCAGCCTTAGGCAGCTACTTGGTCGTCTCTTCATACTTTCACCAAACACTAGAGACTAGGTCTAGTGTCCAACAGGGATTTAGCTTTTGGCAGGAAAGTCCTGCAGACTGTAGTCCCCCCTAGCTGATTTAATTTGTTGGCATTCCTCCTATGCCATCATGGAAGGTGACTAGGGAAAAATAGAATTATTCTTACCATTAATTCGGTTTCTAGGAACCTTCCACGACAGCACTTATTTCCCTACCTACGTTCCTCGATTTTCCTGGAACTTGTTAAGGTATGATGCTATGGGTTCTTTGTAAGTCACTGGTTAATGGGAGGTGGGAGGGTCCTTTAACCTCTCTTGTACTTCCTGTCCCTATTAGGGCGTGGAGAGGCAACCTGCCATGCTGTTGTGGAAGGTTCCTAGAAACCGAATTAACGGTAAGAATAATTATTTTTCCAACAGATTAGATGGATAACCATGCCTGACTAGTGGGGTATGATAACATATGTAGAAAATAATGGTACACAGCACATATGTCCAACAATGTTTACTGTGAACTGTATTACAATCAGCACATAAATAAAGGCACCATACATAATAGTCAGCTGTAATATCGGCAGGACCAACCATGTAATTGTATATGAGCCTCCGGACTGTCCACAGACACATGATGATGGGGAAAGGGAGAGATTGGGCTGTTGGAACCGAAATACCAGATTTCAAGGGGAGATAAGCCGCCGCCAGAGCCGCCGAACACTAAGGGGGAGTCAGGAGAGATAGCCGTCTGCCGAGTGAGTGTTCAGCCGACACCTGTCTTCTGTATGGCCAGCTATGCTGATCCTGCTCCCGCTCTTGGTACTATACTTTGGCCCTTGCTTTGCAATTTTAATCTGGTCAAATCCTAAAGGGAATGTGCACACAGTTTTTCTTACACGTTTTGGAGAGAGCCAGCTTAAAAAAAACACCTGACTTTTCCTGCTCATTTCTATTGTAAAACCATTATGCTGTTCAAATGTTTAGTTTATGGAGCATATTTTCAGCATTAGCCTTTGAAAAAATCCCAGCGTGGGGAAAAGAACGTGCATGTCACTTCCTTCAAGAGGATCCTGGCAGAATCCACTCCAGCCTAGGCAGTATAGATGAGCGGATCGCTTCACACAGTGCAGGTCATTGCTCACGGAACGTGGACAGGAGCCACGCAAATCTGATTTGCCGTGTTGGCACGTCAACACCTGTGCGCCCAGGTGATGACACCAAACACTGAACCAAGGAACCTCGAACATCAAAAAGTTTGCACAGCTCCTCTCCAGGGCCAGAGGACAGGAACCTGGACTGGAGTCGCACAAAGTGATCTGCTCGTCTCTAATAGACCCTGTCGCGCCATAGGACAGGAACAATATTTAAGCAAAAAAAATATATAAATACTTCAAAAACTTGCTAAAACCACTGCAAAAAACCCCCAAACTTCTTGAAGTAGCATAACTTTAAATTAATTTTTGACCACATCAAAAAAAACAACAAAATAAACTGCACACAGTCTTAGGTGATGTTCACACTGTCTTTTTCCTACATTTTTTTTTTCCTGTGAAAGAAGGGCTTATAAAACACTCAAAGGAATGAAGTTATTCATCTTCAGGCTTTTGATCTTTTCTTACACATTCAGGATTTTAAAAAAACACCAAGACCCCAGTTTGTGAAAGCTTTCACCCCAGAATACTGGAGTAAAACGTTCTGAGGATTCACTAATTTTTTTATTTGCGCAAAATGAGGCTTTCATGACATCTTTGCTCAGTTCTGGGAAAGCAATCAAAAATGGGATGGGGCATGCCAGATTCATAACGAGTAGAGGCGCTCATTACCCCACAAAGGAGGAGCACGTAGAGGCGCATGCCACTCTGCTCCTCGCTTGATTCATTAAGAGGCGCACGCCACTCCGCTCCTCGCCCGATTCATTAAGAGACACACGCCACTCCGCTCCTCGCCCGATTCATTAAGAGGCGCGCTCCACTCTGCTCCTCACTCAATTCATTAAGAGACGCACGCCACGCCTCACCCGATTCATTAAGAGGTGCACGCCACGCCGCTCCTCGCCCGATTCATTAAGAGGCGCGCTCCACTCTGCTCCTCGCCCGATTTATTAAGAGGGGCACGCCACTCCGCTCCTCGCCCGATTCATTAAGAGGCGCGCTCCACTCCGCTCCTCACCCGATTCATTAAGAGCACACGCCACGCCTCACCCGATTCATTAAGAGACACACGCCACGCCGCTCCTCGCCCGATTCATTAAGAGGCGCACTCCACTCTGCTCCTCACTCAATTCATTAAGAGACGCACGCCACGCCTCACCCGATTCATTAAGAGGTGCACGCCACGCCGCTCCTCGCCCGATTCATTAAGAGGGGCACGCCACTCCGCTCCTCGCCCGATTCATTAAGAGGCGCGCTCCACTCCGCTCCTCACCCGATTCATTAAGAGGCGCGCTCCACTCCGCTCCTCACCCGATTCATTATGAGGCGCGCTCCACTCCGCTCCTCACCCGATTCATTAAGAGGGCACGCCACGCCGCTCCTCACCCGATTCATTAAGAGGCGTACGCCACGCCGCTCCTCGCCCGATTCATTAAGAGACGCACGCCACGCCGCTCCTCGCCCGATTCATTGAGACGCGCTCCACTCTGCTCCTCGCCCGATTCATTAAGAGGCGCACGCCACACCGCTCCTCGCCCGATTCATTAAGAGACACACGCCACTCCGCTCCTCGCACGATTCATTATGAGGGGCACGCCACCACTCCGCTCCTCACCTGATTCATTAAGAGGCGCGCTCCACTCTGCTCCTCACTGAATTCATTAAGAGGTGCGCTCCACTCCGCTCCTCACTCAATTCATTAAGAGGCGCACTCCACTCCGCGCCTCACCAGATTCATTAAGAGGTGCGCTCCACTCCGCTCCTCACTCGATTCATTAATCGGTGTGCTCCACTCCGCTCCTCACTCGATTCATTAATCGGTGTGCTCCACTCCGCTCCTCACTCGATTCATTAATCGGTGTGCTCCACTCCGCTCCTCGCCCGATTCATTAAGAGGCGCACGCCACGCCGCTCCTCGCCCGATTCATTAAGAGGCGCACGCCACGCCTCGCCCGATTCATTAAGAGGCGCACGCCACGCCTCGCCCGATTCATTAAGAGGCGCACACCACGCCTCGCCCGATTCATTAAGAGGCGCACACCACGCCTCGCCCGATTCATTAAGAGGCGCACACCACGCCTCGCCCGATTCATTAAGAGGCGCACACCACGCCTCGCCCGATTCATTAAGAGGCGCACACCACGCCTCGCCCGATTCATTAAGAGGCGCACCTCGCCTCAAAGACCCGCACCCTCCTCCGATTCATTAAGAGGCGCACGCATGCCGCTCCTCGCCCGATTACGAGGCGCACGCCACTCCTCGCCCGATTAAGAGGCGCACGCCAAGCTGCTCCTCGCACCGATCACGAGGCACACACCACTCCGGTACGTGCCCAATTCATTAATAGGCGCGCTCCACTCTGCTCCTCGCCCGATTAAGAGGTGCCTCCACTCCGCTCCTCACTCAATTCATTAAGAGGTGCATGCCACTCCGCTCCTCGCCCAATTCATTAAGAGGTCTGCGCCTCCTAATGAATCAGGCACCTCTGACTCCACCATGACTCCTTATGGAGACTGATGTGAACACCAGTTTTGAATAATTGGGGCCCAAGAGTTTAAAGGGGTCGTCCAGGCTTCAGGGTCAAATTAGCAGTCACTCTTAACTGCAGACTTGTGAATCATCACGTCGCTCGGTGGCGGGCGATCATTTGACCAAAAGTATGCGATTTGCCACATTCCGACTCGATGTGTCCAGCCTCGCTCAAGTCACTTTTATTCAGCAAGGCTGCACATGTCTAACCAGCACATGTCCAAGCGTATGCAAATCCCGTACTTGTGGTCACATGACCGGCCACTATGGACACTGGAGAATCTTGACAGCGAGCAGTGCGAGTGGTGAGAGGATTCGCCAAATATGCGGTTGGAAAGAGATCATGTCAGCAGTCACTTTGAGCCTGCGCAACTCCTTTATGTTCAATACTTTACAAAACAAGTCAATGGGAAGACAAAAAAATTAAAAAAACGGCTAGCAGTTTCATTCAGGAAATAGCTACAAAAAAGAAAAAGAAAACAGAAAACAACACAGCAAAACAATGCAGAAGAAAAACTGCTAATGACTAAGTCTCCCCCTCCTCCCCCAAAAATATAAAATAAAAGAGGGCTTCCAGGAGGGGGTTTCAATTAAAAAAAATGGTAGTTTATTGAACCACGTTAAAAAAACAAAAAAAAAAAAAACCACAGGTAAAACATCCTGAGGGTGTGCTGACACTAAGGGTTTTTGGACCGGAAACAAGTTTTTGGGTAGGATTTGGTGAATTTCCAGTTCAAAAAAACTTATCAATAAAATGAAAACTCAATGTGAACATTTCCTGAGAGATCCGACGACCAATAGCATAAATCCATTCCACCCGAATTAGTCTATAGGGATCTGCAGGTCCCCTATTAACCCAACCAAGGCCAAGAGTGTCTGTTTGGCCTTTATTGGGCTAAAATTATTCCAATTTCTTACAAGACGCTGGGCTCATCTATACAGTGGTCAAACACACACTGATTACTTTTTGAAGGATTATTTTTCTACAGCAGGGAATGTCTGCAAATGTGTCTGAATGAAGTCTCAGATGTGGTGGGAATAGAGTCTGAAGGGTTGGTCCAAACCGGGCACTGGGAATTAGGAGAGTTGAAGAATGACAGGTCGTGGGCACACAAAATGGGGTAAAACTATAGTCATGACACCTGCTGTCAATTCTAAAGGTCATTATCTCAGAAAATTAAAGTAAGGCGGATGAATGGTTAAAAACCGCGCTGCTGTATTCCACCAGACATCAAAGGGTGAATATAATATTGATTTATCAGACAACGCGTTTCATGGCTCTCTGAAACATGGCAATATGATATTGATTTGTCCTGCGGAAGGGGTCAGGAAGCCCTGACACGTGTTGGCTAATAAATCAATATTATATTCATCCTTTGACTTCCAGTGGAATACGGCAGCGTGGTGTTTAACCCCTCATCCTCCCTACTCTATATGCACCACGCTGGGGACTGCAGCAGCCATGATATGCTTTTATAGTGGTTGTGACTCTCACAACCACACAAGGTGAAGCCTCTGATACCTATTTAGGTCATATTTCATCTCTCAGACCCTTCATTCTCCCTACTTTAATTTTCAGAGATAATGACCTTTGGGTTTTCATTGGCTGTAAGCCATAATCATCAACATTAACAGAAATAGACACTTGAAATAGATCACTGTGTAATGACTCTATATATGTGTTTCACTTTTTGTATTGAATTCTTTAAAATAACATTTTGATGATATTCTAATTCATTGAGATGCCCCTGTACATTTGTCTCCACCATGATGCACCGAGTGTCTGTCCTGGGTTTGATCAGTCATTCTGTGCTGACAGTCCTTTAAAGTGTTGGTCATAGAAAACCACACACTCTGAAACCTCTCCAAACTAAAGAAAGAAACGTGTCAGGATGAATACACAAAAGCATTTCCAGAAGAGATTTCCACTACAAAACTCAGTTTTTAAAGACCCAGAAGAACAAATAACCCTCCATGTGCAGATACTGATAATCGGCTTATCAGCCCCACATAGGAGGTGATGTACGCCCTCGCACCTTCATGTGTCTGCTTCTATTCACCACTGCTCTCCTCTGATATGGACATGTGCCGCCCTAATATCTTGTAGGACCCTTTACTAATTATTGTGTATATGGACAGTTTATTGGGGTCAACAAAAAGAAACCAGCAAAAAAAAAAAAAAAAGATTAACCCTCCCCTCTATATAACACAAGTTCTTCCACCACGGCTCCAACCCAGTGTGGCTACAGCCCAGTGCGGCAGTCCCCGGTGTGGTCTCCGGCTAGTGCGGTAGTCTCCGGTATGGCTACAGTCTGGTGTGGTGGTCTCCGGTCTGGTGCGGCAGTCTCTGGTGTGCCTCCAGACCAGTGGTGGACTCAGGTGTGACTATGGCCCGGCGTGGCAGTCTCCAGTGTAACAATCTCTGGTGTGATGGTGTCCGGTGTGACGGTCTGTGGCCCGATGCAGCGGTCTCCAGCGTGACGGTCTGCGGTCCAGGGCGGCGGTGTCCAGCCTGGTGTGGTGGTCACCGCTGTGATGGTCTGCAGTCCGATGCGGCAATCTACAGTGTAACGATCCCTCGTGCGATGGTCTCTAGTGTGGTGGTCTCCGGTGCAGCGGTCTCCAGTGTGGCTATGGCCTGGTTTGATGGTCTCCAGTCTGATGTGGCAGTCTCCAGTGTGGCTATGGCCTGGTTTGGTGGTCTCCAGTCCGATGTGGCAGTCTCCAGTGTGGCTATGGCCTGGTTTGGTGGTCTCCAGTCCGATGTGGCAGTCTCCAGTGTGGCTATGGCCTGGTTTGGTGGTCTCTAGTCCGGTGTGGCTGTCTCCAGTGTGGCTATGGCCTGGTTTGGTGGTCTCCAGTCCGATGTGGCAGTCTCCAGTGTGGCTATGGCCTGGTTTGGTGGTCTCCAGTCCGATGTGGCAGTCTCCAGTGTGGCTATGGCCTGGTTTGGTGGTCTCCAGTCCAATGTGGCAGTCTCCAGTGTGGCTATGGCCTGGTTTGGTGGTCTCCAGTCCGATGTGGCAGTCTCCAGTGTGGCTATGGCCTGGTTTGGTGGTCTCCAGTCCGATGTGGCAGTCTCCAGTGTGGCTATGGCCTGGTTTGGTGGTCTCCAGTCTGATGTGGCAGTCTCCAGTGTGGCTATGGCCTGGTTTGGTGGTCTCCAGTCCAATGTGGCAGTCTCCAGTATGGCTCTAGCCTGGTTTGGTGTTTCCAGTCCAATGTGGCAGTCTCCAGTATGGCTCCAGCCTGGTTTAGTGGTCTCCAGTCCGATGTGGCAGTCTCCAGTGTGGCTATGGTCTGGTTTGGTGGTCTCCAGTCCAATGTGGCAGTCTCCAGTATGGCTCCAGCCTGGTTTGGTGGTCTCCAGTCCAATGTGGCAGTCTACAGTGTGGCTATGGCCTGGTTTGGTGGTCAGCAGTCCAATGTGGCAGTCTCAAGTGTGGCTGTGGCCTGGTTTGGTGGTCTCCAGTCTGATGTGGCAGTCTCCAGTGTGGCTATGGCCTGGTTTGGTGGTCTCCAGTCTGATGTGGCAGTCTCCAGTGTGGCTATGGCCTGGTTTGGTGGTCTCCAGTCTGATGTGGCAGCCTCCAGTGTGATGTGGCAGTGGGCTGGTTTGGTGGTCTCCAGTCCGATGTGGCAGTCTACAGTGTGGCTATGGCCTGGTTTGGTGGTCTCAAGTGTGGCTATGGCCTGGTTTGGTGGTCTCCAGTCCGATGTGGCAGTCTCCAGTGTGGCTATGGCCTGGTTTGGTGGTCTCTAGTCCGGTGTGGCTGTCTCCAGTGTGGCTATGGCCTGGTTTGGTGGTCTCCAGTCCGATGTGGCAGTCTCCAGTGTGGCTATGGCCTGGTTTGGTGGTCTCCAGTCCGATGTGGCAGTCTCCAGTGTGGCTATGGCCTGGTTTGGTGGTCTCCAGTCCGATGTGGCAGTCTCCAGTGTGGCTATGGCCTGGTTTGGTGGTCTCCCGTCCGATGTGGCAGTCTACAGTGTGGCTATGGCCTGGTTTGGTGGTCTCCAGTCCGATGTGGCAGTCTACAGTGTGGCTATGGCCTGGTTTGGTGGTCTCCAGTCCAGTGTGGCAGTCTCCAGTGTGGCTATGGCCTGGTTTGGTGGTCTCCAGTCCGATGTGGCAGTCTACAGTGTGGCTATGGCCTGGTTTGGTGATCTCAGACCCGGTGTGACTGTCTGTGGTGCAGTGGTCTCCAGTGTGCTGTCCCTATACATATATCATGACTGCGGCCATTGGACGATATGGTCGTGTGATGTCACTAGCACGCTGGGTCGTACCAGTGTGGGGAGTGGGTCACAGATGATTGTGTCACGTTCAGGTTCACCCCTGCAGGTTTGACACCAGGAAATGCAGTTCTTGCTGACACATCCTTCCTCCCCACTATCTGCACAGATAAGGTCAGCTTCTATTCCAGCACAGAGCAGGCGGCTGCCCTCAGATCTGCCATCACGCTCCCAGCCGCCCCCACCCCCTTTCTTTTAACACCTCGCTGTCCCCTCTTCCCATTTAAGGTCTGTCCCCAGCAGCTGCCCAGGGATCACTATTTGGCAAAGCATACAAGAGAGAAAGCGGGGAGGGCGGAGCGCAGCTGTCACTCTCAGCGCATGCGCACCGGCAGCATTCTCCAGCCACCTCCTCCGAGCATGCGCAGTAAGTAGGAAAACGCCAGGCTGCGGCAGTGCGCATGCGCGACTTCAGTGTTCTCGAGGAACGAGTAAATGTTGACAGGCTCAGCGCATGCGCACTGTCTCCACCTCGGGATCACTATTTGGCAGCGGTTCCGCGCTGCCCTTGGCTCCGCCGAGCCCCCTACGCTACGGCCGCCCCCATCACCTCCCTCCAGGCATCACTCCGGAGCACCGCTGTGCGTTGCCCTCTGCCTAACAGAAGCAGCCCTGCCCGGCGGAGGGAAAGGAAACCCTCCCCGCTGTGTGTGAGTGTGTGACACGGCCTCCTCCCCTCACACTGCACGCCTCACCTTCTGAATCCTTTTCAACGCCATGGTGTCCCAGAACCGGCGGAGCGCGCTGTGCAGGGGCAGCAAGAGCCCGACACTGACACGTAGCCCCGCCCAAACTCCACACGGCGCAGGCCACACCGGGGACTGCTGGGAAGTGTAGTCTCTGTAGTAAGAGCTGCGCAGCCGCAGTACGAGGCCAGGGCGCGAAGGACGCTGGGAGTTGTAGTTTTTTGTAAATCTGTAACTGTATTGCGCATGCTCGTTAAGGATTGCCTGTGAGTAGAGTTTGTGGAGTGTTGATAATATATAGTTTTCCACTTTTGGACTTGGTTTATATCTGTAGAAAATGTAGATGCCTTCTTATTAGGCCCTAAGCCGTTTCCAATAGCAACCAGCCCTCTTGTATGTGCAGCTCAGGGCTATGGGTGCCCCTCAACACAGAGCTGTAGTATTGCAGTATTGAGGCCATTTTAGAACACACCCCCACCCCCAGTTACCTCCATGTGGAAACCACAGTGTAGCGTCATCCACGGGGTGTAACTACAACAGGTGCAGGGGTTGCAATCGCACCCGGGCCCTGGAGCCTAAGGGGCCCCGATGAAGCTTTCGCATTGGGGCCCATCAGCTTCAAGTCACGCCTCTGTGTATCACCACACGTGACCACTGCCATGACCGGCCTGTGGAGTTGTCAACATAATTAGGTCAACTAATTGGGATCGGGTCAGCTGATCTGGTCAGGTGACGTGATTACTATACTGACCGGATCAGCTGACATGGCAATCACATCAGATGACCGCAGCGTGCATCACTAACAGAAAGCTGGAGTCCAGTAAGCGGTAACTCACCGAGGTCACCTGAGGACACAGTTCACAGGTGGCCGCTAACCATAGTAGTTACCATGCTTACCTGAGCTGTCCTCAGGTGACCTCAGTCACCACTTACTGGACTCCAGCTTTCGGTTAGTGATGAAGACTGCCGTCATCTGATGCAATTGCCATGTCAGCTGATCCGGGCTCTTATTCAGTGTTTCGGAGGCCATGGAGACTGGACACTTTCTTCTTCACTGTGGCCTCCAATGAAGCAGAGCTCAGATTGTAATGTGGTTGGTGGAGAGAAGATGTCACAGAGGATCGAGGATGGATATGAGGGAGTCATAAACATGGAGTCCAGGTATGTGTCTGTGTGTTTTTTGTATGAGTTGTGTCTTCTTTACTATTTACTTGAGATTCTTAATGGCCGGGCCTATCATTGGCCTGACATTAAGAATCTCTAGAAAAGGAAAAAAAGAGGAGACAAAGAGGCGCAATAGTGCCCTATCAATGCAACACTAACAAAAGGGTTCACACAAGAGTGCACTCACCTAGTCTAGTTGTGTGTACCCACAACTAGTTTTGATGGCATATAGCTGAAAAGCTGCTGCAGGATCTCCATCGCCACGTAGCACGTGTAAGAATATCCACAGATCCAGGGAAGGTGTAAGATGGTCCGCGCTGCTCAAATAATCAGTCAGATATCTTCACAATAAAAACCCCCTTCTTTATTTCCACCTATATTCATAAACATGGAGTCCAAGTATGTGTCTGTGTGTTTTTTGTATGCGTTGTGTCTTCTTTACTATTTACTAGAGATTCTTAATGGCCGGGTCTAACATTGGCCTGACATTAAGAATCTCTGGCTGGATGCCAGCTGACATTAATCCCTTATGGTACCTTTACACGCCGCCACAACAGGATGGATACCAACGGCAACTTCACGTGCACGAGCACGGGCGAACGGTTACCAACGGGAACCGCACCCTCTTTACACGCCGCCACAAGGTGCGCTACGCTACGCTACATCTACAGCTAGCTACATCGCCGGGTGTCGCAAGTAGCCGTCTGTAGCTCAGCGTACCTCATTTACACACCGCAATAACAAGCTAATATGGGCGGACCTGGGGCAGGAGGGACAGCACATAGGCGTGCCACAATTGTGGATTACGAGACGTCCGTACGCTGATAGGACAAAGCAATAATACCATGATTGGCCAGCCAGCGCAGGAGGCTGATTAATACATGACGCTCGAGCAATTGCGTAGTGTGACTGGTCAGCTTCTTAAATATGCCGCCCTATGCAGCGACAACCAATCGTAACGAAGGAGCTTCCTCCAATGATCGCTGAAGGGGCGTGGTATCCCGGAGCCTGGGTCACGCCTTAGCTACATTCCAGCTACATCGCCGGGTGTCCAGAGTTCCCTTCTGTTCCTTCTTTACACGCCGATACAGCTCGCTACAATCGGCGATGTTGCCATATGTTTATGGGCAGTGCACGGATACAGAGGTATCTGTAGCCGGCTGTGTCGTCCCGTCTTCAGACGCCGCTACTACGGGCGATATTGGCGCGACAAGCTACATTTGTAGCCTGTAGCGGGTTGTATCCATCCTGTTGTGGCGGCGTGTAAAGGTACCATTAGGGTACCTTTACACGCGGCTACATTTCTAGGGTGGCTACAGGTAACTTACTGGTTGCAGTGAAATTATGGAGACAAGGTTCTATCTTGTTGCTGTGTACAAATGGAATAATCTCTCCATGATTTCACTGCAACCAGTAAGTTACCTGTAGCCACCCTAGAAATGTAGCCGCGTGTAAAGGTACCCATATAGGTAAAGCACCTGAACATGGCGCTACGACAAATGCGCCATTTTTAGGGGCAGCTGTGGGCTGCTATTCTTTAGCGTGGGGGGACCTAAAACGATGGTCTCTCAACCTGCTGAGAATACCAGCCCCCAGCTGCCTAGTTTTACCTTGGCTGGCATATAAAATAATGGGAAACCATATAAATTCGTTTTTTTTGCCAACCAAGTTAAAATTAGACAGCTGAGGGTGGTCGCTTTATTTGTGCTGAGACTGAAAAATACAGCCTTGCATTAACGCATACATTATAGATGTACCAAAAAATGCAACTTTTGCTGTCAGTTGAAACGGAGCTGTTTAACGTACAGCACAAAGGTAATGTGAACCAAGCCTAAGCCTAGGTTCACACTGAGTCTCTTTCTCAATTTTCAAGCTACTCTGCTCGTAAAAATTAAAGATAAAGCGCTCAGAAGAATTTGTCCTATTAATTTCTGTGGGGGAAAAACGATTTTCTGTTAATATGATCATTTTATTAAGGGTCTTTAAACCACTGCAAATTTCCAAACTCACCAAGCAGCTAAAAGAAGTGACCTGACCGCAAAATTTTAGGAGGGACCACAGGTTCTCTATGGGGTTCAGATCAGGTGAAGAAGGGGGCCATGTCATTATTTTTTCTTCTTTTAGACCTTTACTAGCCAGCCATGCTGTGGAGTAGTTGGATGCATGTGATGGAGCATTGTCCTGCATGAAAATCATGTTTTTCTTGAACGATACCGACTTCTTCCTATACCACTGCTTGAAGAAGTTATCTTCCAGAAACTGGCAGTAGGTCTGGGAATTGAGCTTCACTCCATCCTCAACTCGAAATGGTCCCACAAGTTCATCTTTGATGATACCAGCCCATACCAGTACCCCACCTCCACCTTGCTGGCGTCTGAGTCGGAGTGGAGCTCTCTGCCCTTTACTGATCCAGCCTCTGGCCCATCCATCTGGCCCATCAAGAGTCACTCTCATTTCATCTGTCCATAAAACCTTTAAAAAGTCAGTCTTAAGATATTTCTTGGCCCAGTCTTGAGGTTTTATCTTGTGTTTCTTGTTCAAAGGTGGTCGATTTTCAGCCTTCCTTACCTTGGCCATGTCCCTGAGTATAGCACACCTTGTGCTTTTTGATACTCCAGTAACATTGCAGCTCTGAAATATGGCAAAACTGGTGGCAAATGGCATCTTGGCAGCTTCACACTTGATTTTCCTCAATTCATGGGCAGTTATTTTGCGCCTTTTTTACCCAACACACTTCCTGCGACCCTGTTGGCTGTTTGCCATGAAACGCTTGATTGTTCAGTGATCACGCTTTAAATGTTTGGCAATTTCAAGACTGCTGCATCCCTCTGCAAGACATCTCACAATTGTGGACTTTTCAGAGCCCATCACATCTCTCTTCTGACCCTGAAGGCCACTTTACACACACCAACTTATCTGTCCAACTTCTGAACAACTTACTGGTTGCAGTGAAATCATGGACACATTGTTCCATTTTGTTGCTGTGTACAAATGGAACAATGTGTCCATGATTTCACTGCAGCCAGTAAGTTGCAAGTGAAATTGCTTGCAATGTTGCGACGTGTAAAGGTACCCTAAGAAAAGGCATTTGCCTAATAATTAAGCCCACCTTATATAGGGTGTTGATGTCATTAGACCACATCCCTTCTCATTACAGAGACGCACATCACCTGAATTACTTAATTGGTAGTTGGCTCTCAAGCCTATACAGCTTGGAGTAGGAAAACATGTATAAAAAGTATCATGTGATCAAAATACTCATTTTCCTTATAATTCTGCACACAGTGTAAATACATGCTGTGATATTTTGCTGTACAATAATATGATGGTAGATAATGTGTACTGTCATGTATCCGGCCAGGAGCAGTGGTAAAGCATTACATTGATTACTCGTGTATAAGCCGAGTTTTTCAGCACACAAAATGTGCTGAAAAGTACCCCCTCGGCTTATACACGAGTCATATATGGTACTCGGTATACAGCCCCCCCATCAGTGGTATACAGGGCCCCCCTTGCTGCCGCACACCTGTAAAGGAATAGATCATTATACTTATCCCTGTCCTGTCGCCGCCGCCGCTCTCTGACACTGCGTGCTCCTCCGGCTTCTTCCTGCTGTGACCGGCGGGCGCAGGCAATGACGTCATTGTCTGTGCGCCAGAGGAGGAAGCAGGAAGAAGCCGGAGGAGCGCTCGGTGTCAGAGAGTGGCGGCGGCGACAGGACAGGGATAAGTATAATGATCTATTCCTTTACAGGTGTGCGGCAGCAAGGGGGGGCCCTGTATACACCACTGGGGCCTGTATACACCACTGGGGAGGCTTCTGTATACTACAGGGGCTGCTGTATATACTGCTGGGGCCTGTATATACCACTGGGGAGGCTGCTGTATATACTGCTGGGGCCTGTATATACCACTGGGGAGGCTGCTGTATACTACCACTGGGGAGGCTGCTGTATACCACACTGCTGGGGGCTGTATACCTATGCTGGGGTCCACCCTCGGCTTATACACGAGTCAATAGGTTTTTCCCAGGTTTTGGGGCAAAAGTAGGGGGTCGGCTTTTACACGAGTATATACGGTAGGTAGCTTCGTGTCTCCTGAAAACTTTAGCACTATGCATGACTAAATTTCTCTGTCCCCAAACGGAGGGGTGAGAGCTGAGGAGCAGATATCCAGCTGGTAGAAGTATCCGGAGTGTCTAGAGGGATCCAGGATAAGGAACTGACAGCAGAGGATTCTGTGTAGACAAAGGTATTAGCAAAAAGCCTATCACAGTGCACTGCAGGAGTGCGACCTGGTAAGAGGCAACGATCCAAATGAGTGAACAAGTTGCCCAGGCACCTCACATAGGGGGAGGATGCCTTTTATGCACAGAGCAGTTCAGCACTCAGTCAATGTCCTAATAGGGAACAGGTAAACTGCTCCAATAAAGTGAACCTGTCACCCCCTCCAGGCATCTAAAAATAACATAGCCACCTTCTGCAGCACTAAGGCTGCATTCTGACAAGGTGTCTATAGCATTTATGCTCTCTTGATTCATTGAAATAAAGACTTTTATTAGATCTGTTTCAAACCTGACCCAAGACCGGGAGGCGGGTTTTCAAGCGTATATCTCCCTCCTCTGTGGTGTCAGTCATCCCTCTCTGCTCTCTGTGCACCTCCTCCATGGCCACCTACCTGCACTATAGAGCTTTGTCAGCTCTGCTACAACATAGAGCTGCTGGTATAGGAGACCCCACAGTAGTAAATCTAGCAGGAGGACCCTGAGCAGACAAAGCACTGCCAGGAAATTGCCGGTTGGCGAAGGGGTTAAATATTTAATTACATTTTTAATAATCCATATTTCCCCAGTAACTGGGCCTGACATATTAGTAATTCGACAGGTCCTCCTTCCCAATTATTTTTATTATTCTGTGTATATGACTATTTTTAATTATAACTATTGAAAGCTTTATATTAACAAATGGAATCTCAATGTTCTTTACAACTAGCTGTAGATCCTGGTGTTGCCCGGACATAGTAACTAACTGTTCTTAGCTGTAACAAAATAGAATGATTATTTTGCACATAAACGTCTGCCTCTAGCTCCTCCCCCTCTATGGAATGTTGTCTAGTTTTTCCTCTAGCTCCTCCCCTCCATAGAATGTTGTTTGGTTCTGCCTTTAGCTCCTCCCCGTCTATGGAAAGTTGTCTTGTTCTGCCTCTAGCTCCTCCCCCTCCATGGAATGTTGTCTGGTTCTGCCTCTAGCTCCTCCCCCTCAATAGAATATTGTCTGTCTCTAGCTCCTCCCCCTCTGTGGAATGTTGTCTTCCTCTAGCTCCTCCCCCTCCATAGAATATAGTCTGTCTCTAGCTCCTCCCCTCCATAGAATGTTGTCTGCCTCTAGCTCCTCCCCCTCTATTGTGACATCACAATCCAGTGCCTATAAATAGAGCTCACACAGCAATCCTTGGCATTGCTGCTCTGGCAGTTGGTTGGTGAGTGCACTTCCTGTAGGAATCTCTGCTATATATCATTTTGATAAATGTCAGAGAAACTATAGGAAAACCAAATTCACTAACAACTCTACGTGTACCATCCGATAGCGTCCTAATTATAGGATTGCAGGAAAGAAAGATTGAGGTGATTCCACCTCAGAATACTTCACAGATATAAAACCATCACAAGGTAAGTGGCCGACCCTCCACACAACACTTAGATTTCAGGCGCTTCACAGGAGCTAAAGCAATGTTGAAGAGAAAACATTGAACATTTTAGTTTTTCCAACAAAAATGTTACTTTATCATCAAATATTGATTTTTTTTTTTTCAAGGGTAATAGGGTTCATTTTATCCTATTACCCTTGAAAAAAAATTCAATATTTGATGATAAAGTAACATTTTTGTTGGATACCCCATATGTGGTCAAAAATCACTGTTTGGGCACACGGTACGGCTTGGAAAGTAAGGAGTGACTTATGACTTTTTGAATGAAATATTAGCTAAAATCATTATCTGACACCATGTTGCATTTGCACGGCACCTGATGTGCCTAAACAGTGGAAATCACCCACAAGTGACTCCATATGTGGTGGAAAATCACTGTTTAAACACACAATACGGCCTGGAAGGGAAAGAGTGTCATTTGACTTTTTGAATGGAATATTAGCTGAAATTGTTACCTGACACCATATTGCATTTGGAGAGCGCCTGATATGCCTAAACTCCCCACAAGTGACCCCATATGTGGTGTAAAATCACTGTGTGGGCACACGGTATGGCTTGCAAGTAGTGACATAAGACTTGTTGAATGGAAAATTAGTTGCAATAGTTACCTGACCTCATGTCTCATTTGGAGAGCCCCTGATGTGCCTAAACACTGGAAACTACTCTCAAATAACCCCATTTAGGAAAGTAGACCCTCCAAGGAATTTATCTAGAGTGGTGAGCATGTTGAACCCCCTGGTGCTTCACAGAATCTTATAACATTGAGCTGTGAAAATGAAAAAAATGTTTTCATTTTCACAGTGGCATCGGGTTAAAATAGATTCCAAAATTTGTTGGAAAATTTTGTCCTGAGTATGCCAACACCCTAAGGAACAAAGACCTACATTTTTGGAGACATGTCCTGTGGTCTGACTAAATTAAAATTGGATTTCCAAAACGTTTGACCCAAGTCATACAGTATAAGGACAATGGTACCAAATACTAATGAAATGTATGTAAACTTGTGACTTTGTAGAAAGTAATAAAAATGCTTTAAAACATTCTCTCTCTCTCATTATTCTGGCGTTTGGCATATATTAATAATTAAGGTAATCCTAATTGACTTAAAGTGGGGAAAGTTTATTCTTATTTCATGTCAGGTAATGAGAAAAACATGCAGATGTGTCTCTTTATATAGTGTATGGAAACCTCTGGCTACAGCTGTAGCTGGAATCTTTAGTGGACACCATGTCGTGTTTGGAGAGCCTCTGATGTACCTAAATAATGGAGCTTCCCCACAAGTGACCCCATTTTAGAAACTAGACCCTCAAAGGAATTTATCTAGACACATGGTGAGCACTTTGAACCCCCAGGTGCTTCATACATTGAGCTGTCAATATGAAAAAGAACCTTTTTTTCCACAAAAAAGTACTTTAGCCTCAATTTTTCCATTTTCACAAGGGCAACAGGATAAATTGGACCCCAAAAAGTGTTGGATATTTTGTCCTGAGTTCGCCGATACCCCACATTTGGTGGAAAATCATTGTTTGGGCGCAAATCAGGGCTTGGAAGGGAAGTGCAGATTTAGATGGAATGGTCTGCGGGTGTCATGTCCCCACTGGTTAGCTCTTGATGTACCTAAATAGAATTCCCCCACAAGTGACCCCACTCAGGAAACTAGACCCAACAAGGAATTTATCTAGATGTGCAGTGAGCACAAAAATATTGTTTTAGCCCCGAATATCTTCATTTTCTCAAGGCTAGAAGGAGAAATTGGACCCAAAAATTAGTTGTGAAATTTCTCCTGAGTACAAGGATGACCCATATGTGGTGGAAAACTACTGTCTGACAAAAGAGTCTCACTTGGATATCTCTTTGACACTCCAACCCCGCCGCTGCACATCTGCACCTTAAGACGCACCCCAGGTTTAGACAGCTGAAATAGGATAAACTTTCTTCTAATTAAGTAAAGCTTCCCTGGGGTGTAAAAGGGAGGGGTCATTAGCTCTAATTTTAATGTACTGTGGTAGAATACAGAGACAACAAGTCTATTGTTAGTGTCTTTCTTTAAATTATATATTAGACACATGCAGCTCTGCTATATGCCCATAGGACATACATGGTTCTGCTACATGCACATGTAGACTTTTACAGCTCTGGTATATGCACATACAGACACCTACAGCGCTGCTACATGAACATATACCAAACTTAAATCCATATGGCTGATAAAATACAGAGCATAATAGGTGGATCACCAAAATATCTGCTCAGCGACTGTACACTAATTGCATGCAATAACAGGAGAAAACGTGGAGTCAAAACATGCTTTAGCATAAATTACAATTACCGTATATACTCGAGTATAAGCCAAATTTTTCAGCAAAACCGCACTTCCCGCACCTGCCGCAAGCCCGCATATACATTGTATGGGGTTTGCTGCAACTGTGCCGCAAGTGCAGCCGGTATGCGGTAATCACGGCAGATGCATTTTTTTCACCGCATCTGCCACGATTTAAAAAACCGCTGATGTAAAAGTACCCTTACTGGAGGTTATTGAGGTTCCATTGCAAATGGAAATTGCAGAATTACAAGATTACATGCAGTTAAGTGAAACACACAGCATTGAGGGGGTTAACAGAATATATCTATATCTATATCTATATATATCTATATATATATATATATATATATATATATATCAATATCTATCCTCACTGGATTAAATTTATATTGCTGTCACCCCACATACAAAGCTGGAGCACAAAATGAATCAGTGCAATCACCCAAATGCATGAACCCCAGAATCAAGGGAGAGTTTCAAATGAGTAAGCCATACCAAGTAAAGTGCACAGTGCTGGGAACAGGGAAAGACCCCCCCCCCCTCCCCAGGAGTCCTGCCCAGAGGGGGGTCTTTCCCTGTTCCCAGCACCGTGCACTTTACTTGGTATGGCTTAGGCCCCCTTCACACCACGTTTTTTCCCTGATCAGGTTTGATCAGGTTTTGTGTCTCAAAACCAGGAGAGGAAGTTGCAGAGAAAAACTATAATTGAAAGATTGACACATGTTCTGAGTTTTGGAGACGCTCCTGGTTTTGACACACAAACCTGATCGAACCTGATCAGGGAAAAAACTGTGGTGTGAAGGGGGCCTTACTCATTTAAAACTCTCCCTTGATTCTGGGGTTCATGTATTTGGGTGATTGCATTGATTCATTTTGTGCTGCAGCTTTGTATGTGGGGTCAGGGCCGCCATTAGGGCGTTACGGCTCATACTGAGTAAGGGGGCGTGGCCAGGCAGGGGGGCCCAGCCATGGCTCCAGGGGGCATGGCTGTTTGTAGCTGAGAGCAGGCTCCTCTAGGCCCCGCCCCCCTACATCTTGCACGGGCCCCCTCTCTCCTATCAATCGCCCCGGCCGCAGAGCCCCGAAGCTGCAGGGAGTAGCTGCGGCAGAGAGCGGTGGGCGTCACCATGTTCTTTGTGGCCAGCTGCATTCACTAACTGTGCAGCTGGTCGGTAGAGGTTAAGACTTCTACACAATGGCCGCGGATCTCCATTTGGCCGCGGCCATTCTGTTGAAGTCTGAACTTCTACACAGTTAGTGAATGCAGCTGGCCACAAAGAACATGGCGGCGCCCACCGCTCACTGCCGCAGGCCCACAGCTACTCCCGCACAGCTCCAGACCAGTTCTGCAGATGTGCCCTCACACTCTGGCACCCCTACCAGCTGAAGAGGGGGCAGAGCACTTGTTCTGTGTGCAGGGAGAAGCCCTGGAGTGTGGCCAACGACTCCTTCTGGCAGCCACCAGGAGCCGAGCAGGAGCAGAAACCGGGCGTACAAGTCCGGGACAACGGCAAGGAGGTGAGCGACTGTGCCCTCCCCCTCCACACCTGTAGAGTACATGTATAATGCATTGGTCTGATGTTACAGGGGCTGCTGGGATTTGTAGTCCTGCAGTACATGCATGATGCATTGGTCTGATGTTACAAGGGCTGCTGGAATTTGTAGTCCTGCAGTACATGTATTATGCATGTACTGCAGGACTACAAATACCAGCAGCCCCTGTAACATCAGACCAATGCATCATGCAAGCAAGTTACATTGTCAGAAGCTTCTGACCCAGTTGCTTCCTTATTTCTCTTGGCCTGGCACATTACAGAAGAGGCTAGCCTATTATTATTATTATTATTATTATTATTATTTATTTATATAGCGCCATTAGGTTCCATGGCGCTTTACATGAGGTTGAGGGAGACAAGAACAAGTACACTAAATCTAGGCGATCAGGACGTACAGGTACAGGAGGGGCAGGGACCCTGTCCACGAGGGCTCACAGTCTATGAGGGGTGGGTTAGGATACAGTAGGATGGGGGAATGTCAGGTATGGGGTGTTCGCCTGGGTCTCATGGCAGGTTGTAGGCTTGACGGAACAAGTGAGTCTTCAGGTGACACTTGAAGCTACTCAGGGTAGGAGAGTGTCTGACGTGTTCGGGTAGGGAGTTCCAGAGTAAGGCAGATGCCCGGGAGAAGTCCTGGACTCGGTTGTGCGAAGAGGTGATGAGGGGGGAGCAGAGGAGGAGTTCTTGGGAGGAGCGGCGGAGGTTGCGTGAGGGTAGGTATCGGGAGACCAGGTCGGAGATGTATGGTGGAGCCAGGTTGTGTATGGCTTTGTACGCCATGGTTAGTGTTTTGAATTGGGATCTCTTGGAGACGGGGAGCCAGTGAAGGGCTTGGCAGAGGGGGGAGACAGGGGAGTAGCGGGAGGACATATAGATGAGTCGGGCAGCGGAGTTGAGGATAGACTGGAGAGGTGTGAGGGAGTTAGCCGGGAGGCCATTGAGAAGGAGGTTGCAGTAGTCAAGGCGGGAGATGATAAGAGCATGGATGAGTGTTTTAGCGGTGTCGTGGGTGAGGAAGGAGCGGATCCGTGAGATGTTCTTGAGCTGGAGCCGGAGGGATGTGGTGAGGGCCTCGATGTGGGGTTTGAAGGATAGGGAGGAGTCAAGGATTACCCCGAGGCATTTGGCTTGGGGGACTGGGGAGAGGGGGCAGTCGTTGACGCAGATGGATAGGTTGGGAGGTGGGGTGGAATTTCTTGGGGGGAAGACTATGAATTCAGTTTTGTCCATGTTGAGTTTAAGGAAGCGAGCAGAGAAGAAGGATGAGATGGCGGAAAGGCATTGAGGGATTTTCGAGAGTAGGGAGGTGATGTCGGGGCCGGACAGGTAGATTTGGGTGTCGTCGGCGTAGAGGTGGTACTGGAGGCCATGGGACTCGATGAGTTGCCCTAGGCCGAGAGTGTAAATGGAGAAAAGTAGGGGTCCCAGGACCGAACCTTGGGGGACTCCGACAGAAAGGGGGTAGGGTGAGGAGGAGGTGTGGGAGTGGGAGACGCTGAAGGTCCGGTCCGCTAGGTATGAGGAGATCCAGGAGAGGGCAAGGTGGGTGATGCCAAGGGATTCCAGGATCCTGAGAAGAAGGGAGTGGTCAACCGTGTCGAAGGCGGCAGACAGGTCAAGGAGTAGCAGGATGGAGTAGTAGTGTTTGTTCTTGGCGGTCAGTAGGTCGTTGGTGACTTTGGTCAGGGCTGTTTCGGTGGAATGGAGGGGTCGGAAGCCGGACTGTAGGCGGTCGAAGTGGGAGCACGAGGAGAGGTGAGAGACAGGTCTAGCCCACTGTGGAAAGCTCACCCATTACAGAAGGAGCTAGCCTATTATAGACAGGGCTAGCCCACTGTGGACAGTGCTGACCCATTACAGAAGGGGCTAGCCTATTATATACATTGTATACGTCCTGCACAGTCTCCAATGTGCATACATCCCGCAGCAGTCTCTAATGTGCATACATCTTGCAGCAGTCTCCAATGTGCATAGGTCTCGCAGCCATCTCCATTGTGCATTTGTCCCACAGCCATCTCCTTTGTGCATTTGCTCCGCACCCTCAGGTCCCCCCCTCCATTCATCCATCCATCTTCTGCACACTCATGCCCCCCTCCAACCCTCCATTCATCCATCCATCTTCTGCCTCCTCAGGTCCCCCCTCCTTTCATCCATCTTCTGCCCCCTCAGGCCACTCCCTCCATCCATCTTCTGCTCCCCAAGGCCGCCCCCTCCATGCATCCATCCATCCATCTTCTGCCCCTCAGGTCCCCCCTCCATCCATCCATCCATCCATCTATCTTCTGCACCCTAAGGACCCCCCTCCATCCATCCATCTTCTGCCCCCTCAAGCTGCCCCCTACATACATACATCTTCTGCCCCCTCATCCATCCATCTTCTGCCCCCTCATCCATCCATCCATCTTCTGCCCTTCAGGTTCCCCCTTCTTCCATCCATCAATCTTCTGCCCCCTCAGGCCCCCCCTCCATCCATCTTCTGCCCCTCAGGCTACCCCCTCCATCCATTCATCTTCTGCCCCCCCCCCCGGCTGCCCCCTCCATGCATCCATCCATCTTCTGCCCCCTCAGGTCCCCCCTCCATCCATCCATCCATTTTCTGCCCCTCAGGCCCCCCTCCCTCCAACCCTCCATCCATCCATCTTTTGCCCCCTCGGGCCCCCCTCCATCCATCCATGCATCTTCTGCCCCTCAGGCCCCCCTCCATCCATCCATAAATCTACTGCCCCCTCAGGCGGCCCCCTTCATCCATCCATCTTCTGCCCCCTCAGGCCCCCCCTCTATCCAACCATCTATCCATCTTCTGCCCCTCAGTTTCCCATCCATCCACCCATGTTCTATGCTCTCAGGCCGCCCCCTCCATCTATCCATCCATCCATCTTCTGACTCCTCAAGCCCCCTCCATCCATCCATCTTCTGCACCCTCAGGCCCCCCTCCATTCATCCATCCATGCACCTTCTGCCCACTCGGGCCCCCCTCCATCCATCTGTCCATCTTCCGCCCCTCAGGCCACCCCATCCATCCATCTTCTGCCCCCTCAGGCGCCCCCTCATCCATCCATCCATCTCTTGCCCCCTCAGGCGCCCCCTCCATCCATCCATCCATCTTCTGCCCCCTCAGGCACCCCTTCATCAATCCATCCATCTTCTGCCCCTCAGGCGCCCCCCTCGATCCATTCATCCATCCATCTTCTGCCCCCTCAGGCCCCCCCTTCATCAATCCGTCCATCTTCTGACCCTGAGGCTGCCCCCTCCATCCATTCATCTTTTGCCCCTCAGGCCCCTCTTCCATCCATTAATTTATCCATCTTCTGCCCCCTCAGGCCCCCCTCCATCCATCAATCCATCCATCCATCTTTTTCCCCCTCAGGCCGCCCCCTCCATCCATCCATCTATTTTCTGCCCCCTAAGGTCACTCCCTCCATCCATCCATCCATCTTCTGCCTCCTCAGGTACCCCTCCATCCATCCATCTTCTTCCCCTCAGGCCGCCCCCTCCATCCTTCCATCCATCTTCTGCCCCTTAGGCTGCCCCCTCCATCCATCCATCTTCTTCCCCCTCAAGCCTCCCCCTCCATCCATCCATCTTCTGCCCCCTGAGGCCCCCCCTTCATCCATCCATCAATCTTCTGCCACTTCAAGCCCCCCTCTCCATCTATTCATCCATCTTCTGCCCCCCCCCACCACAGCCAACCCCTCCATGCATCCATCCATCTTCTGCCCCATTAGGTCCCCCTCCAACCCTCCAGCCATCCATCTTTTGCCCCCTCACGCACCCCCTCCATCCATCCATTTTCTGCCCCCTCTTCCTCCACCTCCATCCATCTTCTGCCCCCTCAGGCCCCCCATCTATCCATATATCTTCTGCCCCCTCAGACACCCCCTTCATCCATCTGTTCATCTTCTGCCCCCTCAGGCGCTCCCTCCATCCATCCATTTTCTGCCCCCTCAGGCCCCCCCTCCACCATCTTCTACCCCCTCAGGCCCCCCATTCATCCATCTATCTTCTGCCCCCTCAGGCCTCCCTTCCATCCATCTACTCCCCATCAAGTTCCCCCTCCATCCATCCATTCAACTTCTGCTCCCTCAATCCATCTATCCATCTTCTGCCCCTCAGGCACCCCTCCATCCATCCATCTATCCATCTTCTGCCCCCTCATCTCCCCAATCCATCCATCCATCCATATTCTGTTCCCTCAGGTCCCCCTCCATCTATCCATCTTCGCCCCTTCAGGCCGCCCCATCCATCCATCTTCAGCCCCCTCAGGCCCCCCCCCATCCATCTTCTGCCCTCTCAGGCCGTCCCCTCCATCCTTCCATCCATCTTCTGCCCCTTAGGCTGCCCCCCTCCAACCATCCATCTTCTGCTCCTTCAGGCCCCCCTCCATTCATCCATCCACCTTCTGCCCACTCAGGCCCCCTCCATCCATTTGTCCATCTTCCGCCCCCTCAGGCCACCCCATCCATCCATCTTCTGCCCCCTCAGGCCCTCCTCCATCCATCCATCTATCCATCTTCTGCCCCCTCAGGCGCCCCCTCCATCCATCCATCCATCCATCTTCTGCCCCCTCAGGCCCCCCTTCATCAATCCATCCATCCATCTTCTGTCCTTCAGGCGCCCCTAAATCTATTCATCCATCCATCCATCCATCTTCTGCCACCTCAGGCCCCCCCTTCATCAATCCATCCATCTTCTGACCCTCAGGCCGCCTGCTCCATCTATCCATCTTTTGCACCCTCAGGCTCCCCTTCATCAATCCATCCATCCATCTTCTGTCCCTTCAGGCGCCCCCTAAATCTATTCATCCATCCATCCATCCATCGTCTGCCCCTCAGGCCCCCCTCCATCTATCTTCTGCCCCCTCAGGCCGCCCCCTCCATCCTTCCATCTATTTTCTGCCCCCTAAGGTCGCTCCCTCCATCCATCCATCTTCTGCCTCCTCAGGTCCCCCCTCCATCCATCCATCCATCTTCTGCTCCCTCAGGCCACCCCCACCATCCTTCCATCCATCTTCTGCCCCTTAGGCTGCCCACTCCATCCATCCATCTTCTGCCCCTCAGACTCCCCTTCATGCATCCATCCATCCATCTTCTGCCCCCCCCCCAGCCAACGCCTCCATGCATCCATCCATCTTCTGCCCCTTCAGGTCCCCCCTCCTTCCATCCATCCATCTTTTGCCCCCTTCAGCCTCCCCTCCAACCCTCCATCCATCCACCTTCAGCCCCATCAGGCACCCCCTCTATCCATCCATTTTCTGCCCCCTCAGGCCCCCTCCATCCATCCATCCATCTTCTGCCCCCTCAGGCCCTCCCTCCATCCATCCATCCATTTTCTTCCCTCTCAGGCCCCCCCTCCATCCATCCATCCATCCATCCATCCATCCATCTTTTGCCCCCTCAGGCCTTCGATCTATCCATCCATCTTCTGTCCCCTCAGGCCCCCCCTTACTTTATCCATCTATCTTCTGCCCCATCAGGCCCCACTCCATGCATCCATCCATCCATCTTCTGCCCACTCAGGCTGCCCCCTCCATTCATCTATCTTCTGACCCCCCAAGGATGCCCCCTCCATGCATCCATCCATCTTCTGCCCCCTCAGGCCCCCCTTCCATCCATCCATGGATCTTCTGCCCACTCAGGCTCCCCCTCCAACCATCTTCTGTCCCTTCAGGCTCCCCTCCATCCATCTATCCATCCATCTTCTGGCCCCTTAGGCCGCGCCCTCCATCCATCCAACAATCCATCCATCTTCTGCCTCCTCAGGCTGCCCCCCTTCATCCATCCATCTTAATCCCCCTTAGGCCCCTTATCCATCCATCCATCCATCCATCCATCTTCTGCCCCCTCCGGCCCCCCTTCTTCCATCCATCCATCTTCTGCCCCCTCAGGCCGCCCCCTCCATCCATCCATCTTCTGCCCCTTCAGGCCCCCCCTGCATCCTTCCATCCATCCATCTTCTGCTCCCTCAGGCCCCCCTCCATCCATCCATCCCACCATCTTCTGCCCCCTCAGGCCCCCCCTCTATCCACTGCCCCTCAGGCCCCCCCTTCATCCATCCATCCATCTTCTGCCCCCTTAGGCCCCCCATCCATCCATCTTCTGGCCTCTCAGGCTTTCCCCTCCATCCATTCTTCTTCTGCCCCCTCAGGCCCCCCTCCATCCATCCATCCATCAATCTTTTGCCCCTTCAGGCCCCCCTTCCATCCATTCATCAATTCATCCATCCATCCATCAATCCATCCATCCATCAATCCATCCATCCATCCATTCATCAATCTTCTGGCCCCACAGCCCCCCCCCCCCTCCATCCATGCATCGTCTGCCCCCTCAGGCCCCCCTCCATCAATCCACCCATCAATCTTCTGCCCCCTCAGGCCCCCCATCCATCCATCTTCTGCCTCCTCAGGCCGCCTCCTCCATCCATCCATGTATCTTCTGCTCCCTCATCCTTCCATCCATCTATCCATCCATCTTCTGCCCCCTCATCCATCCATTCATCTTTACCCCCTCAAGCATCCATCCATCTTCTGCCCCATCCCCCCACACTGCTATCTTCGACTGTAGCAGCCTTACCTGACTGCATGTACCTGATCCCAGCAGCTTCTTCCTCCTGCCCGCTGCACAGCTGTCGGCAGTGTGAATGATGATTACACTGCTGACCTCTGCCCTGCCAGCTATGTACTTCGGGTCAGGAAGCTGAATGGAGCTTCCATGACCCCAGAATCAGGGCAGCTGTCTCAGCTCAGCTCACACACTTCCCTTCCCTCATAACCTCGTCTTAAAGGCACAGTTACAAGTGAATGTGGCCCCCCCCAAAAAAAAAAAATCTCCAGATTTCGTGCAGAGTTTACAGGAGGGAGGAAGATTAAAAAAAAAAAAGAAATGTAATCTTATCTTAGTGCAGCCCCCCTTACACCTGGCACCCTAGGCACGTGCCTAGTGGCAAATATGGTCCTGTCTACATGGCACAACAGAGAACTCTTAAAAAGAGGATGGCGGAGCACATTTCAGCAGCGAATTCCAGCACTTTACATCGCTGATATTTGTCTGGACTTTCTAGGTATTTTATAGACGAGGACGGAGGCGAGGTTAGTTCCTGGAGACTAAAAGGAATAGAGCGGGTGATGCGACCGGTGAGAGGTGGTGATTGAAAGCCAAGAGGTCTTCTGGATTTTGGCACTGAATGCACGCTCTCCAGAGGGCTGCAATTATCACATGAATCTGTTGGATTTTTCTATTAAATACTATCAGTCGTCTCTAATATAACACAGTATATATAGGTGGATCTCAATGAATTAGAATATTATCAAAAAGTTAATATTTTTCAGCAATTCAATATAAAAAGTGAAACACATATATCATATATAGTCATTACACACAACAGTGATCTATTTCAAGTGTTTATTTCTGTAAATGTTGATGTGTTGATGATTATATCTTATGGGCATTAAAAACCCAAAGGTTATTATCTCAGAAAATTAAAGTAGGGAGGATGAAAGGTTAAAAACTGTACTGGAGTATTTCATGTGATATCAAAGGGTGAATATAATATTGATTTATTAGTCAACGCGTTTCAGGGATGCCTGAATCTGTCTGAAACATGGCAATAAGATATTGATTGTCCTGAGGAAGAGGCCAGGAAGCCCTGAAATGCGTTGATTAATAAATCACTATTATATTCACCCTTGGATGTCTCGTGGAATACGGCAGCACTGTTTTTAACCCTTCATCCTCCCTACGCTATATACCCCACGCTGGGGACTGCAGCAGCTGTGATCTGCTTTTATAGTGGTTGTGACTCTCACAACCACACAATGAGAAGCCTTTGATATCTGTTTAGGTCATATTTTATCTCTCAGAACCATAATCCCCCTACTTTAATTTTCTGAGATAATGACCTTTAGGTTTTCATTGGCTGTAAGCAATAATCATCAACATTTACAGAAATAAACACTTGAAATAGATCACTCTGTTTGTTATGACTATATATAATATGTGTTTCACTTTATGTATTGAATTACTGAAATAAATTAACTTTTTGTTGATATTCTAATTCATTGAGATGCACTATATACATATACGGTATAAATATGTATATTTATATGTATTCATTTATATAGTGCTATTAATTCCATGGCACTTTACATACATTTTCAACACGGTCCCCTTTGAGACTCACAATTTATATTCTCTATAGTACAGTAGGTCTTTGAAATGTGTCAGGAAACCAGAGAACCCGGAGGAGACCCAGATAAACACGGGGAGAACATACAAACTCCTTGCAGATGTTGTCCTTGGTGGGATTTGAACCCAGGACCCTAGGGCAGCAAGGCTGCAGTGCTAGCGTCACTATGAGGAGGAATGGGTTTATTCACATGGAGTGGTTAACCTCAATGCGGTTCTTTTGTAAAAAAAAGTCTTAGGGCCACTTTACACACACCAACTTATCTGTCCAACTTCTGAACAACTTACTGGTTGCAGTGAAATCATGGACACATTGTTACATTTGTACACAGCCACAAAATGGAGCAATGTGTCCATGATTTCACTGCAACCAGTAAGTTGTTCAGAAGTTGGACAGATAAATTGGTGTGTGTAAAGTGGCCCTTAACAATGTTTAGTTGGTTTTCTGTTTGTGTAATCACAGACTCTTGACTGAAATGCACCGTTGTTGGGCTGCATCCCCTATATTGGATGTTATTATATTCTGCAGTGTTGCCCAGCTCCAGTCCTCAGGAGCCGCCATGTGCAGGTTTTCAGGATTTCCTTACATATGTTGGAGTCATCACCTGTGCAGGGAACAATTATTACCTGTGTAATGCTAAGGAAATCCTGAAGACATGACAGTTGGTGGCTCCGGAGGGCTGGAGTTGGGGAACACTGCCATAAAGAATTGAGTATTTTCAAGAGTAACAAGTGCCAGATTTATCTTCTTCTGCACTTCAGTGACAATGGTCGCCAGCCATTAGAGTCCTGAGCACTGGGGGATGTGTGAAGGAATTGGTGCGCACCTTTCCCAATTCCCTATTTCCCATATCTTTATTATGCTAAATTTAAAAAAACAAAAAAACTAAACAATCATGAAATTGCACTTTTTTTTTGCAATTTTCTGTTCCCCGCTTTCCAGTACTCTATACGGTGGATTGAATGATATCATTTAAAAGTCCAACTTGTCCCACAAAAAACAAGCCCCCATATGGCTATATTAATGGAAAAATAAAATAGTTATGGTTTTTGGAAAAAGGGGAAGAAAAAATGGAAAGTGAAAAATAGAAAATTGCCAGTTGGTGAAGGGGTTAAATATTTAATTACATTTTTAATAATCCATATTTCCCCAGTAACTGGGCCTGACATATTAGTATTTCAACAGGTCCTCCTTCCCAATTATTTTTATTATTCTGTGTATATGACTATTTTTAATTGTAACTATTGAAAGCTTTATATCAACAAATGGAATCTCAATGTTCTTTACAACTAGTTGTAGCTCCTCCCCCTCTATGGAATGTTGCCTGCCTCTAGCTCCTCCCCCTCCATAGAATGTTGTCTGGTTCTGCCTCTAGCTCCTCCCCCTTCTATGGGATATTGTCTGTCTCTAGCTCCTCCCTCTCTATGGAATGGTGTCTGCCTCTAGCTCCTCCCCCTTCATAGAATTGTCTGCCTCTAGCTCCTCCCCTCTATGGAATGTTGTCTGCCTCTAGCTCCTCCCCCTCCTCTGTGACATCACAATACAGTGCCTATAAATAGAGCTCACACAGCAATCCTTGGCATTGCTGCTCTGGCAGTTGGTGAGTGCACTTCCTGTAGGAATCTCTGCTATATATCATTTTGATAAAGGTCAGAGAAACTATAGGAAAACCAAATTCACTGGCAACTCTACGTGTACCATCCGATAGCGTCCTAATTATAGGATTGCAGGAAAGAAAGAATACTTCACAGATATAAAAACCATCACAAGGTGAGTGGCCGACCCTCCACACAACACTTAGATTTCAGGCGCTTCACAGGAACTAAAGCAATGTGGAAGGAGAAAACATTGAGCATTTTACTTTTTCCACAAAAATGTTACTTTATCATCAAATATTACATTTTCACAATAGTAATAGGATAAAATCAACCCTAAAATTTATTATGCAATTTTTCCTGATACACGATACTCTATGTGGTGGGAAATCACTGTTGGGCGCACGGTATGGCTTGGAACCAGACAGAGAACAGTGTTTTAACCCGTACAGATATCTCTACAGCACAAGTTACTTTAATAACCTGGTCTAACAGATAATATACCAAGTCAAATATAATATATCCTACATATTAAATATATAGGACAATTTTTTTGCAATACATACACCCAGCTATCAGTATGGCGATTGGAGAGGCAGACAAGAGTGACAGCACACACATCTGAACCTGATAGGTTTATTTGGAATGAAATGTATTCATCTTCACCTGCCTCTATCTGCAATGGTCTGCCGTATTCCTTTTAGTGGATAACCAAGTAAACTGTCCTCCATGACCGGGTTATAGATTATGCTAATGATATAAATCTACTCTATATTAGTACATGGGGCAGCAAGAAAAGTCTGCACATAGATCCAGATACCTCTGTAAGGCTGAGGACACCGTGTGGAATATAGTTGACTTGGTATATTATTATCTGTTAGACCAGGTTATTAAATTAATGATATTATTCAGGTAACTTGTACTGTAGAGATATCTGTACGGGTTAAACACTGTTCTCTATCTGGTTTGCTGAGTAGCTTGCTCTATATACTATAGGTACAGCATTTTTTTGAATTCATAGATGCAATGGAAAGAGTATAAGGGATAGACCCGTACTCTGGGGACATACTTGATATACCCCATCTTTTCTTCTGTTAGACCAGGGGACGGATGTATGTTTATTTGCTGATTGGCCCATAAGGAGACCAGCTTAGAGCTAACAGGGCTAGTCGCCGCAGTACAGGGACAACAGAGCATTTCTTAGGTGTTTAACACTAGAAGTCCCAGGAATTTAAAGGATCCTTGGTTTTCAATGGTAAAAAGGTCAAATGACCTGTCTCTGGGACTTCTAGTGTTAAAACTCCGTTGCAAGACAGGACAAGAATAGGGAGGGTATAGGGCCAATGTTTATATCCCTCTCCCCTTTCATCAGGGTCTGAAGAGAAGGAGCAACATTTGATGTTTCAAGCAGATAATTACGGTTGAAATCAGAAGTTTCCATACACTCTATAAAGAGACACAGCTGCATGGTTTTCTCACTATCTGACATGAACTCAGAATAAACCCTTCATGTTTTAGGTTAATCAGGATTACCATAATTATTAATATTTGCCAAATGCTAAGAATAATAGAGAGAGAATGTTTTAAAGCATTTTTATTACTTTCTACAAAGTCACAAGTTTACATACATTTCATTAGTATTTGGTACCATTGCTCTTAAACTGTATGACTTGGGTGAAACGTTTTGGAAATCCTTCCATGAGCTTCTCACTATAGTTGGTAGGAATTCCTCCGACAGAACTGGTGGAACTGAGCCCTGTTTGTAGGTCGCCTTGCTCGCACCTGCCTTGTCAGCTTTGCCCATACATTTTCAATAGGAGTGAGATCAAGAAGCTTGTGGAAGGACATCCAAAATGTTTGACCCAGGTCGCATTTGGAGAACCCACGTTGTACCTAAACAATGCAGCTCCCCCACAAGTGACCCCATTTTGGAAAGGAATTTATCTAGATGTGTGGTGAGCACTTTGAACCCCCAGGTGCTTCATACATTGAGCCGTAAAAATGACAAAGAACTTTTTTTTTCCACAAAAGCCTCAATTTTTTCATTTTCATAAGGGCAACAGGATAAAATGGACCCCAAAAATTGTTGGACATTATGTCCTGAGTATGCTGATACCCACATGTGGTGGAAAGCCATTATTTGGGCGCAAGTCAGGGCTCGGAAGGGAAGTAGCAATGTTTTGTTGGAGATTTAGATGGAATGGTCTGCGGGTGTCATGTCACCACTGGTTAGCCCTTGATGTATCTAAACAATAGAATCCCCCCACAAGTGACCCCATTCTGGAAACTAGACCCAACAAGGAGTTTATCTAGATGTGCAGTGAGCACAACAATGTTGTATTAGCCCCAAATATTTTAATTTTCTCAAGGATAGCAGGAGAAACTGGCCCCCAAATTTGTTGTGCAATTTCTCCTGAGTATAAGGATTCCCTGTATGTGGAGGAAAACCACTCTTTGGGCAGGACTTAGGATGGCAGGAGCGCCATTTGATTTTCTGAGTTCAGATTTTCCTATAATAGTTTGTGGCAGGGCTGTTCCAGGTTTTTGTGGGCCCCGGGCGAGACAGTCTCAGTGGGCCCCTTAGCACTCCCACCCCTGCTGCTGCACGCCTGCACCTTAAGCCAAACCCCAGGTTTGCACAGCTGAAAATAGGAGAAACTTTCTTCTTATTAAGTATTAATTATTTATAGAATCATTTTTAGTAGTTTAAAAAAAATGTTTTCAAAACTTTCATTTGTATGAACATATAAAGACACATAACAATGTAAAGGAATTGGTTTTAATATGTCAATTGATCAATAAAATAAATTTTTCTTCAAAATGTTTGTGTAATATTGTCATATTATTATTTATCACGTCTCAACTTTCATTCTCTCCCCCTTCGGCTTAAAGGGAACCTGTCACCAGGTTTTTGCCATCCCATCTGAGAGCAGCATAATGTACAGACAGAGACCCTGATTCCAGTGATGTGTCACTTACTGATCTGCTTGCTGTCATTTTGATAAAATTAGTGTTTTCTCTGCTGCAGATTTAGCAGTCTGTGAATATGGCAGACTACCTGTCAGCAGGCCAAGTAAACTGCTAATGATAATCTCCAGATGATTAAACAGTGATTTTATCAAAACTACACTGAGCAGCCCAGTAAGTGACACATCACTGGAATCAGGATCTCAGGTCCTATATTACGCCACTCTCAGATTAGGTTGCAAAAACCTGGTGACAAGTTCCCTTTAAATCTCAATCCTCTGATCCCCTCGTGAGTCCCTACCTCTTCTCCTCCTACAGCGTAATTTAGACTCCACTATCACTTAGCAGTTTTCATTTTCCTATTTTCCCTGAAGATCCTCTAATACAGAGGTCACCAACTCCAGTCCTGAGGAGCCACCAACAGGGCAGGTTTTCAGGATTTCCTTAGCATTGTAATGATGTTGGAATCATCACCAGTGCAGATGATTCAATTATAATCTGTGCAATACTAAGGAGATCCTAAAAACATGCACTGTTGGTGGCTCCTGGGGACTGGAGTTGGGGACCTCTGCTATAACCAGGGCCGGCCTTAGCCCGAAAGGTGCCCTGTGCAGATCTGCCTTTTGGTGCCCCTCCA
This sequence comes from Allobates femoralis, assembly GCA_033576535.1. Lineage (NCBI taxonomy): Eukaryota > Metazoa > Chordata > Amphibia > Anura > Aromobatidae > Allobates > Allobates femoralis. The sequence continues at coordinate 58,853,031 of JARQOC010000004.1, read as the reverse complement.
TTGATTTTTTTACCCAGTTTCCCAGACAATAACACAGAGCAGAAGGCATTTTTTAACATCCTAAAAAAAATCTTCCTTCACATGTATTGTACAATAAAGGCCTCCGAATATGTACTGAAGAATCTGCACCTCAAATCCACAGTAATTCCACCAGGTGTGAACTTACACTTATAGGGGTCTGCGGATGTCATACATAATGGATAGGATAACGGATGCCACCGTTGGGACCCCCATCAGTCTGGAGAATGGGAGTTCTGTCATCTCTTGGCTGAGAGTGGAGCAGGTCGTGGCCCTATCGTATCCATATCTTGGGATCAAGCCCCTCCTCGGTTTTGCACATTTCAGCAGCTAATGTCTGTCCTACCCCCAAAACTTGTGTATATCCTCACATGCCCACGATCCGTGTAACATGTCTGTCCGATCAGATTAACATTCAGGACATTGCTGTGATCTACTGGGTGGAATATTGAACCCATTGATTGCTCTATGAATTATATATAGTTGCCAATCTCTCCATCCTTCATTTGTAATGTATGTCCTAATGTCTCTCCATCCACTGGCCATCTTGTCTTCCACCTCCGTCCTCATCATTCATGGTGTGAAGGGATTGGTCGCTTTATAGATTGAAGAGATATTGATATCCGCAATGTCTCTACTGTCCAGCTCATCCCAACCGTTTACCATCGATACCTTGGAGACATCTTGGAACTTTTGCAATACAGAATGCCTCAGCTGACTATACTGGATATCCCGATAAAATGCAAGCTGATTGGCTAGCAGGTGACCACCACTCATTGGCCTGGAAACAGCCCAAGCTGTCAGTTATAAACAGCCCAGAGCCGCTGCACAACCTCTTATATTCCACAGCCATAAAATAACACTGTCAGTCATATACAAACTGGAGCTGCTGCCCGACCTCTTATATTACACTGGCAGTCATATACAGGCCGGAGCTGCTGCAGATACTGTCACATAAGACTGTCAGTCATATACGTGCTGGAGCTGTTACCCAACCTCTAATATAATGCTGTCAGATGTATACCGGCCAGCGCTGCTGCAGAACCTCTTAGGCCACGTGCACACGCTGAGTATTTGATGAGTTTTTTACCTCAGTATTTGTAGCCAAGACCAGGAGACGGTGATAAATACAGAAGTGGTGACGTGTTTCTATTAGACTTTCCCTCTGATTGGTCCACTCCTGGCTTTGTCTACAAATACTGAGGTAAAAACTCACCAAATACTCAGCGTGTACACGTGGCCTTACTGCTGCAGAACCTCTTAGATAACGCTATCACACATATACTGCCTGTAGCTGGCTGCTGCAGAACCTCAGACCGCCGCATGAGCCCGCCCCTAATGTGATGTCACCGCCCTCACACACAACTACCCCATCGCTGCAACGCTGCAAGGACAGGAGGCGTACAGCCCGTGCTGTCAGTTATAAATACCTGGAGCTCCTGCACAACCTCTTGTAGGCCACAGCGGCAGTAAATACTATGAAATAACACTGTCAGTAATAGACAAGCTGGCGCTGCTGCCCAACGTCTTAGATAACGCCGTCAGTCATATACAGACCATAGCCGCTACAAAACTCTTGGATAAAGCTCTCACTCATGTACTGCTGGTAGCTGGTTGCTGCAGAACCTATGAACCTCTTCTATAACACTGTCAGTGATATACTGTCTGGAGCTGCTGCAGAACCTCTTATGTAACACTGTCAATCATATATAGCCCACAGCTGCTGCAGAATTTCTTAAGGTACCGTCACACGCGGCAATATTGCTTGCAATTTCACTGTCAATTTGCTGGTTGCAGTGAAATCATGGACACATTGTTCTATTTTGTTGCTGTGTACAAATGTAACAATGTGTCCATGATTTCACAGCAACCAGCAAATGGACAGTGAAATTGCAAGCAATATTGCCGCGTGTGAAGGTACCTTTATATAACACTGTGAGTCATATACAGCCCAGAACTGCTGCAGAACCTCTTATATAATGCTCTCATTCATATACTGCCTGCAGCTGACTGCAGCAAAAATTCTTACATAACGCTCACATTCATACTACCCGCAGCTGGCTGCTGCAGAACCTCGGATGGCCGCACAAGTCTGCCCCCAACGTGACATCACTACCCTCACGCACAATAATGCTACTGCCGCGAGGACAGGAGGTGTACAGCCCACACTGTCAATTATAATCAGCCTGTAGCTGTTGCACAACCTCTTATAGGCTACAGCTGCACCAAATACTGTGAAATAACACTGTCAGTCATATACACATTGGAGCTGCTGCCCAACCTATTATATAATGCTGTCAGTCGTATACTGCCCAGAGCTGCTGCACAATCTCTTAAGGCCCCGTTACACACAGCGATATCGGTAACGATATCGCTGCAAAGTCACAGGTTTTGTGACGTAGCAGCGACGTCGCTGCGTGTGACATTCCGCAACGACCAGCGTTGAGCTCGCTGATCGTTGCGGAATGGCCGGGACCATTTCTTCATTGCTGGTCTCCCATTGGCCAGCATGCATCGGCATGTGTGACCGGGCCAAGAACCAGCGATCCCCAGTCTGCGCCCGAGACCCTGAATGATCCCAACGACAGTCGGGTGTCGAGCGCATTGCTGGGTGATCGCTGGTAAGTCTGCCTGTGTGACATCTCACCAGCGATCACAGAGCGATGTTCCAGCGATCCCGGCCAGGTCTGATTGTTGGTGAGATTGCTGGAACTTCGCTATGTGTAATGTGGGCTTTAGATAATGCTCTCACTCATATACTCAGGGCCGTATTTGGAGTTCCTGCTGCCCTAGGCACTGTCAGCGGCCCCCCCTCCCCCAGTCACGGCTCCTCCCCCTGTTGTGGCCCCTCCCCCATTGCAGCTCCTCCCCCATAATGGCTCTTTTCCCCCCCGTTGCGGCCCCTCACCCTCTCACGGACAATCTTCCCCCCAGTCGCGGTCTTCCCCCCCCAAGCTTCATGTAGCTTCTCCCCCCACATTTCATCATGTAGTACATATAAAAGGTTCGTCCAACCACACTCTAGAGACATACTGATAGGATGTTAAAGGGGCCATCCCCAACCAGTTCTTAAAGGGGCGGACCCCAACCACTTCTTAAAGGGGCAGTCCCCAACCACATCTTAAAGAGGCGGTCCCAAACCACGTCTTAAAGGGGCAGTCCCCAACCACATCTTAAAGGGGCGGTCCCCAACTACGTCTTAAAGGGGCAGTCCCCAACCATGTCTTAAAGGGGCAGTCCCCAACCATGTCTTAAAGGGGCAGTCCACAACCACGTCTTAAAGTGGCCATCCCCAACCAGTTCTTAAAAGGGCGGATCCCAACCTCTTTGCAGTCCCCAACAACTTTTTAAAAGGGCAGTTGCAACCACGTCTCCCCAACCACGTGTTAAAGGGGCGGTTCCCAACCATGTCTTAAAGGGGCGGTGCACAACCACTTCTTAAAGGGGCCATCCCCAACCAGTTCTTAAAGGGCCGGACCCCAACCACATCTTAAAGAGGCGGTCCCCAACCACATCTTAAAGGGGCGGTCCCCAACCACTCTTAAAGGGGCGGTCCCAACTATGTCTTAAAGGGGCAGACCCCAACCACTTCTTAAAGGGGCAGACCCCAACCACTTCTTAAAGGGGCAGTCCCCAACCACATCTTAAAGGGGCAGTCCCAAACCACGTCTTAAAGGGGCAGTCCCCAAACACATCTTAAAGAAACAGTCCAAACCACATCTTAAAGGGGCAGTCCCCAACCATGTCTTAAAGGGGCGGTCCACAACCACGTCTTAAAGTGGCCATCCCCAACCAGTTCTTAAAAGGGCGGACCCCAACCTCTTTGCAGTCCCCAACAACTTTTTAAAAGGGCAGTCGCAACCACGTCTCCCCAACCACGTGTTAAAGGGGTGGTCCCCAACCTCTTAAAGGGACAGTCCCCAATAACTTCTTAAAGGGGCTGTCCATAACCACGTCTTAAAGGGGCCATCTCCAACCATGTCTTAAAGGAGTGGACCCCAACCACTTCTTAAAGGGGCTGTCCTCAACCTCTTAAAGAAGCAATCCCCAACCACTTCTTAAACGGGTGGTCCCCAAACACATCTTAAAGAAACAGTCCCAACCACATCTTAATACGGCGGTCGCCAACCACATCTTAAAGGAGCAGTCCTCAACCACATCTAAAAGGGGCCGTCCCCAACCACATCTCAAATGGACGGAAGCAAACAATCAGCGATATTGGCGTGGGATTTAAACCGTCTTCGCTGACTGGTCATGGCCGGCTGCGACCAATCAGTGATATTGCCGCAGGACTTAAATGATAATGTATATATTTTATCCCGAAAAACCTGTGTATTCATTGCATTATTCTTAAATCTTCATAAATAAACTACATACATATTCTAGAATACCCGATGTGTTAGAATCGGGCCACCATCTATTAGTAAATAAAACTATATATGGATTCTAGACTACCCGATTCTTTAGAATCGGGCCGCCATCTAGTATATACACATCTAGCAGCGCTATGGTATATGGTGGTACATTAACAGCACATGTATAGCAGCACTATAGTGTATGGCGGTACATTATAGTACATGTATAGCAGCACTATGGTATATGGCGGTACATTACATTACATGTATAGCAGCGCTATAATATATGGAGGTACATTACAGCAATGTATAGCAGCATATGGTATATGGCGGTACATCACAGTACATGTATAGCAGCACTATAGTATATGGTGGTACAGTATAGCACATGTATAGCAGCACTATAGTATATGGCAGTACATTACAGTACATGTATAGCAGCACTATGGTATATGGTGGTACATTACAGCACATGTATAGCAGCACTATAGTATATGGCAGTATATTACAGTACATATACAAGTGCATTATGGTATATGGTGGTACATTACAGCACATGTATTGCAGCACTATAGTATATGGCGATACATTATAGTACATGTATAGCAGCGCTATGGTATATGGCGGTACACTACAGCACATGCATAGCAGCACTATAGTATATGGCGGTACATTACAGTACATGTATAGCAGTGTTATAGTATATGGCGGTACATTACTGTACATGTATAGCAGCACTATGATATATAGCGGTACATTACAGCACGTATAGCAGCACTATAGTATATGACGGTACATTACAGTACATGTATAGCAGCGCTATGGTATATGGCGGTACATTACAGCACACGTATAGCAGCACTATAGTATATGGCAGTACATTACAGTACATGTATAGCAGTGTTATAGTATATAGCGGTACATTACAGTACATGTATAGCAGCGCTATAGTATATGGCGGTACATTACATGTATAGCAGTGTTATAGTATATGGCGGTAAATTACAGTACATGTATAGCAGCACTATAGTATACGGCGGTACATTACAGAACATGTATAGCAGCGCTATGGTATATGGCGGTACATTACAGCACACGTATACCAGCACTATAGTATATGGCAGTACATTACAGTACATGTAAAGCAGCGCTATGGTATATGGTGGTACATTACAGCACATGTATTGCAGCACTATAGTATATTGCGATACATTATAGTACATGTATAGCAGCGCTATGGTATATGACGGTACATTACAGTACATGTATAGCAGCACTATAGTATATGGCAGTACATTACAGTACATGTATAGCAGTGTTATAGTATATGGCGGTACATTACAGTACATGTATAGAGCATTATAGTATATGGTGGTACATTACAGTACATGTATAGCAGCACTATAGTAAATGGCGGTACATTACAGTACATGTATAGCAGCGCTATGGTATATGGCGGTACATTACAGCACACGTATAGCAGCACTATAGTATATGGCAGTACATTACAGTACATGTATAGCAGTGTTATAGTATATGGCGGTACATTACAGTACATGTATAGCAACGCTATAGTATATGGCGGTACATTACATGTATAGCAGTGTTATAGTATATGGCGGTAAATTACAGTACATGTATAGCAGCACTATAGTATATGGCGGTACATTACAGTACATGTATAGCAGCGCTATGGTATATGGCGGTACATTACAGTACATGTATAGCAGCACTATAGTATATGGTGGTACATTACAGTACATGTATAGCAGCACTATAGTATATGGCGGTACATTACAGCACATTACAGCACTATGGTATATGGCAATACTCCGCTCCCTGTGGCCCCCTGCTCCCCGTAGCCCCCTCGCTCCTCCACAGCAAAAGTAAAAATAAAAAAGTCCTCAGTGATGATACTCACCTGTCCGCCGGCTTGCTCCACCTCCGTCTTCTAGGTCCTACAGGCCTTTAGGACCTGTTGCTGCCTGGGAAACCGATCAGCTGATCGGTCACATGACCGTTAACTGCCGAGGTGGCAGGATGGAGCAGGATGGTGATGGGGGAGGTCCAGGATGGTGGCGGGGGGGGCAGCATGGTGCGAGCGGGGCAGGATGGAGTGAGTGGGGCAGGATGGAGCGAGCGGGGGGGGGGGGGCAGGATGGATGTGGGGGGGCAGAATGGATGTGAAGGAGCAGGATGGATGTGGGGGAGCAGGATGGATGTGGGGGAGCAGGATGGATGTGGAGGGGAGCAAGATGGAGCTGGCAGGGCATGGAGCCAGGGGGGCAGGATGGAGGCGGGGGGCAGGATGAAGCCAGCAGGGGAGCAGGATGAAGCTGGGGAAGCAGGATGGAGGCGGGGAGGGGCAAGATGGAGGCAAGGGGGCAGGATGGAGCCGGCAGGGCATGGAGCCAGGGGGGCAGGATGAAGGCGGGGGGCAGGATGAAGCCAGCAGGGCAAGGAGCCAGGGGGGCAGGATGGAGGCGGGGGGGCAGGATGGAGTGATCGGGGCAGGATGGAGCCAGCGGGGCAGGATGGTGGCGAGGGGGAAGCAGGATGGCAGGATGGAGGCGGGGGGCAGGATGGAGAGAGTGGGGCAGGATGGAGCGAGCGGGGCAGGATGGAGGCGGGGGGCAGGATGGAGCGAGCGGGGCAGGATGGAGCCGAGGGGGGGCAGGATGGAGCTAGGGGGGGCAGGATGGAGCGGGGGGGGCAGGATGGAGCGGGGGGGTCAGAGGTGGGGGGCAGGATGGAGCGGGCAACTGGGCGGGGCAGCATGGAGCGGGGGGGGGGACAGGATGCATGTGGGGGGGATGCGGGGGGCAGGATGGATGCGGGGGGAGCAGGATGGATGCGAGGGGCAGGATGGATGCGGGGGGGGGGGGCAGGATGGAGTCGGGGGCGGGATGGAATTAGGAGGAGGCGGGATGGAGCCAGGGGGGCAGGATGGAGTGCGGGGCAGATCGAGGGTTGAAGGATGGGTGCGGGGGGCGGGAGGGAGCTGGCGGGGGGGCAGGATGGATGCGAGGCAGGATGGGCAGTAGGATGGAGCTAGGGGGGGGCAGGATGGATGCAGGGGGTGGGATCATACACAGTCATACACAGCCCAGATCTGCTGCAGAACCACTTATATAATGCTCGTACTCATATGCTGCCTACAGCTGACTTCTGCAGAAACTCGTATACAACGCTTTCAATCATATACTGCCCGGAGCTGCTGTTGAACATCTTCTTACATAATTGCCTTGGCGTCCAGATGTCCCCGATAAGACACCACCCGATTGGCCAGTTGTAGCTAGCTGACCGCCACCTAAAACATACAAAAAAGGTTGTGGACGCCATATTGGCACACCCAAGTGATGGCTGTACCATGATGGCAGCCTCATGTTGCTGCTCTCCTCCAGGCCAAGGTCTTTCTACTCCTCCTCCCCCACCACCACTATCGCTGCAGCACCCCAGAGCCCGGCCCCATCGTCACATCACACACTTTTTTGTTAATGCGCATGCACTCGCCATGTTTGGACACCTGGTTCGCTACTGCGCATGACAGGGTGAACAAACATGGCGGTGATGTGAGTGCGCATGTGCCTGTAGTGTACACCCTGTCATGTGCAGTAGTGGACCAGGTGTCCAAACAGGGCGACTGCATGTGCATTGACAAAAAAGTGTGGGATGTCACAAGCCCTCTCCCATCCTCACCAAACTGTGGCCACCCTCCAAATATAGGACACCATCGTTTCACAAGCCCACCTCCATCATGATGTCACTGCCATCCCGATGGAATAGCACTGTGCGCCCATCTAGTTCATTTATAAAGCACTATTAATTCCATAACGCTTTACATACATTTGTAACACACTTCCTATTAGGGCTCACAATCTAAATATGCTATCAGTATGTCTTTGGAGTGTGGGAGGAAACCAGAGAACCTGGAGGAAACCCACATAAACACAGGGAGAACATACAAACTCCTTTCTGATGTTGTTCTTGGAGGGATTTGAACCCAGGACCCCAGTGCTGCAATGCTAACCACTGAGGCACCATAAAGTGCTAACCACTTAACTAAAAAAAAAATACAGCAGTGCAGAGAATAATAAAGATGCCCTTAATGCAAGGAGAAACCCTATATAATTAATAGGGCGCTCTCACAAAGTGCAATAGTGCAAAATTCACCTTACCCATAATGGGACACTGTCCCCAACAAGGGCCCCAAGAGAATTGCACAACTCAGACATGCGTTTCACATGTAGTTTTGCTGCTTCTTCAGGGAGAAACAACAATACTACAAGCGAAACGCGCATCGGAGTGGCACAATTCTCTTGGGGCTCATGGTGGAGAGAATTGAACAGCCAATCACAGTGATAGTAGCTGTGGGGTGGGGAATTCATTCCCCGTGGACTCGAGCTCCGGTGTTCGGCTGTATGAATCAGCAGGCGGCTTCACCAGGGCTCCGTTTATGCGGCGACAGAGTCGGATTTTCGCCATGACGTACCGTACAAAAGAAAATCTGGCACACCATAAAGACAATAGTCCAATAGTTAGTGTTGATGGCTTTTTTTATTCGTGGAATCAATTCAATATTCTTTTCATATGTATATCTCAGTCATTCGTATAAACGTTTTCGGCTATTGCCTTCCTCAGACACAAATAACTGGTAATGTAAACAGAAACAGTCACAATGAACATCATGTATTAAATTTGGAATCACATTTTTAACAGAAAAATCCACAAAAAAGTCCAACAATCACTAGAAAGGAACAATAATAAAGGGGATACAGAAAAAAAGAGGGGAAGGGGGGAAAAATTATTGCATACAATAGTGATCATCACAGGATAGAATTCTCCCATGGTGGAAAAAGAGTCAGGATCGTGAATACCTGTATATCTCCTTCCTTCCTTATGTGTAGGAACTCTTCATACATACATAAAATTCTGTACACAACAGTGTCTAAGACAAAAAGGAAATGACATAAATAAAGAAAAATTAATGAAAATAATGAGAAGGAGTGCAACAAATGACATCTCAAAGGAGTCAACCCTGACTCGGTTTGTATAGGTATCCAAAAGAAAAATATATAAATATACAATCAAATACATGCTACCATACTAGAATAGAACTTCGGTCCCTCCTTCTTTATAACTCAATACATTTGAAATCCACATATAGCAAAAAAGTATAGAAGACTACTCCCGATGGCGTGAATGTAATGGACTACTACATTACCTTATAGTTTAATATGCTTTGCAATATTGAAAAGAACCCACATAAACTTGGGAACCCGTTGAAAGTTCTCTAAATAAAAAGGGGAAAGTATTACCATGGACAAAATTCCTATAATCCATACTAGACAATATACAGTAACAAGGCCAAGTCCATACCTGTTATATCGATTTAATTAGGATTCCACTACCACAACATAAAATGAATGTATCAAAAAGCAAATGCTGCAAAGTAAAGACAACAGAACCATCAGGTCCACAGCAGAATAACAGCCATGACCTATGTATTAAGCACATAGCATACCTTAAGGTAAAGCCCAGGGTACAAAGGATCACCAGAAACCTGGTAAAATAACAAACAAAATAAACAAAGTACTCAAAACAAACAAAGGTTCAGAAGAAGCGCTCCTTCTTACTCACTGGTGCTGTTCACTGCAGGGGCCTGGCAGAAATGCACTGAGTAACGCCAGAAACTGGCTTTTATAATGCCCGGGCGGCCAAATACCTCCTACTTCCGGTATTTGGACCGCAAAACGTGCTTTGGAACGCACGCACGCGTAACCGGAAGTGACGTCACCGGCGGTGGCGTCACCGGAAGTGACGTCGCGGCACTACTAAAATGTGCTGGAAAGCAAAAGAAACACACAGGAAACGCTTGTCATGGTAGTGTTTCCTGTTGAAGCGCTACATGTTGCCAGGGAAACCTAGTTCAAGCCTAAACAAAGAACCAAAAGAAAATAAGAACAAAACATGATTATGCTTATAGCAAAATATGCCAAAATAATACTTGGAACTGCATATGTCAGTATGATATAAATATTATAACAAATCGAGGATTACCTCAAACCTAGGTATACCAAGTACATAGGAATACCAAACCATAAAACCATATAGGACAGGGGAAACATCCGAGAATATCCCACGGGCATAACTGTAATTCATCGTTACCCATACTGTTTAATCATAAGAAAGCAGAAAAATGCACCAACAAATGAGGGAAAAAAACATGTCATGAAACCTCATATTCTCTATAGGGTTCTCTATAGGGTTAAACGTTTAAAGGAGCGAGAATCATTTTGGATCCATCGTCTCCAAACTCTTTTCCCCTTAGGTCTTAATAGAGAATATGAGGTTTCATGACATGTTTTTTTCCCTCATTTGTTGGTGCATTTTTCTGCTTTCTTATGATTAAACAGTATGGGTAACGATGAATTACAGTTATGCCCGTGGGATATTCTCGGATGTTTCCCCTGTCCTATATGGTTTTATGGTTTGGTATTCCTATGTACTTGGTATACCTAGGTTTGAGGTAATCCTCGATTTGTTATAATATTTATATCATACTGACATATGCAGTTCCAAGTATTATTTTGGCATATTTTGCTATAAGCATAATCATGTTTTGTTCTTATTTTCTTTTGGTTCTTTGTTTAGGCTTGAACTAGGTTTCCCTGGCAACATGTAGCGCTTCAACAGGAAACACTACCATGACAAGCGTTTCCTGTGTGTTTCTTTTGCTTTCCAGCACATTTTAGTAGTGCCGCGACGTCACTTCCGGTGACGCCACCGCCGGTGACGTCACTTCCGGTTACGCGTGCGTGCGTTCCAAAGCACGTTTTGCGGTCCAAATACCGGAAGTAGGAGGTATTTGGCCGCCCGGGCATTATAAAAGCCAGTTTCTGGCGTTACTCAGTGCATTTCTGCCAGGCCCCTGCAGTGAACAGCACCAGTGAGTAAGAAGGAGCGCTTCTTCTGAACCTTTGTTTGTTTTGAGTACTTTGTTTATTTTGTTTGTTATTTTACCAGGTTTCTGGTGATCCTTTGTACCCTGGGCTTTACCTTAAGGTATGCTATGTGCTTAATACATAGGTCATGGCTGTTATTCTGCTGTGGACCTGATGGTTCTGTTGTCTTTACTTTGCAGCATTTGCTTTTTGATACATTCATTTTATGTTGTGGTAGTGGAATCCTAATTAAATCGATATAACAGGTATGGACTTGGCCTTGTTACTGTATATTGTCTAGTATGGATTATAGGAATTTTGTCCATGGTAATACTTTCCCCTTTTTATTTAGAGAACTTTCAACGGGTTCCCAAGTTTATGTGGGTTCTTTTCAATATTGCAAAGCATATTAAACTATAAGGTAATGTAGTAGTCCATTACATTCACGCCATCGGGAGTAGTCTTCTATACTTTTTTGCTATATGTGGATTTCAAATGTATTGAGTTATAAAGAAGGAGGGACCGAAGTTCTATTCTAGTATGGTAGCATGTATTTGATTGTATATTTATATATTTTTCTTTTGGATACCTATACAAACCGAGTCAGGGTTGACTCCTTTGAGATGTCATTTGTTGCACTCCTTCTCATTATTTTCATTAATTTTTCTTTATTTATGTCATTTCCTTTTTGTCTTAGACACTGTTGTGTACAGAATTTTATGTATGTATGAAGAGTTCCTACACATAAGGAAGGAAGGAGATATACAGGTATTCACGATCCTGACTCTTTTTCCACCATGGGAGAATTCTATCCTGTGATGATCACTATTGTATGCAATAATTTTTCCCCCCTTCCCCTCTTTTTTTCTGTATCCCCTTTATTATTGTTCCTTTCTAGTGATTGTTGGACTTTTTTGTGGATTTTTCTGTTAAAAATGTGATTCCAAATTTAATACATGATGTTCATTGTGACTGTTTCTGTTTACATTACCAGTTATTTGTGTCTGAGGAAGGCAATAGCCGAAAACGTTTATACGAATGACTGAGATATACATATGAAAAGAATATTGAATTGATTCCACGAATAAAAAAAGCCATCAACACTAACTATTGGACTATTGTCTTTATGGTGTGCCAGATTTTCTTTTGTATGATATCCTATTTCTGGCAAACCCACGTTCTTTTTGTGAGCTGGCTCTATCTGATAACTAAATGACGTACCGTTACGTCCAGGGTCGGGAAGGGGTTAAATAATGAATTAGGAAGTGTAGTGCTGCGTTTACCCACCGTATTGACAGTCTCTATATTTTGTAAGCCCTCGCGAGACATACAAATACCTGCCAGCTGCAGCACTACTATAAACTTTAGGAGATACATAGGGAAGGTCTCTCCATACCAGCTCCAGGGTTTTTATTATAATAGACTGTTATGAATCCACCTCATAGTTAGTTGCCTTCTCCATTCCACACTTGGTCATTTTTTCAATAAGGATGGTATGGAATACAGGGAAGGAAATCCGCTCCACCTCCAGATACACAATTACATGTTAATGTCCATATTATTAGAAAAAGTTTAATAAAAAACTAAATATAAAATTGTATGTAAGGTACTTTACGCGTTTCAGACCCTTAAAGGGATCCTGTCACCCCCAAAACACCTAAGCTATTAAAAGCTGTCCCTAGAGCATAGTAACACTTACCCTACACTCCTTTTAGCTCCTAAACGCATATAGTGAAACTGAATGTAAATGTTATTATAGTACCTCATTACTGATGTTAATGAGTGACTATGGTATTCATAGTCACCCAGCCAGGCTAACCCTCTTCATCATATCACGCCTGAATAGGCGTGATCTTCATCATACATTCAAATGCGCGCCTCCCTGCGCACCTCCCCACTCTCCTATTCCGGCCGGGCTTCAGTGTGGGGCTGTATGACGCGATTCGCGTCATTTCCGGCGCCGGGTGACGTATGTACACCCGCGCCGCTGTTACAGCTTCAAGCCCCGTACTGCGCATGCGCAGTGTGGGACTTGAAGCTAACAGCGGCGTGGGTGTAAATACGTCACCTGGCGCCGGAAATGACGCGAATCGCGTCATACAGCCCCACACTGAAGCCCAGCCGGAATAGGAGAGTGGGGAGGCGCACAGGGAGGCGCGCATTTGAATGTATGATGAAGATTATGCCTATTCAGGCATGATATGATGAAGAGAGTTAGCCTGGCTGGGTGACTATGAATACCATAGTCACTCATTAACATCAGTAATGAGGTACTTTTATAACGTTTATATTCAGTTTCACTATATGCATTTAGGAGCTAAAAGGAGTGTAGGGTAAGTGTTACTATGCTCTAGGAGTCTAGGGACAGCTTTTAATAGCTTAGGAGGTGGTTTGGGGGTGACAGGATCCCTTTAAAAGGCCACAATAGACTGAAGGGATATAACAATCTATGTAATGTGTACAGTTTATTCTATATACCATACATAATTCTGTATATTGCACCTGTGCATCGTACAGCCTAGATGCCACTCACACCCTTCTTGTATAGGACAGAAGCCATAAATTATATCTATATCTCTTTTTTTTTTTAGATGTGTTTGTTAGGAGATCTAATTTGGGCAGCGGTTACAGAGCTGAGTATACACATGGATAACACTGCTCCCACCCCTCCTAAAAGACCTAACAGCAGCACCTACTCACTATCCATGACCGCTGAGATCCAAGAGAATAATGGCAAGGGCAAGTACAGGTAAGATGCTTTTTGCAGGACGAGTTGTACCTTTGAATGACAAGATTCATTCTACTATATAATGTACTGGAAAATAGGAAAAAAATTCCAAGTGTGGTGAAATTGCAAAAAGGAGTTTTTTTGGGCTTTCTATTTACTGTGTTCACTATATGGTAAAACCGACATGTCGGTATGATTCCACAGGTCGGTACAAGTTCGTAGATACCCAACATGTATAGTTTTATTTATTATTTAATTGGTGACAAAAATCAAAAATTTGGTCCCCCCAAAAAATTGTGCATTTGCCACCTTTTCCCGAGACCTGTAACATTCTCATTTTTCCGGATCTGGGGCTGGGTAACGGCTTATTTTTTATGCCATGAGCTGACGTTTTTAATTATACCATTTTGGGGTATATTCAATGTTTTCATTGCCAATTATTGCATTTTATTGCAATGTTGGGGTGACAAAAAAAAAAAAAAGGAATTCTGGCGTTGTTCATTTTTTGGGGGAAAAAGGGGGGTGAGTTGAACTTTTGTGGAGCTTTTTGTGTTTTTTTTTTAAAGTATTTTAAACAAATTTTTTACTTATTGTTTTTATTAGTCCCTTTAGGGGACTTGATCTATGAGCCTTAAAGTGGGGGTCTCGTCACCGGGGACACCAAGCAGTGAGGTTTAATAAAAGTTTGCCTTTACTTTTTCCATTATCTCTGCTTCCACTTCACCTTTACTTAGTAAAAGATATTTTCCACAATTTTTTTTACATTTTTTTTTTTCTGGCTTGCCAACTGTAAACATGACAAAATAATCTTTGTTTACCCCTGACAAGTCCATTGCTGCCCCCCTCTGCTGCTTCCCAGCCTTTGGTCACAGGTTGCAGAGGTGTCTCCATTTCTTTAGTGCACTTGACCGCTGCAGCCAATCACTGGGCTCAACCAACTATCTTGGCATCACTCCTGATGGCGGGTATGAGTGATTAATTAGACTGAGTGCACATGTCCAGTATTCATCCGTTACAATAGATCCTGCAGAGATCCATTGGATAAAAAGTTCTGCAGGACCTGCTTTTACAACATAGGAGTCTATGGAGAAGGGATCCACTAAGGCTGGCTTCACACTGCGGCGGCGTCCGGTCCGGGTCTGTCAGGAGTGACAGCCTGGACCGGAGTTTTGCTGCATAGAATACTATCGGGCTGCACGGAGCTGGATCGCGCCGGGTGGCAATCTGCCATCCGGCTGCTAGCTCGCCGGATGAATCCTGCAGAAGTGGGGATTTGTCTGCCGACTCCAAAAACGGTGCATGCAACGTTTTTGGAGTCGGCAGACAAATCCCCACTTCTGCAGGATTTATCCGGCGAGCTAGCAGCCGGATGGCAGATAATTGCCACCCGGCGCGATCCAGCTCCGTGCAGCCCGATAGTATTCTATGCAGCAAAACTCCGGTCCAGGCTGTCACTCCTGACAGACCCGGACCGGACGCCGCCGCAGTGTGAAGCAGCCAGCCTAACTGATCGCTATTCATCTTCCATTTTTATCGGATCCAGTAAACAAAAAATGGATCCTTAACAAATGAAAGAAACATGGAAGATAAATATCCATCAATTAAGTGATCCGTTTTCCATAGACTCCAATGTTAAACAGATTCTGCACAACGTTTTTCCTACTTTCTGCTGGATCTGTTGTAACGGATGATTACTGGACATGTGCACTCAGCCTAATATAAGTTATTATTACTCCTTTCCTTTGTTTTCCCTTCCGGTCTGCATTACTTGCACTTATACATTTTTATTTTTTTACAGCACGGTTTCCAAGAACGAGCAAGGATTCAGGCTACGTCAGGGAGCCGACAAGAAAATCGTAATTTCTATCAAACAAACATCAAAAAACAAGTTAAGACTCCAGAGGTAATTTATATTATTATTATTTTAATCTTGCTAATGAGCTCTTTTTTCAGACTATATTGCATGCAAGTGGGTAGTAGGGTTCACGACTGCGACGAGGCCTGGAGGTACAGGGGCTGGGTCTGCTGACCCCCGCTCCAGCGCCTGCTTCACATGGATGTGCGTTTCCGAGGACCCACATTCATGTCACTGCGTGCAAGTATGTCCGGGCCGGTCCCCAGGGGTCTGTTCATAGCAGCCGGAGGACTAGCACTGTAACTTTAATTGCAGCCGGGAAACTGAGTGTCATCCCGCTGGACCCGTATGCAGCACCGTGAAGAGGTCATCACACTGCAACCTCATCACAGGATGCAGCGGCCGGCGGGAATGGAAGTGTGCGCTCTATGGAGGAGCTGAAGAGTCTAAATCCTGACATTTCCTGGGGTGGGGGGATGGGGCAGTATGTATGTCTGTGTGTGTGTGTGTGTGTGTGTGGGGGGGGTTATACATGGGCAGTATTATCTGTGTGTGGGGGGGGGTTATACAGGGGTTGTATTGTCTGGTGTGTTGTGTGTGGGGGGGGGGGTTATACAGGGGCACTGTCTGTGTGTGGGGGGTTATACAAAGGCAGTATGTCTGTGTGTGTGGGATTAAACAGAGGCAGTATGTCTGTGTGTGGGAGGTTATACAGGGGGAAGTATATCTGTGTGTGGGGGGAGTTACATAGGGGCAGTGTGTCTGTGTTTGGGGGAATTTATGCTATCTGGAGGGCTGAGGCTGTATTATGCTATATGGACGGCTATTAGGCTGCATTATACTATCTGGAGGGCTATGAGGCTGCATTATACTATATGGAGGGCTATGGGGCTGTATTATTTGGAGGGCTATGAGGCTGCATTATACTATATAGAGGGCTATGAGACTGCATTATACTATATGGTGGACTATGGGCAGGGTTTGGGGTGCCTTGAGCCCACCCTTAGAATTGACTGTAGGGACCCGCACTATAGTGACCATACACTTTTTTATTACTTGTTCATTTCTCAGCCCCTGTCACTATAATATGTGCCTTTTAGCAATCTATAGTATGCAAAAGAGAACCGTATTGTGCCCTGCACTTCATCTTAGTGTTTCTTATTAATCTACTTACGGTATGTATTGTAGTTGATTACAGAATCTTATTTACAGTCAGCAGCAGTTTTTCTCACACATGGACATTTCTTGTCCTAGGTAAAGCACTCAGTCCCTCAGCTTCAATTATATTCAAAGTGAAGTACCGTATATACTCGTGTATAAGCCGAGTTTTTCAGCCCAAAATTTGGGCTGAAAAGTCTCCCCCTCGGCTTATACACGGGTTAATACGGTAGTCGGGGCCCGGCGCTCATTATATATGCACTGCTTCCCCCTGTCAATCAGCGGCAGGGGGAAGCAGTGCATATGTGCCCCCAAATGCTGGCACTCTCCCCCCGCTGCATATCTTACCATCCCGGTCTTCTGCACAGCGCTGCTCCTTGGTGCTCCGTCCTCGCTGCTCCCGTCCTGCTACATCCGGGATCTCCGGCCGTCGCAGGCATATGACGTCATCGCGCGACGGCCGGGGATCCCGGATGCAGCGAGGACGGAGCATGAAGAACGGAGCACCGAGGAGCGGCGCTGAGCAGAAGACCGGGATGGTAAGATAAGCAGCGGGGGGGGGGGGGGCCCTTACAAGGGGGGCGAGTGCCAGCATTTGGGGGCTACTATATACCCCTGGGGGCTTCTGTATACTACCACTGGGGCTGTATATACCACTGGGGCTGTATATACCTCTGGGGCTGTATATTCCTCTGGGGCTGCTGTATACTACCACTGGGGCTGTATATACCACTGGGGCTGCTGTATACTACCACTGGGGCTGTATATACTACCACTGGGGCTGTATATACTACCACTGGGGCTGTATATACTACCACTGGGGCTGCTGTATACTACCACTGGGGCTGCTGTATACTACCACTGGGGCTGTATATAACCTCTGGGGCTGCTGTATACTACCTCTGGGGCTGCTGTATACTACCACTGGGGCTGTATATACCACTGGGGCTGTTGTATACTACCACTGGGGCTGCTGTATACTACCACTGGGGCTGCTGTATACACCTCGGGGATGCTGTATACTACCACTGGGTCCGCTGTATATACCTCTGGGGCTGCTGTATACTAACTACTGGGGCTGCTGCTGTATATACCACTGGGGCTGCTGCTGTATACTACCACTGGGGCTGCTGTATATACCTCTGGGGCTGCTGTATACCACACTGCTGGGGGCTGTATACCTGTGCTGGGGTCCACCCTCGGCTTATACACGAGTCAATAGGTTTTCCCAGGTTTTGGGGGCAAATGTAGGGGGGTCGGCTTATACACGGGTCGGCTTATACACGAGTATATACGGTAAATGTTATCCAGCATCTTCAAATGGAAAAGTGTAATTAATGTACCTATGCCACCATCTATCTACCCATATAGGGTCTGTCACAATTGACTTGGGAAATCCCTTGCTACGTTCACACATTGCGTATTTTGCTGCTTCTCTGCGTTTTTTACTGCATTTTCTGTATTTACCTGCGATTTTTGCTGCGTTTTTTTACGCGCGCTTTTTGCAGTGAAAACACAATTCTGGATAAGCAGCCCAGCCAAACCTATGGGTTTTGACAAAATCCATTCACACACTGCATATTTGTGCTTTTTTTTATGCGCGCATTTTCACTGCAAAAACGTGCGCGTAAAAAGAATCACCATGTCAATTCTTAATATGTGGTGATGTAAAGCAGAATCACTCCAATAAATTTTTCCATTTGGAGACTCGGATGAACGTTTGCTTCACTTTAGTCTGACAGATCTATTTCTTCTGTCTTTGTTATCATACTGTTATCCATGATAGCAATACAATGTACGGTATGTTGGCAATATTTGGGATGTGTATGATATCCCTCTTTCCCTCAGCACTCAGTTATCCCATCACCTGCTCTGATATCCCTCTTTCTCTCAGTACCCAGCTTTCCCATCCCCTGCTCTGATATCCCTCTTTTCCTACTGCTATATGAAGGTCATACTTCACTTATATCCAACAGCCAGCAGCTACTGGCACAGTCGGTATAATGGCCACCCCTAACAATATTGTCGCCCGCACCTGCCTCCTGACAAACACTCCACTACAGAGTGTAAGCCTGAGTGAGGCCTGGCGTGTCTTCATGTGACAGTCAGTGTGATATATAAGCACGCACGCTCAGCAGGACCCTGAGAACGGACAGTTCTAGGGTTTTTTTTGGGCCCTGGTTGAAAAAGTCTCTGTGTGCCCCTTTAAAGTGACCCTGAACCCAGAAGCCAACCCCACATCCCCTTCATACCTATGCATGCAGCTTGTGAAGCTGCTGCCATCCATCCATGAATCTTGCAAAACCGCTGGGGCACTCTTCATAAATCATAGTTTTCATATCTCATTTCTGGGCGTTTCTGTGAAATTTTAAAGCCGGAGCAGGCGGGCCTGTGTGCCGCTCTCCCCCTCCCTGTCTGCAATTCTGCACGCCCATGGCTGCGTGCATAAACAACAGAGAGGTGGCTCGCCTCATAGTATGGGCGGTGAAGCCGGTATGACGTAATACGCGTCACACCGGCTTCACCGCCCATACTATGAGGCGAGCCGCCTCTCTGTTGTTTATGCACGCAGCCATGGGCGTGCAGGATTCCGGAGAAGGAGGGGGAGAGCGGCACACAGGCCCGCCTGCTGCGGCTTTAAAATTTCACAGAAACGCCCAGAAATGAGATATGAAAACTATGATTTATGAAGAATGCCCCAGCGGTTTTGCAAGATTCATGGATGGATGGCAGCAGCTTCACAAGCTGCATGCATAGGTATGAAGGGGATGTGGGGTTGGCTTCTGGGTTCAGGGTCACTTTAACACATGTGTACATGCTGTGAGGTAGCGTTCTGGTTAGGCAACACGTGAGGCAGTGACACAGGCACGTGTTCACACAGCACACAGTTTATTTACAAGTCCAGGTAATTACAGACCTTTTGAGATCCGCAGCCAGTACAACCCCATTCACAAAGTCCTCCAACGTCTCTGCACTGCTGCTAGGGTCTGTCCTGGCTGGGTCCCATTGGAAGGACCAAGTACACGCTGCCAGGCTGGGTTAAACGGCACACAGCCGACACACAGAGCTTCTCCTGCTCAGTCCACCTGGCTCCAACTGAGAACCCCGCCCCGTGCTGCAAGCCTTTTAAAGTGAACCTGCCACCTCCATTAAGCCCCCCCGCCTGGCTCGCTCTGGTCTGCAGAATGTCGGGTATGACGCCGAACGTGTAATTTCCGGTACTCCGCAGCTCATCCACAGAGCTGTGCATTGTGCATGCCTTGTGTAGCACACTCGTGATGTGCTCTATAGAGCATGCATACTGCGCAGCCTGAAGTCAGTCTGCGGAGTACCGGAAATGACAAACTCGGCGTCATACCCGGCATTCTGCAGACCGGAGCGAGCCAGGCGGGGAGTACGCATTTGGATGTCAATATCACGCCCATCGGGGTGTGATAAACAATGAAGGAGGCGGCGAGAGGGACACAGAGAGGACGCCCAGGAGGGCTAACAACGGTAGCCCCCGGATCATTTACATACTAATGAGTGAGGGATAACGTTTTATTACACAGTCACAGGGCACATTTACCACAGAAAGGGATAGTTAGAGTAGTAATAGGAAGATGCAGGGACAGATAGTGATCGCCAGGGGGCTTTATGGAGGTGACAGGTTCACTTTAAACATATTCCTGGACATGAGAATGATGGAAGACCCGAAATGAAGGAAGACTCCAGCGGGTCTTATAAGGTTTCAGAGCACATTCTGGGAGATACATACCGAGCTTCATACATGACACCAGTCACTGCCTCAGTGTATACCGTATATAAAATACAGTCTGTTGCTATGTGTATATATGATATACCATGTTTCCCCGAAAATAGGGCACCCCCTGAAAGTAAGGCATACCAGGGGGTTTAATGTGCCTGCAAATATAAGGCACCCCCCGAAAATAAGGCATGTCTCTATTTTATCATAATCAGCATGCCACCGATCTGAAGATTGGGGCATACAGCTGCGACTCCTCCAGCCCGCCCCCGCTCGTGACCTGGTGCCCGTCGCTGTGAGCGGTGCCGCAGATGCATGTAGACCGGCACCGCTCTATTTTTCAAGCCCCCCGCCACTGTACCGGCCAATCACAGGCCAGGAACTGACCAGCGGCCAATCACAGGCCAGTCGCTGCATGAAGTCAGCTTCTGGCTTGTGATTGGCTGCCCGGGCGGCTCCTGGCCTGTGATTGGTTAAGACAGCAGCACCGTACACCTACAGCACCTGCTACAAGGAAATGAGAGCGGTGCCGTCCTCCTTGCAGCGGTGAGCACCGAGACAGCGGCGGGCACCAGGACAGCAGCGGGCAGCTCAGAGCGTGCAAGAATGCAGCAGGGACCAGTGAGAAGTGACCTTGTAGCCCTGTGTGCCTTGGTATGCGCCCCTGTGTGCCCCTGTGTGTGTGTGCCTGTGTTGTGCCCCTGTGTGTTGTGTGTGCCCCTGTGTGTGTGTGCCCCTGTGTGTGCCCCGTGTGTGCCCTGTTGGTTGTGCCCCTGTGTGTATGTGTATCCCTGTGTGTGTGTGCCCTGTGTGTGCGTGTGCCCCTGATACCATATTTGGGGATGATGCAGTTTCTTTATGGGGGGCTGCAAGGGGATGATAAAAGGTCCTTTTTTTGTTTAGCAATAAATGTAAATTCTTGGTCATGGACAAGTAAGACACTCCCCGAAAAAAGACATGGCACATCTTTCAGAGCAAAAATTGATATAAGACGCTGTCTTATTTTCAGGGAAACACGGGTAGGTGGCTCAGTGATTAGCCCTGCAGCCTTGCAGCACTGGGGTCCTGGAGTCAAATCTCACCAAGGAAAACATCTGAAAGGAGTTTGTATCTTCTCCCCGTGTTTTCGGGTTTCCCCCGTTTCTCCCCACACTCCAAAGACATGCTGATAGGATGTAAGTATGTGTAAAGCGCTATGGAACTAAAGGGAACCCGTCAGCTCGTTCTAACCCCCCTATGCTACCACTATCTGTCCCTGCACCTTGTGAGCTGATCCCTAACCATCCCTCTCTGAGCTAAAAGTGCAGCTGTAAAGCTTCATAAAAATGCTTTATAAACTTACATGCAGTCTCCATCCGGAGACTGGGACAGGCGGGCTCCGGGTCTGCATTGTCCCCCCTCGCTGGCTTTCAGCACAACCCGTTGGGTGTCATCATTCCTTCAGTTCATCCTCCTACTTTTGAAATTCCCACCTCCTGTCACAGTCTGCTGCGCCGGCCGGAACGTCATCCAGGTGCAGGTGAATTACAATATCATCAAAAAGTTAATTAACTTCAGTAATTCAATATAAAAAGTGAAACACATATATTATATAGAGTCATTACAGAGGGATCTATTTTAAGTGTTTATTTCAGTTAATGTTGATGATTAACAAAACCCAAAGGTCATTATCTCAGAAGATTAAAGTAGGGAGGATGAAGGATCTGAGAGATAAAATATGACCTAAATAGGTATCAGAGGCTTCATCTTGTGTGGTTGTGAGAGTCACAACCACTATAAAAGCAGATCACAGCTGCTGCAGCATCAGTGTGGGGCATATAGAATAGGGAGGATGAAGGGTTAAACACCACGCTCCTGTATTCCACCAGACATCAAAGGGTGAATATTATATTGATTGATTAGTAACACGTTTCAGGGCTCCCTGGCCCCTTCCTCAGGGCTAATCAATATCACATTGCAAGGTTTCAGGGCCTTTCTGGGAACCCTGAAACACGTTGACTAATAAACTAATATTATATTCACACGTTGATGTTTTGTGGAATACGGCAGTGCGGCGTTTAACTCTTCATTCTCCCTACTTTAATTTTCTGAGATAATGACCTTTGGGTTTTCATTGGCTGTAAGCCATAATCATCAACATTAACATAAATAAACATATGAAATAAATCACTTTGCATGTAATGACTCTATATATGTGTTTCGCCTTATGTATTGAAGTACTGAAATAAAATAACTTTTTGATGATATTCTAATTCATTGAGAAGTAGCTGTATATGATATAGGCTGCTTGATGTGTAAATATAGTATATAGGCTGCTGACTGTGTATGTGTGTATATACATATATATATATATATATATATAACATTACACACACACACACACACACACACACACAGCAGCCTATATAATATATATATATATAGGCTGTTAGCTGTGGATATATAAATGCACTGGCTCTCTCCTCCATGACAGGGTCCCTTGTGTGCTGGTCTCTGCTCCCACCTGACAGCGGACCTCTCTGCAGTTCCTCCTCCATGACAGGTTCCCCTGTGGGAACTCTCTTTGCCCCCCCCTAACAGGGGGCTCTTGGGCGCTGGCTCTCTGCCGCCCCTGACAGGGAACTCCTGGGCGCTAGCAATCACCCCCCAAAACAGGGGGCCCTCCTGCGCTGCCATGGTGTGCTGGCTCTCTGTCTCCTGTGGACAGTGGGCCCCTGTACACTGGCTCTCCCCTCCATGACAGGGTCCCCTGTGCACTGGCTCTCTGCCCCCTCCACCCCTGACAGAAGGCTCCTGTGCACTGGTCTCTGCCTCCACCCTTCAGGGCTCTGTGTGGTCCTGCCCACCCCTTACAGGGAGCTCCTGTGCGCTGGTCTCTGCCTCCTCCACCCCTTACAGGGGGCTCCTGTGCGCTGCTCGCTCCCCTACAGGGTCCCGGCGTGGTCTCTGCCTCCTCCACCCCTTACAGGGGGCTCCTGTGCGCTGGTCTCTGCCTCCTCCACCCCTTACAGGGGGCTCCTGTGCGCTGGTCTCAGCTCCCCCTTTACAGGGGCTCCAGGGCACTGGCAATCACCCTCCGCCCCAATCAGGGGGCCCTTCTGCACTGTGATGGTATGCTGGCTCTCTGCCCCCCCCATATCCCTACCCCCCCCACACACACACAGGGGGCTCCCTGGGCACTGGCCCTCTGTCCCCCCCCTCAACAAGGTGCTCTTGGGTGCTGCCAATCACCCCCCCCCCCAAACAGGGGGCCACCCTACGCTGCAATATACTACAGACACACCAGTACATGAACTGTTACACTATGTAATACACACCCTAAAATATAATGGGCACCTAGTATATATGCACTATGCACACACTACATACATGTACACTTATACGCAGTATTACATGCTCTCACCCATACTGACTGTCTCCAGGAGCAGCTGCACCTTCACATCTCTGCTGTATCTCAGGACAGAAACCATCCAGCACAGAGGACGATTGCTAGGAAGGAATGGAGGACAGAGAGGACTATGGATGATGTGCAGGCCCGTGACGGCTCTGCAGACGCTGCCATGTCCTCCCTCCCTCAGTCCCGACTGCCTGTAGTGATAACAGAGAGGGAGGGGGAGAACGAGCCCTGGTGATTATTCACCACAGCAGGTAGTGACCGGGAGGGGGCCTGGACTTCACCCAGTGTCCTGGGCTCCTTCCTGTGCCGACAGCTCCACACTCCTCCTCACATCAGCAGGAAGCAGCCTCAGTGTGTGGTGCCGCCACCTGCTGGACACAACAATTACGTCAGAAGCTGCGGCCATTGCTCCAGGGCCCCAGGACGCAGGCCCTTGGCTGGGGTAAATCACCTGCAGGCTGCAGACGCATCTGAGCTGCAGCCGCCAGTGACAATGAGAAGAGGGGCCCCTCCAAGCCTGCGTCTGAGGCAAGTGAAGAGGCCACCCGGGACTTTACTCATCATGTAAGTAGACTGCTCAGTCACCAGGGGTTTGGGTGCTGCGGCCGTGTTCTGTGTGTGCACTGCGGGTGGTGGCAGTACTGCCGGCTGCAGTGCACACTTGCAGAGTGACAGCGGAGAGCAGGAGCAGAAGGGAGCGGGGCCCACCGGGCGTTTAACTGGTACCCCTCGCAGGCCAGACTGACACTGACTATGAGCTGCATTATACTATATGGAGAGATTTGAGGCTGCATTATACTATATGGAGAGCTATGAGGCTGCATTATACTATATGGAGAGCTATGAGGCTGCATTATACTATATGGAGGGCTATGAGGCTGCATTATACTATACTAGTAAAAAGGCCCGATGCAATTGCATCAGGAGCGCGGTGAAATGAATTGTGTGTATACAGGCGGGTCAGTGAGTAGCAGAGTATAGAGGGGGCTCTGTGGTAGCGAGTTACAGCCCTGTGAGCAAGTATACAGGCGGCTCTGTGGGTAGCAGAGTATACAGGCGGCTGTGCGGGTAGCAGAGTATACAGGCGGCTGTACGGGAGCAGAGTATTCAGGCGGCTGTGCGGGGAGCAGAGTATTCAGGCGGCTGTGCGGGGAGCAGAGTATTCAGGCGGCTGTGCGGGGAGCAGAGTATTCAGGCGGCTGTGGCGGGAGCAGAGTATACAGGCGGCTGTGCGGGGAGCAGAGTATACAGGCGGCTGTGCGGGGAAGAGTATACAGGCGGCTGTGCGGGGAGCAGAGTATACAGGCGGCTGTGCGTGGAGCAGAGTATACAGGCGGCTGAGCGGGGAGCAGAGTATTCAGGCGGCTGTGTGGCGAGCAATGTGGCTGGAGCGGCGACATGACCGCTCGGCGGCAGGACGTGGCTGCGTGCTGGGGCCTATCGCAGCCCCAGTCACACGCCATTGTCCTCTGCGGCGGGGTGGGGGCTGCAGAGAGGGATAAGTCACTCTCCTCAGGTCACACATGTGACCTGAGGGGAAGGAGCGGATTGGGCGCTCTGTGGTAAACATAGGACGGCCATCCGATTGGTCCAGGACTTCGAGTCCTGGCCAATGGGATGGGCGTCCTGTGTTACAACACAGCGGCCAATCCGCTTGCAGCGGCGGCGGCCAATGGGAGTGAGCGGGGCGTGTCAGGCTTTGATGCCTGACACGCCCCGCTCACTCCCATTGGCCGCCGCCGCCGCCCACAGTAGATGTCAGTGGCTCCCGGCACCCGACCACTGTCCCTACACCGCTACTCTAGCAGCATGGGGACACCGATGCCCCAGCGGTGAGAGAGGGGCGAGGGGCGGAAGCCACCGCCGGCATCCGGGCAGCGTCAACCTCGCGGAGGCCGACGGTTGCCAGGATGGCGGCGGTGTGAGCTAGTGCGGCTGCGGCTCACGATGACGCTAACGCGTCATCGCTCGCAGTGCCGCAAAGTATTTTGGGATTCGGCTACAGTGCCCAAATCCCAAACTCCCGATTATATAAGTAGATAGAAGGAGGGCTATGAGGCTGCATTATACTATATAGAGATCTATGAAGCTGCATTATACTATATGGGGGGCTATGAGGCTGCATTATACTATATGGAGAGCTATGAGGTTGCATTATACTTAATGGGATCCTCTCACCTCCAGAACGCCTCCTAAGCTAGCAAAACATGTCCGTGCAGCATCCCATCACTAATCTCACACTTCTTTTGTCTCCTAAAAGTATCCTGTGGAAGTGCATAAAAACATTTTAATACTCACTCATTAGTGATTATAATTAGCAGGGGCTATATTCTTTAGTCACCAAGGCGGGCTGTGTTGCAGGCTCCAGGTTCCACCCTCTCTCTGTCTGTGTGCTCTGCTTGTGCAGGCTTTACCCCCTTCTCTATCACTCACAGAATGCAAAGCATTAGTCCTGCCTTCAGCTGCACATAACAGCAGCACAGACAGAGAGAGGGTCCTCGAGGCTGCAAAACAACATGCCCTGGTGACTAAATAATATAGCCCCTGCTAATTATAATCACTAATGAGTAAGGCTGCTTTCACATTACGGAATTTTAAAATCCGATGCTGTCCGATAAAAATCGGACAGCATCGGACTGATTTTGGGCCCCATGCAGCCCTAAGGGCATCGGACCGAATCGGATGTGCACTAAATGCCATATGATTAGGCCCGATCCGATTCTGTCCGATTTTTTTATCGGTGCAAAAATCGAGCCTGCTCCAATTTTTGCACCGAAAATAAAATCTGACAGAATCGGATCGGACCGAATCGGATGGCATTTAGTGCACATCCGATCCGACCCGATCAATTTAACATGGGGCCCTATGGAGAAGGGTCCGAGGAAACATCTGATGTCTCCTCGGACCCGATTTTACTGTACTTAGCATGCCATCAAAAAACACTTCTCCCAATCCTGTGTCGAGACAATCCTTCCGAGTTCCGACTCCCAGGCCCTCCTATATCCATGCGTTTCCGCATCTGACGCCCCCGATAGAATACAATAGATAGCTGAAATCCCTCTAGGGGGTGCTTGGGTGGCAGCAAAGATCGCCTCTAGGGGAGACATGGCGACATCGGGGCCTCTCTGGAGTGTCAGAGAGTTCATGTAAGACCTTAACTGAAGGTACTCCCACCACTTCAGTTTTACCTCCAGTGAAGAGACTTGCAGGTCATTAAAAGAGGGGAGCTCCCCCGCCCGTAGGAGCTGACCGATTCGGGTATCTTCAACAGTCCGCCATAACAATAGCTTTTGTTGGGTCACCCCCAGGGAAAGGCCGGATTGCAAAACAATGGAGTCAGATAACTGGTGGTATGTGTCTTAGCCAGCTTCCCCCATGCTACATGCCAAGCCTTCAGTGCCTCGGTGGTCAGAATAGTTAGGTGGCCCGACGTAGTCAATGCCTCAGAGGGGATCCAGTGTAGATAACGTAGGGGTATCTGCATGTCCGCCTGCTCTATCTGAACCCATTGCTTGGTAGCCGCTCTGAAATTCCAGTCAAGCAATCGGACCAATACAGCGGACAGGCAATACCTCCGCAAGTCCGGCAAACCCATTCCTCCCAACTTCGTCTGTGCAGTCAAAACCTTGACGCTCACTCTCGGTCTTGTACCATTCCAGACAAACCTGGAGATGAGAGTACGGATAGTATGGAAGTATGCGCCCCGTGGCCATACCGGTGCGGCTTGGAAAATGTACAAAAAACGTGTCAAGATGTCCATCGATACAGCGTGGATTGTCCCCAGCCAAGACAACTTTAGAGATATATAGGACTCCAAGAAGACCCCCACTTTGTCTAAAATAATTTTATGGTTTAGCTGGAAGACCCTGGACAAATCAGCGGGCAGATTAATTCCCAGATATGATATGTGGCCCAGCTTCCACAAAAGGGGAACCCCTTGGATAAGGAGAACGCCCCAGCGGAAGGCAGGGAGACATTCATCGCCTCGGACTTTGAGTAGTTCACTTTAAAGTTACTAAGGCCTCCAAACAATTCGAACTCTCGCAGCGGAGCGGGAAGGTCACCGACGGGCGAGTCACGTACATAAGAACGTCATCCGCAAATAATGCTGTCTTATGATGAGTATTCCCCACCAGGATCCCGTGTATTTCGCCATTGTCCCTTATAGCTTTAGCTTTAGCTATTTAGATATTATGTATTAATTTAGCATCCGCTGTAGTAGGGGTCTCTTGTGTGGTCCCTCGGGAAAACTATTTGCCCACCTCTGCCTTATTGAATTGAGTACTAACTGTAGAGTCCGGCGTTGCCTGGGCATAGGGCTGAGTATATGCATGTGTGTGTGTATGTATGTATGTATCCCCACACATAGCCCCACCTCCTTCATAGCTCTACCCCTACAAGGATGCATATGGCTCCGCCCCTAACAGGAAGTGTTTTTATGGACAAAATAATTATTCTACTAGCTAGTATAATATAATGTAGACTCCATATAATATAGTGCAGCCTCCATGGTCTTCCATATAATATAATGCAGCCTCAATAGTCCTCTATATAATATAATGCAGCCTCCATATATCTGTGTGTGTATGTATGCATGTATGTCAATACATCAGCCCCATCCCTTCATGGATGCATATGGCCCCAAACCCTCGGTTAGCTCCACTTCTTTTGGACAGACTATGTGGAGGAGAGGAGCTATGAAGTGGGTGGGGCTATCTGTGGACATACATGCATAGGGGCGGGACTATGCGGGGAGGCCATAAAGTGGCTAACTGAAGGGGGTGAGGCTATGTGGGGAGGTGGCTATGAAGTGGGTGTGGCTATGTGGAGTGGGTGGAGTTGGCACAGTGCCGCAGCGAAGGTCTCTGCATGTATGTAGATTTCAATAAAATCAATACTTTTAATTAAGTTTTTTTCTTTAAGTTTTACCTTTTTTTGGTTTAATTTCTAAAGAAACAGAGTGTACTGTGATGATTTTGGGGATCAGCAACCTGCTGCGCTGGTTCGAAACTTAACTCCTTACATGCCCAGTCTATTGTTTGTCAGCCTGTGACTATTAATGCATGCTGGGAGTTGTAGTTTTTTAACAGCTAGAGCTCTGCAGGCTGCTGATCCCTGACCTGCCCTTGCTTAACTTTTCCTGACTTTTGTGTTCCTTTCCTCTAGGTGTTTCGGCGTCCTACTCAGCCCTGGAAGATCTGTGGACAACAAGGACCTCTGTGTGTTAGATGTGGTAAGTGAAGGGTTAACCAATCATATATTGATGGCTGGAGCCCACCAGGGCCACGGCTGTGGGGCGTCCGAAAGAGAAATCTTCTTTTCAGATACAGATAGGTCCATATATATTTGGACAGAGACAACATTTTTCTGTTTTTTGTTCTGCACATTACCACAATGGATTTTAAACTAAACAATTCAGATGCAGGTTATGTTCAGACTTTCAGCTTTAGTTCAGGGGGTTGAACAAAATCTTTGCATAAAAATGTGAGGAACAAGAGCATTTTTTAACCTCAATCCCTTCAATTTCAGGGGCTCAAAAGTAATTGGACAAATTAATAACACTGTCTCCGCCGTGTGTACCAGATGATGTAGCATGAGCTGTACCATGCCTTCTCCATACTTTTTTCTTTCCATCATTCTGGCAGAGGTTGATCTTGGTTTCATCTATCCAACGAATCTTCTTCCAGAACTGTGCTTTTTTTTTTAAGATGTTATTTTAGCAAAGTCCAATCTAGCCTTCTTATTCTTGAGGCTTATGAGTGGCTGGCACCATGCAGTGAACATTCTGTATTTACTTTAATGCAGTCTTCTTCTTTAGGCTGAGGTTCCACTTGTGTTGTAAATGGATGAGTGCAATCTGATAAAACATTGGATTGTACTCATGCCGTTGTAATCAATCAGGCGGTGTCTATCTGCTATTTTTTCCTCAGCCAAAATCGTGCCGAGGGAAAAAAACACAGCACGCTGCCTGTGGCAGCAAGTCACGGATCACGCACCCATTCAAGTGTATGGGTACATGTGAAACCCAATGACACCCAACTGCCTTGCGATATCTGAAGCCGGCAATGGAGAAGATGGAGAGATTAATCTCTCCCTTTCTTCGCAGCTGTGATCCGCATAATGACACTCAGCTCCAGCTCGCAGCACAACCATATCGCATCATGCCATGCACAGATGGTAGATTTGGATATTGATACACCTACATCCCGGAGAGTGTTGTCCACTTGGTTGGCTGTTGTGAAGGGGTTTCTCTTCACCATGGTAATTATTCTGCGATCATCCTCCACTGCTGTCTTTCGTGGGCGTCCAGGTCCAGGGCCGGCCTTAGGCTGAATGGCGCCCTGTGCAAATTTGTCCTTTGGTGCCCCCACCCCTCTGTATTCTCAGAACACATGAGCATGCTGCCATCTATCTCAACATCAGAATCTCGTGATGTGCTGCTGTCAGTCAGGAGGTGGCGGGAATTTCCTTAGAAAATGTTAAAACTAAACCATCAGTCTTTTCTCACATGTAAAAAAATGGACTTCTAAAGGAGGCTGTAGATATCTAATATGTATTTGGGCTTAAAGGGGTCTTCTGAAAAGTTGTGTACCCAGGTGCAGTTGTTTTAAAGAAGAAAAAAAAAATGATCTTGCGCACCTTCTCAGATTCAACACTGATTCTTTGCCCCCCACTCCAGTGTCTGTTGTTCTCTGCAGCTCTATCATCACAGACAAAGCACCCAATCATTAAAGCTCATTGGCTCTGCCCGAGTAAATGTCATGGGAGGTTGAGCTCACTGATTGGCTGCAGCGCTGTTGAAGTGACGTCAGCACTGTTGCCAACAACGGGCACTGGAGCAGTGACAAAGACCCATCTGAAAGTGGTTGAATAGGATGTGTTTTATTGTTGTTTTTTTAGCAAGTTGTTTTCTACAACATACTGTAACTGTTTACAACTGTAGTGTTTCACACTAACAGGATTTGGGAGAATGTGCTGGCGGACTCATTCACAGTAATGATGAAGATGGAGTCAAAGTGCGCTATCAGATATCATTTTTGGTCATATACCCCTAGTTGAGGCAGGCAACAAGACGTAGCGCTCTCACACTGCCCCGCATGTATTGCTTTCTCCATAGCGTGCCCTCACACTGTCCCTCGTATACTGCTCAACCCATAATGTGCCCTCACAGTGTCCCTCGTGTACTGCTCACCCATATGTGTGCCCTCACACTGTCCCTCATGTACTGCTCACCCCATAGTGTGCCCTCACAACTGTCCCTCATGTACTTGCTCACTACAGATACTGAGGATTACACCCAGTACACAGGACAGGAGAAGTGGTACTGTGCAGTGTATATATACAGAATAATACCATACTGAGGATTACACCCAGTATACAGGACAGAAGAAGTGGTACTGTGCAGTGTATATATACAGATTAATACAGATACTGAGGATTACACCCAGTATACAGGACAGAAGAAGTGGTACTGTGCAGTGTATATATACAGAATAATACAGATACTGAGGATTACACCCAGTATACAGGACAGGAGAAGTGGTACTGGGCAGTGTATATATACAGAATAATACAGATACTGAGGATTACACCCAGTATACAGGACAGGAGAAGTGGTACTGTGCAGAGTATATATACAGAATAATACAGATACTGAGGATTACACCCAGTACACAGGACAGGAGAAGTGGTACTGTGCAGTGTATATATACAGAATAATACGATACTGAGGATTACACCCAGTATACAGGACAGAAGAAGTGGTTACTGTGCAGTGTATATACAGTGCCTACAAGTAGTATTCAACCCCTGCAGATTTAGGTGGTTTGATAAGATGCAATAAGTTAGAGCCTTCAAACTGCAAACGAGAGTAGGATTTATTAACAGAAGCATAAATCTTACAAACCAAAAAGTTATGTTGCTCAGTTGAATTTTAATAAATTTTAAACATAAAAGTGTGGGTCAATTATTATTCAACCCCTAGGTTTAATATTCTGTGGAATAACCCTTGTTTGCAATTACAGCTAATAATCGTCTTTTATAAGACCTGATCAGGCCGGCACAGGTCTCTGGAGTTATCTTGGCCCTCTCCTCCATGCAGATCTTCTCTAAGTTATCTAGGTTCTTTGGGTGTCTCATGTGGACTTTAATCTTGAGCTCCTTCCACAAGTTTTCAATTGGGTTAAGGTCAGGAGACTGACTAGGCCACTCCAACACCTTGATTTTTTCCCTCTTGAACCAGGCCTTGGTTTTCTTGGCTGTGTGATTTGGGTCGTTGTCTTGTTGGAAGATGAAATTACGACCCATCTTAAGATCCTTGATGGAGGAGCAGAGGTTCTTGGCCAAAATCTCCAGGTAGGCCGTGCTATCCATCTTCCCATGGATGCGGACCAGATGGCCAGGCCCCTTGGCTGAGAAACAGCCCCACAGCATGATGCTACCACCACCATGCTTGACTGTAGGGATGGTATTCTTGGGGTCGTATGCAGTGCCATCCAGTCTCCAAACGTCACGTGTGTGGTTGGCACCAAAGATCTCGATCTTGGTCTCATCAGACCATAGAACCTTGAACCAGTCTGTCTCAGAGTCCTCCAAGTGATCATGAGCAAACTGTAGACGAGCCTTGACATGACGCTTTGAAAGTAAAGGTACCTTACGGGCTCGTCTGGAACGGAGACCATTGCGGTGGAGTACGTTACTTATGGTATTGACAGAAACCAATGTCCTCACTGCCATGAGATCTTCCCGGAGCTCCTTCCTTGTTGTCCTTGGGTTAGCCTTGACTCTTCAGACAAGCCTGGCCTCGGCACGGGAGGAAACTTTCAAAGGCTGTCCAGGCCGTGGAAGGCTAACAGTAGTTCCATAAGCTTTCCACTTCCGGATGATGCTCCCAACAGCAGAGACAGGTAGGCCCAACTCCTTGGAAAGGGTTTTGTACCCCTTGCCAGCCTTGTGACCCTCCACGATCTTGTCTCTGATGGCCTTGGAATGCTCCTTTGTCTTTCCCATGTTGACCATGTATGAGTGCTGTTCACAAGTTTGGGGAGGGTCTTAAATAGTCAGAAAAGGCTGGCAAAAGAGATAATTAATCCACACATGTGAAGCTCATTGTTCTTTGTGCCTGAACTACTTCTTAATACTTTAGGGGGACCAAACAGAATGCTGGTGGTTTGAGGGTGAATAATAAATCACCCTCTGAATTAACTTTTAACGCTTTAAAAAAAAAATAAATAAATAAAAAATCTTTTTGGCTGCAGTGCATTTCCCACTTCCAGGCTGATCTACAGTCCAAATGTCACAATGCCAAGTTAATTCCGCATGTGTCAACCACCTAAATCTGCAGGGGGTTGAATACTACTTTTAGGCACTGTATATACAGAATAATACAGATACTGAGGATTACACCCAGTATACAGGACAGGAGAAGTGGTACTTTGCAGTGTATATATCCAGAATAATACAGATAATGAGGATTACACCCAGTATACAGGACAGGAGAGGTGGTACTGTGCAGTGTATATATACAGAATAATACAGATCCTGAGGATTACACCCAGTATACAGGACAGGAGAAGTGGTACTGTGCAGTGTATAAACAGAATAATACAGATCCTGAAGATTATACCCAGTATACAGGACAGGAGAGGTTGTACTGTGCAGTGTATATATACAGAATAATACAGATCCTGAGGATTACATCCAGTATACAGGACAGGACAGGAGAAGTGGTACTGTGCAGAGTGTAGCATATGACTTGTGCAAGGATTGCATTGCACCACCCGGCGGCTTTCCTGATCTGAGCATGATGGCTTCATGTAATTCTATGCCGCTGACATTTTCAGGTCAGGAGAGCCGCCGGCTGATCCGAGCAGTGCGAAGTGATCCGCTATGCTGTATGCTATACTCAATGATATACACAGCTCCACACTGTATACTGTGTTGAGGAATATAGAGAGTGGAGCTGTGTATATACTGCATCCTTTCGTCTTCCTAAAAAGTCACTTTTTGATCCTAATACATTTTTGAATATGCCTAGAATACATTTCCAAACTGCACCATTGATCAGTGGTGACTAGTCGTGAAAGCTTTGTTTTGTTGTGTTTTTACGCAAATCTAAGGGTACGTTCACACATTGCGCTTTTTTTGCGCTTTTTTCAGCATTTTGCACCCGCGCAAAAAAGCACAAAACACCCCCGTAAAAAAACGCGGTTTATTCACACACCGCATTTTTTTTTTACAGAGCTACGTCTCCCCCTAAAGCGCAGGGAAGAAGTGATGTCACACAGGGGAGGAACACTCCTCCCCTGTGTGACATGTGTGACAGCCCCTTTTGGGTTTCGCAGTGTATTAATTTATACACTGCGAAACCCAAATTAAAGCAAGCCAAATGTCTTAAAAATAATAAGAATAGAATACTTACCCTGCGCCGGGTGTTCCGAGAGCCGACACAACCGAAGGTATCGACCTTCCAGGACTTGTCTAGACCGCTGATTGGTCGCTCGCTGTCATGTGATATGCGCGACATAACACATCACATATCACATGACCGCAAGCGGCCAATCAGCGATCACAGGCCCTGGAAGGACAGTACCTGTGGAGGATCTCTCGGCTCCTGGTAACCGGAACACTCGGTGGAGGGTAAGTATTTAATATTTATTATTTTTCACACATTTGGATGACTTTCATTTGGGTTTCGCATTGTATATTAATACACTACGAAACCCAAAGGGCGGTCACAGATGTCACACAGGGGAGGAGCACAGGACTCTTCCTTCCCTGTGTGACCTCAGCGCCGGGGTATTCCTTCTGGAATTGTGCATTGTCTGAACGGCGATGTGTAATTCCAGCGGGGATAATGGGCTCCTAAGGGAGAAAGCGCAGACGCAGGTGCGTATAGAATTGACATGGTCATTCTTTTTACGCCCGCGTTTTCTCATATAAAAGCGCTGCGTATATTTACGCACTGTCTGAACGGCAAAGTGAATTTCACATACCCTTTGCCGGCAGACGCACACACACATTGCGCATTTTTGAAAAGCACGTGCAAAAAAGCGCAATGTGTGAAGTAGCCTTAACCTGCGTTTTTCATTCCCAGAAAGCCTATGTGATTGAGGAAAAATTGTGCACTCACATTGGTTTTATTTCCTGCTGGAAATTGAAACCTGAATGGTTTTTGAAAGAATGAGCATCGCAATTGTCTGCTGCATTTTGCCTTGGTTTTGTAATGTGGCAGCTTCAAAATCAATGGAAAAGTGCAAAACGCAGAAAAAACACAGCAAAATAGAGCCACAAACTTCAGGCTTTGAACTGGTAAGAAATCTTTCATTAATATCAAAACATCAGGTTTAGCTGCAGAAGCAAACGCTGCAAAAACGCCCTGTATGAACATAGGCTAAAGCCAAGGTCTGATTTGTGTCAGCATATAAACTGACGAATCCGTCAAAAACGTAGTCTCTGGCAGGCGCAGCGCATAGCGTTAACGTCATGTAAGGCTATGCGCCGGCTGCCTATTTGTCTCTATGGATACCTGAAGCATAGCGCAGCCACCAGCTCCACACACAAGTCCCAGATATGCGCTATTGCAGAGCGCACAGGAAATTGCTGCAAACCGCGTTTCCTGTGCACTCTGCAATAGCGCATATCCGGGGATTCTCTGTGGAACTGGCGGCTGCGCTATGCTTCAGGTAACCATAGAGACAAATAGCATGCAGCCGGCGCATAGCCTTACATGACGTTAACGCTATGCACTGCGCCTGCCAAAGACTACGTTTTTGACGGATTCGTCAGCTTATATGCTGACACAAATCAGACCCTAGTCTAAGTGCTCCCACTAATGTTATCAGGGGGCAGAGCAGACAGGAGGACAACATGCAGGCTCATGGGGCAGAGCAACATGGAGGACACCATGCAGGCTCAGGGGCAGAGCAGACATGGAGGACACCATGCAGGCTCAGGGCAGAGCGGACATGGAGACACAGTGCAGATCAAGGCAGAGCGACATGGAGGACACCGTGCAGGATCAGGGGAAGAGCGGACATGAGGACACTGTGCAGGTTCAGGGGCAGAGCGGACATGGAGGACACCATGCAGCTTGGGGGCAGGGACAAGAGGACACAGGGCAGGATCAGGGGCAGAGGGACATGGAGGACACGTGCAGGCTCAGGGGGCAGAGCGGACATGGAGGACACAGTGCAGGATCAGAGGGCAGAGCGGACATGGAGGACACCGTGCAGGATCAGGGGGAAGAGCGGACATGGAGGACACTGTGCAGGTTCAGGGGGCAGAGCGGACATGGAGGACACCATGCAGGCTCTGGGGGGCAGGGCGGACAAGGAGGACACAGGGCAGGATCAGGGGGCAGAGCGGACATGGAGGACACCGTGCAGGCTCAGGGGGGCAGAGCGGACATGGAGGACACGGCAAGGCCACAGTTTTGCACACTTGGCGCTAATGGCTGCCTGAGTCCTGTGTCACTGCTCCTTCACTGGGCACTGCGTCCTGATGAAGCTGGGGGGCCACATCGGGTGACCACACATTGTCAAGGAGGAAGAGATTGTCATCTCAAACATACATACATCACCACACACACACACACACACACCAATCATAGATACACACATCACATGTCACAACTTACATACATCACCATGGGCATGGACACACGCATGCACATACATCAAAACATACACAGATGCACACACACCGCAGTTATGGACCTGAGGCTGCATTAATCACACAAAAAGAAATATACTGATAATACCTCTCCTGTTTCTGCTTGTCTGACCCCTCTAGCTGGGTTTCACCCCTATCTCCCCCAATTATCCCCATACACACACATACACCCACATATACACATAAAC
This sequence comes from Allobates femoralis, assembly GCA_033576535.1. NCBI lineage: Eukaryota > Metazoa > Chordata > Amphibia > Anura > Aromobatidae > Allobates > Allobates femoralis. The sequence continues at coordinate 58,815,971 of JARQOC010000004.1, read as the reverse complement.
ACACCGCACATATACACATCCATATACACACACAGACACCCATATACACCCCACATACATACCCATATACACATACACACACCCATATACACCCACCCATATACACACAGACACCTATATACACCCACCCCACATACACACACACACATATACACACACATATACACACACAGACACCTGTATACACCCCCCCCCCACACACACACACACATATACACATACATGCACACACCCCACAGACACACCCATATACACACACCCCACATACACCCCCCACATACACACATACCTATATACACCCCACATACACACACCCCATATACACACACCCTCTCCCATATACACACACCCCACAGACACCTATATACTGTACACCCACCATACACACACCCCATATACACACCCATAAACACATACACTCACACCCATATACACACACAAACACACATCTAAGCAGCAGGGAGGTAGTTAACTTTGCTGTTACTTATAGCTTCTGTAAGAACTTTCTCCTCAGCGGTGCTGCACAGTCTGCTCACTGCTTCCTGCTCTCCAATTGCTGATGCAGAGCACGGCACACTGTAACCTACAGTGACGGCTTATGCACCAATTAGAGAGTAGGTAGGAGACATTGCAGGCTCTAGTGATTGTTTCCTGCTGTCTGATTGGTGGATCAGCAATCACTAGAGCCTGTGATGAATCAAGCAGACAGTGCGGGATCCCCAGGACTGGTGTGTAGAGGGTGGACTCCGTCCAAAAAAACAATTGCAGACACTGATACTGGCCAGAGAGAGCCCTGTGCAGCGGACCTTGTCAGAGAGGACGTGCACACGCACAGGACTCAGGTGGAAGTTTAAAGGGCCACCGGCCCAGGGGGCCCAGTCCGAGCCTGGCGCAGCAGAAAGTGAAAGTGACTTGCTCCCTGCAGCGCCCCCTGGTGGTTGGCGCACATAGGAAAGGCCGGCTATGTCCAGGTCTTTTTGCATTGTTGAGGTCACCAGTGATTTCTTTCTTTCTCACGACGTACCAAACTGTAGATTTTGCCACTCCTAATACTGTAGCAATTTCTCGGATGGGTTTTTTCGGTTTTCGCAGATGAAGGATGACTTGTTTCAACTCCATGCAGAGCTCCTTTGACCACTGTGATGCAGCGGCTTGCTGCATTGCAAATATGTATGCTGGGACTTGTAGTTCAGCAAGTTTAATTAATGCATTATACTGGGACTTCTAGTTGCACATGTTCAGGGTATGCATTACAAGTGGTGGGTTTGCAAGTTAGTAGAAGGACATGGATATGTCTGGAAAGCCTGAAACCTCCCACATGTATATCCCATGTGGAGCAGACGGGATATAGTCCAACTTTCTGCTTGGTCATATGTTCCTCTGGGTTTGCAGCAGCCAGAAACGTGGTGGAGAAGCCGTGTGTGCAGAAGTTGGGATAGCTTTAGCATACCAGGTCTCGCACAGTGTTTAGAGCTGTCATTGTCCTAGAAGGCACCTAGGATATAATGCTTGGAAGTGGCTGGTGTCCTGGAAGGTATGTGATGAGAAGACCAGGGATGTGTGGAGAGCCTGGAGTATCTCTCTCTGTTCTCAGGGTTGGTGGACTGAGAGGTCAGTGAGTGGGAGGTTGTGATGCCTTCACTGAGACACTGTAACAGGACTGTGTAAATACCGCCAGGTGGGTGTACCTGCCATTGGAACAGACTAAATGTCATGTTCATGTTAATGGACTGTATCGTGCATGAGGTTTTTGATGTGTAATAAATCGAATGGACTTTATTTTACTGTAAAAACATGCCTGTTTGCCTCAAACCCGCTACCATTTGAGTGTCCCCAACACACTCCGTGAGCAAATTGCTACACCACGTTTACTTTTCAGCAAAACCTTTAAAATGCAAGCACCACACCTCAAATCAACTCCAGACCTTTTATGTGCTTAATTGAAAGGACAAAGAAATTGCCCACACCTGCCCATGAAATAACCTTTGAGTCAATTGTCAAATTACTTTTGGTCCTTTTAAAAACAGAGTGGCACATATAAATGAGCTGACACTCCCAAACCCTTCATCCAATTTTAATGTGGATACCCTCAAATGAAAGCTAAAAGTCTGAACTTCATGTCTATGTCCATTATATAACTATATCTTGAATATGTTTCAGTAACAATACAGGTAAACCCCCCCCAAAAAAAAATTAGTGTCAGTGTCCAAATATATATGGACCTAACTGTATTAACCCTTCCAATTCCATTTTTTGTGTTTTTAATTTTCCTCCCCTTCTTCCAAGAACTAACGGTTTCATTTTTCCCCCCACATAGACGTATTGAATTGTACTTTCATTCATTTTACCAAATAGTCTTGGAAAACGGGGAAGAAAAGTTCCAAATGTGGTGAAATTACTGAAAGAAAGAGACCACAATTGTGACTTTCTTTGTTTGGGGGATTGTTTTTACGGTGTACATTGTATAGTAAAACTCGCCTGGCAATGTGGCTCTCCTCATCAGTACGGCTACAGAGATAACAAACTTGTCCATTTTTTTCATTATTATTTTAGGGGGGAAAAAGACTGGAAAATTTAAAAAAAAATGTTTTGATTGTGTTGCCCTTTTCCAGGATGTCCTCATATTTCAGTTGATGGTTTGTGGGGTGAGACACCATTTTGGGGTAGATTTGGCACTTTCATTGCCTCTTGCAGCATTTCTTGCGGTGACAAGTTTGTGGATTTTGACATTTTTTTCTGTTTACCGATAGGGTTAATTAATTTATATTTTGACACTTTGTAGGGACTCAGTGATACCACAATTTAATTTATGTTATCTTTATATTTAAGTAGCAGTAGAGCCTGGTGTTGCCCGGGCATAGTAAATAGGCCTCCTGCTATACACTAGGGGCTGTGTGCGGCCTCCTGCTATATACTGAGGTCAGTGAGTGGCCTCCTGCTGTATACTGGGGGCTGTGTGCTGTCTCCTGCTCTATCCTGGGAATGGTGTGTGGCCTCCGGCTGTATACTTGGGGCTGTGTTATGTCTCCTGCTGTATATTGGGGATGGTGTGTGGCCTCCGGCTGTATACTTGGGGCTGTGTGATGTCTCCTGCTGTATACAGGGAGCTGTGTGCTATCTCCTGCTGTATGCTGGGGTCAGTGAGTGGCCTCCGGCTGTATACTTGGGGCTGTGTGATGTCTCCTGCTGTATACAGGGAGCTGTGTGCTTTCTCCTGCTGTATGCTGGGGTCAGTGAGTGGCCTCCTGCTGTATACTTGGGGCTGTGTGATGTCTCCTGCTGTATACTGGGGGCTGTGTGCTGTCTCCTGCTGTATTCTGGGGTCAGTGAGTGGCCTCCTGCTGTATACTTGGGGCTGTGTGATGTCTCCTGCTGTATACAGGGAGCTGTGTGCTATCTCCTGCTGTATGCTGGGGTCAGTGAGTGGCCTCCTGCTGTATACTTGGGGCTGTGTGATGTCTCCTGCTGTATACTGGGGCTGTGTGCTGTCTCCTGCTGTATTCTGGGGTCAGTGAGTGGCCTCCTGCTGTATACTGGGGCTGTGTGCGGCCTCCTGCTATATTCTGGGGTCAGTGAGTGGCCTCCTGCTGTATACTGGGGCTGTGTGATGTCTCCTGCTGTATACTGGGATGGTGTGTGGCCTCTGCTTTATACTTGGGGCTGTGTGATGTCTCCTGCTGTATGCTGGGGTCAGTGAGTGGCCTCCTTCTGTTTACTAGGGCCAGTGTGTGGTCTCCTGTTGTATACTGGGGTCAGTGTGTAGTCTCCTGTTGTATACTGGGGTCAGTGTGTAGTCTCCTGTTGTATACTGGGGTCAGTGTGGTCTCCTGTTGCATACTGGGGTCAGTGTGTAGTCTCCTGCTGTATACTGGGGGAAATGTGCGGCCTCGTGCTGTAGACTGAAGGCTTATTACCGCCTCCTGCTGTAAACTGGGGGCTATAAAGGGTAGAGCTATGAAGGGACTGGCTATGTGAATGGGTGGTGCTATGAAGTGGGTAAAGCTTTGTGGAGGGGCAGAGCTATGAAGTGTGCTGTGCTATATGGAGGGTGGCACTATGAAGTCGGTGTGGCTATTTATGGGGTGTGGCCATGTGGGGCATTGCTATGAAGTGGGTGGGGCTATGTGGAGGGGCATGGCTATAATACATACACGCATACACTCAGCTTTATCTATTAGATGGGGTAAAAGGTGGGGGATGCACTCTGTCATGAGTTTTTTTAAACTTCCTTTAGGGGACTTGAACCTGCGATCATCTGATCGTTTTATTACACACAGCATTGCTGCTTATAGTAAAAGTCACCATCTCCTTTGATGCCCTAGATTCGTGATGGCACTGAGGTATTCAGCAGACCCCCTGCTGTCATAGCAGCCCAATGGTACCCCATGACTGCATTATTGGGGAGCCAATGGGCACATAATATGGCGCCCCCTCCTGCCATAGTGCTGTTAATGTTACTGTCCATGTCCACATTTGACAGCAGTATTTCACAGGTTGACAGTTGTCAGCTCTGCTCTGCCCGCAGCTGTTAGAGGCGGTCCTGTCTGTTATCCTCCACGTAAACCCACTGCATTCACCCGCCATCGACTGGCATCCTACGAATATCAATAAGGGGTTAAATGTGTAAAAAAAAATTTAAGGACTTGTGATATTAAATTGTTTTTTTTTTTACTGACACTGTATAGAAACCTGCAAAACGTTAAACGTTAAAAGACTGAATGCACCTGTAACTTTCTGTATTTTTAGGATTCACCATGGAAAAGCCCTGACGGAAAGTCGATCAACATCACTGGGAACTGGAATCCCAACTCTCCTGAATTCCAGGCGTTAAACGAGGTGACGCCAACAGGTATATAACACTTCAGTAATTTGGGAATCGAGAAATGAAAACTTTAGTTTATATTTATTTTACTAAGTAGCGATAAAAGTCAAATTAACGCTAAGGAAAAGACATTGATGTCTCAGAGAATCCTTTGTCTCTGAAATGTATAAACTCCATAAAAACTTAGAACCAACATAAGTGACTGTAAATGATGTTTCTCTAATAAAGTTTTGAATATGTAACATTAATGAAAGTTATGTACATTTTTTTTAAAGTGTGTCTACTTTTAGAGGCTTGATACCTACTGAACAAATCAGGCTGTGTTCACACAGGGCTGTTATGCAGAATTACATACAATGTGCATTAGCAAACTTGCAATAGACTTTTTATGCTGCAACATCAAACCCCTTCATTGCATTGTGTTTCCCAGCAAATTTCCTAAGTGCAATTCTTACAGAAAATCTGCCTGTAGGAATATTCCCATCATTCACAAATGAATATTGATGGATATGTCAGGAACACACAGCTCTCTCGGTCATTTATGCATTCATTTCTTTATATAGCGCTATTAATTCCATAGCACTTTACATACATGCTGTCCCCACTGAGGCTCACAAATCTAAACATCCTATCAGTATGTCTTTACAATGTGGGAGGAAACTGGAGTACTCAGAGGAAACCCAAGCAAGCACGGGGAGAACATGCATACAAACTCCTTGCAGATAACGTCCTTGGGCGGGATTTAAACCCAGGACCTCAGCGCTGCAAGGCTAACCGCTGAGCCACCGTGTCAGTCACCCCCTTATCCAGCTGGCCAATCAGGGTATTGACAGAGGATAAGGAAATGAGCGCAGCTGCTTTGATTTATGCAGAATATCGAGGTGCTTGACAAGATGGACTGTATATATATATCACCAGTTCCAGCTAGGAATTGATATATACCTCAGTCCGGTCACCAACAAGCCCACAATAACACAAGTACAAAACACGCTGCCACCACCAATCGCTTATCTGGCCGTTTGGACACACTTTAATGTTAACGTGAGGCTACAAGGGGTTGTGGTTTTTCGTCATAGAGCATGAAGAACAAAGCTATTACATTTTATAGATTTAATCTGAAAGAATAAAAATATACAAGATATTACAAAGAGACAATTTACAGTACAATATAGAAAGTCACATGAAAATAAAAGGGATTAAAATTAGAGGCTTACTATTGTAAAAGATGTAAACAAATTACAACTAACCAGAGTAGACTGATTTCTATAAAGAGCTCTACACAGGTATACCTGGTAATGGCTATAACTTAATTGATGACACAGACTCGGTCTTCAAAAGAATAGCTGAACGTTATTGTTTGTAAGAGCTTATATACGTTACTGAAGTTTAGAAAAAAATAGGTTACATCATACAATGACAAATATGATGAGTATGCATTATAGACAGTTTTGGAATAATTAATAAGTGACCCTTAAGAAAGTTACAGAAGATAAGAACGGTACACTCTGGCTTACATATGGCTTGGTGGTCTTATCTGAAAAACAAGGACAAAGGCAAGAATGTGCTGAGTTGTGCTCATCTTCACTGAACAAACTGTTACATAGCTAGTTAGTCAGATTAGACATGATAAACTAATCAAATATGGCTTCTTTAGATACAATATGGTGGAAGCTACACAGTACCTATGATGTCGTCTTTAACAGTCCCCTCTTTTTATCATTTCTATTCTTGACCTATCCCTGCCTGCCCCTAGGTCCGCAGAGCCCGCCCTACTACACAATACGCAAGGCTACTTCCTACGCATATTACGGAGCGCGATCATTCAGGAAGACCCTGTTAGCCGGCCTATTCCAACCCTCAACACCCCCTAACCTAAAGATTAGTATATTGAGTAATTTGAGGGGTTCCACCTACACCCTTAAAAAGATTTAAAGGATTCAACCATAGAGCCATTCAGGGAACGACAAATTGTCTGTAGCATGAGCCTTTTAAATTCTTGCTTTAATTTTTTTGCTTGGTTAAGGTCATGGGTCACCTGTATGAGTCCTGCAGGGTCAATATGATTACAGCATGAGGGTCCAATTACGGTGCAGAATCCCCCAGCTGAAGCAGTGAGATAATCTAGAACCATTGAATGTTGATTAGTTATGACAATTAGCTGTTTTGTAAATGCTGATTCTACGTTTATGGCATCAAATAAAAGATCCGTTATATTGTCAAAAAGATCCCCCAATTGTTCAATCATTTGTACATTTCTCACCGTTCCAACATTACTCCGAGAGGACCTGCAAGAACCATTCCTGCCTTGGCATACCATGGGGTACTGAATAAATGTTTGGAATGATGAGAATTCAGTTTTGGTTCCGCATCCCTTTTTGTGAGCATACGGTGGGGCATACTTTTATATGGAAAATCCTCCTCATCCCATACTCATGTTGCTGGTTCCAGTCTTGCTAATGTACAAGTACCCTCTGCTCCCATTGGTATCCACCTATAGGCATTTTCCCCACAAATAATGTATATACCACTTGGAAGCTGAAATTGATATTCATTCAATAGTGCCATAACTATATAAACAAGTCGGACATTTTCTCTGTACTGGCACCATGAGTCCTCCAAATCAGTGGTGACTGACCTATAATATCGTAGGAGGCATTCAATAAGGTTCATGGGTAATTGTCATTTCTGCTGCCCCATCACTTAATTGGCCCTTTCTTGTTTTTGAGCCTATGTGTATTGCACCTTGTGCTGTGCAACTATCAGTATTGCCATACCCATACCTAGATGCACTTGACCAATTAGCATTATGTATATATCTTTGGAGACAGGGCTGTCTGTAGCAATGTAAATCCATACTCCCCCTTGCTGTGTGAGGTGTCTTTATTGAAAAGCTAATTTTTAATTGTTGGGTGGGTATATTCCCCAAATATCTCCTGTGTGTTTCCTGATTTTGCCATAAGCCATTATTTTCATCAACCTTTAACATTTTATTTCTCTCCTTACCTTGGGCCCCTGCTTTTGAAGTTAAGTTAATTTGGAACCAAGGCTGACTTTTCCAGCCTGCTATGGTCAGGGGTGCAGAAGTTTTACTCTGCTTATCATCTAAGTTTAAAGCATACATTTCCCAACAAAGAACACCCATCAATTCTACTTCTGCAATGGGGGTTACAAAGTAAGTCATAGTCTTGGCTGCAATGGGTGCATGTGAGCATATCCAGCAATTTGAGAGATTTCGGGCCCTTGCTATATAATCATGGTATCTAACAAATTTATTATCCCATTGTTTTGGTGCCTCCCCATTCCATCGTGAGTTTCCTCGTTCGGCTACCTCTTTCTGTTGTAATGCTCCTTTTTCCCACTGCTTAAGTTCACCTTCTGCTGTTCTGGGAAGGAAAGTATTGAGGAAAAACAAGAGTAATAAACAATACTCCCCTAAGATCATCCTTTTAGTCTTTGTGAAACGTCTTGCAGTGGGATGCATGGATCCAGATAGGCTTTCCTTCAAGCTTCACTGAGGTAGGTGTAATGAGCTGAACTTGGTATGGACCTTCAAATCTGGGTTCCAAGCTTTTCCTCATGTGTTTCCGGACCGTGACCCAGTCACCAGGTTTTAGGGAGTGTGTACCTTCCAAGGAGGAGGGATCTGGAATGGAACTGAAAACACATTTGTGAATTTGATGTAATACATTTTGTAAAGCTCCTACATATGCTGTCATATCAGAGTGTAATGTCTGTAACTGCTAAGGAAAATACAATCCTGTCTTTGGCGGTTCCCCAAACAGTATCTCATAAGGACATAGCCCAGTCTTTCTATTTGGAGTTACCCTTACAGAATATAATGCAATTGGGAGACACTCAGTCCATGGCTTTCCTGTTTCTGCCATGGTCTTTTGAACTTTCAACTTTAGAGTAGCATTTAGGCGCTCCACCCTTCCAGAACTTTGGGGCCTATAAGGACAGTGGAAAGCCTGCTCTATTCCTAGAGCTTGCAAAATCTCCTGACAGATCTGTGAGGTGAAATGACTTCCCCTGTCACTCTCTATTACTTCTGGTACCCCATATCTACACACAACCTCAGATAGTAATTTCTTAACAACAGTTCAGGTAGTGGCCTTGGCAGTAGGCCATGCTTCTGGCCATCCAGAGAATAGGTCTGTGCAGACCAACACATACTCATAGGTGCCTATCTTTGGAAGCTGAACAAAGTCAATCTGCAGGCGCTGAAATGGATATAAAGGCCGTGGCGTACACTTTTGTGGTACTTTGACCGTTTCTCCCGTGTTGTGGCACGCACAGATCACACAAACCTGTACGTATTTAGCAGCAGAATGATGGAATCCCGGGGCCACCCAATGGTGTTTTACCTGATTAGCCATTGCATCCTTCGATTGATGAGTTGGCCCGTGTGAGAGAGCACACATCATGGAGTATAGTGCTCTAGGGAGGCAGTTTTTAATACCTGCCTTCCATAAACCATCCTCTTCTCGGGCATTGGCATGCTGCCATTCTTCTTTCTCTTGTTTAGCAGCCTGTGCTTGCAGGCGCATAAGGAGTTGTAGGTCCACCTCTCCAGAAAAGAGAGGGGGGGGGACAAGAGGCGCAATAGTGCCCTTATCACTAGACACTAAAACAAGTAGGTGAGAAAAAGTTCACTCACCTAGTCCAGTTGTGCCACCCACAACTGGTTAAAGGGCCTGATAGGATAAGTGTCCTGATGGCTGCTGCTGGACTTCCACCGGTCTCCACTCGGGTAGACGAAATTGAAGCTTTGGGAAAGGAAGGTGTGTCACAGTCCGCGCTGCCAAGAAATCCGCTCGTAAATAACGCTAGTAGTCGGTATCCAAATCAATCCTTTTTATTCATCCAACGCGTTTCAACGCCCTCCTGGCGTCTTCCTCAGGGATGTCTCTCCCCCACCAAGCAACTCATATTTATACACATAGCAATTGCCATAACAAGTGGGTGTTTCCCATCATGTGACGTTTTTCACGTCACATGATGGGAAACACCCACTTGTTATGGCAATTGCTATGTGTATAAATATGAGTTGCTTGGTGGGGGAGAGACATCCCTGAGGAAGACGCCAGGAGGGCGTTGAAACGCGTTGGATGAATAAAAAGGATTGATTTGGATACCGACTACTAGCGTTATTTACGAGCGGATTTCTTGGCAGCGCGGACTGTGACACACCTTCCTTTCCCAAAACACCTCTCCAGAAACTCGCACAGAGTAATGTTCTACTGGGAGGGGAAGCAGAGCAGCTGCCTTAGCAGCCTTGTCAGCACGGTTGTTACCTAAAGCTTCTTTGGAAAGTTCTTTGGTATGAGCTTGCACCTTAACTATAGCAACCTTCTTTGGCAACTCCAGTGCTCTAAGAAGTTGAGCCACTGAGTCGGCGTTTTTTATGGGTTTCCCCGAGGCTCCCACAAACTGTCTGCTTTTCCGTACAGGGCCATAATTATGGCAAATGCCAAACCCGTAACGGCTATCGGTAAAAATGGACGTCAATAGGCCCTCACCCATGATACAAGCCTCTGTCAGAGCCTTTAGCTGAGCTTCCTGGGCAGACATCCTAGAAGGTAATGGCTCACTTTTCAGAACCTCATGCAAGGTTACAACTGCATATCCTGTATGTGGTACTCCATTTACATAAAACCGGGAACCATCTACATACAGTTCCAAATCTGCATCAATTGGTGTCTCTTGAACATTTGCTAATGGCTGTGTCTCAATACTCATTAGCTCAAAACAATTGTGCTCAGTTCAGGAGTTAAGTCATTATCAATATCTGGTAATAAAGTGGCTGGGTTCAGCCCTGAGCACCTTTTGACTGTAATATTGGGAGGTGTTAACAAGGTCACTTCATACTTAGTCAATCTGTTCATTGACAAATGTTTTGTCCGTGCTTGAAGCAGCAGCTCTTGCACAGAGTGTGGTGCCTGTATTTCCAAGGCATTGTCCAATACTAGGTCTGCAATCCTTTCTTTTAGAATTGCACAGGCGGCCACTGCTCTGATCCATGAGGGGGCACCTTTTATTACAACTTAAGTTGGGCCGAGTAATATCCTAGTGGGAGGTGTTTCCCTCCGTGTTTCTGTGTCAGTACTCCCTTGGCATGCCCTCCCACTTCATGACAAAACAAATAAAATTGGAGATCATAGTTTGGAATTCCTAGTGCTGGGGCGGAGAGAATGTCATTCTTCAGCATGTCAAACCCCTCTTTTACTTCAGGTGTGATCTCATAGGGTACCTTTACACGCCGCTACGACAGGATGGATACAACCCGCTACTTCACGTGCACGAGCACGCTCAAACAGTTACAAACGGTAAACGCACCACCTTTACACGCCGCCACAAGGTGCGCTACGCTACGCTACATCTATAGCTAGCTACATCGCCGGGTGTCTCAAGTAGCCATCTGTAGCTTAGCTTACCTCATTTACACACCACTACAACAAGCTAATATGGGCGGACCTGGTGCAGCAGGGACAGCACATAGGCGTGCCACAATTGTGGATTACGAGACGTCCGTACGCTGATAGGACAAAGCAATAACATCATGATTGGCCAGGCATCGCAGGAGGCTGATTAATACATCACGCTCGAGCAATTGTGTAGTGTGACTGGTCATCTCCTTAAATATGCCTCCCTATGCAGCGACTACCAATCATAAAGCAGGAGCGTCCTCCAATGATCGCTGAAGGGGCGCGTTATCCTGACGGCTGTGTCACACCCCAGCTACATATTTGGTACTTAGCCTGGTGTGTAGACATCCCTTCTGCTCCTTCTTTACACGCCGATACAGCTCGCTACAATCGGCTTTGTAGCCATCTGTTTTCGAGCAGTGCTCGGAAACAGATGTATCTGTTGCCGGCTGCCTCCTACCGTCTTCACACGCCGCTACTACGGGCTATATTGACTCTACAAGCTACATTTGTAGCCTGTAGCGGGTTGTATCCATCCTGTCGTAGCGGCGTGTAAAGGTACCCATAGGGTTTGCCCTTGTTCCATGCTGCCAACACGTCATACAGTGGCTTCATTTTCTCTGATGCTGAAGGAATCCACTCCCTGCAGTAACCCACCAGCCCTAGGAAAGTTCTTAGTGCCCGCTCTGTGGCAAGCTGTTTTGCCTGACTTATTGCTTTCTTCCTGTCATTTGTGATATGTTTGGCTTGTGCAGAGATGCAGTGACCAAGGAAAACAACATGGGTTTGTGCCACCTTTCATCCTTCTGCATGCAGGAATTTTAATAAAGACAATGTCTCTTGTAAACAAATTGATTTGTTTGGTGCGCAAAGCAATAAGTCATCGACATACTGAATCAATTCTACATCCTCATTTTCTGGGTGCCAGGAAAGAAGGACACAAGCCATTGCTTCTGAGAACACGGATGGAGATGTGGCGCCACCTTGTGGAAGCCGTGTCCAACAGTACTGGGTGTTCTTATGCGTGAAAAGCAAAAAGCAACTTACTCTGCTCATCCAATGGCACCGAGAAAAACGCGTTACTTAAATCAATTACTGTAAAAATTGTGGCCTTTGCTGGGATTTGATTAAGCAAAGTGTGCGGATTGGGCACTATTGGGGTGTCAATAACCATTAGTTTGTTGATTTCGCGTAAATCATGAACCATTCTGTACACAACAGGTTGACCTGGTATTTGTTTTTTCTTTACTGGAAAAAGCGGTGTATTATAGGGGGATCGGCATTTTTCTATAACTTTCACTTCTCATACTCTGCAAACTGATGTGAAATGGCGGCATCCTGGTCTCTGCTCAGGGGGTACTGTTTAATACATTCCGGTACTATACCTGGTTTCAATTAATTTTTACAGGTGTTATTTTCAATAGCCCAACATCAGTTTTATTTTTTACCTATAGTGCCAATGGTACCTCCCGTAGCATCTCCTCTGTTTGGTCATCAAAGTCCGTATTCAGTTTTTCCTCATCTAGCTGGATTAGAGACATCATTACAATAAGCATTGAATCAGACAAAGGACCTGTCACAGTGACTCCTTTCCTTCCATAGGTGATAACTGCATGCATAGCATTTAGTATGTCTGCACCTATCAGGTTTATAGGACAGGAGTCAGATACGAGCACCCGTGCACACAAGTCAGCAGTGTGAGCAATTCTGATATTCATGGGTTTAGTTTCTTTTAGAGGGCTAAGTTGCCCACTTGCGCCCATCCCAAAAATTGTTTTTCCCGTTACAAATTGTCCGGCATATCTTGCTTTCTGATTATTGTGCGGCTAGCCCCCGTATCAATTAGGCAATCTACACTTTTGCCGGTAGGAAGGATTAACTGTGTTATGGCGGATGGTCCATCCCTTGGGGAGACATTAACTGTATGTTTTTTTGGGGGCTGCCTCTTTCCTAGTCTGCATAATTTCCAGTGGTGTCAACATTCATCATTGAAAATTTTGGTTGTCCTGACTTATTCCCTTGAGGACAATGTCTTTTTAAGTGTCCTCTCTGACCACACGCAAAACACAGACTTTTCCATTCATAATTTCCTAAAGGGTAGCCGTGTGACTTTGTCTGGTTGACCCTAAGTCCCTCCAATGATTTCTGTATGGCATTGTCAAACGCTCCAGGATGTATATTAACCATCACCGGAGTTGTTTTCTTTTCTTTCTTTTGTTTTGTCCTTCTCATTTGATCATGCACGGCCCTTATAATTGGCAAAGACTGATCAAGAGGGTAATACAAACATTCTACACGTGACTTCGATATTTCTGCCCTAAGTTCCTCTCTTAACCCTTTAAAGAACATGTCCTTCAGAAACTTCATCTCCTTAACATTTTTAACATCATTGTCATGGTCAGTAAAAGCAGTGACACATCGGGCATGAAATCTGTCAACAGTTTCATCAGGCTCTTGCATGACCTCAGGTAGTTCTGCATACAACTGGTCTGTGAGTTGCCTTGCTAGGGCCCTGAGTCTGCTCATGTATAACATGCCTGACTCTTTAGTGCGCCTATCTGCTGGTATGTCGGGGAGTCTATCCCTGTTTTCTGCTTCCTTTTAGTCCTCTACCTTCATTGCAAAGGGACTTCCTGCTGCCAGACTACACAACCCATGCATGTCAGACCATGTTGCTTCATAATTCTGAGCTATTTCATTCATCCGCTTATAAAAGCCCATTGGGTTTTTGTAAGGGTCTGGAAATGATGTTAACATGTTGAGTTGATCAGTGCGATTCCAAGGTTTGTACCACTCTCTCACCTCCCTTTTTCCCTTGTCCCCCTCAGCAGCTGCGTCTCTTGTGACCTGCGTAACCACTGGAAAAATTGCAGTCTGTAGGTTATCTGTCGTCTTTGGATTAGTGGGGCGCTTTCTTGGTCTCTCTGTTTGGCAGGAGTCACAACTGCCATTTCATATGTCATTTATCGTAGCACAGTCGTTACAGATCCATGCAGTTGAGCGTGTGGCTCTTGTCTCTGTCTGTGCACTGTGTCCTAGTGGTAGGGTGTGGAGGTTCTGTGTGTTATATGTGGTGGAATTGCAGGCCTGTGATTTTTCTTTAGGGGAAGATACGCTCTGAGCATGGGACCCCCCCAGGGCGTGGCCATAATTTGACGTGCCACAACCCTGTGGAGATAGTGAGGGATCCAGCTGGAGAGGAGATCTACTCAAATTATAATCACAGTTTTCTGGTGAGGCAAATGAATCGTCACTAAGTGGATCTGGTAGACGGCCGTATAAGGGGCGTGCATCGTATGCAGGAGGGGATGCTTGACAGGGTCCTGGCCAAGGTGCATGCATTTGGTAATGTTCAGTCCCATAAGCGTGGAGTGGGGCAGATGTGTATGCATATTGTGCTAGCACTTGATGTGGAGCCTGGCGACAGGCTTAGGTCTGTCTTTGTTGGACTTTGGCCTGTACTTTGGGGAGTGACTGATGTTGTAGGACCTTGCTGGCCAAGTGTGGATGGTGACACATGAGGCAGGTCGCTAGGTGCAGGTGCAGATGGACGTGCAGGTGGTCGTGGAGCTGCTTTATTCAGTCTAATTTTATGTCCAAATTCATCGTCATCGTCATCTTTAAGGGGATTGTGGCGTTCAGAAGTCCGGATCCAGGACTCTACCTGGTACCCGTATCCGTGCTTCTGAATCCAGTGGTCATTTTCACGGGTGAATTGCCTCCAACGGGTTACATCAAAACAACCCGTTTTAGGCATTCCCCTTTTTTAAAAAATTCTTGCTACGTTATTGACTGCCCTTTGTCCATTTTCTGCTTCTACTAAATTCAACCATCCTAAGTATAGGATCCATACTCTGTCCTGATCCAGTAAGAGCCTTGGTGAACTGGTTCCCATAACATCTGTCAAGAGTCGCGACCTCTGTCTTCAGTATCCCGTTATCCCTCTGAACTAGTAATCCTCTAATCTGTCATCCAAACCAGCAACCTGGTTTCCCCAGTAACTGTCAAAGGTCGCTAACCCTGTCTTCAGTATCCTGGCATCCCAAACTTAGACCTTTACTAGTTCGTCCTCTAGCTTGTCATCCAAACCAGCAACCTGGTTTCCCCAGTAACTGTCAAAGGTCGCTAACCCTGTCTTCAGTATCCTGGCATCCCAAACTTAGACCTTTACTAGTTCGTCCTCTAGCTTGTCATCCAAACCAGCAACCTGGTTTCCCCAGTAACTGTCAAAGGTCGCTAACCCTGTCTTCAGTATCCTGGCATCCCAAGCTGGAGCTCTATTTCCTTGGCAGTCAATGCAAACTCAATTTTCTGATTATTCTAATTGTAGGGAACAAAACATACAATGCAATCCTAAAAGCAACTGCGATGTATCCTTCACTCATTGATATCAGAGTCATCTGAAGCAGACACCTCGATCCCTGAATCCACACCTTTCTCCGAGTATCTGTAATTATGTGTTACCTGGTCCCTAGACCTTGGTGTATACCACCTATATTGGACCACCTGAGTGTTAATATCTCAAGAATAGCTGTAAATTTTAGTAAGCAATACATTGCAAAAGTGCCTAGCTGTATCTAACAAACTTCATTCATGGAGATGGGAACAACCTTATGACAAGTCCTTGACTAGTGATGATTGGACAGATGTGTTTCTCAGCCTGTAAGTGCAATGAATATGTTCACTCCTTACAGCAAGCAGAATTGTGGATAATGGTGAGAGATTGGAACACAAGGCATACCATTAAGCCTTTGACTGAGTTTTTGTTTTTTCACAGATGTGGACCTTTTCATGACTTTGGCAGTGGATCTGGTGTTTGCTGAAATTCAAGAGCCAGTACGCCTGCGCCTCGAAACAAACGTGCAAGTCGGCACAACCCATGAGTTCTTCCGATTTCCTGGCAGGAAAAGGAGCATGACGGAAAACTTCACCCTCAAATTGAGACAGGTAATGTAACATCTTATCATTTGAAAGTTCATTCCTATCAGTCTAGGGAACAGTGGCAGGGAGAAGTCACCAGTGACCTGTATAGGACTAGTCATCCGAGACGCATGGTTCATCACTGGCAACTCAAGTTATTTGTTCTCTGAAATGCTGCAACATTTTAGAATAAAGCATTCACTACTGCATTAATACAGCTGGACTCTGATTCATCTGCCTGTGGGTAAAACCTGCATCTCCTCGGATTTCCCCTCATATGTACAATGTTATGGAACTGGATGAACCCGCACCGGTATTATCACTGACCTGTCTCATGGATCTGGTGTAATACAGATGTGGGAGAATCCCGTTGCATTACATTGTGTACCTTTTTTAGCTGGAACGTGTTGTAAATGCCATGCCTCCTAGGGGGTGGGTCATTTTAAACTGGGTTCTGGGTATGTTCAGTCCAAAAACCTTGATCCAGCGTCCGGACCCAGCAGAATCCAGATTCTGTCAGATCCAGGTTCCATAGAGCCGCATTCTAATTTAACTGATAGTGTCCCAGATCCGGGTGTCCACGGTTTTGAAACGGACACCAAAATCGCTCCAAAACATGTTTTTGGTCTCAGTGAAAAAACCATGGACACCTGGATCAGGGGGAAACGGGAAGAACTGGATATACTCGCAAGTGCAAATGATCACTTTCTGTGGTTGACAGCACTTGCCACCCACAGGAAGTGAATCCTGATAGCATCTGGGGTCACTGCAGGACCCCAGGCTATCAAGTGACACACAGAGATCCCGTGATCTTATCGTGAAAAGAAAAATAGGGAGGGGGACAAGAGGCGCAATAGTGCCCTATCACTAGTGACACTTGTGTAAGCTGGTGGTGCTATGAAGCTGCTCACCTGGTCCAGTTGTGATCCCCACAACTGGTTTGAAGGCGTTTTGGAATCAGTGTTCCAGCTGCTGCAGGACCTCCACCGACCACTAGATAGTGGTTTGAATCCTAGACAATGATGGGAGTGCTGGTGTGTCACGGTCCGCGCTGCTGTGGTATGAATAAACTCACCAAAGAGTCAGAAGTTATTCCATCCTTTATTTCCTCCTCTCTCCTACGCGTTTCAGCGCCACACCCGGCGCCTTCCTCAGGGACATTACAATCATAACAGCAGTGGGGGTTTTTATAGCCCCTTGCTATACAGACAAAGAGGTGTCATCTGTTTACCTGATGATGTCATCCTCATCATCAAAATGAGTGGATCTGCCCATTTTGGCGCTATTTTTTACAAAAGCATTAAATACATCTCAAAATTATAAAAAATGGGGCTTGATATTTTCATAAAAATGCAAGTAATGATGTCATTATAAAATTTCTTTAAAAATCACCAAATAAAAGCTTAAAAGTTGCAAAAAATATATATGTGCCATCTAGTGATATATATAAAGATAAGACATACATACTATGCCCATATGGGACTAGAACCCGTGGTATTTCATTTATGTAGGTGAGACATCAATGTTTTAAGCTATGTGCCACCACTGGATTTGATGTTAAAAATTATTACTCATAAAATCTCATGGAATAAAAAGGTGGCGCTGAAAGGAATTTATATAAAAGGGGAGGAATAGTAATTTTGGAAATATAAATATAAAAGATATTTTATTTTATTAATTAATATCTTTTATATTTATATTTCCAAAATTACTATTCCTCCCCTTTTATATAAATTCCTTTCAGCGCCACCTTTTTATTCCATTACTCATAAAATCTCATGGAATAAAAAGGTGGCGCTGAAAGGAATTTATATAAAAGGGGAGGAATAGTAATTTTGGAAATATAAATATAAAAGATATTAATTAATAAAATAAAATATCTTTTATATTTATATTTCCAAAATTACTATTCCTCCCCTTTTATATAAATTCCTTTCAGCGCCACCTTTTTATTCCATGAGATTTTATGAGTAATAATTTTTAACATCAAATCCAGTGGTGGCACATAGCTTAAAACATTGATGTCTCACCTACATAAATGAAATACCACGGGTTCTAGTCCCATATGGGCATAGTATGTATGTCTTATCTTTATATATATCACTAGATGGCACATATATATTTTTTGCAACTTTTAAGCTTTTATTTGGTGATTTTTAAAGAAATTTTATAATGACATCATTACTTGCATTTTTATGAAAATATCAAGCCCCATTTTTTATAATTTTGAGATGTATTTAATGCTTTTGTAAAAAATAGCGCCAAAATGGGCAGATCCACCCATTTTGATGATGAGGATGACATCATCAGGTAAACAGATGACACCTCTTTGTCTGTATAGCAAGGGGCTATAAAAACCCCCACTGCTGTTATGATTGTAATGTCCCTGAGGAAGGCGCCGGGTGTGGCGCTGAAACGCGTAGGAGAGAGGAGGAAATAAAGGATGGAATAACTTCTGACTCTTTGGTGAGTTTATTCATACCACAGCAGCGCGGACCGTGACACACCAGCACTCCCATCATTGTCTTGTGATCTTATCGTGGAATCTCCAATCATGATGGGGAACAGTGCGAGCTCGCTGCGGCGCTTTTAGATCGCGTGGTCAGTGAATGATAGCGCAATCCAAAGGGTTTACAGCACCGATCGGATTTCGGATCTGATCAGCGATGTTAGCTTGGCACTTCATCTGATGTAATCAGCTGAGATGTTGGGGGAATGATGTGAGCTCACCGCCTGAGCTCACATCAAAGCAAGGAAGCAGGCCTATGATGTACCAATATGTCATAGGTCGTGAAGTCGTTAATTTAAAACAAGTGCAATTCTTTCATCAAAATCCCAATGTGGAAATGGAGATGATAGAGTGAGATAGGTTGATGGAATCGATATCTACCAAGGTGTCAGGAATTCTCTATCTGAATGAAAACATATTCTGTTACAGATCGAAGAGAATGAGCAGACCCTCTACAAGATCGCAAGCTTGAAAAGTGAGACAGAAAGAAAGAGAAAAAGTGCCTATCCCTCGAACCGTAAACCACGAGTCAACGTACCCTCCCCAAAAAAGGAGGAAAAAGGTGAGCTCTCCAGAATCATTCACACATCAATATTTTTTATCATTGTATGTGGCAAATGTCATCAATATCTGATCGGCAAACATTAGACACCGCCATCCATATGGCTCTATACATTGCTTAGGGGCTGCTCCCTGCCGGGGATTGAATAGCAGATGAGGTGCAGGACCTAGGAGTTGACATTGATAACCTATCTCTATATGGGCACATATACGAGGATGGGGTGGTGCTATACCAGGATGGGGGATCATATACCAGGATATGGGCACATATACAAGGATGGAGCACATATACCAGGACGGGGGGTTCATACAACAGGATATGAGTACATATACCAGGATGGGGGGATCATATAACAGGATATGGGGCACAAACCAGGATGGTATGGCACAAAAATGTCAGCTTCTAGATGTGTGACATTGGTAGACACATCCTGAAAAGACTTACAGCAGTAATTGCAGAGAAAGGTGAATCCAACAAAGTATTGTCTCAGGGCTGAATACAAAGGCATGACACAATTTTTAGATTTATATTTTAAAAATACTTAGAAAACTATGTATTGTTACCTTTATACTTCACAAATACTTGCTACTTAGTGTTGACATATCGCATACAATCCCAATACACTTACAAACTTAAATACATTTTATCGTGGAAAGGTTCACTGGGTATGAACACTTATTCAGATCATTATAAATGCTGCTGACCTACATGGATCTTCAGCATATTATGACGCTGAGCTCTGCCCCTTGGTTTTATTGTTATGGAATTTCTGAACAATTCTATGTTTTTGTTATTCCTTAGAGAATGGTTCGACCAATCAGAGCAGCATCAGAAATGTCCTTGAAGGAAGTGTCGAGAGAACTTGTAAAGGTCCGTCAAGAAGGTAAGAGAGCATCTATGGGGTATTGAATTCTCCTCTTAAAGGGGTTTGCGCAGTCTAAATTGATAATTCTACAGTCACCCTGTCTCTGCAGACTTATCAATCGTCTCAGCGCCCGCACTGGGCGCTATGAGGGTTCGCTGGTTTTTAAGCTGGGAATGAACCGCAATTATGCGATATACATGTTCCCTTCTGGAACCCGACTAGTAAATGTGACCTCAGTCGATACAAGTGCATGGAGTCGGAGTGTCTGACTAGTGGGCATGTACTAATGTGTGAATGGAGCCAGAGTGTGGTTGTTGCCACCAATGAGTGCATGGAGTCAGTGTGTGGATGGTACCAGTGTGTGGATGGTGCCAGTATGTGGATGGTTCTAACGTGTGAATGGAGCCAATGTGTGGATGGAGCCAGCGAGAGTGTGGATGGTACCAATGTGTGAATGGCTCCAATGTGTGAATGGAGTGTGGTTGGTGCGAATGTGTGGATGGAACCAGCCAGAGTGTGGATAGAGCCAATGTGTCTATGATGCCATTGTGTGGATGGAGCCAATGACCCAATGTGTGGATGGAGTCAGAGTGTGGATGGTGCCAATGTGTGGCTTGTACTAGTGTGTGGATGGCATGAAGCCCATAGACTCCATGCAATCACATCTCTGAGATCATGATACCAGCAGAGGTTCCTCTAGTTATTTGGCATCAGGACTGCAAGAAGTGATATATGTTTTGTTCATGTAAAGTTTATCAACTTTTTCTTGTTCTGATATCATTTTATTCTTTTCAGGCACAAGAGTCCGAACATGGGCACAAAGGAGCTCTCTGTCATGGTGAGTAGCAGCATGCCATAGGTATTAAGTGGAGAGGTGTGGCAGCTACTAGCTGGATGCCACAATAATGATGACCATGTACTACTGTAGAATTGATTAAAGGGAATCTGTCACTATGAGTGCACCATGATGTAGGGGTTGCGACCCTGCTTCTAGCAATGTGTCTCTTGCTGGTCTGGCTGCTGTCACATTTTTGTCTGCTGCACAGCACTCAGAATGCTTAGCCCTGTACAGCCACGTTCACTCCACTGATTGCCTGCTATTCCTGTATAACCCACCAACATCACTGATTGGCAGCTTCTGTTAATCAGTGCTGGGGCGAGGATGGACCAGGAGGCACTAGATGATTAATTGGTCCTGTAGTGATAATTTCCTGCTAATAAACCAATGATTTATTGAAACCGGAAAACACAGTCCAATAAGTGACACATCAATGCAATCAGGGTCTTGTCTTCTACTTCATGCTGCTCTTAAATTATATAGTAAATACTTGCCGATAGATTTTTTCTAAAAGGATTAACTGGATAGATGGTAAATATGTAATTGCTGTTTGTTGCGATTCCTTGTTTTCTTTCGGTACTGAATAGAGTGCAATGGTTGTACTTGGTCTTTTCTGCTCCATTCATGTCTGTGGGAGTGATGGAGATAGCAGAGCACTGTCTGTCAGCCCCTTATACATTGAATGGTCCTGCACAATCATGGTCTTCTATTCAACTATAAGAAAATGAGGAAGAACGAGGAATCTGGGCTTCATTCTACAATTTCTTAGCCTCTCCTCGATGACACTTATCACCTATCCTACTGTCATCCGCTTCCTTGTCTTGTTTTCCTACATTTATGTGGCAGAGTTTTAGCTGTGTGCCAGGATCTCTCTCCGGACTTGATCAGCCCTTATATTATGAGCTGTCTGTGATAAAACGTATGAGCTGCCTCCATAGTTATTAGTTTATTTAATATATAAAGCTGAATGTATGTATGTATGTGTGTGTTTGTATGTGGCATTAGCTCTGTCCACTCCACATAGCCATGCCCACTCCACATAGCCATGACATAGCCCCACCAACTCCACATAGCCCCACCCACTTCACAGCCTGCATCTCCACATAACCCCACACGCTGGGACTATGTGGAGGGGTGGAGCTATAAGGGGGCGGGCTACACATGGACAGCACTATGAGGCTACCGGGAGAGGTGGGGTTATGTGTAGGGGTGGAGCTATATAGGGCGGGGCTACTGGGAGGAGCAGTTCACACATACACACACATACATACATTACCATATATGGGCAATATTACCATACATGAGCATTACAACCATATGTGGGCATTATGCCTGGACAATGTCAGGATCTACAGCTATTCCTTCATATTTCCAGATCTGAGAACCTGCAGGATCATGTACACTTATCCTGTATTGTATTCCCCAGGTGCAGATATACACAAATGATGATATAGAAATTCATAGCATTTCTCAATAACATCACTGGCGTTAGGTTGTTTCTACGCTTAAAGGGGTTGTCCACTACTTAAATAACTCGCTCATTCCCCAAGTTTGGCCCCTTTGAAATAAAGAAGCGCTTATACTCCCCTCCGCTGTCAGCGCTCTTCCAGCGGTGTGAGCACTCGCTCTCCCGGGGCTCACTTGAGGTTATTACGTCTCATGAGTCCAGAGCCCAATCACGGCCAGCTCCAATGTCCCCGCCTTCAGACAGATGATTAATCAACACGAAATGAGCGGCAGGGTGAGGATAGTGGAGCCGGCGGTGATTGGGCGCTGGACTCGCGTGACGTAACAACCTGAAGGGAGCCCCGGGAACATGTGTGGCGACACTGCTGGACACTGCATGAGAATGTAAGCTTCTTTTATTTTAATGGAGTCAAACATGGGGAATGAGATGGGATTGTCCAAGTAGTTTACAACCCCTTTTAAGTTTTTACTTATAGATGTTTAATTTATTCTTACTTGGTATTTCTTCATAGTTACAGACAAATAATTTGGTAAATCTTTGACGCGTGCTAGAAGAGACAGTAACACCGGGGATCTCATTGTAACAAACTGTCTGCTATAAACAAAGGCACAGATTGGCAAACTGGAATATTGGTGAAGCCAAATATTAAAACACTACACAACCATTTTTGAGTAGTCAAACACCAAAGTCAATACCATTATGGTACATAGAAAGAATATAAAATGCTATATGGGTGATTTTTACAGGCAGCAAAAATGCCAGATGCCCTAAATAAGAAAGGTGAAAAGCGGCGTCTTGAAGAAGATTTTGGGAAGGTAGGGGATTATCTAGTGACATACCGTGTTTCCCCCAAAATAAGACAGGTCTTACATTACTTTTTTGGTCCGAAAAAATGTGCTTATTTTTGGGGGATGTCTTACAGAAATCCTCGGTGGCTCTCCTGACATGAAAGTGACAGCTTCATAAAAATACATGCTGTCACTCTCAGGTCAGGAGAGTCACCGAGGATTGCTGGAATAAGACATCCCTCTGTTCTCTTCCTTCACTTGTAATAGGATTAGTGAAGAGGTTAGTACAAGCCAGCAAAATGGCTCTATGTAGATGTCTGGTCTTTGCTGCAGGGACCACTGGGTTGCTTATACAGAGTAGCTGCTGACTGGTGGAGCAAGCTGAGAATAAGCAAAAACTAGGCAAGATCAAATTGAGATATTAGCTCTGCGTACAGCGTCATTATAGAAATTAGCTCTGCATACAACGTCATTGTAGATATTAGCTCTGCATATGGCATTATTGTATTTATTAGCTCAGTCATTGCTCATTATCCTGTGCCTCAGCACCAGAGAAGCTGCAGTCACCATTAACTATCCTGTGCCCAGCACCAGAGTGGTTGCAGTCACTACTGACTATCCTGTGCCCCAGCACCAGAGTGGTTGCAGTCACTACTGACTATTTTGTGCCCAGCACAGAGCGGCTGCAGTCTCCACTCACTTCCTGTGCCCCAGCACCATAGTGGCTGCAGTCACCACTCACCATCCTGTTTCCCAGCTAAGTGTGCATCGCTAAGTGTTTGACAGCGCAATGTAAGGGGTTAACATTGGTGGGCATATTGCTGAAAAGATCAGCTGATATGTGCAGGGAATGATACGAGGTCAGCTGTGAGCCCACATCTAAGGGAGGGAGGGGACTTAGGATGTACAGCCAAGTACTAGATTATTAAGGGGTTAATTAAAAAGTAAAAAAGGAATATTATATCTTGCTTTTGTCCATATTTAGATCCATGCTAACGATACCAGCATCATGGGCAAGGAAGACCTCGAGTTACCCCGGAGAATTCTCAAACGTCAAGACCAACATCATCAAAAAAGAGGGGAGAAAAATCTGAGATAAATCTGAGTGACCCAAAATCAGAAAAAGAGAAACAGTTAACATCTGGAATAAATGTAAATAAAGAAGAATTAGAAAGCAGAGAACAAGTAACATCTGAAAAAAATCTGAGCAAATCGCAAGAACCAAAAACTGATGAGCAACAACAATCCGAAATAAATCTGGTCACAGAAGAAGAACCAAAAACTACTGAGAAAGAACAAACCGAAATAAATCTGGTCACAGAAGAAGAACCAGAAAATGAAACAGGCAAACACAGACTAGGTAAGTGTGAGAATCACCTCTATGTTGTGTGATATCGGTCAGTGAGAAGAATTCAGGTGGGGCAGATGATATCTGCCAGTGCTGGGATTGTCATATGTATGATGACTGACAATGATCCTCTTTATGGAGAAGATTTCTCGGCTGACCGACCACAGTGACTGTACAGTAGTATCATGATATATGAAGTCCAATAGTGTGATACACAGTAAATCTTAACTGTTTGGGGTGTGCTATTTATAAAACCACCATTCGATCTAATATACAATTAGATATACTAGTAAATTTTCTTTAAAAAAACACTTTAATTCATATAAGAGATATACATATATATATATGTATAATGCATATGGGCTCTGACCAGTAGCTACAGTTTATAACTCATTACACATCAATATTAAAACACTCGATTAAAAAAAAGTCTGATAGTGACACAACGGATCAAATCAGAGACTGAGACAATTGTTGGGTCAGGCTCACTGAGCTATATATGCAGTAACTGAACCCTGATAACAACACATAACAATCCAGCACTCCGAACGAGGGGAGAAGGACTGGTGTATATATAGTTTGTTAATGTGTTCATATTTTTTTTTGTGTTTTAACATAAATGTGTGTCATACTGTTTGACCTGGAGGGTGAGGGTCTATGTGAAGTGCGGCTTTTTAAGTTTTTTTATAATCCCATTCTAGAAAATGCATACGAAGTCCAATCACTTAAATTATATTTACTTCTCATAGGTGTTAACTTCCGCTGGCTGAGAAGAGACGTAATCAGGAGAAGTAGAAGAGATAACATCTGCAAAATACGAAAACAAGAAAATGAAGGACAAAAAACATTCAAAATAAACAAGGAACAACAACCAGAAAGTGAAAGGAAAAATAAGGTAAGTGTGAGCATCACATCTATGTTGTGCGATGTCGGTCAGTGAGGAGAATTGATGTGTGGTAGATGATATCTGCCAGTGCTGGGACTGTCACATGTATGATGACTGACAATGATCCTGCACCTCGGTATGGAGAGGATTCCTCAGCTGACCGACCACAGTGACTGTACTGTATCATGTAATATGGAGTCCAATCTCTTACATTATATTTACTTCCCATAGGTCCCCTCTTCGTCAGGCGGAGAAAATATCCAAAATAAGAGGAAGAAATATCCGGAATGGATGGACAGCAAAATCAACAAAAAAATAATGATGGAAAAATACGTATATCGTTCAATGAATCATTAGATAGATAGTGGGATGCATAGATAGGATAGATCGATAGATAGATGATAGGTAGATAGATGGATGAATAGATAAGATATAAGATAGATAGTTGGATTAATAGATAGATTTATAAATATATAGTTGAATGAATATATATGATAGATAGATAGATAGATAGATAGATAGATAGATAATAGATAGATAGATAGATAGATTGATTTATAGATAGATAAAAAAAAAAAAAAAACAGGCAGCACTCCATGTTCATGGTGAAGTGGACAAGTTTTATTCCAGCTTCTTGTGGTGCAACATTTCAACCCTCAGGTCTTTCTCAAGCAGAGTGCATCAGGTGAACTTTTGTGACTCAAATCCATAACAATCAATTATATAAAAGATATAACAATATCTGTATACATCATCCATATAATAATCAAGACGTGTCACATAGTGTAATGATGATAAAGTGCGATAATAGTACCATATATGGACAGTCTTAATAGAACTGTCCCTACACTACAATATAATTAGTAATAATTGCAACACCTGTGTATTTATAATTAAAATATTTACACAGTAGCTCACTTGAGCTTACCCGTCACCTATCCCGATACAAGGGCCGCGGTCCCGGCGTCTTCCGGGTTTGTCTGCGCATGCTCCGTAATGCGCAACATCTATGACATCATGACGTCGCAGGACTAAGGGCGTGGGTGCCTGAAACGTTGCCATTTGTACCTTTTGCATGCTGGATTAAACATCTTTGAACATCTCCAAGGGAGTGCTGCGACATTTGTATGTATGTTTATACGCATTAAGGACTGTGTGGGTCGCTTTGCACCCAGGATAACCAGCATACTTTGCTGCTCCTATTTTTTGTATTTTTAGATAGATAAATAGATAGATGAATAGATAAGATTATATATATATTGTGAGGTAGCAAGGGGAATGGTGGTAGAGGGATGCTATGTTTCCCCAAGGATGGTGAGCTACTGCATGTATGGGACAGGAGATGCTTACATGAGCATAGGTGAGGTAGGTGTGGCCACAGTTACTTAGGGTAGAGCCTGTTATGGGACCTCATCTATGAGGTATGGGGGAAGGTTTTGGGCGGGCCTCCATTCCTCATCTCCCGCCCCAGGCTTTTGAAGTAGCTGGGAGGGAAAGACAGGTGAGGGAGAGATTAGGCCGGTGGAGACGGCTGTCAAGGAGAGGTTTGTTGTTTTTGTGTGCCTGGAAAGGAGCAGCCTGTGAGCACACAGAGAGCGTGTACCGGACCCCAAGGTGGGGTAGGACACCTAGGCGAGCTCCAGGAGGAGCAGGTTTAGGGCCGACGATATTTATCCTGATGAAAGGACTGTTTCTGTTTTTGTTTTGCCACTGTGTGCAATAAAACACACTTGTTTTTGGTCTGAGCCTGAGTGTCACTGCCTTACTTGCTGCTGCTATAGAGACTGATCCCTACAATATTTATAGATAGAGATAGTTGGATTAATAGATTTATAGATTGATAGATAGATGCATAGATAAGATATATATATCTCTACTTACATAATTGCCTTGTGGCTTCCGCTTCCTTCCGGTTGTTTATGTCTTTTCCGCTGGAAGGGCCACTGGCACCCCCAATCTACCACATCCTCTCCCCTCCCTTGTGCTCCGTCCTCCCCCATCCCCCCTCTTTTTTCTCACCGATGCCTGCTGAAAGCTCCGGGGAGAGTCTCTGTGGAGAGGTCCACACAGAGTCTCTTCTTGGAGCTTTCAGAAGGCATCGGTAACGCCAAGCGGGGATCAGAACCAAGAGACAAAGATGTAGGGGGACACAGGGATCCACAGGAAGAGAGACAAAGACACAGGGATCCACAGGAGTCCCCCAGTGTCTTTGTCTCTCCCCCTGTGGACCCCTAGTGTGCCGTCTCTCCCCCTTTGGACCCCTGTTTGCCGTCTCTCCCCCGTGGACCCATGTGTGCCGTCTCTCCCCCTGTGGACCCATGTGTGCCGTCTCTCCCCCTGTGGACCCCTGTATGCTGTCTATTCCCCTGTGGACCCCTGTGTGCCGTCTCTTTCCCTATGGACCCCTGTGTGCCGTCTCTCCCCCTGTGATCCCCTGTGTTTCTCTCCCTGTGGACCCCTATGTGCTGTTTATTCCCCTGTGGACCTCTGTGTGCTGTTTATTCCCCTGTGGACCCCTGTGTGCCGTATCTCCCCCTGTGATCCCCTGTGTTTCTCCCACAGTGGACCCCTGTGTCGTTGTCTTTCCCCGTGGACCACTATGTGTCTCTCCCACTGTGGACCCCTGTGTGCCGTCTCTTCCCCTGTGGACCCCTGTGTGCCATCTCTCCCCCTGTGGACCCCTGTGTTCTGTCTTTCCCCCTGTGGACCCCTATGTGCTGTCTATTCCCCTGTGGACCCCTAGTGTGCCATCTCTCCCCCTGTGGACCTCTGTGTGCCATCTTTCCCCATGTGCCATCTCTCCCCCTGTGTGCCGTCTCGACCCGTGTGCCGTCTCTCGCCCTGTGGACCCCTGTGAGCTGTCTCTTCCCCTGTGGACCCCTGTGTGCCGTCTCTCCCCCTGTGTGCCGTTTCTCCCTCCTGTGGACCCCTGTGTGCCATCTCTCCCCCTGTAGACCCGTGTGCCGTCTCTCCCACTGTGCAAATGGAGTCCGTAGAGCCTCGATTAAGAGTCTCAAACACGGGACTAGCCAGATATCCCTCCAGGGAAGGACCTAGCTCTGGGTGGAATCCTTGTGGAGACCACCATAACCACCATATTAAGTGGCCCTTTTAGTCAATATCCCACTCAGTTACGAGTTAAGGATATGACAAGGGAATTAACAGAGCCAGGTATCCATCCACAGACAGCTGTTTTGGGGTATTGCCCCTCATCAGTGTGGAGTAGGATTCTGGCTAGGTGGGAGCAATGCCTGGTAGACCAACTGTGCAGTCTCTCCCCTTGTGGACTCCTGTGTGCCGTCTCTTCTCCCATGGACCCTTGTGTGCCGTCTCTCCCCCTGTGGACCCCTGTACGGTCTCTCCCCTTGTGGACTCCTGTGTTGTGCCTGTCTCTCTCCTTTGTGGACCCCTGTGTCTTTGTCTGTCCCTCTGTGTCTTTGTCTGTCCCACTGTGTACCATCTCTCCTCCTGTGGACCCCTGTATGCTGTCTATTCCCCTGTGGACCCCTGTGTGCCGTATCCCCCCTGTGATCCCCTGTGTTTCTCCCACAGTGCATCCCTTTGTCGTCTCCCCCCCGTGAACCCTTGTGTGTCTCACCCCCTGTGGACCCCTGTATGCTATCTCTCCCCTACCCTGTGGACTCCCCTGTGTGCCGTCTCTCCCCTGTGTGCCAGTCTCTCCCTCCGTAGACCCCTGTGTGCCGTCTCTCCCTCCGTAGACCCCTGTGTGCCGTCTATTCCCCCGTAGACCCCTATGTGCCGTCACTCCCCCTGTGGACCTCTGTGTGCCATGTCTCCCTCTGTGGACCTTCCCCCGTGTCTCTCCCCTTGTGGACCGCTGTGTGCCGTCTCTCCCCCTGTGGACCCCTGTGTGCCATCTCTGCCCCTGTGGACCCCTGTGTGCCGTCTCTCCCCCTGTGGACCCCTTTGTGCCGCCTCTTCCCCCATGGATCCCTGTGTCTTTCCCCTTGTGGACCCCTGTGTCTTTTTCTGTCCCCCTGTGTCTTTGTCTGTCCCCCTGTGGAACCGTGTGCCGTCTCTTCCCCTGTGTGCTGTCTTGACCCGTCTGCCACCTCGATCCCTGTGGACCCCTGTGTGCTGTCTATGCCCCATGTGGACCCCCGAGCGGTCTCTCCCCTTGTGGACTCCTGTGTGCCGTCTCTTCCCCCATGGACACTTGTGTGCCGTCTCTCCACCTGTGGACCCCTGTGTCTTTCCCCTTATGGACCCCTGTGTCTTTGTCTGTCCCCCTGTGTCTTTGTCTGTCCCCCTGTGGAACCGTGTGCCTTCTCTTCCCCTGTGTGCCGTCTCAATCCCTGTGGACCCTGTGTGCCATCCCTCCGCCTGTGGACCCCTGTGTGCTGTCTATTCCTATGTGGACCCGTGTGCCGTCTCTCCCCCTGCGGACCCCTGTGTGCTATCTTTTCCCCTGTGTACCCTTGTGTGCCGTCTCTACCCCTGTGGACCCCTGTGTGTCATCTCTCCCTCTGTGGACCCCTGTATTTCTCCCCCTCTGGACCCCTGTGTCTTTGTCTCCCCCCCGTGGACACCTGTGTGTCTCTCCCGCTGTGGACCCCTAATGCCTTCTTTTCCCCTATGGACCCCTTTGTGCCATCTCTCCCCCTGTGTGCCGTCTCTCCCCCTGTGTGCTGTCTCTCCCCCTGTGGACCCCTGTGTGCCGCCTCTTCCACCGTGGACCCGTGTGCCGTCTCGAACCGTGTGCCATCTCGATCCCTGTGGACTCCTGTGTGCCGTCTCTGCCATTGTGGATTCCTTTGTGCCATCTCTCCCCCTGTGGACCCCTGTGTGCCGTCTCTTCCCCTTTGGAACCCTGTGTGGTGTCTATTCGCCTGTAGACGTGTGCCGTCTCTCACACTCTGGACCCCTGTGGGCCGTCTCTCTCCCCGTGGACCCCTGTGTGCCGTCTCTCCCCCCGTGGACCCCTGTGCCGTCTCTCTCCCTGTGGACCCCTGTGTGCTGTCTCTCCCCCCGTGGACCCCTGTGTGCTGTCTCTCTCACTGTGGACCCCTGTGTGCCGTCTTTCCCCAAGTGCCATCTCTCCCCCAGTGTGCCGTCTCGACCCGTGTGCCATCTCGATCCCTGTGGACTCCTGTGTGCTGTCTCTCTCCTTGTGGATCTCTGTGTGCCGTCTCTCCCCCTGTGGACCCATGTGAGCCGTGTGATGTCACATAAGCCCGCCCTGTCACATGACCCACTCCATAGAGACTCTTCCTGGAGCTTTCAGCAGGCATCGATAACGCCAGGTGCCGGTGAAAACGGAGGGGGCCGATGGGGGAGGATGGAGCACAGGGGGAGGATATGGTAGATTGGGGGTGCCGAAGGCGGGGATTCCGCTGGCTGTAGTGTGTGGCAGGCAGCACTACTGCCAGGGGACACCATATTGTTACACCCAACACTTGGGTGTATAATTGCCTTGTGGCTTTCGGCGGAAGTGACATAGCGTTACAACTGGACAAAAGCGGAAGCCACAAGGCAATTATGTAAGTAGATAAATATATATATATATATATTTATATATAGATAGAAAGATAAGATAAGATAAATATGGGGCCACACTACGATTTTGTGGGCGATTACACCTACGATCTCAGGGGTGCGCGCTCCTGGACAACATCGTCAGTAAGGTGTCACATATTTAGATAATGTTCACGACGCAACAACGATGTTGCGTGCAGGGATCGTTCACATAACCAGCGACCGATGCTTGTCAATGTTGTGAAATTGTTAAGGAGATCGTTATCGCGGTGTCACACTGAACGATGCAGCAGATTGCATGATCGACATCGTCTGATTTGGGATCCGGATTTCAGATCTGCGATGAACGATCAGATCACTTATCGCTTGTAAGATCGACTTGTCACACGCAACGACGTCGTTTGAACGACGGAAAACCCGTGACGTTACAACAACATCGTTAATGATATCGTAGCGTGTGACAGCCCCTATAGTTGGATGAATAGATAAATAGTTGGATGAATAGATAGATAGATGGATAGATGGATGGATAGATGGATAGATGGATAGTTGGATGAATAGATAGTTGGATGGATAGATAGATAGACAGTTGGATGAATAGATATTAGGGGGCTGTTACATGCTATGATATCTGTAAATATATTCGTGAAACGTCACTGATTTTCAGTCGCTTCAACGATGTGTTAACGACGTCGTTGCATGCGACACGTTGATCTGAGAAGCGATAAGTGGTCTGATCGTTAATCGCAGATATTAGACTCAGACCCCACATCAGACGATGTCAATCATGCAATCTGCTTGCATCATTCAGTGTGACACCACGATAACGATCTCCTCAACGATTTCGCCTATTCCTTTTTTTTTTTTTTTGAAACATTTGGTTTTTATTAAGATTTTCAAATAGGCATACAAATGATCATTAGTGGAACAATGCACATCCATGTTGTACATACATCAACTTTTGTAATCAAGTAGAGACAAAGGAAACTAGAAGGGTATAATAGGGGGATGGGGAGAGGAAAGTGTAGGGATCCACCATAATATGCATATTTAATCAATAAACATTGAAATCTGGGGTTATCAACAAATATTCTTTGTGTGTTTTGCCGAACATGCTTCCATTTGGATTGGTTGGATTTTTAGGAACTGAGCTTCATTCCTAAGTGGGCATTCTCATATATTGTGATGAAGACCAGGGATCCCACCAGCTTATCTTCTTAGCCTTGAATTTGTGTTCATGATATAGAACCATTTCATATTGCATATGTAAATTAATGAGGGACAGGAGTTTGTCCCTTGATGGGGCTGATTTACTCTTCCAGTATCTAGCAACACACATCCTGGCTGCTATCAGTACATTGGTAATAATGGGTTTAAGGGGCGATGGGAAATCCCCAATATCGATACCCAGTAAAGCTAAGGGGGCCTTCAGAGCAATGGGTAAGCCTGTGACCTCAATCAGCACTTGTTCTGTTTTCCTCCAAAAATCTCGCACCATGGGACAGTACCACCACATGTGCTCCGCACTGCCCTCTTGCAGGCAACCTTTCCAGCATTTCCCTGATTGTGAGGTCTGAAATTTGCTTAATTTCCATGGGGTCAAATACCAATTTAGTTGAAGCTTTTTCGCCTGCTCCAAATGATTTAAGCAGGACGTATATTTCGAAGCATGTGAGGCAGCTCTGTGCCACGATTCTAGGGTTGCCGTAAAGGAAAGTCTACGTTCCCATATTTCCATATAGGGGAGTTTGGTTTCTCCAGCCGGGGATATGAGAGATTGATATATAATGGAGACCCCATGTTGATTAGATGTGGATTTGAAATATCTCTGTAGTGAGATGTCCACCTGAGCGAAATCAAAAGGTGGGATCTTGCTAGCATTTAATAAGTGTCTAATCTGTAAGTACTGGTAGAATAAATTATTGGGTAACATAAATTTGCGTGCTATGTCCTGAAAGGATCTGACCCCGCCCAAGTCAAGAAGATCATGTAAATTGGTCACACCACCTTCCCTCCAGCGAACAAGAGAGATGTCAGGAATCATAATCTCTATTGCATTAAGAGTAATGTATCTGTATAGAAATTGGAGATGGGTTTTGCTCAGGCGATGCCAGATTCCCAACACAGCATTCATAGTGGAAAGGTTCCCTCTTTTCTCCTGATTATGTAGAAGAGCAATTTCTAATAGTAATCTGAGGGATTTTGTAGGGGTCGAGTGGGCCTCTATTTGTAACCAGCCTAATGAGTTAGTATCTCCAGACCACCAAAGTTGTGCTGATTCCAAGAGTGCTGCTCTATGATATGTGAGGACATCAGGGACCCCCAGGCCTCCCCCACCATATGATAAAATCATAATTTTATGAGCTACACGGTGGGTCTCCCCGCCCATATAAATTTGTTCAGAATGTGCTGCAGTCTGGCTAAGCATGCTCTAGGAAAGGACAGTGGCAGGCACCTAAAAAGATAAATTAATTTGGGGATCATAAGCATCTTTATCAATTGAATCCTGGCAATCCAGGAGAGACATACAGGGGCCATTTTGTCTAATTCGGTGTTGATTTCCTTAGCAATTATGTCCACGTTGGCCTTAACAATGCTATGCATAGAAGTTATATATATTCCCAAATATTTAAATCCTTCACCTGCCCATGTGAAGGAGAAACTGTTCGTATATCCTCAATCATTTGCGTAGGCATGTTTATTGGGTATATAATGGATTTGGAGGTGTTTAAGCGTAGTAAGATACTTCAGAGAATTCCCCCAATATGGTCATTATTTCTTGCAGGGAATGCAATACATTGGAACAAGTCAACACGACATCATCGGCGTAAAGCCCAATCTTGTGTTCTGTTTTTCCAATCTCAATTCCCCTGACCCGGGTGTTCTGTCTAATTCGCTCCGCCAAGGGTTCCATCACTAACGCGAATATTAGGGGAGAGAGGGGGCATCCCTGGCGTGTGCCATTAGAAATGTCCAGGGATCTTGATACAAAGCCGGAGGCACAGACGGAAGCATTAGGAGAGGAATATAACGCCATAATAGCCAACTGAATTGGGCCAATAATACCAATTTTTTTAAGACTGCTTCAACATATCCCCAGTGCACTCTGTCGAAAGCTTTTTCAGCATCCAAGGACAGTAGCGCACCAGGGGAGTCGGAGCTCTCCATTATTTCGAGAATATTTATAAGGCGTCTGGTTCCGTCTCGCGCTTGCCGACCCGGCACAAATCCAACCTGGTCTGGGCCTATCAGGGACGGTAGAACATCCATCAATCTGGTAGCCCACACCTTCGCGTACAATTTAGTGTCACAGTTGAGCAGAGCGATCGGACAAAAATTACCCGGTTCTGTGGGTGGCTTCCCCGGTTTAGGAAGAGTAGTTATAATAGCTTCTAATCCCTCACTGCCTGATCTCCCCCCTGGACTGCCAGTACGCAAATAATCTCATCAAATAAGGAGGAAAGAATCGGGAAAAATTGTATATAATACTGGAATGGAAAGCCATCCGGACCAGGCTCAGTACCCCTTTTGGTAGACCTGAGTGCCCGGTTTAGCTCTATGTCCGTAATTGGAGCGTTTATACTACTTGAGCTGACGTCAATTTGGGAAGATCAACTACATCCAAAAAACTCTTGATCAGGGCCTCAGTAGGATGAGGGGCGTTGTTGTCATTTTTTAAATTACATAAAGACTCGTAGTAAGTCCGGAATTTATCTGTTATAGAGATGGGGTTTCGGATCTGCTTTCCTGTTGATGATATGAGATAGGGTATCCTAAACCGTGCAGCTCTTTTTTTAACTCGTCTGGCTAGAAGTGCGCCCGCCCTGTCTCCCATACCATAATACCTTGCTTTTAGCTTTTTAAGGATTTTTCTGCTTTTTGTAATAGTAGGGACCGTAAATGGTTCCTGGATTCTAATAAATTTTTAAGTACTTGTGGGCACGGGGTCTCTTTATGTTGTTTTTCGAGAGTCTTAATATTATGTAAGGTACTCGTTAGGTCTGCCATGTATTTTTTTTTCGCATGAGCAGCTAATTTGATGAACAAACCTCTGCTCACCGCTTTATGGGATAGCCACAACACTTCATCTTGTACTTCCCGTTATCGTTGGTTGAGAAATAATCTTTAATTTGTTTTGTTATGTCTGTTATTACTTCTGTGTGCGTCAAAGATATGTGTTCAGTCTCCACATATGTGGGGGCCTGATAGCCGAGGGGTCAGATATTCTCAATGTTACTGGTGCGTGATCAGACCACGTTATATTGCCTATGTCGGTTTGTTGACATCTATGTAAGAGCGCATCATCTACTAGTATGACATCTATACGACTATATGTGTGATATCTATTTGAATAAAAGGTGTAGTCCCGTTCCTCGCTGTGCTGGTATCTCCACACATCATGTAAGCCGCTTTCTGAGACTAGTGGCCCCATCTCACTTCGGGTATGTGATGGTCCGGAACAGTCCATCCTTTTATACATTGGGACATTGAAATCACCACATACAAGCCTGTGACCCTGCGCATGTAGTTGCATTTTGTCCAGGAGAGGTCGTAAAAAAACCCATCTGGCCAGAATTAGGTGCATACACCGACACTAGAGTATAGGGGTAGTTGTTAATAGTGCATACCAAAATTAGGTAACGACCCTCCGGGTCCGGTATCATTGATTCTAAATGGAACGTTACAGAATTTTTTATAAAAATTCCCACTCCCGCCTTTTTCTTTGGGTTGTTGGCGAAGTACTGGTGGGGGTATATATGTGAGTGCATTCTACCATTATCTTCGGCCAATAAATGTGTCTCCTGTACAAAAATGACATCACTGTTGGATTTGCGCAGGTGCCGCCAAGCTATTGATCTTTTCCCCGGGGAATTTAACCCATTAAAATTAATAGATAACAGAGATATGCTCATGATGAAATATTAATCGGAATATGCATATGGTCTTGCGTCGTATCCAAGCCCAGTTGACTATGTGATATGTTACATTTACTTCATATAACTTCTGCAATGGTGGAAGAGGGTTAGGGGACAAAAACGGGGAGATAAGGGGTAACAATACATGAAAAAATCCCAGCTCTGTAGGGAACCAGCTCTTTGTCCCCTGAAAGCTAGGTTGACCCAGAATAAAACAATAACAAAAAACCTGAAAAAACATCAAAAGCGAAGACGAAGAGGTCATCCTCATCTTTGGGAGTCCAATGAGTGACAAAAACACACTCTAGGGGGTAAATATCCAGGAGTTCAGATCTTTTCCCTGGATATATGTGTGTCCAGTCTTGGCCAGATCCGGATAAGGATAAACTGAGAAAAAAAAAAACTTAGAGAAGCCAAAAGAGGCCAAAAAGAAAGTCAATAGGAAGCCATCCACAGGCTGTAATGTAGCCCTCAAACCGTGGACCATTCGGGGTCGATATGCTTCTTGTGGGCATCTGGTGCAGGTGCTGTACCCCCGTTTTTAGTCGGAGAGTCGAAACCTCACTGGGACAATAGTTTTGCTGCTTGAGTTGG
This sequence comes from Allobates femoralis, assembly GCA_033576535.1. Classification (NCBI taxonomy): domain Eukaryota; kingdom Metazoa; phylum Chordata; class Amphibia; order Anura; family Aromobatidae; genus Allobates; species Allobates femoralis. The sequence goes on along the minus strand of JARQOC010000004.1, from coordinate 58,779,534 downwards.
AACCAGGCAAACATGGGTAGTGTTGTTTCTGCGCACTAGTAGCTTGGTCGGGAAGCCCCACATATATTGTATATTTTGATTTCTGAGAACAGAGGTGTAAGGTTGGAAAGCCCTCCACAATGCTAATGTGCCCAGAGATAGGTCAGAGAACACCACAAGAGAAGTGAACTGCTCTGGCAGGGCTGGCTTGCCTCTCAAACAGTATGGAAAGTACTCTTTCAATTCATAAAAGTGAATCCTAGCAATGGTGTTCCTAGGCAAGGAAGGGTTAATGTGAGACGGCTTGGGTACTCTGTGAATTCTATCAATTATGATGTCCTTCCTCTGCACCTCCGGCATAGCCGCCATGATGAAATCTTGCAGTAATTGGCGAAGTTCCTTGGGCTGTACACTCTCTGGGATCCCTCTTATGCGTACGTTATTTCTTCTATGGTGATCTTCAAGATCTAGTTGCTTTGCCTGCACTTTAGCCATGTCGGCTTTTAACTCCTCGTGTGCATCTAGCAAGTCATTATGTGATTGCACGAGTTCCACCATCTTTCTCTCTAATCTATCAGTCCGGCCCCCCACCTCCGCCAGCTCCCTTCTTGTTTCAGCCATCATACCTTTCATGTCCTGCTGCAGCGAGGTCCGGAGGGACGCGAGCATGGAGGACAGCATTGCTTTCATGCTGCTGTGGGTGACTGGTGATTCCTCCCGCTCCCCACCGGCCGATACCGATTAGGCCACAGAGCTCCTTCTGGAGGAGGAGCGGGCTGCGCGTGGTGATGCCGTCGCCATCTTTGGAGCACTGTCGGCGGGCTTGGTGCTCGTGAAGTAATCTGTAACGCGCTGCAGGGAGTCACGTTTCCCGCTTCTCGTTTTGCCCATTCGGGTCCGCGGCTCTCCCGTGTGCGTGAGGGCTATTTCTGGTGGCGGTCCAGGGCTCGGAGCGTTGTTTGAGCCGCGTTAATGCCTGTAGTTGCTGGAGCTCCCGGATCAGGCGGCCATTCCCGTGTTGCGCTAGGCCACGCCCCGATTTCGCCTATTCCTGACACTGGCTGGCCTCGATCGCTGCGTTGTGCGCTGGATCGCTGGCGCGCTGCCAATTGAAAAATTGTTAACGAGATCTATGCTTGTGACACCGCACAAGCGAGATAAATAAATTGTTGTAGCGATCTCGATCACTTGACTTTCTAGCCAACATCGTTTAATATATCGTAGCGTGTAATGACCCCCTTCTATATATAATTTTTATGAAGAAAAAAAATTAAGAAAAAAAAAGTGTAGATAGGGACCTTTCAGATTTAAGGTCACCTTGTCGTGGTTGAAGGGCAGGCATTTATTGGCCAATAAATGCGCTAAGGACCTTATTATAAGATGAGCAGTTTTCTTTAAAAAAAAAAATTTCCATCTGGTATTTTTTGAAAAAACTTTTTAGTTTTTATTTTTTCTAAAAAAAAAACAAAAAACATTTGACATCATCCAGGAACATCATTGTTTGCATGTGATTGGCTTTACCAGTGTGCTGCTACTATTTTGATATACCGTATATACTCGTGTATAAGCCGACCCGTGTATAAGCCGACCCCTACTTTTGCCCCAAAAATCTGGAAAAACCTATTGACTCGTGTATAAGCCGAGGGTGGACCCCAGCACAGGTATACAGCCCCCAGCAGTGTGGTATACAGGCTCCCCCCCAGTGGTATACAGGCCTCCCCAGTGGTAGTATACAGCAGCCCTAGTGGTAGTATACAGCAGCCCCAATGGTAGTATATAGCATCCCCAGCAGCCCCAGTGGTAGTATACAGCAGCCGCAGTGGTAGTATATAGCAGCCCCAGTGGTAGTATATAGCAGCCCCAGCAGTAGTATACAGCAGCCCCAGTGGTAGTATATAGCAGCCCCAGTGGTAGTATATAGCAGCCCCAGCAGCCCCAGTGGTAGTATACAGCAGCCCCAGTGGTAGTATATAGCAGCCCCAGCAGCCCCAGTGGTAGTATACAGCAGCCCCAGTGGTAGTATATAGCAGCCCCAGTGGTAGTATATAGCAGCCCCAGTGGTAGTATACAGCAGCCCCAGTGGTAGTATATAGCAGCCCCAGCAGCCCCAGTGGTAGTATACAGCAGCCCCAGTGGTAGTATATAGCAGCCCCAGTGGTAGTATATAGCAGCCCCAGTGGTAGTATATAGCAGCCCCAGTGGTAGTATATAGCAGCCCCAGTGGTAGTATATAGCAGCCCCAGTGGTAGTATACAGCAGCCCCAGTGGTAGTATACAGGAGCCCCAGCAGCCCCAGTGGTAGTATACAGGAGCCCCAGCAGCCCCAGTGGTATATACAGCAGCCCCAGTGGTATATACAGCAGCCCCAGTGGTATACAGGCCTCAGCAGTATATACAGCAGCCCCCAGGGGTTATACAGCACCCCCAGGGGTTATACAGCACCCCCCAGGGGTTATACAGCGGCCCCCTGGGGGTACCCAGCAGCCCCCAGGGGGTACCCAGCAGCCCCCTGGGGGTACCAACAGCCCCCTGGGGGTACCAACAGCCTCCAGGGGGTACCCAGCAGCCCCCTGGGGGTACCAACATCCCCCTGGGGGTACCAACAGCCCCCAGGGGGTACCCAGCTGCCCTCTGGGGGTACCAACAGCCCCCTGGGGGTACCAACAGCCCCCTGGGGGTACCAACAGCCTCCAGGGGGTACCCAGCAGCCCCCTAGGGGTACCAACAGCCCCCTGGGGGTACCAACAGCCCCCAGGGGGTACCCAGCTGCCCCCTGGGGGTACCAACAGCCCCCTGGGGGTACCAACAGCCTCCAGGGGGTACCCAACAGCCCCCTAGGGGTACCAAACAGCCCCCTGGGGGTACCAACAGCCCCCAGGGGGTACCCAGCAGCCCCCTGGGGGTACCAACAGCCCCCTGGGGGTACCAACAGCCCCCAGGGGGTACCCAGCAGCCCCCTGGGGGTACCAACATCCCCCTGGGGGTACCAACAGCCCCCAGGGGGTACCCAGCAGCCCCCTGGGGGTACCAACAGCCCCCAGGGGGTGCCCAGCAGCCCCCAGTGGGTACCCAGCAGCCCCCTGGGAGTACCAACAGCCCCCTGGGGGTACCAACAGCCCCCAGAGGGTACCCAGCAGCTCCCTGGGGGTACCAACAGCCCCCAGGGGGTACCAACAGCCCCCACAAGCTGGCACTGTCCCCCCTTGTAAGTGCCACCCCCCCGCTACTTATACATTACCATCCCGGTGTTCTGATCGGCGCCGCTCCTCCGTGCTGCGTCTTCATCCTCCCGCGCTGGCTGCATCCGGGTTCTCCAGCGGTCGCTGCGACAGCCGGAGATCACGGATGGAGCCAGCGAGGACGGGAGGATGAAGAAGCACCGAGGAGCGGCGCCGAACAGAACACAGGGATGGTAATGTATAAGCACCGGGGGGGGGCCCTTACAAGGGGGGACAGTGCCAGCTTTTGGGGGGCTATATGAACTGCATCCCCCTGCCGCTGATTGACAGGGGGATGCAGTGCATATTTAATGAGCGGCCCCACGTGACGGGGCCGCTCATACAGCAGCCCCCCCCCCCCCCGCCTCCTCCAGCCTCCACAGCCCCGGGACACAGCCCCCACCACACGGGTCTACCGTATAGCCCCGTGTATAAGCCGAGGGGGAAACTTTTCAGCCCAAATTTTGGGCTGAAAAACTCGGCTTATACACGAGTATATACGGTATATGTAATCCAGTATGTAGAATTGCACCTGGGCCGAAAGGCTAAAGGAAATGCTGTCTGGCTTTTTTTCTTCATTTAATGTTTGTGGAGTACTGGCTCCACTGCTAGAATTTGCACTCCTTCCTCCCTACTAAGCCACAGGGGCCATCTGATGCGGTATGTATCCTGCTACTGCCCATTGTAACAGAGACCCCTAGGGTACAAGAGGGATTTTAGAGGGAACCTGTCACCAGGTTTTTGCCATCCCATCTGAAGGCAGCATAATGTAGAGACAGAGACCCTGATTCCAGTGATGTGTCATTTACTGAGCTGCTTGCTGTCATTTTGATAAAATTAGTGTTTTCTCTGTTGCAGATTTAGCAGTCTGTGAATATGCCAGACTACCTGTCAGCAGGCCAAGTAGACTGCTAATGATAATCTCCAGATGATTAAACAGTGATTTTATCAAAACTACACTGAGCAGTCCAGTAAGTGACACATCGCTGGAATCAGGATCTCGGGTCCTATATTATGCTATTCTCAGATTAGGTTGCAAAAACCTGGTGACAGGTTCCCTCTAAGTGTAGATAGGGACCCTTGAAATTTAAGGTCACCTTGACAAGGCTGAAGGGCAGGCATTTATCCACTATAAATTCATGCTCAAAACCTACAACTCTGCCCTTCACCTTGCCAAACAGACCTACTTCACCACCCTGGTCTCCTCACTATCCAACAATCCAAAAAAACTCTTTGACACCTTTCACTCTCTCCTCAGTCCTAAAGTGCAGGCCCCCATCACTGACCTCTGTGCTGATGACCTGGCTTCCTACTTCATGGAGAAAATGCCAGGAAATCAGCTCTCAGCCTCCAAGCACTGCCACCCCCATTCTTCCCCACATCTCCTCCGGCTCACTCTCCACATTTGACCCAGTCACAGAAGAAGAAGTCTCCAGGCTCCTTTCTTCCTCTCGTGCCACCACATGCACTACTGACCCCATTCCCTCACACCTGCTCCAGTCCCTCTCTCCAGTCGTCACCACTCACTTAACCACAATCTTCAATCTCTCCCTCTCTTCTGGCATCTTCCCCTCCTCCTTCAAACACTCGATCATTACTCCATTATTAAAGAAAACCACTCTCGACCCATCATGCACAAATAACTACAGACCTGTCTCCAATCTCCCCTTCATCTCTAAACTCCTGGAGCGCCTGGTCTATTCCCGCCTCACCCGTTACCTCTCCACTCACTCTCTTCTAGACCCATTACAGTCTGGTTTCCGCCCCCTTCACTCTACAGAAACCGCCCTCATCAAAGTGACCAATGACCTTCTGACAGCAAAACGTAATGGTGACCACTCTCTGCTTATTCTTCTTGATCTCTCTGCAGCTTTTGACACTGTCGACCATCAGCTCCATTGGCATAAAGGACACTGCTCTCTCCTGGCTCTCCTCCTATCTTTCTGACCGCTCTTTCAGTGTATCTTTTGCTGGCTCCACCTCTTCCCCTCACTATTGGAGTCCCTCAGGGTTCAGTCCTTGGCCCTCTCCTCTTCTCTCTCTACACGACCCCGATTGGACAGACCATCAGCAGATTTGGCTTTCAGTACCATCTTTATGCTGATGACACACAATTATACACTTCAGCCCCTGACCTTACTCCTGCGGTATCAAAGAATGCCAATGACTGTCTAGCTGCAGTTTCCAATATCATGTCCACTCTCTATTTGAAACTAAACCTTTCCAAAACTGAACTTCTTCTGCTCCCCCCATCCACTAACCTCCCTAAATCGGACATCTCTGTCTCAGTTTGTGGCACCACGATAACGCCTAGGCAGCAGGCTCGCTGTCTGGGTGTTATGTTTGACACCGATCTCTCCTTCTCCTCCACACACAATGTCTCATCCGCTCCTGTCGCTTACACCTGAAGAATATCTCTAGAGTCCGCCCCTTTCTCACCCTGGAAACAACAAAAACCCTCACCGTGGCCCTAATCCATTCCCGCCTTGACTATTGCAATTCTCTATTAAGCGGCCTCCCCCTCACCAGACTTTCTCCTCTCCAGTCCATCCTTAATGCAGCAGCCAGGATCACCCATCTGGCCAATCGCTACTCAGATGCCACTGCTCTGTGCCAGTCATTGCACTGGCTGCCCGTATACTACAGGATCAAATTCAAATTGCTTCTTCTCACCCACAAAGCTCTTCACAGTGCAGCACCCCCCTACATCTCCTCCCTCATCTCTGTCTATCACCCCACCCGTTCTCTACGTTCCTCAAATGACCTTCGACTGACATCTGCACTAATCCGATCCTCCCACTCCCGGCTCCAAGACTTCTCCAGAGCTGCACCAAACCTCTGGAATGCTTTACCCCAAGAAATCAGGACTATCCACAACTTGCATAGCTTCAGACGATCCCTAAAAACGCATCTTTTTAAGGCGGCCTATCATACTCCCTAATAGAAGTCCTTGTACTGTAGTACATTGACTATCCCTCTGGACATTACTCTTCTACAAACTCCACCAAACCAAAAAGGTCTACACAGACTGTATAATGACCATTCATGTAAGCTTAGTCCTATGCCCCACTTCCTCAAGATACCTGGACCATCAGTGCAATAAGCCCCTGTACCTTGTGCAACCCCTATCCCGTCGTAGATTGTAAGCTCCTTTGAGCAGGGTCACCTTCATTTCTTGCTTTATTTATTGTATTTTCTTTTTTACATTGATTCTATGCCTATTGTTTTGTATCCAATTATTGTACTGTATTTGTTCTCTACTCTAATTACTTACTGTATTATATTTTCTGTACTCTAACCCCTACATTGTAAAGCGATGCGGAATATGTTGGCGCTATATAAATAAAGCTTTATTATTATTATTATTTTATTTATTGCATTGGCAGGCATTTATTGGCGCATGTGCACTAAGAACTTATTTTTTTTTTTTTTTTAAACATCATTTTTATTGTTTTCAACTCATAAAAGAAGAAAATACAGCAATTTCAATAATATCTGCCTCTGTTTTAATTATATTAGTCATTACAATGTCCAAGGAAAGGCATAACAAAGTAATTACATTCTTGTAGTTAAATTTCTGTCTCCTCTCCCACTATCAAAATGATCTTTCTCCCATCGCCTTCCACGACAGCATTGGAGGATGTCGTCCACGCCCTATTGGGGGACAGGAACACAGAGAGGTTAAAAGCCCCTCCCCTTCCTCCGCACTCCAGTGTCTTCCTGTCCCCCTTGGGGCATGGAGAGGTTCCAGTGCTGTCAGGCGGCAGGGGCAGCATTGGTTAGACTTACGGCCGGGCCAGAGATGGTCGTCGGGGGCGTCCTCCTCCTTCTTCTCAGGGCTCCCATTTGGGACCTGGCGGCCTTCCTGCGTCCTCCGGGGCAAAGCAGGCCGTTTTCGGAGCCCGGAGGCCTGTCTCAGCTCTCCGGCGTCTCCCTCCTCCAGCTGCGGTCCCGGGAGTGCGCGCCGAGAGTGCCGCGACGTCACTTCCGTTGCGGGTGACATCACTTCCGGTTTTCGGCCAGCGGCTCCTGTGCGCACGGCGGCGGCTTGGGCACGGCTCCAGGGACCCAGCAGGCCTATCGCACGCGTCTGCCTGCGGCCAGTGACCGGGAGGAGGGAGGGAACAGCTGTTCCTCGTTGGGGGCACGGTGCTTAGAGATAAGTACCGCCGGAAGACTACACCCAGGTAAGGAGATCCCTGAAGATGGAGGGTGGTAGATCTTCCTCCTCTGCCTCTGCAGAGCCCAGCGTTCCCCCAGCTCCTGTAAGTGTATTGGGGGTGGTCACTGGGTCAGGGGCTTAGATCCCTTCACTCACTCTGGGTCCCCTTCTCCCCCTTTTTCTATAGGGAGACAAGGGCCCCCCTGTTAAAAGCAGCAAAACCCCATCCAGAAAATGTGGCATCTGCGGCATGAAACTTCCTTCTTCCTGCAAAAAGAAAGTTATGTCAGCCATGTACTGACGGTGTGGTCAGGGAAGAATCCCCGTCCCTGCTTGAGGAACTCCGGTCCATGGTTAGACACGAAGTTCAAGTCGGTTAGACAGGAGGTTCAGGCTTCTATCTCAGCCTTGCCGATTTTTGCTGCAGCATCTGGGCCTTCCCCTCCAAAAAAGAGGAAGCTCCAGGACTGTGATTCGATGGCTTTCATGGAGGCTGTCCAGAGCTCTGCGTCTGAGGACGGCGAGGATGTTGCCTCTGTTGCCTCTGCACAGGCACGAGATTCTGGACACTACTATTTTTCCTCTGAGTCCATGGGGGAATTGCTGACGCTGTCCGTAGCACCATGGGAGTTGAAGAGGTGGAACCCCCTTGTTCAGTGCAGGACGCCATGTTCTGTGGCTTGAGGGCTAAGCGGCAATCGGGCTTCCCTGTCCATGAGGTCATCCGGGAACTCATCCTCCGGGAATGGGAGTTGCCAGAAAATAGGCTGATCACCCCTTCCGAGTTGAAACGGCGGTTTCCCTTGGAGGGTGCTGACTTTGTCGGGGATGTCCCGAAGGTGGACATCCAGGTAGCCAGGGTGGCGAAAAAGACCGCCTTACCATTTGAAGATTCCTCCCAGTTGAAGGACCCCCTCGATCGTAAGATGGAGAGTGTTCTCAAAAAATCCTGGGAGGCGGCCGCTATGTCTTTGAAGGTGAACATCTCATCGACATGTGTGGCCAGATCTCTCTTTAAGTGGATCTCCCAGCTGGAAGATCACATCCTGCAGGGTACTTCCAGGGAGGAGCTTTTGGATTCCGTTCCACTTCTAAGACGTGCGACAGGCTTCCTGGCTGATGCCTCGGCAGAGTCAGTCCGCATTGGCGTCAGGAGCGCAGTGTTGTCCAACACAGCTCGCAGAGCGGTGTGGCTTAAGATGTGGAATGGGGATGTCACGTCGAAACTTAAGCTGTGTGGCATCCCTTTTCAGGGGTCTTATGTCTTTGGTCCAGCACTGGATGACATCTTGGAAAAGGTGTCAGACCGGAAAAAGTGTCTCCCGGAACAGAAGCCCTTTCGGAAGCAGTCCTTTGGGGCCGAGCGTGGCCAGCCCTCCCAGTATAGGGGGAAGGGTAAGTCCGGTCGCTGGGCCTACCAGAAAGGTGACAAGAACCGTAATATCTTGCTCCCCCAGCACCAAAGTCAGGGGGCGGGGGGCCAGCCGGGCTCTAAGCAGTGACGCCGGGCCCATTGCGGGGCGGCTCTTGAGGTTTCTCCCTCAGTGGGAAGCAATCTCTTCATGCCCTTGGATCCTCTCGACCATTCGGGAGGGTCTACGGTTGGAATTCGTAAGTCAGCCCCCTCCATGTCTGCGGATCACTCCCCTTCCTCTAGGGGATTCTCGCACACTGTTTTTGTCGGGTCTGCAAGACCTGTTAGGTTCCGGCGTAGTGTCTCCGGTCCCTCCGGGAGAAGTGGGTCAGGGGCACTACTCCAGGTTGTTTGTGGTACGAAAGCCCTCCGGGGCACCCCGTATCATCTTCAATCTGCAACTTCTCAATCGTCATGTTCTTTACAGGCGATTCAAGATGGAATCCGTCCGCTCGGCAATTCCCCTGATCGGTCAGGATTACGTGATGGCCACCATCGACCTCCAGGACGCGTACTATCACGTGCCCATTCACCCGTCTCACAAACGTTTTCTGCGCTTCGCGATCTCCGGGGCAGGCGGGACGGTCCATTATCAGTTCAATGTACTGCCGTTCGGGATCTCATCGGCCCCCAGGGTTTTCACCAAACTCATGGGGGAGGTGATGGCATTCATCCAGTCCCAGGGCTTATGCGTGGTTCCCTATCTAGACGACATGCTGGTTGTAGCACCTTCGGCGGAGGTCCTGCGCTCCCAGGTCTCCAGGACTTTAGAGATTCTTCGGGGTCTAGGGTGGGTGCCGAATCTTCGGAAGTCGGAACTGGTTCCGGCGACCCGCCGTCAATTTTTGGGGGTCTTGCTGGACTCCTCCGAACAGACCTCGTTCCTTCCTGTCGCACACCGGCTTCTGCTCCACGACAAACTGACCCGCTTCCGGGCTCGGGGGTGTCCCACCTTGCGGGAGGCGATGTCCCTGTTGGGGTCCATGACGGCCTGCATTCCATCAGTGGCTTGGGCTCAGGCTCATTCCCGTTTGCTTCAGGAACACATTCTGTGCTCCTGGGACAGGCGCCAGGATTCCCTGAACACTCGGGTCCAGACCCCGGGGCGGGTGGTGGCCTCCCTTTCCTGGCGGATGAATCCCGGGAACCTCCGGACGGGGGTGGCCTGGCTGCAGGCTCCAGTGACCACCGTGACTACGGATGCCAGCGGATCCGGTTGGGGAGCGATGGTGGATCACGTACCGTTCCAGGGGGTTTGGAGTCACTCGATCAGTCGTCAATCGTCAAACTTCCGGGAACTTCTAGCGGTGGAGAAGACGCTTCATGCTGAAGTTCACGTCCTACGTGGGCGTCACGTGAAGGTTCTGTCGGACAATGTGACTACGGTTGCCTTCTTGCGCCACCAAGGTGGTACTCGGGGCATCCACTTGCAGGTGCTTGCAAGACGAATATTTTCCTGGGCGGAGCGCCATCTTCTCTCCTTGTCAGCCGTTCATCTGAGGGGAGCGGACAATGTACAGGCAGATTTCTTGAGCCGCACGGAGGTCCACCCTGGCGAATGGAGCCTCCATCCGGACGTGTTTCGCTCTCTCACGGACAGGTGGGGAGTCCCTTCAATCGACCTGTTTGCATCGGGAGCCAATGCCAAGGTGCCGACATATTTTTCCCTGAGTCGGTCGGACCATCCTCTGGGGCTGGACGCCTTCGCCCATCACTGGGACTTCCGGTTGGTGTATGCGTTTCCTTCGATCCCGCTGCTCCCCAAGACGTTGCAGAAGATTCGGGCGGAGGGGGTGACTGCTATCCTGGTGGCTCCCCTGTGGCCCAAAAGGGCATGGTACGGCGCTATCCACGACCTATGCCTGGAGGGTCCGATTCGGTTGCCCCACAACCTCGACCTGCTATCCCAGGGTCCTCTGTTTCACCCGGACCCGCAGTGGCTCAATCTGGCGGCCTGGCTGTTGAGGCCGAGATCCTGACGGCCAAGGGCCTCTCCCAAGCTGTAATCCGCACGCTTCAGCAGAGCAGGAAGCCCGTGACGAACGCCATTTACGGGAAGGTTTGGAAACGCTTTCTGTCCTGGTGTGCTCCTTCCATTCCGGACATCCATCATCCTAATGTGGCTCTCATTTTGGATTTTTTGCAGCGAGGCTTGGATTTGGGCCTTCAGCCGAGCACCCTTAAGGTCCAGGTTTCAGCTCTCAGTGCCGTATTTGATCAGGATCTTGCTGGCCATCGATGGATCAAACGATTTTTTACCTCTGCTTGTAGACTGCGTCCCAGGCTTCGGCCTTCCGTCCCTACTTGGGATTTGAACATTGTTCTTCATGGGCTTTCTCGGGATCCCTTTGAGCCCTTGTCTGCTGCTTCCCTTCCATCTCTCTCTCACAAGACGGCGTTTTTGGTAGCCATTACTTCGGCTAGGCGAGTTGGGGAACTGCAGGCGCTCTCGATCCAGGCGCCTTACCTCGTGGTTTCTGATGATCGCATTACGCTTCGGTTGGATCCGTCCTTTCTTCCTAAAGTTGTGTCGGATTTTCATCGGTCCCAGGAAGTGGTTCTCCCGTCCTTTTGTCATTCTCCTGCTAACGCGGCTGAAGCCGTGTTTCACACCTTGGATGTGCGTCGATCTGTCCTCCACTATCTCCAAGTGACCGCTTCCTGGAGGTTGGATCAGAACCTGTTTGTTCAGCATTTTGGGAAAAACAAAGGGAAGAAAGCTTCCAAGGCTACCATCGCTTCCTGGATCAAGAAGGCGATCTGTTCGACCTACGTCGCTCAAGATCTTGCTCCTCCGGTGGGGTTGAAGGCTCATTCCACTCGGGCTGCTGCAACATCCTGGGCGGAGCGGGCTGGAGCTTCATCTGAGCAGATATGCAGAGTGGCTACGTGGTCGTCCCTCCACACCTTTTCTCGCCACTATAGGTTAGATCTGTCCTCTAGTCGGGATCTGTCCTTTGGTAGGAAAGTCCTACAGGCAGTTGTCCCACCCTGAGGAGTATCGGTGGTATTCCTCCAATGCTGTCGTGGAAGGCGATGGGAGAAAACTGAATTAGTCCTTACCGGTAATTCCTTTTCTTGGAGCCTTCCACGACAGCATCAGTTCCCCCCCTTATTGTCGGTATTTGGATTCAGGTGTATCAGGTAATCCATGTCTTCAGGTGATCTTGGTAATACACTGGAGTGCGGAGGAAGGGGAGGGGCTTTTAACCTCTCTGTGTTCCTGTCCCCCAATAGGGCGTGGACGACATCCTCCAATGCTGTCGTGGAAGGCTCCAAGAAAAGGAATTACCGGTAAGGACTAATTCAGTTTTCTGATTCTCCTCTGAGACAATTAAAGTAAAAAATACATGAATATAAAGAAAACAATTAATTTATGCTAATTTTCAGCCTGGAAGGCTAGTTATCAAAAACCAGAATAATTAATTCTAACTTATGTCTCTGAGAGTAGCGTATCTATTATGTGAGTAAATTTGCATTAATAGAGTATAGATATACCAGAAATTTGGTGATTCCGAATGTCATTTCTTTTCCCTACAATTGTCAAATTACTTTTAGTCGCCCCAGTGTGCCATTAAGATCTTCTAAAGCATACCATGTAGTGATGAGCGAGCATGCTCGCCACTACTCAGTACTCGCACGAGTATCACTGTACTCGGGCTACTTGGCGAGCACCGAGTAATCTCGCGATACTCGTGCTGTGCTTGTGGTAGTCATCTCTGCATGTTGGCGCTCTTTTGAGAGCCAGACCACGTGCAGGGATTGGCTGGCAGACCACTGCAATGCCACAGCTCTGTTAGTTGTGGCATAGCAGTGATTGGCCGCCCGACACAGCGTGACCGAGCCTTTATAACTCCCGGCGCGCTGTGCTCGGCACACAGCCATCCAGACAGTCAGTGTAGAGAGAGTGTCTGCTGCAGCTTAGGGACAGATTTGCGGCCCTTACAGGTAGATCCGGAGCAGGGCTGCAAACTGCTGCTGACCACAACAGTCCTTCACAGGACTAATCTAGGAGGATATAGGCAGGGTGATCCAGATTGGAGTCCAAGCTTTCCAGTGACCAGAACAGTCCTTCTCAGGACTAATCTAGGAGGATATAGGCAGGGTGATACAGATCGGAATCCAAGCTTTTCTGTGACCATTAGAGTCACCACACTCTTGTACTTACTACCTTAATACAGGTTAGGGACTAAAATCCTCTCCTGAAACCATTACAGTCACCAGACTGTTGTACGTCATACCTTGATACAGGTTAGGGACTAAAATCCTCTCCTGAAACCATTACAGTCACCAGACTGGTGTAAGTCATACCTTGATACAGGTTAGGGAACTAAAATCCTAATCTCCTGTGATCTGACCAGTCACCAGACTGGTGTACGTCATACCTTGATACAGGTTAGGGACTAAAATCCTCTCCTGAAACCATTACAGTCACCAGACTGTTGTACGTCATACCTTGATACAGGTTAGGGACTAAAATCCTCTCCTGAAACCATTACAGTCACCAGACTGGTGTATGTCATACCTTGATACAGGTTAGGGACTAAAATCCTCTCCTGAAACCATTAGTCACCAGACTGTTGTACGTCATACCTTGATACAGGTTAGGGACTAAAATCCTCTCCTGAAACCATTACAGTCACCAGACTGGTGTATGTCATACCTTGATACAGGTTAGGGAACTAAAATCCTAATCTCCTGTGATCTGACCAGTCACCAGACTGGTGTACGTCATACCTTGATACAGGTTAGGGACTAAAATCCTCTCCTGAAACCATTACAGACACCAGACTGGTGTAGGTCATACCTTGATACAGGTTAGGGAACTAAAATCCTAATCTCCTGTGATCTGACCAGTCACCAGACTGGTGTACGTCATACCTTGATACAGGTTAGGGACTAAAATCCTCTCCTGAAACCATTACAGTCACCAGACTGGTGTACGTCATACCTTGATACAGGTTAGGGACTAAAATCCTCTCCTGAAACCATTACAGTCACCAGACTGTTGTACGTCATACCTTGATACAGGTAACTGACTAAAATCCTCTCCTGAAACCATTACAGTCACCACACTGTTGTACGTCATACCTTGATACAGGTTAGGGACTAAAATCCTCTCCTGAAACCATTACAGTCACCAGACTGGTGTACGTCATACCTTGATACAGGTTAGGGACTAAAATCCTCTCCTGAAACCATTACAGTCACCAGACTGTTGTACGTCATACCTTGATACAGGTTAGGGACTAAAATCCTCTCCTGAAACCATTACAGTCACCAGTCTGGTGTACGTCATACCTTGATACAAGTTAGGGACTAAAATCCTCTCCTGAAACCATTACAGTCACCAGACTGGTGTACGTCATACCTTGATACAGGTTAGGGAACTAAAATCCTAATCTCCTGTGATCTGACCAGTCACCAGACTGGTGTACGTCATACCTTGATACAGGTTAGGGACTAAAATCCTCTCCTGAAACCATTACAGTCACCAGACTGGTGTACGTCATACCTTGATACAGGTTAGGGACTAAAATCCTCTCCTGAAACCATTACAGTCACCAGACTGTTGTACGTCATACCTTGATACAGGTTAGGGACTAAAATCCTCTCCTGAAACCATTACAGTCACCAGACTGTTGTACGTCATACCTTGATACAGGTTAGGGACTAAAATCCTCTCCTGAAACCATTACAGTCACCAGACTGGTGTACTTCATACCTTGATACAAGTTAGGGAACTAAAATCCTAATCTCCTGTGATCTGACCAGTCACCAGACTGTTGTACGTCATACCTTGATACAGGTTAGGGACTAAAATCCTCTCCTGAAACCATTACAGTCACCAGACTGGTGTACGTCATACCTTGATACAGGTTAGGGACTAAAATCCTAATCTCCTGTGACCTCTCCAGTCACCAGACAGTTGTCGCAGTATACAGGCAAAATGCGCAAGGGCGTTGGCAAGGGCGTTGGCAAGGAACAAGGAAGTGGACGTGATGGTGGTGCAGGCAGAGGCCGAGGTCATGTGCAAGCACTAATTTCGCAACAACAAAGGGCCACATCTCCTCGCTCGCACGTCCTGTCCCAAATTCTTGGAGCCCGCAGCAGTACAACCGCTGTTGAAGCAAGTGCAGTGTCAACAGGTTGTCACTTGGATAGCGGATAATGCCTCAAGTCAGATGGGCACCTCCACAAACACCCTGTCTTCCACACGGTCAAGTGTCAGTAGCCGTGATACTGCACCGCACATTTCCCAACCTGATCCTCCTTCCTACCACCAGGCTGAGTATACGTCCACGGACATTACTGATCCCACACTAGGACACTCGGAAGAGCTGTTCACGTATCCATTCGCAGAATCTGGCCTGTCGCCACCTCCTCTTGAAGTGGGTGCTGAGGAGATGGTATGTACAGATGCCCAAATATTTGAGCAGCCACGTTCTCACGAACGGAACGTTGCCAAAGTGTCTCAACAAGTGGTGGACGATGATGAGACACAATTGCCAGGAAGTCAGGAGGAGGATCAGGGTGCGGAAGAGGAAAACGACGTGGTGGATGATCCAGTAGCTGACCCAACATGGCAGGAGGATATGCAGAGCGAGGCCAGCAGTGCACAGGGGGAGGGAGGCGTAGCATCCCAACAGGCAGTACGAAGCAGGGTCGTGTCCGCAGGCAGAAGGCAGGCAACCGTTCCCCGGAACAACAACACGACTCAAGGTGCCTGTGCAAATGTTCGGTCTTCACGAGTCTGGGAGTTTTTTAAGTTGGCTCCAGAAGACTCTAAAAAGGCCATTTGCCACACCTGCCATGCCAGTATCAGCAGGGGTACGAAAACTAGCAGCCTGACCACCACCAGCATGATCAGGCACATGTCAGCCAAGCACCCCACTTTGTGGGAAGTACAACAGAGTCGAGGAGCGGTGCTTGCTGATGTCACTGCTACGTCTTCGCCTGTTGTGCGTGCGAGCCAATCCCCTGTCCATGCTGGCCGCGAACAAGCCTCCGGCCCTGCACCTGAAGTTGCCCACGCACAAATTACACCACCATCAAGCACGTCCTTGTCCCAGCGCAGCGTTCAATTATCCATTCAGCAAACATTTGAACGCAGGCACAAATACGCTGCCAATGCCCCACATGCCACAGTCCTGAATGATCACATTTCGCGACTCATAGCGCTAGAAATGTTGCCTTTCCGGCTGGTGGAGACGGAAGCATTCCGCGACCTGATGGCGGCTGCTGTCCCACGTTACTCGGTCCCCAGCCGCCACTATTTCTCCAGATGTGCCGTCCCCGCATTGCATAACCACTTGTCCAACAGCATCACACGTGCCCTGAACAAGCTGTTTCAGCCAAAGTCCACCTAACCACAGACACGTGGACAAGTGCTTGTGGGCAAGGCCGCTACATCTCCTTGACGGTACACTGGATTAATATTGTGGAGACTGGGACCCAGTCTGAGCGAGGGACGGAACACGTCCTTCCCACACCAAGGATAGCAGGCCCTACCTCTGTCAGGGTTTCACCGACACTCTACAGCTACGGAATGTCATGCTCCTCAGCCTCCTCCTCCTGCGCATCCTCATCCACTGTACCCTCCACACCAGTCCCAAGCTGGAAGCACTGCAGCACTGCCTCTGCAAAGCGGCAACAGGCTGTGCTGAAGCTAGTCTGCATAGGTGACAAACCCCACAATGCAGAAGAAGTGTGGACAGCTCTGAAACAGCAGGCAGATCAGTGGCTCACACCTCTGAACCTAAAGCCAGGAAAGGTCGTGTGTGACAATGGCCGGAACCTGGTGGCAGCTTTGAGGGAGGCCAGCTGACGCATGTTCCATGCGTGGCCCATGTGCTCAACCTGGTGGTTCAGAGGTTTGTGAAGTCATACCCAGAGGTGTCTGAACTGCTGGTAAAAGTTCGCCGTCTGTCTGCACATTTTCGCAAGTCACCTGCTGCTTCAGCCGGCCTTGACGGCTTTCAGCGCCGTTTGCGTCTTCCGGCCCACAGACTGGTGTGTGATGTCCCCACGCGTTGGAATTCAACTCTGCACATGTTGGTCAGGATATGTGAGCAGAAGAGGGCAGTTGTGGACTACTGCATCACCTAAGCCGTCGGGAAATGGGTCAAACTCCACACATAACACCTGAGGAGTGGAGATGGATGTCGGACCTATTTCTCCAAAACTTTGAGGACTCCACCAAGATGGTGAGTGGCGATGACGCCATTATTAGCGTCACCATACCACTACTCTGCCTTCTAAAACGGTCTCTGCTGAAAATCAAAGAGGATGCATTGCAGGCCGAGCGCGATGACTTGGAGCAAGAAACAGTAGTGGGTGTGGGTGAAAACACACAGCCCAGCCTCATCTCATCACAACGTGCAGTGGAGGACTATGACGAGGAGGAGGAGGATGAAGACATGGAGCAACTCTCTGGCCAAATTGAGGATATGACATGCACACCAGTCATACCCTTGATTCACGTGGCTGGCCAGAGGACAGGGAAGATGAGGAGGAGGAGGAGGAGGACAGAGTCAGCATGTTGGTCTGGATACTGAAGTGATGGCTGTTAAGAGTCTGGCGCACATGGCTGACTTTATGGTAAGCTGCCTGTCTCGTGACCCTCGCGTTCAGAACATCTTGGCCGACAATCAGTACTGGTTGGCAACACTGTTAGACCCACGCTACAAGGAGAACTTTATGTCTCTCATTCCTGAGGCGGAGAGGTCAGCCAAAATGCAGCAGTTCCACAGGGCCATAGTCACGGAAGTAGTCAAATCATTCCCCTCACAAAACGCTAGCAGCATAGGTCAGGATTCGGTGGACAACCAAGGCGTACGGCCGAGAGGGGCACAAGTCCAATCCGCCAGAGGTAGGGAACTGTCTTTACGATGTGGGACAGTTTTCTCAGCCCCTCACGTACCACAGCCCCTGAGGTGCGGGGTAGTGCCACCAAAAATGCTAAGTTTGGGCAGATGCTGAAGGAGTACCTTGCAGATCGAACAACTGTACTGCGAGATTCCTCTGTGCCTTTCAATTATTGGGTCTCCAAGCTGGACACGTGGCATGAATTGGCTCTCTACGCCTTGGAAGTCCTGGCCTGCCCTGCCGCTAGCGTTTTATCAGAGCGTGTTTTCAGTGCTGCAGGTGGAATCATCACTGATAAACGCACCCGCCTGTCAACTGAAAATGCTGACAGGCTGACTCTGATCAAGATGAACAAGGGTTGGATTGGGCCAGACTTCACCACACCACCAGCAAATGACAACTGAATTAAAATTTTGTTATGTGAATTTGCCATGTACCTCCACTCACCCATGGGTACACACTTCAGGACTTTGGCTAATCGCTGGACTGCTCCTCCTTCTCCTCATGTGACACCATGATGACCGTTACAATAGTTAGGCTGTTGTTTGAGGTATACCCGCAGTGGTAAATTTTTTCGCCCATTCTTTTAGAATGGGCATTACAACGACAGGAGACCCGCTCCTTTTCAATGGGAAAAATGTTTTGAGGCCCTCCTGAACGTCTCTATCCAGGGACAATGTGGAGCCTCCCAATTTTTGGCTGCCCTGCCAAAGGGCAATACTACAATACACCCACTTGAGGGTTACAGGCCCTACTACATGTCTGTATGCATGGGTCATTGTTGAACCTCCCAATTTTTGGCTGCCCTGACCAAAGGGCTATACTACAATACACCCACTTGAGGGTTACAGGCCCTACTACATGTCTGTATGCATGGGTCATTGTTCAACCTCCCAATTTTTGGCTGCCCTGGCCAAAGGGCTATACTACAATACACCCAGTTCTTGTTTACAGGCCCTCCTGCATGTCTCTATCCAGGGACAATGAGGAGCCTCCCAATTTTTGGCTGCCCTGGCCAAAGGGCTATACTACAATACACCCACTTGAGGGTTACAGGCCCTACTACATGTCTGAATGCATGGGTCATTGTTGAACCTCCCAATTTTTGGCTGCCCTGGCCAAAGGGCTATACTACAATACACCCACTTGAGGGTTACAGGCCCTACTACATGTCTGAATGCATGGGTCATTGTTGAACCTCCCAATTTTTGGCTGCCCTGGCCAAAGGGCTATACTACTATACACCCACTTGAGGGTTACAGGCCCTACTACATGTCTGAATGCATGGGTCATTGTTGAACCTCCCAATTTTTGGCTGCCCTGGCCAAAGGGCTATACTACAATACACCCACTTGAGGGTTACAGGCCCTACTACATGTCTGTATGCATGGGTCATTGTTGAACCTTCCAATTTTTGGCTGCCCTGGCCAAAGGGCTATACTACAATACACCCAGTTCTTGTTTACAGGCCATCCTGCATGTCTGTATCCAGGGGCATTGGTGAACCTCCCAATTTTGGACTGCCCTGGCAAAGGAAGATACTACAATAGACCCAGTTCCTCAAAATGGGCACATTATTTCAAGACAGGGCTTCATGTTCGTCTCTTCTCAGGGTCATCGGAGTGCCGCACAATGTTTTCACGTAAAATCTTTCATGTAATCACAAAAAGTAACATACACCAGCTGTATCTCACTATTGGGTATGTGCCCTTAACATTTCCACCCTAAATATTCATTTTGGTGTCATTTTGGAAGGTTTTCTGGAGACTCCGTAAAATTGGCGTGAAACTCGGACAACATTGTTCACAACTGTGACTTTTGAGTGAGAAATGCTTCCAGGGTCTTCCCCATGGTGTTGCCATGTCATTTGAGCACTCTTCTGAGACTTTTGTGACATTTTTAGGGTTTTTCCATGCTGCCTGCAGTCATTTCATAAAAATACTCGGGTCTCCCATAGGATAACATTGGGCTCGGTACTCAGGCCGAGTACACGAGTATCTCGGGATGCTCGGCCCGAGCTTCGAGCACCCGAGCATTTTAGTACTCGCTCATCACTAATACCATGTCGAGTTTTTATAAGGCAGCATGAACGTTTTAATGTCGGCATCACTCAGTTCCCCTTCTATAAAGGGTCTCCACTTCAGGAAAAATTTTCCCGCCAGTCTATCTGTGTTTCTCAGTGTTTCTAGGGACTCTAGGTCTAGAACTTTTCTTAAGGATTCACGTACCATACCCAACCCCGGGGCGCGGTCCCCGAGCCAACCCTGGAGGAGCAGTCTCTTTGCCACCATAATAATAGTGTGAAATAAAATATGTAAATTTCTTCCACTCTCCTCCCCCTCTCTGAAGTGGAACAGCCACAACATAGGGTTCATACCGTCTTTCATGTGAAGCAATCTCGAAGTCATATCCCTAACCCCAACCCAAAATGACCTTGATTTCTCGCAGGACCACATCCCGTGCTCCAAGTCCGTCCCATGCATTTTACATTTGGGGCAGTGTACCATCCGCCCAGGATTGTTAGAAGTAGGCGGTATATTAAATCCCTGCACTGTCCCATGCATGAGACGGAATTGAGAGTCTCTCCACCTTTCGTTAGTTATGTATTTTCTAACTAGTCTGCAGCCTTCCAAAATGTTTTGCGATAGATCTGGATCTTTTAGATGTTTTTTCCACTTAGAAAACAGTTTTTCTGAGCAAAGTGGCCTGAGTGTGCTCTGAAATTTCTCATAAATATGAGATATCGTTGCGTCATTACCCCCCAGCGCCAACAGGTGGTCCCACAGAGAGTGGGTCAATTCCCCAGAAATATCAACCAGGTTAGATCTAAGGAAGCCTAAAACCTGCCGACACTGTAGAACATGTGTTCTAGGGAGATCAAATTTTGCTAAAATCTCTTCACCCGTCATCCATCTTTTCTCATCTCTGTGTATAAGGTCATCAACTCTCGTTATCCCTTTCTCTCTCCATACGCTAAAAAGAGAATTTTCATGGCCTGATTTAAAGGCCGGACATACCCAGATTCAAACCCTTAGAAACTTTCCAGGAAAGGTGCATTTTCTTTCTCACCGCCTTCCATGTTAATATCGTATCTCTACATATAGTAGTGTTTTTGATGCTTGAAGGAAGGCTAGCTAATGGGGAGTGTAAAAGTGAAGGCAAGTCCCACGATCTTGACAGCTCTCCCTCCAACCCAATGTCCGAGAATCTGTTGGTGTTTTTGACCCAATCTAACACATTTCGTAATATGCACGCTAGATTATAGCCCCTGACATCTGGGAGCCGAAGTCCTCCCTCTAATTTTGGCTGTATTAGAGTGTTGAAGGCTATTCTTGAGGGAAGTGGCTTACAATCTCCTCACCTACTTCGCTCTCTCCATAAGGTTGAGAGCAAGTTCCCAGACCTTGTCTTAGCCCACTCACTCTGCCAGATCAGAATATCCCACACACTACACTGATGAGGGGCAGGTACCCCCGAAACGCAGCGTCTGTAGTTTGGGGTTCTGATCTGGCACAAATCCCTTAGTTATATTAAAAGCTTGTAGGAAAGCGATTATGACTTTGAGGAAGCTGCTTAAATGTGGCACGGGAGTTTCTCAACTTCCTTAGTGAAGTGCAAATTTGCATATATCTGAGAGGAGGGAAGTGGCTTACAATCTCCTCACCTACTTTGCTCTCTCCATAAGGTTGAGAGCAAGTTCCCGTACCTCTCCAAAGAAATTTTGAAAAAGCACTGTTAATTCTCCTAATGTCTACATGCTTCAGCAACAAAGGGATTGTCTGTAGCGGATAGAGCAATCTTGTGAAGCTTATCATCCTGACAAGGTGCCCCCTGCCTAAAAGCGACAAGGGTAGATTTCTCCATTCGTCCAGCTCTTTTTCAATTTTGGTTATAATCGGGGTGAAGTTTAATCTATATATCTGGCCAGATGATTTAGCTTGGTAGATACCCAGGTATTTGATGCTATCTTTCATCACTTTCATCCCAAAAAATTTGTCGGTACTTAAAGATTCCCTCCCTCGATGAATAGGATCTCACATTTACCCCTATTTAGTCGCAGGCCTGAATATTTGCCCAGTCTGTCAATATCCGAAAGAATAGATGGTAGATCTCTGTCAGGGTTTTGTACAAACAAAATAATATCGTCTGCAAATAGCGCCAGCTTTCGCTTCTTTTTTTCCTACTTTTATTCCTTCATAGGGACTACAGGACTCAAGATATATTGCAAGGGGTTCAATCGCTAGATTAAGGAGTAAGGGGGACAGAGGACAGCCCTGACGGGTACCCTTTTCTAATTTAAAAGTGTCCGAGAGGAAACCAGGTGTACTAACACAGGCCTTGGGTTGGGCATAGGGAGCTCGCAAAAACTGACGAAAGGGGCCCATCAAGTCAACAGAATCCAACACCTTATCCAGCCATGACCACCTAACATTATCAAATGCTTTTTCAGCATCCAGGGTGATCATGGCTGGATTTCCCTCCATCTTCTCAGTCCGTCTCCCCACCACATCCAATAATAGCATCGCTTTCCTTATGTTAGTGGCAGTCGATCGTCCTTTGATAAAACCGGATTGGTGAGGTGCGATCAATTTTGGTAATACTTGTGCTAGTCTGTCGGCCAATAATTTGGATAGAATTTTTAAGTCCTAATGAGGGAAATGGGTCTATAACTTGCTGGATCCGTCGGGGGCCTACCCGGTTTAGGAATTAACTTTATATGGGCCATATTCATTCTGTCCGGGATTGGGGAACCCTGAAGGAAAGAGTTAAAAAGATCCTTAAAGGGAACCAACCACCCCAAATGACCCCCCCGGACTGTTAATATGTGTCCCTACACCCAGCACACACATTTGGGGCAATCGTTCTTGCTAAAAAAACTGTTTAGTAGAAGCTAAGATATAGCAATATACACTTTAATAAATCCAGCCGAGTGGGTGTTACCTAGCTTGTCCTCGTGCAGTGTTCCATGTGCCTGTCAGCCTCCTCTCCCCCCCTCCCTTCAGTAAAGCCCTGCTCTTTTAGCCTCTCAGGTTTCAGCCAGAAACTGACCCCCCCTTATCTTTAGACCTGTCCCTGCACCCCCTCTTATCATTCCTAGCCATCCCTTTTGCAGAAAAAATCGCTTTTGTAAAGTAAGAGAAAAGGTTATATTACTTTGTCCTGTGTTTCTGTGGAAGCCGCAAATGCCCCGCCTGTCTGCTGCTGCCTGGTAAATTATGCACGCCCCTCTCTGCTGCTAAATCGTGTCGGGCCGGAGCCCCGCCCCTTTCATGACACGATTTAGCCCCGCCCCTTTCATGACGCGGCCAGGCTCTTAGCAGCAGAGAGGGGCGTGCATAATTTACCAGGCAGCAGCAGACAGGCGGGGCATTTGCGGCTTCCACAGAAACACAGGCCAAAGTGATATAACCTTTTCTCTTACTTTACAAAAGCGATTTTTTCTGCAAAAGGGATGGCTAGGAATGATAAGAGGGGGTGCAGGGACAGGTCTAAAGATACGGGGGGGGGGCAGTTTTTGGGTTTAGGATCAGTTGAAAGGCTGAAACCTGAGAGGCTGAAAGGGCAGGGCTTTACTGAAGGGAGGGGGGGAGAGGAGGCTGACAGACACATGGAACACTGCACGAGGACAAGCTAGGTAACACCCACTCGGCTGGATTTATTAAAGTGTATATTGCTATATCTTAACTTCTACTAAACAGTTTTTTTAGCAAAAACGATTGCCCCAAATGTGTGTGCTGGGTGTAGGGACACATATTAACAGTCCGGGGGGGTCATTTGGGGTGGTTGGTTCCCTTTAAGGACTGGTGAGATTTGTTCTCTCAAAGCTTTTTTTTTTTTTTTTTAAACCATCATTTTTATTGGGAAATTTTTTATAATTTGTTACATATCACATATCTTAAGAATCAACGTGATACATCAGTCGCATAAGAAAACATAGAACAAGTTAATACCTGTAAAACTCTGGTAACAAATGCTGGAAAAATGGATGGTAGTTTTATAAAGAAGTACATGTTTACAACCTTAAATAATATTTATCAATTAAAACAAAGGTTTTACATCTTCCCATCCCTATCCTTGATCTTCCCTAACAATGATCTACCTTCCTAACAATATCACCTCCTATCTCCCTAAACACTAAAGTGTTATAAGCTCGTGTTCAACAGCCTAGGCAGCACATTTCAGCCTACCCAAAGTACCTCCAAGATCCTTTCTGTATGTATATAGGGCCTCATAAAACTGGTGATATCCGAGGGCGAAAAAGTTTTTAGTATATAAGGCTTCCATTTATTAAAAAACTTCCCGGTCAATTTGGAGGGATTTCTCAGTGTTTCGATGGATTCCAGATCTAGTGTCTTTCTCAAAGTTTCGTGTACCATATCTATGGAGGGAATGTGTTCACTAATCCATGTTGTAGTAATAGCCTCTTTGCCACTATAGATATTGTGTGGAACAGGACATGTACCCTCCCCTCGGCACCCGTCTCCCTTGAGTAATGCAACAACCACAACAACGGGTCATCTTTGTTTTCAATGGGATAGAGTCCTGACGTCAGATCTCCTATCTTTTTCCAAAACCCTTGTGATTTTGTACAAGACCAGATTCCATGCTCGAGGTCGGTCATGGAAATCTTGCATTTGGGACAGTGGGTCCATCTTTCACTATTAGTCGGTGATGGAGGTATATTAAACCCTTTAATAGTCCCATGCATAAGTCTAAATTGGGTATCTCTCTATTTTTCGTTTATGATCCTTTTTCTTATCGTTCTCCACCTGTCCAGTATCTTTGTGGTTAAGTCAGGGTCTTTTATATGTTTTTTTCCACAGTGAGAAGATGTTATTGGTGGCCAACGGTCTAAGGGTATTTTGCAATTGATTATATAGTGAGGATATGGAAATATCGTTCACGGGCATTTTTATTAGGTTGTCCCAATCCCCCCTGTCAAATTCACCTGACACGTCGCACAATCGGGACAGTAGATGTTGCCTGATCTGCAGATATTGGAGCCAGTGTGCCCCAGGTAGGTTGAATTTAGATAGAATTTCTGTGCTAGTCATCCATCTCCTCTCCTCCGTATGCATGAGGTCGCCCAGCGTCTTTATCCCCCTCGTTCTCCAAACCTTGAATAACGAGTTCTCAAGTCCCTGAGGAAATGACGGGCTGGCCCAGGGAATTAAATTTTTAGAGATTTTCCATGAGAGATTAATTTTTTTCCTAAGCGCTTTCCAGGTCATCACTGTATCTCTACATATAGAAGTATTCTTAATTTTAGAAGGAAGTTCTGACAATGAGGCATGTAACAAAGCAGATAAATCCCAAGGTTTAGAAAGTTCCCCCTCCAAAGGTAAATCCGAAAATTTGGATGTCTTATTTACCCAATCTAGTACATTTCTCATTATACAAGCTAAATTGTACCCTCTAATATCTGGGGTTTGCAGTCCTCCCTCTTCCTTTGATTGCATTAAAGTTATTAGTTTTATTCTGGCTCTTTTGTCTCTCCAAAGAAATTTGGAAAATGCTCGGTTAAGTCTTTTAATATCCTGATGTTTTAACAACATGGGTATTGTCTGGAGCGGATAGAGTAATCTCGCGAAGCTCATCATTTTGATAAGATGGTTTCGGCCTAGTAATGTCAAAGGCAAATTTTTCCAATTTTCTAGTTCTTTCTCTATTTTATCTATAATTGGGAGGAAGTTTAGTTTATAAATCAATTCTGGTGATCTGGCCAGGCGAATTCCAAGGTATTTTAAACTATCTTTAGCTATGGGTATCCCACAAAATAGGTTTTCAGAACTATCAGAGGGACCATTTCTAAGGAAAAGAATTTCGCATTTGTCTTTATTTAATTTAAAGCCTGAGAATCTGCCTATTTTCCCTATATCTTCCAATACTGAACCGAGATCTCTCTGTGGGTGTCGCAAAAATAATACAACATCATCCGCAAAGAGAGACAGTTTTAATTCTTTCTCGCCAACTCTAAGTCCTTCAAAAGCATTCTGTGTGCTTAAATATAGGGCTAGCGGTTCGATCGCTAGGTTAAAGAGGAGCGGTGATAACGGGCAGCCTTGACGCGTCCCCTTCTCCAGCCTAAATGTGTCTGATAAAAATCCCGGTATGCTAATACATGTTTTGGGGTTGTTCTAAAGAGATCTAAGAAATTGACGAAACGGGCCCATTAACCCAATAGCATCTAGTACCCAATCCAGCCAAGGCCACCTGACATTGTCAAATGCCTTCTCGGCGTCTAAGGTGATCAAGGCTGGATCTCCCTCCTTCCCCGGGCCTCTATGTCTCTCTACATCTATGAGAAGCATTGCTCTTCTAATATACGTAACTGTCGACCTTCCTCTGATGAAGCCTGCCTGGTGAGGCTGTACCAATCTAGGTAGTATTGTTGCTAACCTATCAGCCAGGATCTTTGAAAGAAGTTTTAGGTCCTGGTTGATCAGCGAAATCGGCCTATAGCTGGCTGGATCTGACAAGGGTTTACCCAGTTTGGGATTCAGTTTAATGTGGGCCATGTTCATTCTGTCGGGGATCGGGGCGCCTCCCATGATAGAATTATACAAGTCCTTCAACACTGGTGCTAATTGTTCTCTTAATATTTTATAGAAACTTCCATTGAAACCGTCTGGCCCCGCTGCTTTGCCTGGGCTCAAAGATTTGATAGCTATATCTATTTCGCCCAAGCAAATAGGACTATTTAAAAAATGTCTTCATCTTCAGGTCGGGTAACTTTATACGTTTCAGCCAATCTTCTCTCTCCAATCCCCCCATTTCTTGATCTCTATACAAAGTGGCATAGTGTTTCCCCAATATTTGGGAAATCTGTTTGGGGTCAGACCTTAAATTACCATTCTTGTCGCTGATTGTTAATATAGGGGTGTAAGGTCTCTTGCCTTTTGCCAGTCTTGCCAGTAAACGCCCTGCTTTATCTCCAAATCTGTTCAGTTCTATTTCTAGATGACTACATACATGCCTACAAGTAGTATTCAACCCCCTGCAGATTTAGGTGGTTTGATAAGATGCAAATAAGTTAGAGCCTTCAAACTGCAAACGAGAGTAGGATTTATTAACAGAAGCATAAATCTTACAAACCAAAAAGTTATGTTGCTCAGTTGAATTTTAATAACATTTTAAACATAAAAGTGTGGGTCAATTATTATTCAACCCCTAGGTTTAATATTTTGTGGAATAACCCTTGTTTGCAATTACAGCTAATAATCGTCTTTTATAAGACCTGATCAGGCCGGCACAGGTCTCTGGAGTTATCTTGGCCCACTCCTCCATGCAGATCTTCTCCAAGTTATCTAGGTTCTTTGGGTGTCTCATGTGGACTTTAATCTTGAGCTCCTTCCACAAGTTTTCAATTGGGTTAAGGTCAGGAGACTGACTAGGCCACTCCATCACCTTGATTTTTTTCCCTCTTGAACCAGGCCTTGGTTTTCTTGTCTGTGTGCTTTGGGTCGTTGTCTTGTTGGAAGATGAAATTACGACCCATCTTAAGATCCTTGATGGAGGAGCGGAGGTTCTTGGCCAAAATCTCCAGGTAGGCAGTGCTATCCATCTTCCCATGGATGCAGACCAGATGGCCAGGCCCCTTGGCTGAGAAAAAGCCCCACAGCATGATGCTGCCACCACCATGCTTGACTGTAGGGATGGTATTCTTGGGGTCGTATGCAGTGCCATCCAGTCTCCAAACGTCACGTGTGTGGTTGGCACCAAAGATCTCGATCTTGGTCTCATCAGACCATAGAACCTTGAACCAGTCTGTCTCAGAGTCCTCCAAGTGATCATGAGCAAACTGCAGACAAGCCTTGACATGACGCTTTGAAAGTAAAGGTACCTTACGGGCTCGTCTGGAACGGAGACCATTGCGGTGGAGTACGTTACTTATGGTATTGACTGAAACCAATGTCCCCACTGCCATGAGATCTTCCCGGAGCTCCTTCCTTGTTGTCCTTGGGTTAGCCTTGACTCTTCGGACAAGCCTGGCCTCGGCACGGGAGGAAACTTTCAAAGGCTGTCCATGCCGTGGAAGGCTAACAGTAGTTCCATAAGCCTTCCACTTCCGGATGATGCTCCCAACAGTAGAGACAGGTAGGCCCAACTCCTTGGAAAGGGTTTTGTACCCCTTGCCAGCCTTGTGACCCTCCACGATCTTGTCTCTGATGGCCTTGGAATGCTCCTTTGTCTTTCCCATGTTAACCATGTATGAGTGCTGTTCACAAGTTTGGGGAGGGTCTTAAATAGTCAGAAAAGGCTGGCAAAAGAGATAATTAATCCACAAATGTGAAGCTCATTGTTCTTTGTGCCTGAACTACTTCTTAATACTTTAGGGGGACCAAACAGAATGCTGGTGGTTTGAGGGGTTGAATAATAAATGACCCTCTGAAATAACTTTTAACGCTTTAAAAAAAAAAGTTAAAAAATCTTTTTGGCTGCAGTGCATTTCCCACTTCCAGGCTGATCTACAGTCCAAATGTCACAATGCCAAGTTAATTCCGCATGTGTCAACCACCTAAATCTGCAGGGGGTTGAAGACTACTTGTAGGCACTGTATCTTCCCTTTTGGCTGCCCAGATATCAAAGTATTTTTTTGCTGATATCCAATTATCCTTGTCTAAGTTTGTCATGGACTGTTTATATCTTAGATACGTTTCTCGTACTTTGGCGCTGGCTGACAGATAATTTTCTTTTACTTTCTTTTTTAGTTTAATGTTATAGGCCATGATATTGCCACGCAGGACCGACTTCGCTGCCTCCCAGAACAATCCCGGGTCCGATCGGTGTTCTGCATTATTTTTAGAATAGTCTATCCACCACTCCCCAAGTATTTTGCCAAAATTTTCTTCTCTGGTTAACATGTCAGGGAATCTCCAAAGGAAGTCAGTTCCTTTTGGGAACTCATCTTTAGTTTCCATTAACATTGGGCTGTGATCGGATATAACCATGTCTCCCATTTGTGAGCCAAGAATCCTTTGAAACATCAAGGACGAGGTAATAAACATATCTAGCCTTGACCAAGATGTATGAGCATGGGAGAAGTGGGTATATTCCCTATCCAATGGGTGCAGCGTGCGCCAAGTATCAACTAGATTAGATTCAAGGAGTAGATTTTCTAAAGGGTTCGCCCCAGCTGTAAGCGGCACAGTTTTTCTACCAAAACTCGAGGGGTCTCCACGTCTCCTGTCTTCTAACTCATTAAGCACCCAGTTGAAATCCCCCCCCCAATATTTTATTGGGCTCTCGATCCATCAGAAGATGTCGCGCTAGCTGCTGGAAAAAGGATTTTTGTAAAGTGTTTGGGGCATAAACATTGTAAAGACTATAAGTTGTATTCTGTATTTGTAGCTTCAACTGTAATAGTCGACCTTTGTCATCCGGGGTTCCGACAATATCCTATGGGCCAATGACTTGCCAATAAGTATCACTACCCCCGCTTTGTTTTCGACTGCTCCAGAACCATACACCTCACCCACCCATAATTTTTTAAGTCTAAAAAGGTCTTTCTGTTCAAGATGTGTTTCCTGGAGTAAGGCTACGTCCGCTCCAAGTCTTTTAAGGTGCCGGAGAACCATCATGCGTTTCGCCGGGGAGCGGAGGCCCTTAACATTCCATGAAACCCACTTTACCATCGCTATTTTTTAAAGAAGATTTCATTGAGTGATAGTGTGTCGTGCGACTTCTTTGCATAAAGATGACGAATCTGAAGGCAATGGCTGCTGAATTAGTGAAATAACAGTTTGACAAGGAAAAGGAAGATATTCCCAACAAGGCATGTTTTCCAACCCATTTTTTCCTCTCTCCCCCCCCCTGCCCCTCCCCACACCCAAACTCACTCTCGCCATCCTCTAGTCTGCTGACTTCGCTTTTTTCCTCTCTGGCCGAAGCACATAAAGGAAAGTCTCCCCACCCTCACATCGCCCCGCATTGTCAAATAGAGACAGTCGTATAGAGAAAATTTTTTTTATAGAATTCCCAGACCCCCAGTATTTAATTAAAGAGATTATTTTAAGAATATCCTCCGTTTCCCTGAATATGGACTATCAACAACTCTCGATATGGTCAGGTGCTGTTTCAACATGAATCCCCAATGCAGCCTGAGTATGAAACTAATATAACTTGTATACCAGAATTATAATCTTATTCTATTTCAACGTCGCATCATCGTCTTAGGATAAAAAAGCAAAAAAACAAAACAACAAAAAAAAAACACCCTTTCTTTTCTTTTTCTTTTTTCTCTTCCTTCTTATAGTGAAACCCCATGTCTAGTCAGGGGTTAGTCCTCAGCTGAAGTCCATGAGCCATCAAGACCCTGTAACTTTTCGCTTGGGTTGTTCATATTTTTTCTTATTCCATCTGGACATCGATTGGTTCTGTTGCCTGGGTGTCGAGATTTTCTCTTGGGAGTGGTCCACTATGGAATCCGACCTCAGGCTGTGTGATCTCAAGGTTGAACCAATTTTTTCACGAGCCGCTTCTGATCCAGGGGTGCCATCCGCTGCGTGAGGACTATTTGATCCTGATCTATGTCCGTCAGGAAGGACGAACCTCATTGCCTCTGCTGGATCATTGAAAGCCATTAGGTCTCCCGACTTAGATCTAAATCTTAAGGTGGCTGGGTAATTGAGTTGAAATCGTATGTTCTTTTTGAACTACAAAGTACAGGCCTCACTAAATGCCCTCCTCCGTCTGGTCACTTCAATGGAGTAGTCGACAAAGATGAGGACTTTGTGACCCAGGATCATGAGGGGTCTTCTCGTGGCTTTATAGGCACGTAGGATTTCTTCTTTGTCCCTAAAGTTAAGGTATTTAGCAATGGCGTGTCTTGGTTTGCTGGAGTCTAGAGTGTGTTTAGAGCTATTTTCATTCTAGTTCCTCCTGACAGGGTCTCTGAGAGGTCCAATTCTATGGGTACGTTCAGTTCTGCATTTGTGGGTAAGCCCCAGTTTCTTAGGTAGTTCAACTTCAAATATTTCATCAAGTTGGGCAGAGGAAACAGACACAGGGAGGCCCACTATCTTCAAATTGCTTCTACGAGATCTGTTTTCAATGTCCTCAAGTTTAGCTGCAGCATATGAAGATTGTTCTTGTAAATCATGTATCTGTTGCTCCAACTCTAACACTCTGTCTTCAGCCTCTGTCACTCTGGTCTCAGCCTCCTGTAATCTTTGTGCTTGTTGTTGTTTTAATTCCACAACTAAGTCTTTTGTACTTGATGCCACTAAGTCTGCCACTGCTTGTTTGAACTCCTCAGCAAGATGAGTCGCCATCTCTTTAGCTAATCTTTTGTAGTCCATTTGCTGCATCACCCCTGCTGTGCGTCCTGTTTTTCCCTGTGGCCGGTCACCCTCCATATTATGGCTCTGATTTTGGTCACACTGTGTCCCCTCTTTGATTCCATTAGGGGGTTCCACGTTACTTGGGGCTCCCCTCGCATCTTGCTCCTCCACTGCCTCCCCTTCATCTCTCTCCATAACTGCGAGGTTGTGAGTGATAGCAGGATGATCTTGTCTCACCTCAGCCGCGTCCGCGGTCGCCGCCGCCATTATGCGCTTCCCGCGCTTATCATCAGAGCCTGTCTCCCGGGTGCACGCCTCCGTCTCCTTGCTCCTGGTCACATACCGATCCATCGTGGACGATGGTCCGGACCTTCCGCCACTCATTTTTAGGTGCCTGGGTCTTTCTGGGGTCTGGGAAAGATGGTGCAGGGCGATGAGGGCTCCGGAGCTTCCCTACTCGTGTCTGCACATGGAGGCGCCGGAACCGGAAGTCTCCTCTCAAAGCTTTGAAGAAGACCCCATTATAGCCATCAGGGCCAGGGGCTTTGCCCGGGTTTAATGACCTAATGGTGTAATCTATTTCCTCTACTAAGATGGGACTATTTAGGAATTGGGCGTCTTCCGAAGATATCTTAGAGGAGGGAAGTGGCTTACAATCTCCTCACCTACTTCGCTGTCTCCATAAGGTTGATAGCAAGTTCCCAGACCTTGTCTTAGCCCACTCACTCAGCCAGATCAGAATGTCCCACACACTACACTGATGAGGGGCAGGGACCCCGAAACGCAGCGTCTGTAGTTTGGGGTTCTGATCTGGCACAAATCCCTTAGTTATATTAAAAGCTTGTTGGAAAGCGATTATAACTTTGAGGAAGCTCCTTAAATGTGGCACTGGAGTTTCTCCACTTCTTTAGTGAAGTGCAAATTTGCATATTTGCATATATCTGAGAGGAGGGAAGTGGCATACAATCTCCTCACCTACTTCACTGTCTCCATAAGGTTGATAGCAAGTTCCCAGACCTTGTCTTAGCCCACTCACTCAGCCAGATCAGAATATCCCACACACTACACAGATGAGGGGCAGGTACCCCGAAACGCAGCGTCTGTAGTTTGGGGTTCTGATCTGGCACAAATCCCTTAGTTATATTAAAAGCTTGTTGGAAAGCAATTATAACTTTGAGGAAGCTGCTTAAATGTGGCACTGGAGTTTCTCCACTTCTTTAGTGAAGTGCATATTTGCATATATCTGAGAGGAGGGAAGTGGCTTACAATCTCCTCACCTACTTCGCTGTCTCCATAAGGTTGATAGCAAGTTCCCAGACCTTGTCTTAGCCCACTCACTCAGCCAGATCAGAATATCCGGCACACTACACTGATGAGGGGCAGGGACCCCGAAACGCAGCGTCTGTAGTTTAGGGTTCTGATCTGGCACAAATCCCTTAGTTATATTAAAAGCTTGTTGGAAAGCGATTATAACTTTGAGGAAGCTCCTTAAATGTGGCAGACATCACAAAGCACCCACTGACCTTGTGGAGACCAGTGGAGGATAACACTGCGGGCACCAGTTAAAGCACTCAAACACAGTGAAACCCAAGGTGCATTGCTCCCTAGAATTTGAATATGCAAATGAAGTCCATGTAGCCTCGGTTAAGAGGCCCGCAGTGTTATCCTCCACTGGTCTCCACAAGGTCAGTGTGGTGCTTTGTGATGTCTGTCTATCAAGCATTGCTCCCACCCAGCCAGAATCCTGTGCCACACTGATGAGAGGCAACAACCCCGAAACAGCTGTCTGTGGGTGGATACCTAGTCCATGATAAAATCCTGGCCATATCTTCAAGCTCGCAAGGGCTGGATAGTGACTTAAGGGCTACTAATACCCTGGGCTAGATCCTTCCCTGGTGGTATAACTGGCTGGTGTCCATGTTGTAGACTCTTAACCGAGGCTCCATGGACTTCATCTGCATATTCAAATTCTAGGGAGCAATGCACCTTGGGTTTCACTGTGTTTGAGTGCTTTAACTGGTGTTATCCTCCACTGGTCTCCACAAGGTCAGTGGGTGCTTTGTGATGTCTGTCTATCAAGCATTGCTCCCACCTAGAATCCTGCGCCACACTGGTAAGGGGCAACAACCCCGAAACAGCTGTCTGTGGTTGGATACCTAGTCCATGGTAAACCCGTGGCCATATCTTCAAGCTCGCAAGGGCTGGTTAGTGACTTAAGGGCTACTAATACCCTGGGCTATATCCTTCCCTGGTGGTATAACTGGCTGGTGCCCATGTTGTAGACTCTTAACCGAGGCTCCATGGACTTCATCTGCGTATTCAAATTCTAGGGAGCAATGCACCTTGGGTTTCACTGTGTTTGAGTGTTTTAACTGGTGCCTGCAGTGTTATCCTCCACTGGTCTCCACAAGGTCAGTGGGTGCTTTGTGATGTCTGTCTATCAAGCATTGCTCCCACCCAGCCAGAATCCTGCGCCACACTGATGAGGGGCAACAACCCCGAAACAGCTGTCTGTGGGTGGATACCTAGTCCATGATAAAACTCTGGCCATATCTTCAAGCTCGCAAGGGCTGGATAGTGACTTAAGGGCTACTAATACCCTGGGCTAGATCCTTCCTGGTGGGATAACTGGCTGGTGTCCATGTTGTAGACTCTTAACCGAGGCTCCATGGACTTCATCTGAATATTCAAATTCTAGGGAGCAATGCACCTTGGTTTTTCACTGTGTTTGAGTGCTTTAACTGGTGCCCGCAGTGTTATCCTCCACTGGTCTCCACAAGGTCAGTGGTGCTTTGTGATGTCTGTCTATCAAGCATTGCTCCCACCCAGAATCCTGTGCCACACTGATGAGGGGCAACAACCCCGAAACAGCTGTCTGTGGTTGGATACCTAGTCCATGGTAAACCCCTGGCCATATCTTCAAGCTCGCAAGGGCTGGTTAGTGACTTAAGGGCTACTAATACCCTGGGCTAGATCCTTCCTGGTGGGATAAATGGTTGGTGTCCATGTTGTAGACTCTTAACCGAGGCTCCATGGACTTCATCTGCATATTCAAATTCTAGGGAGCAATGCACCTTGGGTTTCACTGTGTTTGAGTGCTTTAACTGGTGCCCGCAGTGTTATCCTCCACTGGTCTCCACAAGGTCAGTGGGTGCTTTGTGATGTCTGTCTATCAAGCATTGCTCCCACCCAGCCAGAATCCTGCGCCACACTGATGAGGGGCAACAACCCCGAAACAGCTGTCTGTGTTTGGATACCTAGTCCATGGTAAACCCCTGGCCATATCTTCAAGCTCGCAAGGGCTGGATAGTGACTTAAGGGCTACTAATACCCTGGGCTAGATCCTTCCCTGGTGGGATAACTGGCTGGTGTCCATGTTGTAGACTCTTAACCGAGGCCCCATGGACTTCAAATGCATATTCAAATTCTAGGGAGCAATGCACCTTGGGTTTCACTGTGTTTGAGTGCTTTAACTGGTGCCCGCAGTGTTATCCTCCACTGGTCTCCACAAGGTCAGTGGGTGCTTTGTGATGTCTGTCTATCAAGCATTGCTCCCACCCAGAATCCTGCGCCACACTGATGAGGGGCAACAACCCCGAAACAGCTGTCTGTGGGTGGATACCTAGTCCATGATAAAACCCTGGCCATATCTTCAAGCTCGCAAGGGCTGGATAGTGACTTAAGGGCTACTAATACCCTGGGCTAGATCCTTCCCTGGTGGGATAACTGGCTGGTGTCCATGTTGTAGACTCTTAACCGAGGCTCCATGGACTTCATCTGCATATTCAAATTCTAGGGAGCAATGCACCTTGGGTTTCACTGTGTTTGAGTGCTTTAACTGGTGCCCGCAGTGTTATACCTCCACTGGTCTCCACAAGGTCAGTGGGTGCTTTGTGATGTCTGTCTATCAAGCATTGCTCCCACCCAGCCAGATCCTGCGCCACACTGATGAGGGGCAACAACCCCGAAACAGCTGTCTGTGGTTGGATACCTAGTCCATGGTAAACCCCTGGCCATATCTTCAAGCTCGCAAGGGCTGGATAGTGACTTAAGGGCTACTAATACCCTGGGCTAGATCCTTCCCTGGTGGGATAACTGGCTGGTGTCCATGTTGTAGACTCTTAACCGAGGCTCCATGGACTTCATCTGCATATTCAAATTCTAGGGAGCAATGCACCTTGGGTTTCACTGTGTTTGAGTGCTTTAACTGGTGCCCGCAGTGTTATCCTCCACTGGTCTCCACAAGGTCAGTGGGTGCTTTGTGATGTCTGTCTATCAAGCATTGCTCCCACCCAGCCAGAATCCTGCGCCACACTGATGAGGGGCAACAACCCCGAAACAGCTGTCTGTGGTTGGATACCTAGTCCATGGTAAACCCCTGGCCATATCTTCAAGCTCGCAAGGGCTGGATAGTGACTTAAGGGCTACTAATACCCTGGGCTAGATCCTTCCCTGGGTGGATAACTGGCTGGTGTCCATGTTGTAGACTCTTAACCGAGGCTCCATGGACTTCATCTGCATATTCAAATTCTAGGGAGCAATGCACCTTGGGTTTCACTGTGTTTGAGTGCTTTAACTGGTGCCCGCAGTGTTATCCTCCACTGGTCTCCACAAGGTCAGTGGGTGCTTTGTGATGTCTGTCTATCAAGCATTGCTCCCACCCAGAATCCTGCGCCACACTGATGAGGGGCAACAACCCCGAAACAGCTGTCTGTGGTTGGATACCTAGTCCATGGTAAACCCCTGGCCATATCTTCAAGCTCGCAAGGGCTGGTTAGTGACTTAAGGGCTACTAATACCCTGGGCTAGATCCTTCCCTGGTGGGATAACTGGCTGGTGTCCATGTTGTAGACTCTTAACGAGGCTCCATGGACTTCATCTGCATATTCAAATTCTAGGGAGCAATGCACCTTGGGTTTCACTGTGTTTGAGTGCTTTAACTGGTGCCCGCAGTGTTATCCTCCACTGGTCTCCACAAGGTCAGTGGGTGCTTTGTGATGTCTGTCTATCAAGCATTGCTCCCACCCAGAATCCTGCGCCACACTGATGAGGGGCAACAACCCCGAAACAGCTGTCTGTGGTTGAGTACCTAATCCATGGTAAACCCCTGGCCATATCTTCAAGCTCGCAAGGGCTGATAGTGACTTAAGGGCTACTAATACCCTGGGCTAGATCCTTCCCTGGTGGGATAAATGGCTGGTGTCCATGTTGTAGACTCTTAACCGAGGCTCCATGGACTTCATCTGCATATTCAAATTCTAGGGAGCATGCACCTTGGGTTTCACTGTGTTTGAGTGCTTTAACTGGTGCCCGCAGTGTTATCCTCCACTGGTCTCCACAAGGTCAGTGGGTGCTTTGTGATGTCTGTCTATCAAGCATTGCTCCCACCCAGAATCCTGCGCCACACTGATGAGGGGCAACAACCCCGAAACAGCTGTCTGTGGTTGATACCTAGTCCATGGTAAACCCCTGGCCATATCTTCAAGCTCGCAAGGGCTGGATAGTGACTTAAGGGCTACTAATACCCTGGGCTAGATCCTTCCCTGGTGGGATAACTGGCTGGTGTCCATGTTGTAGACTCTTAACCGAGGCTCCATGGACTTCATCTGCATATTCAAATTCTAGGGAGCAATGCACCTTGGGTTTCACTGTGTTTGAGTGCTTTAACTGGTGCCCGCAGTGTTATCCTCCACTGGTCTCCACAAGGTCAGTGGGTGCTTTGTGATGTCTGTCTATCAAGCATTGCTCCCACCAGCCAGAATCCTGCGCCACACTGATGAGGGGCAACAACCCCGAAACAGCTGTCTGTGGTTGGATACCTAGTCCATGTAAACCCTGGCCATATCTTCAAGCTCGCAAGGGCTGGATAGTGACTTAAGGGCTACTAAATACCCTGGGCTAGATCCTTCCCTGGTGGGATAACTGGCTGGTGTCCATGTTGTAGACTCTTAACCGAGGCTCCATGGACTTCATCTGCATATTCAAATTCTAGGGAGCAATGCACCTTGGGTTTCACTGTGTTTGAGTGCTTTAACTGGTGCCCGCAGTGTTATCCTCCACTGGTCTCCACAAGGTCAGTGGGTGCTTTGTGATGTCTGTCTATCAAGCATTGCTCCCACCCAGCCAGAATCCTGCGCCACACTGATGAGGGCAACAACCCCGAAACAGCTGTCTGTGGTTGGATACCTAGTCCATGGTAAACCCTGGCCATATCTTCAAGCTCGCAAGGCTGGATAGTGACTTAAGGGCTACTAATACCCTGGGCTAGATCTTCCCTGGTGGGATAACTGGCTGGTGTCCATGTTGTAGACTCTTAACCGAGGCTCCATGGACTTCATCTGCATATTCAAATTCTAGGGAGCAATGCACCTTGGGTTTCACTGTGTTTGAGTGCTTTAACTGGTGCCCGCAGTGTTATCCTCCACTGGTCTCCACAAGGTCAGTGGGTGCGTTGTGATGTCTGTCTATCAAGCATTGCTCCCACCCAGCCAGAATCCTGCGCCACACTGGTGGGGCAACAACCCCGAAACAGCTGTCTGTGGTTGGATACCTAGTCCATGGTAAACCCCTGGCCATATCTTCAAGCTCGCAAGGGCTGGATAGTGACTTAAGGGCTACTAATGCCCTGGGCTAGATCCTTCCCTGGTGGGATAACTGGCTGGTGTCCATGTTGTAGACTCTTAACCGAGGCTCCATGGACTTCAAATGCATATTCAAATTCTAGGGAGCAATGCACCTTGGGTTTCACTGTGTTTGAGTGCTTTAACTGGTGCCCGCAGTGTTATCCTCCACTGGTCTCCACAAGGTTAGTGGGTGCTTTGTGATGTCTGTCTATCAAGCATTGCTCCCACCCAGCCAGCATCCTGCGCCACACTGATGAGGGGCAACAACCCCGAAACAGCTGTCTGTGGTTGAGTACCTAATCCATGGTAAACCCCTGGCCATATTTTCAAGCTCGCAAGGGCTGGATAGTGACTTAAGGGCTACAAATACTCTGGGCTAGATCCTTCCCTGGTAGTATAACTGGCTGGTGTCCATGTTGTAGACTCTTAATCGAGGCTCCATGGACTTCATCTGCGTATTCAAATTCTAGGGAGCAATGCACCTTGGGTTTCACTGTGTTTGAGTGCTTTAACTGGTGCCCGCAGTGTTATCCTCCACTGGTCTCCACGTGGTCAGTGGGTGCTTTGTGATGTCTGTCTATCAAGCATTGCTCCCACCCAGCCAGAATCCTGAGCCACACTGATGAGGGGCAACAACCCCGAAACAGCTGTCTGTGGGTGGATACCTAGTCCATGATAAAACCCTGGCCATATCTTCAAGCTCGCAAGGGCTGGATAGTGACTTAAGGGCTACTAACACCCTGGGCTATATCCTTCCCTGGTGGGATAACTGGCTGGTGTCCATGTTGTAGACTCTTAACCGAGGCTCCATGGACTTCATCTGAATATTCAAATTCTAGGGAGCAATGCACCTTGGGTTTCACTGTGTTTGAGTGCTTTAACTGGTGCCCGCAGTGTTATCCTCCACTGGTTTCCACAAGGTCAGTGGGTGCTTTGTGATGTCTGTCTATCAAGCATTGCTCCCACCCAGCCAGAATCCTGCGCCACACTGATGAGGGACAACAACCCCGAAACAGCGGTCTGTGGTAGAATACCTAATCCATGGTAAACCCCTGGCCATATCTTCAAGCTCGCAAGGGCTGGATAGTGACTTAAGGGCTACTAATACTCTGGGCTAGATTCTTCCCTGGTGGTATAACTGGCTGGTGTCCATGTTGTAAAAAAAAATTATAGTAAAGATAGGCTCACTGTTTGTCCCGGGTGCTCCAGAAAAATACGTGTATACAGAAAAGATAGCTGGGCACACCTGTAATTTCTCAAAAAATATTCTTTCACACAAAGTGTTGAAGGTTACGTATTTCATATACTTTATTTTACTGCCACATCTTGTCCAAAACACCACAAAACCAACGTTTCGGCCTCTTACATAGGCCTTTATCAAGGTTTCTGATTATACAGGAATAGAAAAGTAACATGTATTAACATCATACATAATTTTTGGCAAATTGTTAGCAAGATTGGGACTAGTGCTCAAGTGGCGTATAAAATGGACTGTGGTATGTGGCAGTGTAACGGAGTGAATCTCTAAATGGGCTAGACTGCCCAATGATTGTGAATATATAAGGAGGAGGAAAGGGTAAAAAAAGGAACCATCACCGAGAAAGGGCAAGGACATACACAAAACAAGCAGAGTGTGATGACGTGAGTCACTCAGTTATCAAGTTTCGAAAACAATGCCAAGAGGAAAGGAAAAAATGTCCACACGGGATTAAGAAAGAAGGTATAAGATAAAGGCAACAAGGAAAGACAAAAAAAATGAAGGAATGAATCAATTTACCAGTGTGGGGTCAGGAGTGGGTTCCGTAGCAGAACCAACAAGGAAAAGTGTAACTACACAAAGTGTAGGTGTACACCAAGGGATCCTATGATGAAGTACAAAGGCAGTTCTAAGTTACAAACGTAAGCAGGTGTCAAAAATTACTGAAGTCTTATGTTGGAACAAGACAAGTTAAAAATCAAGCAAGTCTCCCAAACTGGGAAGGGGCTGGTGTCCATGTTGTAGACTCTTAACCGAGGCTCCATGGACTTCATCTGAGTATTCAAATTCTAGGGAGCAATGCACCTTGGGTTTCACTGTGTTTGAGTGCTTTAACTGGTGCCCGCAGTGTTATCCTCCACTGGTCTCCACAAGGTCAGTGGGTGCTTTGTGATGTCTGTCTATCAAGCATTGCTCCCACTCAGAATCCTGTGCCACACTGATGAGGGGCAACAACCCCGAAACAGCTGTCTGTGGTTGTATACCTAGTCCATGGTAAACCCCTGGCCATATCTTCAAGCTCGCAAGGGCTGGTTAGTGACTTAAGGGCTACTAATACTCTGGGCTAGATCCATCCCTGGTGGGATAAATGGCTGGTGTCCATGTTGTAGACTCTTAACCGAGGCTCCATGGACTTCATCTGAAAATTCAAATTCTAGGGAGCAATGCACCTTGGGTTTCACTGTGTTTGAGTGCTTTAACTGGTGCCCGCAGTGTTATCCTCCACTGGTCTCCACAAGGTCAGTGGGTGCTTTGTGATGTCTGTTTATCAAGCATTGCTCCCACCCAGCCAGAATCCTGCGCCACACTGATGAGGGGCAACAACCCCGAAACAGCTGTCTGTGGTTGGATACCTAGTCCATGGTAAACCCCTGGCCATATCTTCAAGCTCGCAAGGGCTGGATAGTGACTTAAGGGCTACTAATACCCTGGGCTAGATCCTTCCCTGGTGGGATAACTGGCTGGTGTCCATGTTGTAGAGTCTTAACTGAAGCTCCATGGATTTTATCTGCATATTCAAATTCTAGGGAGCAATGTACCTTGGGATTCACTGTGTTTGAGTGCTTTAACTGGTGCCCGCAGTGTTATCCTCCACTGGTCTCCGCAAGGTCAGTGGGTGCTTTGTGATGTCTGTCTATCAAGCATTGCTCCCACCCAGCCAGAATCCTGCACCACACTGATGAGGAGCAACAACCCCGAAACAGCTGTCTGTGGTTGGATACCTAGTCCATGGTAAACCCCTGGCCATATCTTCAAGCTCGCAAGGGCTGGATAGTGATTTAAGGGCTACTAATACCCTGGGCTAGATCCTTCCCTGGTGGGATAACTGGCTGGTTGTCCATGTTGTAGACTCTTAACCGAGGCTCCATGGACTTCATCTGCATATTCAAATTCTAGGGAGCAATGCACCTTGGGTTTCACTGTGTTTGAGTGCTTTAACTGGTGCCCGCAGTGTTATCCTCCACTGGTCTCCACAAGGTCAGTGGGTGCTTTGTGATGTCTGTCTATCAAGCATTGCTCCCACCCAGCCAGAATCCTGCGCCACACTGATGAGGGGCAACAACCCCGAAACAGCTGTCTGTGGGTGGATACCTAGTCCATGGTAAACCCCTGGCCATATCTTCAAGCTCGCAAGGGCTGGTTAGTGATTTAAGGGCTACTAGTACCCTGGGCTAGATTTTACCCTGGTGGGATAACTGGCTGGTTTCTATGTTGTAGACTCTTAACTGAGGCTCCATGGACTTTATCTGCATATTCAAATTCTAGGGAGCAATGCACCTTGGGTTTCACTGTGTTTGAGTGCTTTAACTGGTGCCCGCAGTGTTATCCTCCACTGGTCTCCACATGGTCAGTGGGTGCTTTGTGATAACTGTCTATCAAGCATTGCTCCCACCCAGCCAGAATCCTGCACCACACTGATGAGGGGCAACAACCCCGAAACAGCTGTCTGTGGGTGGATACCTAGTCCATGGTAAACCCCTGGCCATATCTTCAAGCTCGCAAGGGCTGGATAGTGACTTAAGGGCTACTAGTACCCTGGGCTAGATTTTTCCCTGGTGGGATAACTGGCTGGTGTCTATGTTGTAGACTCTTAACTGAGGCTCCATGGACTTCATCTGCATATTCAAATTCTAGGGAGCAATGCACCTTGGGTTTCACTGTGTTTGAGTGCTTTAACTGGTGCCCGCAGTGTTATCCTCCACTGGTCTCCACAAGGT
The DNA here is from genome assembly GCA_033576535.1 of Allobates femoralis. NCBI lineage: Eukaryota > Metazoa > Chordata > Amphibia > Anura > Aromobatidae > Allobates > Allobates femoralis. The sequence continues at coordinate 58,738,012 of JARQOC010000004.1, read as the reverse complement.
CAGTGGGTGCTTTGTGATGTCTGTCTATCAAGCATTGCTCCCACCCAGCCAGAATCCTGCGCCACACTGATGAGGGGCAACAACCCCGAAACAGCTGTCTGTGGTTGGATATCTAGTCCATGGTAAACCCCTGGCCATATCTTCAAGCTTGCAAGGGCTGGGTATTGACTTAAGGGCTACTAATATCCTGGGCTAGATCCTTCCCTGGTGGGATAACTGGCTGGTGTCCATGTTGTAGACTCTTAACCGAGGCTCCATGGACTTCAAATGCGTATTCAAATTCTAGGGAGCAATGCACCTTGGGTTTCACTGTGTTTGAGTGCTTTAACTGGTGCCTGCAGTGTTATCCTCCACTGGTCTCCACAAGGTCAGTGGGTGCTTTGTGATGTCTGTCTATCAAGCATTGCTCCCACCCAGCCAGCATCCTGCGCCATACTGATGAGGGGCAACAACCCCGAAACAGCTGTCTGTGGTTGAATACCTAATCCATGGTAAACCCCTGGCCATATCTTCAAGCTCGCAAGGGCTGGATAGTGATTTAAGGGCTACTAATACCCTGGGCTAGATCCTTCCCTGGTGGTATAACTGGCTGGTGTCCATGTTGTAGACTCTTAACCGAGGCTCCATGGACTTCATCTGCGTATTCAAATTCTAGGGAGCAATGCACCTTGGGTTTCACTGTGTTTGAGTGCTTTAACTGGTGCCTGCAGTGTTATCCTCCACTGGTCTCCACAAAGGTCAGTGGGTGCTTTGTGATGTCTGTCAATCAAGCATTGCTCCCACCCAGCCAGAATCCTGCGCCACACTGATGAGGGGCAACAACCCCGGAACAGCTGTCTGTGGGTGGATACCTAGTCCATGATAAAACCCTGACCATATCTTCAAGCTCGCAAGGGCTGGATAGTGACTTAGGGCTACAAATACCCTGGGGTAGATCCTTCCCTGGTGGTATAACTGGCTGGTGTCCATGTTGTAGACTCTTAACCGAGGCTCCATGGACTTCATCTGCGTATTCAAATTCTAGGGAGCAATGCACCTTGGGTTTCACTGTGTTTGAGTGCTTTAACTGGTGCCCGCAGTGTTATCCTCCACTGGTCTCCACAAGGTCAGTGGGTGCTTTGTGATGTCTGTCTATCAAGCATTGCTCCCACCCAGCATCCTGCGCCACACTGATGAGGGGCAACAACCCCGAAACAGCTGTCTGTGGTTGAATACCTAATCCATGGTAAACCCTGGCCATATCTTCAAGCTCGCAAGGGCTGGATAGTTACTTAAGGGCTACTAATATTCTGGGCTAGATCCTTCCCTGGTGGTATAACTGGCTGGTGTCCATGTTGTAGACTCTTAACCGAGGCTCCATGGACTTCATCTGCGTATTCAAATTCTAGGGAGCAATGCACCTTGGGTTTCACTGTGTTTGAGTGCTTTAACTGGTGCCCGCAGTGTTATCCTCCACTGGTCTCCACAAGGTCAGTGGGTGCTTTGTGATGTCTGTCTATCAAGCATTGCTCCCACCAAGAATCCTGCGCCACACTGATGAGGGGCAACAACCCAGAAACAGCTGTCTGTAGTTGGATACCTAGTCCATGGTAAACCCCTGGCCATATCTTCAAGCTTGCAAGGGCTGGATAGTGACTTAAGGGCTACTAATACCCTGGGCTCGATCCTTCTCTGGTGGGATAACTGGCTGGTGTCCATGTTGTAGACTCTTAACCGAGGCTCCATGGACTTCATCTGCATCTTTAAATGTGGCACTGGAGTTTCTCCACTTCTTTAGTGAATTGCAAATATGCATATTTGCATATATCTGAGAGGAGGGAAGTGGCTTACAATCTCCTCACCTACTTCGCTGTCTCCATAAGGTTGATAGCAAGTTCCCAGAAGATATCTTAGTTAGTTTGAACAAGTGTAGCCACGAATCTTCACCCAATTCAGTGTCACCTTCCTCTTTGTATATTGAGGCAAAGTACTTCTCCAATGCTTGTACAATGTCTTTCGGGTCTGTCAAAGTATTCCCATGTTTGTCACTGATCGTCCTAATTGGCTTGGACAATAGTCTGCCTTTAGCCAAACGAGCCAATAATCTACCCGCTTTGTCGCCAAATCTGTGCAAGTCCAGCTCAAGTCTGTTCTTATACAGAGTCTCACGTCTCTCAGCCCATATATCAAATTCCTTCTTAGCTATCAACCAAGCCTCCCTGTCTATATCGTCGGACATAGAATATTTATATAGAGAGTAAGCCCCTCTCACCATTACACTGGCTTTTAAGTATTGTTCTTTAGTCTTCTTTTTCAACCTCATACTATAAGCAATAATGTTACCCCTTAGCACTGTCTTTGCCGTCTCCCAAAATAGGGAAGGATCAGAGCGATGTTCCCCGTTATGAGCTGAAAAGTCTGCCCACCACTCACCGAGGCATTTAACAAAATTTTCCTACTAGGGTATCCGGGAATCTTCATAAATAATCCATCCCTTTCTGATATGTATCTCTCGTTCCCATGACCATTGGGCTGTGGTCAGATATGACCATGTTCTCAACCACGGCCTCCTCCACCCTCTGGAAAGTCATTGGCGTGGCAAAAAACATGTCCAGCCTAGACCAGGATTTATGAGCGTGTGAGTAATGGGTATACTCTCTGCCGAGGGGGTGGAGTGAGCGCCAAACATCACTCATATTACATTGGTTAAACAGGTCTTCCAAGAAATGTACCCCACAGGTAGATATAGCCCCCGGATCAGTGGGTCGAGTGTGGGAGCTGTGTCGTCTATCTTCACCTTCGTTAAGTACTATGTTAAAGTCCCCCCTACTATTCTAATGTTATGTTGATCAGTCAATAAGTGAGCTTGTAATTTCTGGAGAAAGGGCTTTTGCGCTACATTGGGGGCGTAAATATTATATATGCTGTAAGTGTCTTTTTGAATTTGGAGATTCAGGTGAATCATTCTGCCCTCTTGGTCTGCATTAAAGGATAGGACCGTGTGTGCTAAAGACCTATTAATCAGGATGATGACTCCAGCTTTTCTATTGATCGCTCCAGATCCATATATTTCGCCCGCCCACATTTTCTTTAGTCTGAAAAAATTATCAGACGTCAGGTGGGTCTCCTGGTGCATGACCACATCCGCATGCAAACGCTTAAGATGTCGAAGGACCATCATACGCTTCGCCGGGGAGCGCAGCCCCTTCACATTCCAAGAGACCCACCTAACCATGATTGTGAAACATATTTAAATATGTCAGAGAGATCCCCAGGCTCCACTGGGTGTTTCCATTACTTTGGGAACCACTATGTAAAACGAAAATAGGCGTATTCGGAAAAGTCCACTGTTGTACATCGAAATCTGAGATAACTCTATACTCTACCAATCGCTTCATTAGAACTCTCTTTCCCCTTTCACTAAACCTCTCCCTCTTCATGACGTAGTCAAGTGACTTCTCTTTTTTCCTCTCTGATATCAGGCGCATCTGCTCCTAACCCGCCACATATTACGAATATAAGTAATAATAAAGAAAGATAAAGTTAAATCGGCCAACTATCCCCAAGCCAACGTCTTCCCCCCCCAAATTTATTAACTATTGCAATCAAATGATCAAGATCGGACAGAGCAACTACCACAATCTCCCAAGTCGTGAGATTAGCTATGTCCAAGGATATAGGTATTCCAGTCCACAAAATAAGAGAAAAAGAAGAAAAAAAAAAAAAAAAAAAAAAGGGGTAGGACTGGTTTGTAGAATATTAATATACTTCACATAGTCTTCACGCCAACCGCTTTTCTCTCTTCTTCACCGTCCTTCAATGCCGACCAATTGAAATGACGTCTGTAAAATTGGAAGCTACGCCAGGTGCTCCGTGGATGTGTTGGGTCACGCTGTTTTTTTCTTATTCCATCTCGTTGACGGTTGTCGCTGTTGTCTCGGTGTTGAAGCTGTCGTCACTCCTTCTTCTTGGGCAGAATCCGATCGTAGTCTGTAAGACCTGACAGAGTCCTGGCTCGGATCAGTTGGGAAGTCCATCCGTCTAGGGCTAGCTGATCCCCCAGATCTAGGTGACGCGTTGATTCTCATGATCTCCGCCATTGCCTCATCAGGAACGGTAAAAGACAATAACGCTCCTTCTGACAAGCGGAATTTTAGGGTGGCAGGGTAGTTCAGCTGAAACCGAATATTTCTCTTGTATAGAATTGTGCACACCTCACTGAAGGCTCTCCTGCGCCTTGTCACTTCGATGGAATAGTCAGCAAAAACAAGAATTTTATTTCCCAGAACCACGAGAGGGTGTCTCTTAGCTTTGTAAGCCCGCAAGATTTCCTCTTTGTCTCTATGGTTTAGGTACTTGGCGATAGCATGTCAGGCTTTATTTGTGTCTCTCCCACGTGCGGCGCTGCTATCTTCCCCTTCTCTCTGTGGTTCTCTGAGTGGGCCAATTCTATGGGTGCGCTCGGTTTTGCACCTGTGCATTAAGCCCAACGCCTTGGGCAATTCCACCTCAAAGATCTCCTCCAGTTGATTTAGAGGGACTGATTCAGGGAGGCCCACAATTTTTAAGTTGCTGCGGCGTGATCGGTTCTCAATATCATCAAGTTTATTTAGGGCAAAGTCATTTTGTTTTTGAAGAATCTGTAGCTGGCGTTCCAGATCTGATACCTTGTCCTCTGCTGAGGAAATTCTGGCTTCAGCCTCATGGAGTTGTTGGTCATGAGTGTCTATTTTAGCCTTCATCTCCTGAGTGGATGCGGACACCAAATCTGAAATGGCTTGTTTAAAGTCATCTGCTAATTAATCGGCCTCTCCTTAGCCAGAGATTTAAAATCTAGGTGGTGGAGTGCAGGGCTCTGTGTAGAGAGCTCTGTGCTGCGCAGATCGCCATCTTCCCTCCCATCCTGCTGCTGGGGAAGCTGCTGGGAGAGCTGCTGGGATGACTGCTGGGTCCTTTCTGCAGGTTTGTGACCTCCTACCAATCTCACATCCTCCTGGACTGTGGTTGTGCCCCCCCCATCTCTTCCTCCAGATCCCCTTGGCTCTCTAATGGGAGATTTTCCCCCTCATCCTGACCCCTCACGCTCTGGGAGGCTGCCATGGCCGTTTTCGCGCCATTGCGCTCTGCCTCCTGCATGCGCGCGGCTGAGTCTCTGTTCCCACTCCTGGTTACATACCGGTCCATCGTGACCGTGGCCGGTGCCGGCGGTCCCGCTCTACTCCCGGACATTGTGGGGAGGATGTTTGGTCGGTCGGCGGCCTGAGGATGAGGCTTGGGGGCTGTGGCGGGCTCCGGAGCTTCTCCTACATGCGGCCACTCATCAAGGCGCCGGAACCGAAAGTCCTAAGAACCTTATTATAAGAGGAGCAGTTTTCTTAAAAAAAAATTTTCCAGCTCAGTTTTTTGAAAAAACTTTGTCATTTTTATTTTTTCTAAAAAAAATCTACTAACATCATCCGGGAACATCATTGTTTGCATGTGATTACCAGTGTGCTGCTACTACTTTGATATACATATTTATAGATAGATAGATACTGTAGGTAAAAATATAGAAAAAAGGAGCAGCACTGCTTGCCTGTTATCCTGGGTGCTCAGCGAACTAAGCAGCCCTCCAACAGCTTATATATACAATAGATGGGGGCCTGATGCTCTTGTATGGGGTGGACGGTGACATCACAATGGGGTGGGGCTTTGTGGCATTGGGTGCGGCGTCTGTCTCTCCCCTGTCCGCTGTTTTTTACCCCTCACTCTCCACCCCCCCCTGTGCTGCCTTTCTGCCCCATCCTGTGCACACTCTTGGGCCCACCTCTGTGGACGCTGTCCACCCCCCTGTGCTGACTCTCTACCCACTTTGATTCCTTTCTGCCCCACTTGTGCACTCTCTGGCCCCCCTCCCTACAAGCTCTTGGGCCCCTTCTTGTGCTTGCTCTCAGGCCCCCCTGTGATTGTCCTCTGGTAAAGTTCCTCATGGCGGGCAGTCGCTGAAGGCCGAGTGGTGAGCGCGTTTGGGTGAGCGAGTGCAGGGAGGTGGGTGAGTGAGTATGGTAAGGGGGTGTGAGTGAGTGCAAGCTGAGGGGGTGAGTGAAGGCTGGGGAGATAAGTGAGTGCAGGGTGAGTATGGGGTGAGGAGGGTTGAATACGAGCTGGAGGGGTGAGTGCGGGCTCTGGGGAGTGAGTGCAGGCTGGGCTGAAGGGGGTAAGTGCAGGCTGTGTGAGGGTGTGAGTGGGGGGTAAGTGTGGGCTGAGGGGGTGAGTGAGAACAGGCTGTGGGAGGGTGAGTGCAGGCTGAGGGGGGTAAGTGCAAACAGAGGGGGTAAGTGCAGGCTACGGGGTTGAGTGTAGTCTGGGAGGGAGTGAGTGTAGGCTGTGGGGGGTGAGTGAGTGCAGGCTGTGGGGGAGTGAGTGCAGGCTGTGGGGATGAGTGAGTGCAGGCTAAGGGGGTGTGAGTGAGTGATGGCTGTGGGGGGCTGAGTGAGTGAAGGCTGTGGGGGAGTGTGTGTGGGCTGTGGGAAGAGTGAGTAAGTACAGGCTGAGGGGGGTGTAAGTGAGTGCTGGTTGTGGGCGAGTGAGTGCAGGCTCTGGGGGGTGAGTGAATGCAGGCTGTGGGGGGGTGAGTGCAGGCTGGGGGATAAGTGTGTGCTGAGAAGGGTGAGTGCGGGCTGATGGGGGGGTGAATGAGTGTGGGTTGTGGGGAGTGAGTGCAGGCTGAGGGGATAAGTGAGTGCCGGCTAAAGGGGTGAGAGGGTTGTGGGGAAGTGAGTGCGGGCTATAGGGGTTTGTGATTGAGTAAATGCTGTGGGGGATGAGTGAATGAAAGCTTTGTGGGGGTGAGGTGTGCAGTCTGAGGGGGGTAATTGCAAACTGAGGGGGTCAAGTGCAGGCTGAGGTGGTTAACTGCGGGCTGGGGGGAGTGAGTGCTGTTTGTGAGGGGGTGTCAGTGCTGTTTGTGAGGGGGTGTCAGTGCAGGCTGTGGGGGGTGAGTGCAGGCTGTAGGGGTGTGTGAGTGAGTGCAGGCTGTATGGGGGTGTGAGTGCAGGCTGTAGAAGGGTGTGAGTGCAGGCTGTAGGGGGGTGTGAGTGAATGCAGGCTGTAGGGGTGTGTGAGTGAGTGCAGGCTGTGGCGGAGGGTGAGTGCAGGCTGTGGGAAGGTGAGTGCAGGGGCTGAGTGCTGGGAGAGTACCTGGCTGCTCTGTGCTGACAGGACCTATGGTGATGTCAGGGTCATTTGATCAGTCACATGACTGTGACATCACTGGAGGCCCTGGCAGGTCGGTATCTGCGGCTGGGGTGTGCAGGGACTGTGTGGAGGTGTCGCATGCGGCGGGGAAGGCGGTGGTTGTGGGGATCAGCGGGCGTGCAGCGTCGGCTTTTTTTGCGGTGCCGCCGCTAGCCTGCGCCAGACGCCATATTGTTACACCCAATACTTGGGTGTAATCAGGGGTGGATTAAGGTTAGCCAGGGCACGGGGCAGTTCAGACTCTGTGGGCCCCCCGGTCATGTGATAGGGGAGGTCATGTGACGGGGTCATCATATGCCTGAAATAGATTATTCCAGAAAAATTGTTGCTGAGTGAAACTATAACCTGTCAAACATCCATTGATCTAGTCACGCAGCAAAAAAATGCAGCAGAAACGCGCAGTGGGCACATAACCTTACACATAAAAACGTACAGGTTTTTTTTGTTAGTCCTCTATAGCTTCAATAATGCAATAATGACAATTGAAGAGTTCCAGTAGTTCCTATGGACAAAAATAACATGAGCATCATGACATTTTTGTGTATTCAAATAAAAGCGCCCCCGGGCCCTTTCAGCAGCGCCAATTCTACATTGTAAGTTTTTTCCCTGATCAGTGTCCATCCGGTTTGTGAGACAAAACCAGGAGAGGAACCAAGAGAGGAACTTGCAGAGAAAAAGTATAATTGAAAGACACATGTTCAGGAATTTGGAGACACTCCTGGTTTTGGCACACAAACTGGATAGAACCTGAACAGGGAAAAAACTGCAGTGTGAAACCAGCCTTAGAAGGAGGCTATTATGCCCTGACTGCCCCTGTACCCATTTTAAATAACTTATAAAAATCTCAAACAATGTGCACCCTGTATGATATTCAGCTGTTACCAGTCTGATGGACTTGCTTGCAGATCGGTCCGTCGCCTCCTTGCGGTCCAACAGCGTCTTCTTCTGAACGATGTAGATAACGCCTCCTGCCACCTGCGTTATCCACGTGACCACGTCCAATTTTCCCATTGCCTACGCTACGTCCTTACCTCTCCGGCTTGTGCAGGGGCACTGTACTCCATCATGGGGTTATCCTACAAGTTTGAACTCTCAGTGATGTCACCATACATTACATGCAGAAGACTGGGAGCCTGGAGCCATGTGCAGAGTCCCCTGCAGTTCGCGCATGTGTAGATGAGTTTTACATTGTAGCCGCAGTAGGGCAGAGCACATGCATTTGCGCAAGCTGGAGAGGCATCTACACAGACGTGAGATTTGGGAAAGTGGGACGTGGATAATGCAGGAGGTGTATCCATATCATTCAGAAGAAGAGGCTGTCGGATGGTGAGGAGAGGCTGAATGGACCAATCTGCAAGCAAGAATTTCGGACTGGTAACTGGTTAGAATACAGGGTGCTAGATTTTTATACGTTATTTATTCTGTGTACAGGGCATTCAGGGCATAATAGCCTGCTTCTTATAATGCAGCATAGGCGTGTGTGTGCATCTTCTTAGGGCGGCTTCACACTGCGGCGTGATCCGGTCCGGGGCTGTCTGGGATGACCCAGACAGCGCGGACCGGATCAGCACACAGGACTGGAGGGCTAATTTGCCCTCTGGTCTGGTGTGCAGCCGCACGCAGCTTCCACTGCTGATAGGTCAGGACCGCGCGCCCGGAGATGTTGCCGGTGACGCGCTGCGATCTGGGAACAAACCAGCGAGCGATCCGCAGCAATGCTGCGGAATAGGTTGTATCTCCGGCAACATCGCTATTGTGGTGTCAGATGGCACAATACAGCCAAATTGCTGGGGTAAGATCGCCAGGTTTTTGAACATGTTCAAAAACCTGGCAACTTGTAACAAGCGATTCAGCGATGCACCTGTGACGTTGCCTGCAACTTGCGCTGACTCGGCAAAAGTTCAACGATGTTGCATGCAACATTGTGACGTGTAACGGTACCTTTACAGATACTGAGATAAAAACCCACCAAATAGGGTGATATACGTTTCCAATCAATAGGGAGGCCTTTTTAAACCTAAATCTCACTGCCATGAGGTGCCCCCTGATGAAGGCCACGAAACGATCGTAGGGGTCCGTGGTCCCCCTCTGTTTAGTGATACTGGTAACTATACTGAGCATATAACCTTGTTACAGTGGCTGATGGCTGTTTTTTCTGCATTGTATCTACTACACTCTCCTAATTTGTAAAAAATGTGAATTCACTCATCAAATGTATCTAATCTAGGAGGGTATATGCCTGATGTATATGCAGTGTTAACTATTATGTGTATACTATCTATTCTCTGTACTTGAAGTGTTATACAGAGACTTATATTGTACAAACAAGCAATGCACAACTGTGTGCATGCAGCATATCACTATCCTATGTTTGTGATTGTATACAACCTCAGTCCTTACTGTGCATTGTTCACTATGTATATATAATTATACCTTATAACCAGGAACACCTGAGGGGCCCACTCACCATGGGTTGGTGAACCTTTTTGTCTGTCCGTCCACCATGTTTTACTAAACTTTTTCACTTTTGCATTATATAAGACAATTTGGTCGTAATTTCTATTTTGTATTGGTACAAATACTCAGCGTGTGCACGAGGCCTTACAAATACTGAGGTAAAAACTCACCAAATACTCAGCGTGTGCACGAGGCCTTACAAATAGTGAGGTAAAAACTCACCAAATACTCAGCGTGTGCACGAGGCCTTACAAATACTGAGGTAAAAACCCACCAAATACTCAGCGTGTGCACGAGGCCTTACAAATACTGAGGTAAAAACTCACCAAATACTTAACGTGTGCACGAGGCCTTACAAATACTGAGGTAAAAACCCACCAAATACTCAGCGTGTGCACGAGGCCTTACAAATACTGAGGTAAAAACTCACCAAATACTCAGCGTGTGCACGAGGCCTTACAAATAGTGAGGTAAAAACTCACCAAATACTCAGCGTGTGCACGAGGCCTTACAAATACTGAGGTAAAAACCCACCAAATACTCAGCGTGTGCACGAGGCTTACAAATACTGAGGTAAAAACTCACCAAATACTTAACGTGTGCACGAGGCCTTACAAATACTGAGGTAAAAACCCACCAAATACTCAGCGTGTGCACGAGGCCTTACAAATACTGAGGTAAAAACCCATCAAATACTCAGCGTGTCCACAAGGCCTTACAAATTACTGAGGTAAAAACCCACCAAATACTTAGCGTGTGCATGAGGCCTTACAAATACTGAGGTAAAAACTCACCAAATACTCAGCGTGTCACAAGGCCTTACAAATACTGAGGTAAAAAACCCCCAAATACTTAATGTGTGCATGAGGCCTAAAGGTACCGTTACACGGGGAGATATGGCAGCGATGTCGGTAGTGAACGCTCGCTTCAGACATCGCTGCTGTACCTGTCACACAGGCAGATGTTGCTTGTGACGCCGCGGCGATGTTGCCACAGAGATCGCTCGCTGGGCTGGGAACAACCCAGCGAGCGATACACTGCAATGCTGCGAATAGGCGGCATTGCTGGCAACATCGCTGTTGCAGTGTCACACAGCAATATGCCGCTAAATTGCTTGTTGCAAGTTGCCAGGTTTCAGGACAATGTCCTGAAACCTGGCAACTTGCAACCAGCGATAAATTGCGCTGTCACACAGCACGATGCAGCAGCAATGTTGCTGCAACTTGGCTGACACAGCAAAATTTCAGCGAAGTTGCAGGCAACATTGCCCTGTGTAACGGTACCTTTATAAATACTGAGGTAAAACCTCACCAAATACTCAGCGTGTGCACAAGACCTTACAAATACTGAGGTAAAAACCCAGCAAATACTCAGCGTGTGCACGAGGCCTAAAGGCCCCGTCACACGGTACGACATCGCTGCCAATTACATAGGCGACGTAAGGGCGTGGCCTATCGGCGGCGACATCGCCCCTACGTTGCCTCATATAAAGGGGCAATGTCGGCGCCGTCGGGAGGTCGCCTGGTTTCAGAGCAGTGCTCTGAAACCAGGCGACCGATCTAGGGAGATGTGCACACATCGCCCCATGTAACCGGCCGCCGGCGACCTGTCAGGCGATTGGAGCCATTGGCTCCCATTGTCCTGCATCGCCGCTGGGGTTTTCAGACACCCCGTGGCGATGCCGCCTGTCAGCTCGCCGGCACGGCGCTGGAGATGCTGCCCCATGTAAATGGGGGACGGTCGACGCTGGCGGGGCGCCAAAGACGTGCGCGCACCTGCCAGTCGCCGCCGACATCTCCAGCCCCGTCGCCAGGTGTGACGGGCCTTTAGAGATACTGAGGTAACACAGTACAGGAGTGTATCACAGACTCTGCTTTACAGACTGCTGGAGACATTTACTGATACGGCACAGGAGTGTATAGGTACCGTTACACAGTTCAACATCGCAGCGATGTCGGAAGCGATGCCACAAGTGCGCGCTCGCTTCCGACATCGCTGCCTTAGGTGTCACACAGGCAGATGTTCCCTGGGACGCCACTGCGATGTTGAAGCAGCGATCGCTCGCTGGGCTGGGAACAACCCAGCGAGCGATATGCTTCAATGCTGCGAATAGGCGCATTGCTGGCAACATCGCTGTTGCGGTGTTATACAGCAATATGCCGCCAAATCACTGGTGCAGCATCGCCAGGTTTTTCAACATGTTGAAAAACCTGGCAACTTGCAACCAGTGATTTATTGCGCTGTTACACAGCACGATGCTCCAGCAATGTTGCTGCAACTTCGCTGACTCAGCAAAGTTAAGGCCACTTCACACACACAGATATCTGCGTCCAATATCTGAACAGATCTCTGGTTGCAGTGAAATCATGGACACATTGCTCCATTTTGTGGCTGTGTACAACATGGAGCAATGTATCCATGATTTCACTGCAACCAGAGATCTGTTCAGATATTGGACTCAGATATCTGTGTGTGTGACGTGGCCTTAAGGGCCACGTCACACACACAGATATCTGTGCAGATATTGTTCGCAGATCTCTGGTTGCAGTGAAGTCATGGACACAATGTTCCATTTTGTGGCTGAGTACAAATGGTACAATGTGTCCATGATTTCACTGCAACCAGAGATCTGCGAACAATATCTGCACAGATATCTGTGTGTGTGACGTGGCCCTAAGGCGGCCGTCACACGCTGCAATTTAATGCCCGATATCGCTTAAGCGATCTGCGTTTTGATCGCTTAAGCGATATCGTTTCTGCATCGCTGCGTGTAATCAAGCGATTTTACAATGTAAAATCGCTTAATCGTTACATCGCAGATATGAGAGCCGGAGCTCATATCTAGCGATGAACGCTTGTTCAGTCTGCTTCATCGTGGTGTCTAACACCACGATGAACGATCTCCCAGCGGCAGAGCCTATGCTGGGAGATGGTATCTATGGTAAACGTCGGGTTACTAAGCGCCGCGTGGCGCCTAGTAACCGATGTGTACCATAGTTACCAGCGATATCGCGGCTCCACATCGCTGGTGAGTCTGCCTTGTGACATCTCACCAGCGATGTGAACGATATTGTTAGCGATCGCGCGTGCACGTGATCGCTAACAATATCGCTAACGATATTGAAGCGTCTGACGGCCGCCTAACAGCGATGTTGCATGCAACATCGTGCAGTGTTATGGTACCTTATCACATATCCTGCCTTACTGACTGCTGGAGACATTTACTGACACACAGCACAGGAGTGTATCACAGACCCTGCCTTACTGACTGCTGGAGATATTTACTGACACAGCACAGGAGTGTATCACAGTCTACTGCCACAGTCTCCTGTGCTGTGTCAGTAAATGTCTCCAGCAGTCAGTAAGGCAGGGTCTGTGATTCACACAGACCCTGCCTTACTGACTGCTGGAGACACTTACTGACACAGCACAGGACTAGACCAACCTCCCTCCACCAGAACCTCACTTGTCAGGTAGTATTATCTCTCTTCTCTTGCAGTTCCACCTGTGACCTGGCTGCCAGAACCTCACTGGGTGGCACAGCCAGGTAACTCTCCAGATCACACTTCCGCCCGCCAGTGCCACCACTTGAACCTCAATGGATGGCACAGCCGCACAGATGGCTGCCCAACTGAGGTAGTAGGCGGGCCGCGTGTGTGTCTTCACCGCGCGGTCTTTTCCCGCTGTCCTGCTCTGCACACCGGAAATCACGTCATGATGTATGGATGGTCGGTGCGGAGGAGAAGGGGGGTGGAGCATGAGCATCACTCGGCAGCCGGTCAGTGCAACTTGCAAAATGGGCGGGCTGGCGGTGCCGCAGTGGTGGATTATAATGGCGGACATTTAGCCCCTGGACTGTGGGCCCCCCCCACACCATTGGGCTTGGGGCAAAAGCCCATAATGACCTTATTATAATCTGCCACTGCTGTCAATTATACAATCAAAAGCATTATACATCTCCATATCAAAATCTAATATAACAATTGCCTAAACCAGCTTCCGTCCGTTTCTGCTCGAAATGACGTCAGATCCGGACAGAAGCTGGCTGCACACCCACTGAGGGTGTACCAAGATGGCCGACCGTTAGCGAGAGTGGGGCTAATACTGCCCCACTCTCGCCATCGCGGCCTCTCCTGCGCCCCACACCATACTGCCCTCCCCTCGCTACCCGCGGCCCCCCCCTCGCTAACCTCGGCCCCGCTAACCGCAGCCCCCCCGCTAACCGCGCCCCCCCCGCTAACTGCTGCCCCCCCGCTAACCACGGACCCCCCGCTAGCCGCGGCCTCCCCCCCGCTAACCACGCCCCCCCGCTAACCGCAGCCCCCCCTTGCTACCCACGACCATCCCTCGCTACCCGCGGCTCCCCCTCGCTACCCGCGGCCCCCACTCCCCCTGCTTCCCCCCGCTACTCAATGCTGATCAAAATAAAAAACATCCCATAAAGATACTCACCTTCCGTAGGCGCTATCCAGCTGTCTTCTATCACCCAGGACAAGACCTGTTGTTGCCTGGGAAACCGATCAGCTGATCAGTCACATGACCGCTAACTGCGGTCATGTGACCGATCAGCTGATCGGTTCCCCAGGCAACGACAGGTGGATCGAGCCTGCGGAAGGTGAGTATCCTTATGGGATGTTTTTTATTTTGATCAGCATTGAGGAGAAGGGGGGGGGCAGGGGAGTGGGGGCAGAGGGAGGGGGGGACGACCACCACCTGCCCACCGCGCTGCTGCGGTGACCACTCTGCCACCGCGCTGCTGCGCTGACCACTCTGCCCACCGCGCTGCAGCGCTGACCACTCTGCCCACAGCGCTGCTGCGCTGACCACTCTGCCCACCGCGCTGCTGCGATGACCACTCTGCCCACTGCGTGACCACTCTGACCCCCCACGCTGCTGCACTGACCACTCTGCCCACCGCGCTACTGTGCTGACCACTCTGCCCACCATGCTGCTGTGCTCACCACTCTGCCCACCGCGCTGCTGCACTCACCACTCTGCCCACCGTGTGACCACGCTGCTGCGCTGACCATTCTGCCCACCGCGCTGCTGCGCTGACCACTCTGCCCACCGCGCTGCTGCGCTCACCACTCTGCCCACCGCGCTGCTGCGCTGACCACTCTGTCCACCGCGCTGCTGCGCTGACCACCCTGCCCACTGCGCTGCTGTGCTGACCACTGCCCACCACGTTGCTGCGCTGACCACTCTGCTCACCGCGCTGCTGCGCTGACCACTGCCCACCGCGCTGCTGCGTTGACCACTCTGCCCACTGCGCTGCTGCGCTGACCACTCTGCCCACTGCGCTGCTGCGCTGATCACTCTGCCCACCGCGCTGCTGCGCTCACCACTCTGCCCACCGCGCTGCTGCGCTCACCACTCTGCCCACCGCGCTGCTTCGCTGACCACTCTGCCCACTGCGTGACCACTCTGCCCACTGTGCTGCTGCGCTCACCACTCTGCCCACCGCGCTGCTGCGCTCACCACTCTGCCCACTGTGTCACCACTCTGCCCACCTCGCTGCTACGCTGACCACTCTGCCCACTGCGCTGCTGCGCTGACCACTCTGCCCAACGCACTGCTGCGCTGACCACTCTGCCCAACGCGCTGCTGCGCTGACCACTCTGCCCACCGTGCTGCTGCGCTGACCACTCTGCCCACCGCGCTGCTGCGCTGACCACTCTGCCCACTGCGTCACCACTCTGCCCACCGCGCTGCTGCGCTGACCACTCTGCCCACCGTGTGAACACTCTGCCCACTGCGCTGCTGCGCTGACCATTCTGCCCACCGCGCTGCTGCACTCACCACTCTGCCCACCGCGCTGCTGCGCTCACCACTCTGCCCACCGCGCTGCTGCGCTGACCACTCTGTCCACCGCGCTGCTGCGCTGACCACCCTGCCCACTGCGCTGCTGTGCTGACCACTGCCCACCACGTTGCTGCGCTGACCACTCTGCTCACCGCGCTGCTGCGCTGACCACTGCCCACCGCGCTGCTGCGTTGACCACTCTGCCCACTGCGCTGCTGCGCTGACCACTCTGCCCACTGCGCTGCTGCGCTGATCACTCTGCCCACCGCGCTGCTGCGCGCTCACCACTCTGCCCACCGCGCTGCTGCGCTCACCACTCTGCCCACTGCGCTGCTGCGCTGACCACTCTGCCCACCGCGCTGCTTCGCTGACCACTCTGCCCACTGCGTGACCACTCTGCCCACTGTGCTGCTGCGCTCACCACTCTGCCCACCGCGCTGCTGCGCTCACCACTCTGCCCACTGTGTCACCACTCTGCCCACCTCGCTGCTACGCTGACCACTCTGCCCACTGCGCTGCTGCGCTGACCACTCTGCCCAACGCACTGCTGCGCTGACCACTCTGCCCAACGCACTGCTGCGCTGACCTCTCTGCCCACCGTGCTGCTGCGCTGACCACTCTGCCCACCGCGCTGCTGCGCTGACCACTCTGCCCACTGCGTCACCACTCTGCCCACCGCGCTGCTGCGCTGACCACTCTGCCCACCGTGTGAACACTCTGCCCACTGCGCTGCTGCGCTGACCACTCTGCCCACCGAGCTAATGCGCTGACAACTCTTCCCACCGCGCTGCTACGCTGACCACTCTTCCCACCGCGCTGCTGCGCTGACCACTCTGCCCACCGCGCTGCTGCGCTGACCACTCTGCCCACCGCGCTGCTGTGCTCACCACTCTGCCCACAGCGCTGCTGCGCTGACCACTGCCCACCACGCTGCTGCGCTTACCACTGCGCTGCTGCGCTGACCACTCTGCCCACCGCACTCACTGCTAACCACTGAGCCACCGTACAGTGCTAAACAGTGAGCCACAGTACAGTGCTAAACACTGAGTGACCATACTTTGCTAACCACTGAGCCACCGAGCAGTGCTAACCACTGAGCTACCGCGCAATGCTAACTACTGAGCCACGGTGCAGTGCTATCCACTGCACAGTGCTAACCAGTGAGCCACCGTGCAGTGCTAACCACTGCACAGTGCTAACCACTGAGCCGCCACGCAGTGCTAACCACTGAGCCACCACGCAGTGCTAACCACTGAGCAACCGCGCAGTGCTAAACACTGAGCCACCGCACAGTGCTAACCACAGAGCCACCGCGCAGTGCTAACCATTCAGCCACCGTATACTCTGCTAACCACTGAGCCCCTGTGTACTCTGCTAACCACTGAGCTGCCGTACAGTGCTCCATCCTCCTCCTCCCACTGCTCTGCGCTCTGTCCTCCCCCTGCCTGTGCCGTTCCATCCTCCTCCCACCGCTTCTTCCTCCTTCCTTGTCCTCCTCCCCTCCGCCACTCCATCCTCCATCCTCCCCCTGCCTGTGCTGCTCCGTCCTCCCCCACCCCACCGCTTTGTCCTCCGTCCTCCTCCCCCCCGCCGCTCTGTGCTCCATCCTCCCCCTGCCGCTCCGTCCTCCCCCACCCCACCGCTTCCTCTTCCTTCCTTTGTCTGCCTCCCCTCCGCACACTCCATCCTCCCGTCCTCCCCCTGCCTCTGCTGCTCCGGCCTCCCCCACCCCGCCGCTTTGTTGTCCATCCTCCTCTCCCCTGACGCTTTGTGCTCCGTCCTCCCCCTGCCGCTTCATCCCTCCCCCTGCCTGTGCTGCTCCGGCTTCCCCCACCCCACCACTTTCGTCCTCCATCTTCCTCTCCCCCACAGCACTGTGCTCCGGCCTCCCCCTGCCTGCTGCGCTGACCACCCGCCCAGCGCGCTGCTGCACTGACCACTCTGCCCACCGTGCTGCTGCACTGACCACTCTGCCCACCGTGCTGCTGCACTGACCACTCTGCCCACCGCCTGCTGCGCTGACCACTCTGCCCACGCATGACCACCCTGCCCACCATCGCTGCCGCGCTGACCACTCTGCCCACCGCGCGTGACCACTCTGCCCACCGCACTGCTGCGCTGACCACTCTGCCCACGGCGTGACCACTCTGCCCACCATGCTGCTGCGCTGACCACTCTGCTCACCGCGCTGTTGCGCTGACCACTCTGCCCACCGCGTGACAACTCTTCTCACCACGTTGCTGCGCTGACTACTCTGCCCACAGCGCTGCTGCGCTGACCACTCTGCCCACCGCGCTGCTGCGCTCACCACTCTGCCCACCACACTGCTGCGCTCACACTTCTGCCCACTGCGCTGCTGCGCTGACCACTCTGCCCACCGCGCTGCTGCGCTGACCACTCTGCCCACGCGCTGCGGCGCTGACCACTATGGCCACCGCACTGCTGCGCTGACCACTCTGCCCACTGCGTGACCACTCTGCCCACCGCGCTGCTGCGCTCACCACTCTGCCCACCGTGCTGCTGCGCTGACCACTCTGCCCACCGCGCTGCTGCGCTGACCACTCTGCCAACCGCGCTGCTGTGCTGACCACTCTGCCCACCGTGCTGCTGCGCTTATCACTTTGCCCACCACGCTGCTGCGCTGACCACTCTGCCCACCGCGCTGCTGCGCTGACCACTCTGCCAACCGCGCTGCTGTGCTGACCACTCTGCCCACCGTGCTGCTGCGCTTACCACTTTGCCCACCACGCTGCTGCGCTGACCACTCTGCCCACCGTGCTGCTGCGCTGACCACTCTGCCCACCGCGCTGTTGCGCTCACCACTCTGCTCACCGCGCTGCTGCGCTCACCACTCTGCCCACTGCGTCACCTCTGCCCACCGTGCTGCTGCGCTGACCACTCTGCCCACCGTGTGACCACTCTGCCCACCGTGTGACCTCTCTGCCCACCGCGCTGCTGCGCTGACCACTCTGCCCACCGCGCTGCTGCGCTGACCACTCTGCCCACCGCGTGACCACTTTGCCCACCGCGCTGCTGCGCTGATTACTCTGCCCACCGCGCTGCTGCGCTGACTATCCTCCATCCTCCCCCTGCCTGTGATGCTCTGTCCTCTCTCACCCCACCGCTTTGTCCTCCGTCCTCCTCCCCCCTGCCGCTCTGTGCTCCATCCTCCCCCTGCCGCTCCATCCTCCCCCACCGCTTCCTCTTCCTTCCTTTGTCCGCCTCCCCTCCCACACTCCATCCTCCGGCCTCCCCCAGCCTGCTGCTTTGTCGTCCATCCTCCTCTCCCCTGCCGCTTTGTGCTCCGTCCTCCCCCTGCCTGTGCTGTTCCGGCTTCCCCCACCCCACCACTTCGTCCTCCATCCTCCTCTCCCCCACAGCTCTGTGCTCCGGCCTCCCCCTGCCGCTTCATCCTCCCCC
This sequence comes from Allobates femoralis, assembly GCA_033576535.1. NCBI lineage: Eukaryota > Metazoa > Chordata > Amphibia > Anura > Aromobatidae > Allobates > Allobates femoralis. The sequence continues at coordinate 58,719,118 of JARQOC010000004.1, read as the reverse complement.
TGTCTGTGCCGCTGCATCCTCCCCCACCCCACCGCTTCCTCCTTTTTACTTTGTCCTCCTCCTCTCCGCCACTCCATATTCCGTTCTCCCCCTGCCTGTGCTGCTCCATCCTCCCCCACCCCGCCGCTTTGTCCTCCGTCCTCCTCCTCCCACCACTCTGTGCTCCATCCTCCCTCTGCCTGTGCTGCACCATCCTCCTCCACCGCTTCCTCCTCCTTCCTTTGTCCTCCTCCCCTCCGCCACTCCATCCTCCGTCCTCCCCCTGCCTCTGCTGCTCCGGCCTCCACCACCCCACCGCTTTGTCCTCCATCCCCCTCTCCCCTGCCGCTTTGTGCTCCGTCCTCCCCTTGCCGCTTCATCCTCCCCCTGCCTGTGCTGCTGCATCCTCCCCCACCACACCGCTCTGTCCTCCATCCTCCTCCCCCCTGCTGCTCTGTTCTCCCTCCTCCCCCCTGCCACGCCGTCCTTTCCCTGCCGCTCCTTCTTTAAAGTTCCTCCCAATTCAGCCCTCACCGCCTTCCCCATGCAATCTCCATTTCTATATTCTAGAATACCCGATGCGTTAAAATCTGGTTACCATCTATAGGTTATAATTATAATAGTAATTTAATTATTTTATATAGTACTATTAATTCAATAGCACTTTACATACATCAGTAATGCTGGCCCTCTTGAGGGTCACTATCTAAACATCCTATCTACATAAATACATAGGTGTGAGACATTTACACATATTTCTAAATCTAAGATTAACACACATTTAGTATAAGAGGGGAGATGTGTATCATCCAAATACTTTTCTTTGGTGATATGAACCCGGATGCTAAGGTCCAGCAGCATAGCTGCTGAGAAATATTATTTTCTTTTTCAACAGGGACGGGTTTTTGTGAACAGCTAAAAAGATAGGCAGGATGGCTGTTCACCACATCTCCATCTCAAGGTGTGCTGTTCTTACTGTCACACAAAACATCCTCAACATCACATCACCATCCTCAAAGTCCTCCATGTATCTCAATGGGAAGTGAGGAGCTATGCTCATTGGTCGGCGCCAGCACACAGCGACCAATCAGCTTCGCGCCTCACTTACAGCGCTCAATTTGAAACTCAAAGTCCTCCATGTATCTCAATGGGAAGTGAGGCGCTATGCTCATTGGTCGGCGCCAGCACACAGCGACCAATGAGCTTCGCGCCTCACTTACAGCGGTAAATTTGAAATTCAAAGTCCTCCATGTATCTCAATGGGAAGTGAGGCGCTATGCTCATTGTTCGGCGCCAGCACACAGCGACCAATGAGCTTCGCGCCTCACTTACAGTGGTAAATTTGAAACTCAAAGTCCTCCATGCCCTCCAGCCTCTCCCATCCAGCCTCTGCCCTCCAGCCACTAGCGTAGTCGGGGGGGGCCCATTGCCCGCCACCTGGGGGGGCCCCGCACCCCCTGGGGGACCCGTGCTACCAGCAGTGGCCGCCGCGCGGTCGGAGAGGAGGGAGGACGGGACTTCCTGTCCTGCTGCTCTGCCCGCCCCTCCTCTCCTCCTACAGCAGATGCGCTGTAGAAGCGCCCGCGGTGAGTGTGCACCCCCCACCCATCTACCCCACTGCCTCCAGCCTCTCCTCCTCCAGCCTCTCCTCCTCCAGCCTCTCCCCCTCCAGCCTCCCCTCCCCTCCACTTCCCTCAGCCTCGCTCTCCCCTCCAGCCTCTGCTCTGCCCTCCAGCCTCCGCTCTGCCCTCCAGCCTCCGCTCTCCTCACCCCTCCTCACCCCTCCAGCCTCCGCTCTCTTCACCCCTCCTCACCGCTCCAGCCTCCTCTCTCCTCCTCACCCCTCCAGCCTCCGCTCTCCTCACTCCTCACCCTCCAGCCCCCGCTCTCCTCACCCCTCCATATGCCATGTACAGTATGTGTATATATGTGTGTATGTAGTCACTTCCCTCACTTTGTCTGCACTTCCCTCACTTTGTCCCACTTCCCTCACTTTGTCCGCACACATTCACACACACACACACACACACACTCCGCTATACTTACCACCGGCCCTGCATCAGCCACCTGGATCCTCAGTCGACATGTCGCCACCCCCGAACTACTGGATCCAATATAGCGTCCAAGAAGTCTCGCCAAAATTCCCAGATGCCATATTGGATCCAGTCGTCCGCGGGCGGCGACATATCGACTCAGGATCCAACCGGCGGGGAAGACGCAGGGTCGGTGCTAACTAGAGCGGAGTGTGTGTGTGTGTGTATGTATGTGTGTGCTAACCACTCTGCCCACGGCGCTGTGCTGACCAATCTCACCCACTCACTTTACTAACCCTCACTGACCACTAGCCACCATTCACTGCTAACCACTGAGCCACCGCACTCACTGCTAACCACTGAGCCACTGCACTCACTGCTAACCACTGAGCCACCGCACTCACTGCTAACCACTGAGCCACCGCACTCACTGCTAACCACTGAGCCACCGCACTCACTGCTAACCACTGAGCCACCGCACTCACTGCTAACCACTGAGCCACCGCACTCACTGCTAACCACTGAGCCACCGCACTCACTGCTAACCACTGAGCCACCGCATACTCTGCTACCCACTGAGCCACCTGTATACACACAATTCATTTCACCGCACTCCCCTAACTATTAGTAAATAAACTATATATGGATTCTAAACTACCCGATTCTTTAGAATCGGGCCGCCATCTAGTAATAGTAATAATGCAATTATAACTTCTTAAAATGGACTTTTTTGTCCTTAATTAGAATAATGGTGCACATGTGAAGCTTATTAATTTGTAAGACCTACCACGCCACTACTGTAAGCTGCCGCCGCCATGTTTTTGGCGTTTGTTGCGATGCTTTGCGCATGCCCAGTATGAAAAAAATAGATCTCTTTCTCCCATGGTGTTATGTGACTCATTGTAATCTCGCGCATGCGTAGCAGCACTGCGAGATTCTCGGCTGCCATCTTACTACTCAACCTTCTGCGCAATAGCGCTCTAAGCCACTCTAATACACCCTTATTCCATCGGAAGTATGGTTTTACAACAACTCATAAGGCATGTCTACTAACAGTTAAGTGTGCTGGTTAACCAGACACACAAATGAACATTGTACTGGGTTGCAGAAAACCTACCGCCCAAGTACGTGTCATCCTGTCTAAGTGACACTATCTCTCTAACCTTAAATCATAAATAATAAGGTCACTAATGGCACAGGGATACCCAATCCCATTTCAATGTGCCTAATCATGGCGACCAAAAAACTGGACAGATATACAATAATCATATTTCAAATTACATTCCTCCTTTATTTATAATCAATGTCACATGTAAAAACCACATCATTGGACATGTATATAGACAAAAACATGTAAATAACTATGTGAAAAGAGGGCATGATGAAAACATAAAGCTGGTGACAGAGACATCTTCGTGGCGTGGAGATATCCCCAAATGGTGAACCTATGTGAAAAGAATCAAATAAACACCAAGATTAATATCTAGTAAAAACTAGTTCTTTTTTTTTTTTTTTTAAGAAAATGTTTATTAAAGTTTTGTCATAAAAAGGAAGCATCAGAATTGCACAGTAAATCGATATTGCCTAAAAGCAAAGTATAGCTAAAGTAACAACACGGAACCACACACGTGGGGGAAAACAGAATTTCAATATTATGATATAAGTATCATCAGAATAATTAAGTCTGTAATCTTCTCAATGAAATACGTAGAAGCGTACAACAGTATATTATAAGAATAAGAGAAGATCTCAGGGTGCTTTTACGATTATAAAGAAAGTTCTAAAACATTGTTGAAAATTTAGGAATAAGAAATAGGAAAAGGGAGAGAGAAATATAGAAGGAATAGAAGGAAGATGGAAAGAGAAGAGAGGGGGAAAAGAGGGGCGAGGAGGGATAGGGAACCCATCCCAATGTCCAGTCTAGTGTATTATATTTTGTAGTCTTGTATCTTTTGATGGGCCAGAAGGGGACCATCGCGGAAGTACCACCAAGGAGTCCACAGTCTCTGACGCCTTTCCCATGTCTCAGTGTCCTGAGCCATTAGAGATTCCATTCGACATATTCTGTCCATTTCTGTTACCCATTCCCCCAGAGAAGGAATCACCGTAGATTTCCAGTGACGTGGAGTTAAGACTCTAGCCGCCATAAGGCAAAAGCGGAAGAGATCTCGTTTGATCAGGGAGAGGGGACCCGGAATCAAAGACAATAATGCGAGCTGAGGCGAAGGAGCGTATTGTGTGGCAGATGTGGACTCATAGGTAGAGAATATCTCAAGCCAAAATGTTCATAGAGGCCTACAATCCCACCATATATGTAGCATAGTGTCCGCTTCCTCCCCACATCTACAACACATATTAGAGACTGTAGGGAACATCTTGTGAAGGAGAGCTGGGCACCTATACCACCTAGATATAATCTTGTAGTTTGTTTCCTGGAAGCCGCAAGAGATCAATAATTTGCGCGTTAATGTGAATATTTTTTTCCGGTCAGTGTCTGAAAAGTCGATCTGAAGGTCTCTCTGCCAGGCCTCGAGGTAACTAGGTATGGCAGGGGAGTCAATCTCCGAAATCATGTCACTCATAAGAGAAATTACATGGGACGGTGGTTCAGGTGCAAGCAATAGGGTCTACAACCCAGTGGGAGGCTTTATGCCTAAAGACCTTATATACGTTTTCAACTGGGAGATTTCCAACCAGGATACCGGCCCCCCCAAGTCTCCCAATGTCCCCGTCCCAGAAAGTCCCGAGAGCCGCCTCACCACCTGAGCCAAGCAGGGGAGTCAGCCGCCCTCCACTCCAGAAAGGTTTGTCTCCCAACTGCCGGAGGAAAATCCGAGTTGTCAAAAAGGGGTCCCAGAGTAGATGGAGAATTAGCCAGGTATGGTCTCCCCCTCCAAGCATCCCAGAAGTCTAGAAAGACCTGAGTGAGTGGGAAGAATTGTGTAGCCGGGGGTCTATTGCGGAGCTGCATCCACGGCAACCAGCATAAAGGGGTGGGCGAGAGTAGATTTTCCAAAAAAACCATTGTTTATGCTGTGTATTAAACTTCCAATCAAGAACCCTGGACAATAGTACTGAATGGTAATAACATTGGAAATTTGGGAGTCCAGCCCCTCCTCTCAACTTTGGGTCCATCAAGGTTGAGAAACGAATGCGAGGCTTTCTGGAGCCCCACACGAATTTGCGGAGAACAGAATGTAGGCATTGAAAAAACTGAGCTGTGATAGCAATAGGGACAGTTTGAAATAAATAAAGAAATTTGGGCAAAATGTCCATTTTAATGGTATTTATTTGGCCAAACCATGACAGCTTGGTTTTATTGAATCTCTTCAGTTCTGTTATTATGGTATTCAGGAGTGGAGTATAGTTAAGGAGAAAAGGTCATTAAAACTCCTAGGAATGGTAACGCCCAAATATTTCAACTCCCCGTCCACCCACCGAAATGAGAAAGAAGATTTAAGGTGAAGCACCAGGGTAGCGGGGAGGGTGAAGTTAAGAATTTCAGTTTTTGTGTAGTTAACTTTGAAATTTGAAAAGTCGCCAAATTTCAGGAATTCTCGGATGAGCACTGGAAAGGCAACTAGAGGATTTGAGATATAGACCAGAAGATCATCGGCATACAGGGCTAATTTAAAGTGGGTGTTCTTCATCCAAACTCCTTCAATGTCCGGAGACCCTCTTAGTGCATTTGCCAAGTGCTCCATTGCTATTGCATATAGTATGGGTGACAAGGGACACCCTTGCCTTGTGTCGTTACAAATTTTGAAGGAGGGCGAGAGGAGCCCATTAACCCTCAGCCTAGCTGTCAGGTTGTGGTACAGTGCACAGATTTTCCCCAGCAGAACCGAACCCAACTCAACTTGCTTCAGAGAGGCAAAGAGAAAATCCCAGCCAAGACGATCAAACGCCTTTTCGGCGTCGACAGAAAAAAGGCACGCAGGAATATTGCGGCTACGAATATATGCAGAGATAAGTAATGTCTTTATAGTATTGTCTCTTGCCTCTCGTCGCAGTATGAAGCCTGTCTAATCACTATGGATAGAAGTCGTCAATAAAGGTCCTAATCTTGTTGCTAAGATTTTAGCAAATATCTTCACATCAAGATTTAACAAGGAAATGGGACGGTAGTTGGCACATAAACGAGGGTCCTTACCCGATTTCGGTATTACAGTGATTGTAGCTGCAAGGGTTTTTGGGGCAAATGGGCAGTTGTCTGATATGTCGTTGAAGAGGGAAATCAAAAGGGGAGCCAGTTCAGAAGGGAACAATTTATAAAAACTAGCCGAAAAGCCGTCAGGGCCCGGGCTTTTCCCATTGGGAAGTGCGGTGATTGTATCAGTCACCTCCTGTTCGGTAAATACAGCTTCCAAAGACTCTGACTCCTCCTCTCCAATTGGCGGAAGTGGGGTGTTGGCAATGTATTCGTCTGTCCTCTGCCGAAAATTTGCGGGAGACATGTCAGCTAAGGGGCCTCGGAGATTGTGCAAGGATTCATAATAATCCTTAAATGAGTCTACTATCTCTCGGGGCAGTGGAGTAGTTTACCAATTTTGGAGTTGATAGATGGGATGTAAGTAGACGGAAGACGAGGGTGCAGAAATCTGGCCAAGGCCCTCCCTGGTTTATTTGAAAATCCGTAAAGATATATGCGAAATCGGTCCTGTTGGCGACTAGATGCTGAATCCAGCAGGGTGCGCAAGTCCGAACGTGCTTTTAGCAAGTCGGCTAGAAGTTGTGAATTCTGGGATTGTTTATGCCGAGTTTCTAACAGTTGCATAGAGGCTAAAAGGTCCGTGATAGCTCGAATGCGTTCTCGTTTCAGCCTGGCCCCCTGCTGGGTAAGCACCCCCCCCGAATGACTCCCTTCATGGCCTCCCATTTGAGAGGAGGGGCTGTAGGGTCTGACTCATGAGTTTCAAGGAACTCCGCGATCGCAGTCTGCACCGCAGACTGACAGACGGGTTTGCTTCAGAAGACCTGGATTGAGGAACCAAGTCCACTCCGTTGGGGTTAGACTCGAGAGGCCAAGGGACAAGAAAATCGGGCATGGTCCGACTATATCATATTAGCAATATTGGTGTTGGGATCTGCCAATAAAAGTTTGTGGCTAACCAAAAAGAGATCTATTCTACTGTACATGTCATGCACAGCAGAATAATAGGTGTAGTCCCTGACTCCCGGGTGTAACAACCGCCAAACATCAACCAACCTCAGTTCCAGTAGCTTGGCTCTAAGGCTCTCCAGGTGGGGAGGCTGGCACAGAGGACCTGTGGGTAGAGGAATCCAGATTACGATCCAATACAAAGTTGAGATCTCCTCCTATCACTATGGAGCCTTCTGCAAAGTTGGTTAGGGTGCGGAGGTAGACTGCGAGCCTGCGGGCCGGGTCCTGGTCGGGCAAATATAAATTGGCAATTATTATCGTTTGAATTCTGCAGCTTCAAGAAAAGGAACCTGCCCATGGTCCATCCTCGAGTCAAGGACCTGTGCCATCAGTGATCTATGGATAGCCACACTCACCCCCGTGGACTTGTAGGGCTATGAAACCATTTAGTGAAATACTTGTGTTTCAGGGTTGGGATGTTATCGGTTCTAAAATGGGTTTCCTGCAGGAGAAGAACGTGTACTCGTTGCTTATGCATAAGAGTGAGAACCTGTGAGCACTTTTTGGGCTTTTTAAAACCTCTAATGTTCAGCGAGCAAATGTTTAGTCTGGACATGGTAATGGGTAGGAAAGGGCAGAGGTAAGGGTAAGAGTAGAAGAAAAGAGTAGAACAAAGAGGGGAGAAGGAGAAAGATGAGACTGACAAAGGTTAGAAAGAAGAGGAGGACGGTGATTCTAAATCCCGTACAAAGGGTCAATAGGTCAATCAAGACTAAGGACCTAATAGTCAGTCAGAGATAACTCTGTAATTTGTGTCAAAGACACTCCCTACAATGTGGGGTGACTGGAACAAATCGGGAGTTAGAAACGTCCAACCCCAAGTCACAGCCTCACGTGGTAGGAAAACAATTCCATCAAGAGGGTAAGTATAATCATAAGAGAATAACATGTAGTGAGACATTAACTGAGAAACCTAAGTAGTTGTTCAAAGGAGACGGCCCACTCAAGGGTCTGATAAAACTACAACAGGCATCCCAATAGCCACCAGTGAAGCAACTATCAACAATAGGTGATCTAGGTATAAGTTATGTAGCGTTCCTTCGATCAGAGTGCACACGCGAGGATCTAAACATCGACTCTGCAACATTTATGACCCCCATCCCTCTCGTATGAGGGGAAACTTCTAGGAGTCTCCATGATCCAGGCTGCAGGGTATGCAATTGGAAGTGAATCATAGGTACTGTTTACATGATATTAAGGCTTAAGCATAGTATATGCAGTAATAAACAATTCAGCTGCTCAAGGTCATCTGCATCCATACCCCAATCCAGGGACAATGCAGGGCATATTTACAAGATTCATATAGACAAGCAATCCACTGTGAACCTAGATATAGCCAGGGAGAGAGGAGGAAAAAAAAAAAAAAGGGGGGGGGAGGGGTAAAGAAATGGGTGGAAGGAAGGGGGAGAGGGAAAGTAGGGGGAGAAGTAGAGAAGAGGGGGAGGATGAGATAAGCTCCGACAAGTAAACCCCACATAAGATGACGTTTTCCTGAAAGCATGGGCAGGGTTAGGTGACATGGGCGGTAGTCAAAGTTCAGCATTGTTCTGTGCCGGGCTCCCAGTTCAGTTGGAGGCAAAGTAGCTAAAGTCAGCCTGATATGATTCAGGTACGAGGTGGCACAGATAGAATGGGATGATATGCACTGGACCCAGAGTTCCACAATGTCTCATATATGACCCCTAATTCAGGTTAGAGACCAAAACAAAGTCCGTCTGAGGTGAGTCAGGTTGCTTCCTTGAACGTAGCAGAATGACGCGTTGAGGCCCTTCTCCTTCTACCATCTGTATTTGTAGGAAACCGACGAATAGCTCTAGGGCAGTGATGGCGAACCTATGACACGCGTGTCAGCACTGACACGCGTAGCCATTTTCAGTGACACGCGGCCGGCCGGAGAAACTAGACTCGCTATTTGGATAAAAACCACAGACACGGACACAGCAGCAAAAAACTGTTGCGAGTCGGGTTTCCAAAACGGCAATGCGAGCTATTACGCTTGACTCGTCTAGTCTACTCGTTGCGAGTCTAGCGAGTCCAATGTTAATGAATGGGGAATCGAGTCTAATTACTCGATTCCCCATTCATTAACATTGGACTCGCTAGACTCGCAACGAGTAGACTAGAGTCAAGCGATTCCGAGTTAGGACTCGCCCATCACTAACTACAGATGAGGAAAAAAAAATGTGCTGGAGGACTGTAGGCCAGGACAGCAGAGCTCCGGCACAGAGCGTCTAGTCCTGGGACTTCCGGTAAGCGGAACTTCTGGCTGGCGCAGCAGGGAGCAGCGGAGCGCTGTGGGGACGCATATCTGAGGCCCTGTGATCGCTGTCTGGAGGTCCAGTGATTACTACAGCAACCATCCTCGAGTCCAGTGAAAGGTTCTGGGCAGAATCTGGGCTGGGTGTCATGAATGTGTGATTGGCCATTACTGAGATAAGTGAGGGGGAGGCTGGAAGAGGCCTGTGCTATGGGTGCCGTTTCCCGCCATTAATTTACATAAGGAACGCCATCTTGCAGCATACAGACTCCATTTCATCCTATTAATCTCTATTTCTGCTTATTAACTCTGCCCTTTCCTAAAAGACAGTTAACCCCTAATTGCCTGCAGGGCTATCTATAAATCTTCTGTCACTGCCCCTCTGATGGAGAAGCCAAAAAAAACCAAGGTTAAGTAAAGGAAGTGGTAGTAGTAGCAGTAGCCGACCCTTTCAAGAGACATGGACTGAGATGTATGGCATTATAGAAAAAAATGGCAGATCATTTTGCGTTCTATGTAGTGAAACGGTAGTAAGCAGAACGTGGAATATAAATAGACATTTTGAAACTAATCATTCCCAGCTCTTGAAAAAAAGTGAGGATGAAAGGAAGGAATACATTTCCAGGCAGCTACAACTTCATAAGAGCCAATCTAATTCCATCCTTAAATTTGTAAAAAGCTCTACAAATGTAACATCTGCAAGTCTGAGCATTGCTCACTCCATAGCTCAGCATGGAAAAGCCCTCAGTGAGGGAGAATTTATTAAAGAAACTCTCTTAAGATGTGCACCAGTCCTATTTCATGATATGCAGAATAAAGATGCAATTAGTAAGAGAATATCTGAGTTACCACTCAGTAGAAATATCATAAAAGACCGAATAATGAGACTCAACACAAACGTACAACATCAATTAAAGGAAGACATAAGTAATTGTAAATATTTTTCGATCTCTCTTGATGAAACTACTGATGTCACATCACATGCTCAGTTGGCCATTATTGGTCGATATTCTGATGGTCTCACAATGAGAGAAGAGTTGATAAAGTTAGTATCAGTGCCAACAAGTACATCAGGAAGCGAAATATGTAAGGTTGTTAAACAAACATTCTGTGACCTAAGCATTGATATCTCTAAAGTTGTGTCAGTGACGACAGATGGGGCACCAAACATGGTGGGGAAAAAAGTTGGATTTGTTACATTGTTTACAGAAGCTATTGGACACCCGATTGTGCCTTTTCATTGTATTATCCATCAGGAGGCTTTATGTGCCAAGGCAGGATTCACTGACTTAAACGACTTAATGTCAGTTGTTACAAAAATAGTTAATTTAATAGCTGCTCGCCCCCTTCACAAGAGAGAATTTTCTGCACTTTTACTGGAGGTTGATTCCACCTACAGTGGACTGCTGATGTACAATAATGTAAGATGGCTGAGCCGAGGCAAAGTTCTTGAGCGCTTTGTGGAGTGCTTTGAAGAAATTAAGGTATTTCTTGAGGATAAGGATCTGGGAAACTTTCCTCAGCTCTATGATTATCAGTGGTCAACACCCTGATGTTTTTTACAGATCTCTCTGTTCATATTAATGAACTGAACTTAAAGCTACAAGGTTTTGGCAAAAGTATTGACGTTATGTTTGGATACATAAAAGCTTTTGAAAGTAAACTTAAAATTTTCAAGCGAGATGTAGAAACTAAAACTTATAAGTATTTTCCTCGAGTAACAAAGTATTTTGAGAAGGCCAGTGCAGCTGTACAAAATGAAATGGAGCCCTTGCATCTAAAGTACCAGCATGTTTTAGACTCCTTACTTGACCAGTTCAGTGATAGATTTAATCAATTTAGAAGCCTAGAACAGACCATGAAAATAATTAAGTATCCTGATGTAGTAGTCTACAGTAGTTTGGAATTAAATGGTTTCCAATGGATACAAATTGATGATTTGGAGATGCAACTTGCCGAATTTCAGGACAGCATCTGGGGTCAGGTGTTTGTTGATTTGAGGTCAAAGCTTGAGAATCTAGAAAGGTGCCGTTTGGAGAATCAAGAGGAGTGCCACTATGAACAGGAAATTTGGAGTGCCTGGAATCGGTTACCAGACACTTTTAGCACCCTGAAAAATATAGCAATGGCTTTACTTACTATTTTTCCCTCTACGTACTTTTGTGAGACCTTATTCTCAGCATTAAATAATATCAAAACCAACAAAAGAAACAGATTGACAGATAACCTTAGTAGCGCTTGCTTGGCCTTGAAGTGTACAAAATACCAACCTTCAATTGAAGATTTAGCCAATGAAATTCAGCAACAAAAAAGTCACTAAATCAGTGATGGCGAACCTGTGGCAGTCCAGCTGTTGCTGGACTGCCACAGGTTCGCCATCACCGGAAGAATTCCCCCTCCCCCTCACTTATCTGACTTAGTTCATGACACCCCACACAAGTGAAATAACAGCAAGACCAACAAAAGAAACCAACTGACAGATTAACAAAGAAGTCACTAAGCAGGTAAGTTAAAGAATTATACATATTTGTTATTTACACTATAAATATCGTAAAATTAGGGGTTTTTTTCTCAAGGTGACACACCTGCCGAATTATGCTCGGTTTTTTGGCGAATTTTGACACACCAAGCTCAAAAGGTTGCCCATCACTGCTCTAGGGCCTCTGGCAAAGAATGTAGGCAGCTGGAGCCAATCCAAGATAGTTACTACGGGAAGGTCAAGAGCCTTACAGAACTCTGAAATGTCAGCCGGTGACCTCAAAACCTGCATATCTGAGCCCCTGCGAACCTGGAGCTGGAAAGGGTAGCACCAAGAGTATGTTAAATCTCGCTCCCTCAGGATGTCCAGCAAAGGACGCAGAGCACGGCGTTTGGCCAATGTTATGGGCGAGAGGTCGGCTAAAAGTTGAACGGTTGTCCCATTGAGGTCGATAGTCTCCGATTCCCTCGCTTTTCGCATAATATCGTCCTTGAGTTGAAAAAAATGTATTCTGCATATAATATCCTTGGGTCGGCATATGTCATCACTCCTAGGGCCCAAAGATCTATGCGCTCTATCTAATTCGATATATTCATCCTGAGATTTATCTAGGAGGGAGTTGAATATGTGTATGAGGACCGGATTAATGTCACGTGATGTTACTGACTCAGGTATTTCCCGGAGCCGGACATTATTCCTTCTGTTCTTATTCTCCACGTCCTCCATCATGTCAAGCGCAAGTTGAAAGTTCTGTGTATGTTGATCCAACTGTTGGTTCAGTTTTACTTGGGAGGAAAGATCAGCCACATCCTTTTTAACTGACACTACAGAGGTCTTGAGTTTAGAAGTGTCATCTTTAAGGGACATGATTTCTGATTTACAGACTGCTTCTAGTCTTTGGATATAGCCCTCCATATCATCTTTGGTAGGGATGGAGTGTAATCTTGCTCTAATATCATGTAGGTCATCAGCCTGAGAGGGGAGGGAACTGCTCTGCACTTGGTGATGGGAGACCCCGAGTTAAACCTTGTATTAGACCATGGCTCACTGGGGGGAGCTGAGGAGTCATGTCCCCCATTTATAGAGGAGACAGGGCATGTGCACAGTGCATCAGTCTCTATAGTAGACCATGGCTCCCCAGGAGTGAGCTGCTCCACTAACGCTCATCTCTTATCAGTATACATCAGCTGTTCAGCGTCTCTCCTCATGCACAGCGGAGGGGGAGGGAGGTGAACAGCCGTCCTGCCTCCCACCTCCAATAATGGCGGTGTTCGCGCCCTTTTCTGTGCCCTGTTCTCTCTTCCCCGCAGTCTCCTCTGAAGCCTGAGAAGCAGCTCCGGCTGCGCTCCTGGCACCCCGCCGAGGAGAAGAGCCCTGCGATGTCTCTGAGCGTGACGCAGAAGCTCCGGTTCGCCGGTCTCCCACTGCATCCCTGGTGGCCATCGCTGTGGGGCGTGTGGAGCGTCTGCTGGTCCCCGGCAGGGCAGTGAAATACCTGGATATGTCCGGTTTACCAGGCATCCAATGGGGTAGGTGTATCCCCCGAGTGGTCAGGCTGCGTTGGGCTCAGATTGAGCCTCTTGATGGGTGGATTATAGCAGATGGTGGCTGCAAAAAGGGGTCAGATGCTGGAGCTCTCTTTAGAAGCAGCCGTCCAGCGCCATGTCCAGGCCATGCCCCAAAAACTAGTGCTGTAACTCCCCGCCAACACAGGACGTTGTATAACGTCCTGGGCCGGTAAGGAGGCTTTGATGTGAGCTCCGGCGTGGCGCTCACATCAAAGCTCCGACATCTCAGCTGATCTCATCAGCTGAGATGTCAAGGTAACAGCACCGATCGATCCGGGATCCGATCGGCGCTGTTAACCCCTTGGATCCCACTGTCAATCGCTGACAGCGGGATCCAAGGCGGCCGCAGCTAGACCCCGGATGCTGTCAGAGCGCTGTTACGTGTAGTGTTGGCAGGCACGGAAAAAATGGTTCAAACGCCAAAATTCCGTTTTTTTTGTCGCCGCAACATTGCTATAAAATGCAATAACGGGCGATCAAAACTGCGACTCTCCCCAAAAGTGGTATCATTAGAAACGTTAGCTCAAAACGCAAAAAATAAGCCATCACACAGCCCCTGAAAAATGAGGACGCTACGGATCGCAGAACATGGCACAAAAAGTCAGTTTTTGTTATTTTGCAAACTTCTGAATTTTTTTTCACCACCTAGATACCAGTAAAGGTATACATGTTGGGTGTCTACGAACTCGTACCGACCCGCGGCATCACCCCGTCACGTCGCTTTTACCATATAGTGAACATGGCGACTAAAATACCCAAAAAACAAACGTGTTATTGCACTTTTTTTGCAATTTCACTGCATTTAGAATTTTCTTTGCAATTTCCCTGTACACTATATGGTCAAATAAATGATTGCATATGAAAGTACATCTCGTCCCGAAAAATACAAACCATCACATGTCTATATTGACAGAAAAATAAAAAAAGTTATGGCTCTTGGAAGCAGGGGAGCAAAAAACGAAAATGAAAAATGAAAAATTCCCCGGTCATGAAGGGGTTAAACATTATATACATAATTTTTCTTCAGCCTAAAAAGTTTTTTATACATGCAGATTATTGAACCTATTTTTTAGGTGGATAGTTACAAAAAGCTATGTATTTTATAGTCCACATTAAGCCCATTCGGCTTTAAAGTATATAATCTGTGGATCCACTCCAATTCTCGTTTTTTTAGTAATTTATGCCGATCTCCCCCTCATCTCTGTACTAGAATTGTCAATCAGTCTAAATCTCAGATCTTTTTCTGTGTGTCCCATCTCCACAAAGTGTTTAGGGACTGGCAAATCACGTCTCTTTTTCCTTATGGTATGTCGGTGATGCGCTATTCTTGTTTTAAAGTCCCACATTGTCTCACCGACATACCACAAAGAGCAAGGACATTCCAGAAGATATACTACAACATCAGATGTACATGATTAAAAACATCTTATATCGTATCGAGCACATATTGTCAGATGTGTGAAAGATTAACTTTTTAGCATGCAGAACCGAGCTTACTACAAAGAAAAGCGAGCAGAACCGAGCCTACTACAGAGATAAGGGAGCAGAGCTGAGCTTACTACAGAGATAAGAGAGCAGAACCGAGCTTACTACAGAGATAAGGGAGCAGAACCGAGCTTACTACACAGATAAGGGAGCAGAAACCGAGCTTACTACAGAGATAAGGGAGCAGAGCCGAGCTTACTACAGAGATTAAGGTACCGTCACACAGGGACATAATCGCCGGCGATGTTGCCGGGGATCACGGGAGCGCGCATCCCTGACAACATCGCCGGGGAGATGTCACACTGTGCAACTTACCGGCGATGTCGCCGGCTAGTTGCCGCGGCTATCGCTCGCTGGGTTGCCCAGCAACCCAGCGAGCGATAACCCGCAATGTTGGAGATAGGCGGAATCGCCCGTAACATTGCGGGTTGCCGCGTTACACAGGGCGATCAGGCAGGATCGACTGACCAACATCGCCAGGTTTCCCAACATTGTTGGGAAACCTGGCGATGTGACTCAGGCGATTCATCGCCTGATTATCGCCCTGTCACACGCAGCAATTCGCCGGCGATGTCGCCGCAACCTGGCCACGCCCCTCGGTTGCCGGCAACATCGCCAGCGATATGTCCCAGTGTGACGGTACCTTAAGGGAGCAGACCAAGCTTACTACAGAGATAAGGGAGCAGAACCGAGCTTAGTACACAGATAAGAGAGCAGAGCCGAGCTTACTACAGAGATAAGAGACCAGAACTGAGCTTACTACAGAGATAAGAGAGCAGAACCGAGCTTACTACAGAGATAAGAGAGCAGAACTGAGCTTACTACAGAGATAAGGGAGCAGAACCGAGCTTACTACAGAGATAAGAGAACAGAACCCAGCTTACTACAGAGATAAGGGAGCAGAGCCGAGCTTACTACAGAGATAAGGGAGCAGAGCTGAGCTTACTACAGAGATAAGGGAGCAGACCGAGCTTACTACAGAGATAAGGGAGCAGAACCGAGCTTACTACAGAGATAAGGGAACAGATCTGAGCTTACTACAGAGATACGGAGCAGAACCGAGCTTACTACAGAGATAAGAGAGCAGAACTGAGCTTACTACAGAGATAAGGGAGCAGAACCGAGCTTACTACAGAGATAAGGGAACAGAGCTGAGCTTACTACAGAGATAAGGAACAGAACCGAGCTTACTACAGAGATAAGGGCGCAGAACCGAGCTTACTACAGAGATAAGGGAACAGAACCGAGCTTACTACAGAGATAAGGGCGCAGAACTGAGCTTACTACAGAGATAAGGGAACAGAACCGAGCTTACTACAGAGATAAAGGCGCAGAACTGAGCTTACTACAGAGATATGGGAGCAGAACCGAGCTTATTACAGAGATAAGGGAGCAGAACCGAGATTACTACAGAGATAAGGGAGCAGAACCGAGCTTACTACAGAGATAAAGAGCAGAACTGCGCTTACTACAGAGATAAGAGAGCAGAACCGAGCTTATTACAGAGATAAGAGAGCAGAACCGAGCTTACTACAGAGATAAGGAAGCAGAACCGAGCTTACTAAGAGATAAGGAGCAGAACCGAGCTTACTACAGAGATAAGGGAGCAAGAGACCGAGCTTACTACAGAGATAAGGGAGCAGAACGAGCTTACTACAGAGATAAGGGAGCAGACCGAGCTTACTACAGAGATAAGGGAGCAGACCGAGCTTACTACAGAGATATGGGAGCAGACCGAGCTTACTACAGAGATAAGGGAGCAGAACCGAGCTTACTACAGAGATAAGGGAGCAGAACGAGCTTACTACAGAGATAAGAGAGCAGAACCGAGCTTACTACAGAGATAAGGAGAGCAGAAACGAGCTTACTAAGAGATAAGAGAGCAGAACTGAGCTTACTACAGAGATAAGAGAGCAGAACGGACTTACTACAGAGATAAGGGAGCAGACCAGAGCTTACTACAGAGATAAGAGCAGAACTGATCTTACTACAGAGATAAGGAGCAGAACCAGCTTACTACAGAGATAAGGGAGCAGAACCGAGCTTACTACAGAGATAAGGGACAGAACCGAGTTACTACAGAGATAAGGGAGCAGAACCGAGCTTACTACAGAGATAAGGGACAGAACGAGCTTACTACAGAGATAAGGCAGCAGAACCGAGCTTACTACAGAGATAAGGGAGCAGAACTGAGCTTACTACAGAGATAATGGAGCAGAACCGAGCTTACTACAAGATAAGGGAACAGAACTGAGCTTACTACAGAGATAAGGGAGCAGAACCGAGCTTACTAAAGAGATAAGGGAAGCAGAACGAGCTTACTACAGAGATAAGGGAGCAGAACCGAGCTTACTACAGAGATAAGGGAGCAGAACCGAGCTTACTACAGAGATAAGGAGCAGAACGAGCTTACTACAGAGATATGGGAGCAGAATCGAGCTTATTACAGAGATAAGGGAGCAGAACAAGCTTAACAGAGATAAGGGAGCAGAACCGAGCTTACTACAGAGATAAGGGAGCAGAACCGAGCTTATACAGAGGTATAAGAGAGCAGAAAACCGAGCTTACTACAGAGATAAGGGAGCAGAACCGAGCTTACTACAGAGATAAGGAACAGAAACCGAGCTTACTACAGAGATAAGAGAGCAGAACCGAGCTTACTACAGAGATAAGGGAGCAGAACCGAGCTTACTACAGAGATAAGAGACAGAACCGAGCTTACTACAGAGATAAGGGAGCAGAACCGAGCTTACTACAGAGATAAGGGAGCAGAACGAGCTTACTACAGAGATAAGGGAGCAGAACCGAGCTTACTACAGAGATAAGGGAGCAGACCGAGCTTACTACAGAGATAAGGGAGCAGAACCGAGCTTACTAAAGAGATAAGGGAGCAGAACCGAGCTTACTACAGAGATAAGGAGCAGACCGAGCTTACTACAGAGATAAGGGAGCAGAACCGAGCATTACTACACAGAAGATAGGGAGCAGACCGAGCTTACTACAGAGATAAGGGAGCAGAACCGAGCTTACTAACAGAGATAAGGGAGCAGAGAACGAGCTTACTACAGAGATAAGGGAGCAGAACCAAGCTTACTACAGAGATAAGGACAGAACGAGCTTACTACAGAGATAAGGGACAGACCGAGCTTACTACAGAGATAAGGGAGCAGAACCGAGCTTACTACAGAGATAAGGGACAGAACCGAGCTTACTACAGAGATAAGGACAGAACCGAGCTTACTACAGAGATAAGGAGCAGACCGAGCTTACTACAGAGATAAGAGGAGCAGACCGAGCTTACTACAGAGATAACAACGATAACGAGAAACACAGACGAGTTTACTACAGAGATAAGGGAGCAGAACCGAGCTTACTACAGAGATAAGAGAGCAGAACTGAGCTTACTACAGAGATAAGAGAGAACAGAACCGAGCTTACTAAAAGAGATAAGAAACAGAACCGAGCTTACTACAGAAATAAGGGAGCAGACCGAGCTTACTACAGAGATAAGGGAGCAGAACTGAGCTTACTACAGAGATAAGGGAGCAGAACCGAGCTTACTACAGAGATAAGGGAGCAGAACCGAGCTTACTACAGAATAAGAGGAGGTCAAGATAGAAACCGAGCTTACTACAGAGATAAGGGAGCAGAACCGAGCTTACTACAAGAGATTAAGGGAGCAGAACCGAGCTTACTACAGAGATAAGGGAGCAGAACCGAGCTTACTACAGAGATAAGGGAGCAGAACCGAGCTTACTACAGAGATAATGGAACAGAACCGAGCTTACTACAGAGATAAGGAGCAGAACACACCGAGCTTAACCCTACAGAGATAAGAGAACAGAACTGAGCTTACTACAGAGATATGGGATCAGACGAGCTTACTACAGAGATAAGAGAGCAGAACCGAGCTTACTACAGAGAGATAAGGAGCAGAACCGAGCTTACTACAGATATATGGGATCAGACCGAGCTTACTACAGAGATAAGGGAGCAGAACCGAGCTTACTACAGAGATAAGAGAGCAGAACCGAGCTTACTACAGAGATAAGGGAGCAGAACCGAGCTTACTACAGAGATAAGAGAGCAGAACCGAGCTTACTACAGAGATAAGGGAGCAGAACCGAGCTTACTACAGAGATAATGGAACAGAACCGAGCTTACTACAGAGATAAGGGAGCAGAACCGAGCTTCTACAGAGATAAGGGAGCAGAACCGAGCTTACTACAGAGATAAGGGAGCAGAACCGAGCTTACTACAGAGATAAGGGAGCAGAACCGAGCTTACTACAGAGATAAGGGAGCAGAACCGAGCTTACATAGAGGAGATAAGAGAGCAGAACCGAGCTTACTACAGAGATAATGGAACAGAACTGAGCTTACTACAGAGATAAGAGAGCAGAACCGAGCTTCCTACAGAGATAAGAGAACAGAACTGAGTTTACTACAGAAATATGGGATCAGACCGAGCTTACTACTGAGATAAGAGAGCAGAACCGAGCTTACTACAGAGATATGGGATCAGACCGAGCTTACTACAGAGATAAGGAGCAGAACCGAGCTTACTACAGAGATATGGGTTCAGAACCGAGCTTACTACAGAGATAAGGGAGCAGAACCGAGCTTACTACAGAGATAAGGGAGCAGAACCGAGCTTCCTACAGAGATAAGGGAGCAGAACCAAGCTTACTACAGAGATAAGGAAGCAGAACCGAGCTTACTACAGAGATAAGGGAGGAGACCGAGCTTACTACAGAGATAAGAGAGCAGAACCGAGCTTCCTACAGAGATAAGAGAACAGAACTGAGCTTACTACAGAGATAAGGGAGCAGAACTGAGCTTACTACAGAGATAAGGGAGCAGAACCGAGCTTACTACAGAGATAAGAGAGCAGAACCGAGCTTACTACAGATATAAGGGAGCAGAACCGAGCTTACTACAGAGATAAGGGAACAGAACCGAGCGCTGCGGAATATGTTGGCGCTATACAAATAAAGTTTTATTATTATTATTATTATTATTATTATTATTATTACTACAGAGATATGGGAGCAGACCGAGCTTGTTGCCTGTGTCTTTTCTGTATGTTTTGTTACTGGCTCTATATAATTTTGCACTTTACAGAATTGACCAAAAGATTTAACTAAATGACTCTTATCAAAATTAGATTTAGTTAGTAAATTACAGGTGAATCTCAATAATGTACCTGCATTTTTGTGAATGTGTTACAAAGCTTTTATGGTAAAGGCATTGACCGCTCTCTGGTTATTGTTAACCAATGTGTTTGAGATGATAACCAATATTTCTATTTCAATGCTTCTATTTGGTGCAGAAATAAAGAAAGGTCATATTAGTATCATCAGCGTCTCAAACACATAGGCCATTTTCTGTTTTTTTTGTTGGCCAATCCATTTAATCATAGTTTTGGAAGAAATGACTTTTGTCACCCCTTATATCATATCATACATAGAGACTGGATTTCCAATAGAATGTACAGAAGAGATCCCTACCCAATAGTCACCTTATATTATAACAAGCAGGATTACAATGAGAGAACAGAGTCCACCCCACACAGTACATGGTGTCACAGCTCACCTCTTCCCCTTCCTGAACAATGACATCTACATGTCACTAAATACAAGAACTTGTATAGAAAACTCTCCCAAGTAAATAAAGTCCCCTATAATGTCTTATGATATAGTCTTCCATATATATCTCCACCATAAACAGTACAGAAAAACAGAAACAAGACAATAATCTGCAATTAGTAATACAGATTAAAAAAAAATTATCATAATCTGATTTTAATCAGTTTAAAAAATGTATGTGACACATTCCCTTAAAGAAATAAAAACAAAAATATACTAAAAAATAGTTAACATAAAAAAGCAAATAAAAAAAGTTAATATAAAAAAATAAAATAAAAAAAAACAGTAGAGTAGAGTAGGGCCCTGCCAAAAGAGTCTACCTTGTCGTGGTGGCAGGCTTAAAAAAATCTTTTGGCCAAAGAAAATCTGATAGGTAGTATGTTTGTATGTGATCTGGTGTTTGGTGGGATGTGTTAATGTATGATTGGTGAGGATGTGGTGCAACAGTGAGTTTTTCCAATATGTGTGGGGCAAGTGGATCTTGGGTGGAGGCGAGCTTGGGTGGAGCGGATCTTGGGTGGAAGCTGAGCTTGGGTTGAGCACTAGAGGCGCCGCAAAATTTTGCCAGTGAGGGGCCCTAAAATTGCTAGTGGCAGCCCTGCAGGAAAGTAAATGTGCAGAGTGAGATAATCAATTGGCTTAGCGGTGTTTGAGGTTGAGAAATCGCCTTTTATGGCAATACAATACCTTAATATAACACGTTAAGTACCAACATAAGGGGTTGAGAGAAACGACCCATAGAGTGTATTATTTCACAATGCATAAGCTTGTTTAGATCAAGAGATGGCTGCCATTTCCTGTTCCATCACACCTTGCCCTTATATGCAAGATGGTGACTGGATTATGAAAACATCCTGTTGTACAAGGGATTTCTTGGAGGAAGTTATATTCCATAGAAGGACTGACCAATCACAGAATGACACATTGCTTGGAGATACCTGATGACTTCATGGACCAACCATCCTGATGACCTCATGGATCCGCCTATGGACTAGCCACTTATCCAACCCACTAACAATGAGTATTCCCATTGTAGGGCTGGCCAAGCCCCTTACTAAGTTTGTATAAGTCCATGCATGTTCAAATAAAGGACACTTGGAGTTGTGTTATAGCTGACTGAGGAGAGCTTACATCTAACTGTGTGTCCAGTGTATTTCTTTCTTTGCATGCACCCGGTACATATCTGTTAGGACAGGAGAGGCAACTAGTGAATATTTCACACTTTCGAACTTAGCAGTGGTATAAGGATTTGGGCAGAAATAAAAAGGGGATAAAAATATACAAGTGTATAACGGGTGAAAATCATAAAAACATCAAGCATAGGACCTGATTATGTCGGGTGGAGCATGTCACAGAGAAAAGCAACATGTCTGAATCCAAGAAATAATCATACACAACATCAGTGATATATATCAAAAACTGGCTAGGATATATGTATGGCCAGCACTGGACCCGGACTGGCCATACAGTGGCACTGGACGCCGGGTCCGCGTTCTTCCTGGCAAGTGTGTCAGTGCCTGGGCTGCATGGGTGTCTCTGCTTAGGGGTATCATTCCTCACCTCTCACTGTCACCAGGAACCTCTACCAAAACTCTCCGAGCTCCCCCAGCTTTGCGTTCCCAGGTTTTATTCTGGTTCCTCCATACTTTTTCCCAAGTTTCCTCCACTATGCACCACCCACCACTCAGCTCCTCCCGTTACCCTGCTTGACATGGAGTACTAGGTCTAAGGATTGGGGATGTGTTGGGTATTGGTGTGGGGTGCTTAGCTTACCTGACCCAGCTGCAGTACCATACTGTGGCCACCGGTCCACAGGGGCGCCACACTCCCCCAGAGCAAAGCTTTGGCATGTCCTAAGAGCAAAACGGGGAAATGCTTTTTTTACAAAGTCTTCAGTCTTTACCTGTCCGGTAATCAAGAGTTTGTATTATCCCGGCCGGTAGTGTGGGTTTTAAGGGGAACCTGAGCCAGGCGCTCCGGCACCTGGGTCTGTGTCCCGTACTCTCTCCAACCAGGCAAGTGAGATCGGATGGTGGTGGTTTCGAAACTCCCACTGCTTGACCCGACGGACGTGGAAGGGCATAGGGGCCCCGCTCCCCTTTCATCCTGACATAGGTGACCCGTTCCCCGGTTCTTAAATCCCTCTCCGGATGACCCACCGGGAGATGGGACTTAGTCTGGAACACAGTTCTGGGGGACCGGCTCTTGGATAATCATACCTTCCGTATCAAGTCACATGCGTAGCTGGCACTTGGCCGGGGCCGCACCCACGGGCTGAGCCTTGGTGGAGTTAGAGAACGGTGACCTGTACTCACCGGTGCCAAAATCATTGACGCGATGGTCGCGCCCAA
Source organism: Allobates femoralis (assembly GCA_033576535.1). Classification (NCBI taxonomy): domain Eukaryota; kingdom Metazoa; phylum Chordata; class Amphibia; order Anura; family Aromobatidae; genus Allobates; species Allobates femoralis. The sequence continues at coordinate 58,696,155 of JARQOC010000004.1, read as the reverse complement.
GGGCCCCTCCCCACCATCCCTCCCTGGCCGGGGAGCCCCCTCCCCCGACACGCCGCCCTACCTGGCCGGGGCTACAGACCGGGCCCAGCTGTTGGCCCGGATAGTATGCTCAACGGTGGACTGTTGTTGGACCGTGCCTCCGCTGCCTGAGGTCCCACCGAGCAACCCACTGATGGAGGAACTCCCGCCGGGTGACGACCTCCACCTCTTCCTGGCCGGCCACCACCTCCACTTCTTCCTGGCCGGCCACCACCTCCCCAGGGAATCCTCATCAGTTCCTCCCCAGGGTTCTCCCACCAGCACCGCAGCTCTTCAGTAGGAGTCTCTGGGGCTTGTGATACAGGAATCAGCTGCTCAGCCAACCCCTGTACTGAGTCTAAGGAGCCCTCCAAGGCTGCCTCCGGGCTTAGTGGACCAGGAGAGTCCACGGGATCAAGGGCTGGCCCACTACAAGGGAGTCCATGGACCTACCTGGGTCGAGCTCTTCTCCCTCATCTTTATCGCAGGTTGGGGGACACTGGGCATGAAGCGGCCCGCAATGTGGCCGCCATTTGTTGTAGTCCATGCGCACTGTTCCAGGATCATGAGGTGGACTCTCCCCAGCTGGTGACCCAGCTCCTCCACCTCCTCAGCCAGCAAGTCTGGGTCCACCTCCCCCGCAGCCAGCTCGTTGCTTGGGGGTTAAGGGGGTTGTTGTCCTTTTGTCCGGGTTACTCCATTGCCGGGACAGGATCCTCCTTACCACTTTCTTGGTGGGTTTTTTCGATCGTCCCCTCCCTTCGTGGGAGTCGCCAGTAGCTCTCTTGCTCGGCTGTCACTCTCTCAGGCGGGGTTACAAAGTCTTTAGGACCGCCCTCCGTCTGGTGGTAACTGGGAGGGTTGTGGACAAGGTTTCCCGCTCTGTGCTGGCCTGGCCCATGGCAAGGGGCCTGGTCACTCCTTTCTGCCAGCACATGGCGTTAGTCTCTTTTTTAGACCGCCATCTTTGAGGCCCAGAAAACACAGTTCATCAAACGACAAAACTAAAGTCTTAGGCACATGAGACTTGGTTCTACCATATCGGTGATCCTGTTTGTGATGCCAATTTGTGTCGCCTGCCAGGGCCGTGGGGCACTCGGGATTGGTCCCCTTCAGTCTCTGTTGCCTGGGGATGTCACGATGTTGGCCCGGACCGGTTCCGTAGCCCTGGGTGACGTCAATAAAAGTGGAATAAAAAAGGTTTGTCATGGATGTGACACCACCCATGGTTTGTGGTCAATATGAGCCACTACTGACTTGTCACGGTCCCGGGGATGATGGCGATGGGCAGCAAGGTGTTAAACCGTCCAGGGCAGGGCTGTTATCCCCTGGGCCTGTATACGTATAGTCTATGTGTGATGGTGCTGTGTGTGTGCAGATTCCGTGGTGAGGTTTACTGACATCATTGGAGCTCCCGCGGCTCCTGTCCAGATGCTGTGTCCTTTGTTGAGGAGATTCGACATGCAGATGACATCACCCGGCACTGGTTGCGTGGGCCTATGGCTAATGACTTCCTCGACCAATGCACCCAAGGCAAGGTGGTGGCATTACAGCACGATAAGGGGTATGGGTTCCTAGTGGACATGGCACTAAACATGGGTTCTATATCAGCTGCTCTGATATGCAGTGTGACAATCTTCCCCAAATACTATGTATCCATCTTTGTCAGGGATGAGGCTACTTTCATATAGTTGTGGAGCATGAAGGGGTGGTTTGCAGTTGACGTATGTCAGGTTGGCACCATCGTCCAATTTGAGAAGTGGCAGGAAGAGGCGTACATGGAGAGAAGTTGGCATGGGTGCTGCCAAAGTGTCTGTTGGTTGAGCAGCTAGATGAACCCAAACCCACAGGGCATGTCGATGTTCCCCAAGATTGTCCTGGTTCTGTCTGTCCTGAAGGATGTGTTCATCCCTTAGTTTCCTCCATCATCCTCTTCAGCAGTGGTCATGATGGAGTGTGTTGGGGGCAGGTGGTGGAGGAGAATGCGCCTGAATGAAAATGTGGCGCCCCGCAACGAGTGCGTCACAAGAGTGTATTACAGCCCAGACAGAAGCTGTAATATGCTCTGACTAGGCAATGACACGGTTAATTCAGAGCTCCATACCCTACATGCACATCAGCATAGAAGACCAATAAGGTCCTGGTGGGCGGAGTGTATGGTAGTGTGTAGGAGAATTCAGTAAGACAGCGTCTGGGAGAGAGAGAGGAGAGTATCGTAGGAGCAGGGGCTCCGCACCGTTCCGTGCAGCCCCCGGGCCATTACCCCGGTCGGGTGTCATCACCTGCGGCCTAAACCACCGGGATCGGGCGTCAATATACGGGTTCCAAAAACTCCCGTGCCCATTTGCAGCCTGTTTGCTGGTACCGAAGCTAGGAGTAGTTCAGCATTTCTATGCGAACCAGAGGAGTGAAGGGACCGCTTTACAGGAGCACCCCACCACCGCCAAAAGCAGTCGTCTAACCAGCGGTGTACCCACCAAGGGACCCAAGGCTCCCCAAAACACCTAGAACGTATACCCTGGGTAGGGCATTGAAGCAGCCTCCCTGTACCCGATCTGGTATTCCTGGGCGACAACGGCAACACAAGTTAGCTAGAATGGAGGAACACCGCGAAGCTCTGAGGAACACTGGTCATTGCTGAGTCCACCCGGTCCGTTACCCGTTAACTGTATGCCATGTATCACCTGCTGGTTACAGTAAAGAACCCGTTACAGAGACTTTCAGTGTCCGTGCCTTCTTAAGAACTGTCCATCTCCGCACACTAAGGTAACCGCAGCTGCCTCAGAACATTTTGCGCAGCTCCTGGCTCCGAGGATCATCGCTTAGCCTGTGGGGAGCGTTCCATCTTGCTGCATTCCATCCCCCGGAGGCCCCGCAGCGCCGGTACAGTTACCGGAACACTCATAGGTGGCGTCACGAAACAATTTAACCCCTAAACTGTTCACCGACGACGTCTTTATTGAATCTGTACCACCGAGCCTCCACAGCCGCAGACGCACACAAGGAGGAAGAAGAAAACGCCTGCAACGTGTAGAACCCGGCCACGGTGAGTCAAATAGCTCCTGCGACCCCCCAACACCGTCTGGCAGCAGACTACCATGATAAAGTGCAACAACCATCCAGGGCATGGCTGAAAATGGTAAGGACAATGTCACTGGAATTTCCTAAAGGCATGTTGATGGGTCTGTGAGTCTTGAAAGACTTTTTTGGAGCAGACCCGCTCCATAAGACTCAACAAAAAACCTTGTGTGAAGATACTCTTATGTAGTGTCCCCGGGGCATCCTGTCATGTGATCGGCACAACACATGATCACATGATCGAATGCCCCGGGGACACAGGAGAAATGGGACACAGGAGGAATCAGGAAGTGCGGCAAGCAGGGAGCAATGAAGGGGGGTGCCAGAGGGTAAGTTCAAAGCGTTTATTATTTTAGTGTAGGCAGCAGCATGGAGGGTCATAACAGTGATGGGGAGGCCATATCCAGAATGGGGTAGCGACTGCAGGCAGATGTAATATGCTCCCCTGTCCAAATCTTGGCGTGGCTTCAGCACCGAGGTGATGGGCAGCGGGTGCAGTGCATTTAACATGAAGCTAATGAGGGGGGCACGTGACCACGGGCTGCCTCTGCAGCCCGCAGCCGCCTCTGGATACAACTCCAGAGGCGCCACCTATAGTACAGAACAGTAGATTTGGGTTATAAGCACACACCCCACTTTCCCTCAAAATTTGGCGGAACAAAGTGCATTTTATAATCTGAAAAATATGGTAAATGTACTTTAGTCACTGACTGTTGTGTATTTTTTGCGGTGGCACACAACAGCTGGAAAATGTGCCAAATTCAAAAGGAGGCACTTAATGGGACTCTGTCAGGTAATTTTTCAGTATGATACTAATAGTACCCTTGAATAGTGCTTGGGCAGGTCTATCAGAATATGTAAAAATCATTACTGTACCCTATATAGTTCTCTTGCTATAAGCACCTTCACACTCAGCATGCAGCTGCTTCACTAGTCCAGTTCATTACTTTCACTGCTGAACAGTCTGCAGTATGTAAATGTTCATTTATTATTCACCCCTTCCCAGACTGGCATTCCCTCCCCCATGTGCTGTGTCTCACACCTGCTTTCATTTCCACTTTGTATGGGTGCTTGCAGAGAAGGACAGTGCAGTGAAATGATGTCACCACATGAATATTCATTCCTTGGGGAGTGAGCAGCAGAGAAGTTAGTGATCACTCACTGTGATTAACAGACAGAATAAATCTATTTATTTTCAGTTTACAGAGGATAGAGGGGAGTATAAATAATAATAAGAAAATAAGAAATAATATAAAATAAGAATAAAATTATATCAGTGAAATATGGGTTTTTGACCTGACAGTTTCCCTTTAATAATGAACATCTTACTCCCAGCTTACCGTTCATCAAGACTTCTATACAAAATTGAAGGACCACCCATACCTTGTGATTTAGTTGGTGATGAAGCTTTCCAAATGTGTAATAACCTGTTGAAGCCATACTCCAGTCAGGGATTGAGTGCTACAAAACGGATATTCAATTACAGACTCACAAAGGCCAGAAGAACTGGGGGGCATGCTTTTGGACTACTAACCACTAAATGAAGAATTTTGAGCACATCCATTAATCCAAACTGAGACTAATGGATAAAGCTTGTGTTGATAACCACATCTTCTTATTGAAGAAAGACTACCCCTTGACCCAGATAAACTAATGGAAAGCCCATTGGAAATGAGGGATCAGTTTACAAATTATTTTGTTTCTGACGTGGGCTGAGTGCCCATGGAAGGAAAAAATGGTGTAATCCTTGTGTGTGTGTTCTCTCATAAAGGCGAAGCCCTGTTATTGCCCTCTCTGTCCCCTTCCTCTACCCTCATTTATTCAAATGTAGAGTTAAAATGTTTATTAAGTATCATAGTTATGCAGTGCTGAGGTCTTGGGTTTAATTCCCACCAAGAACAACATCTGCAAGGAGTTTGTATGTTCTCCGTGTGTTTGGTGGGTTTCCTCCAGGCACTCCGGTTTCATCCCACATTTGAAAGACATACTGATAGGATCTTTAGATTGTGAGCCCCAATGGGGACAGTATTGCAAATGTATGTAAAGTGCTATGGAATTAATAGCGCTATATAAATGACTATTATTATATTATTATTATAATCACGCTGCATTGCCCCCTTTCTCCTTTTGTGTGTGTCCCTTAATAAAGCTCTGGTCCTGTCATACTTCCTCTTCCCTCCACAATGTATAATGTATGTATGTGTGTATGTATGTATGTATGTTAGTATGTAGGACTATCCAAAGGGGAAGGGGTGTAAAAAACAATGGAATGGCAAAGGGCTTGGAGGCTTGGGTCATTAACATCAGGGATGGGTGGTGTCTGGTGGAAAATGGCAGATGATGAAGTTGAGGAGTGGTAAACAGTGGAGCGGATGTGGAAGAGGGGATGATGGGAGAAGCAGGGGATATGGAAGCAAACTGGCGATCAGAGTCATTTGCCTCTTGCGAGGTGGCCGAAGGCTGATATTTGGCCACAGGAGGCGGGTAGATGGCAGGAGGCTGACTGGCGGCAGGAGGCTGGTTGGGTGGAGGCTGTTGCTGCTGATTTTGCTTGAGTCGGTGCATCTGCTGCACCTGGAGTAGAGCATCTTGGCTGGCCTACATTACAAACAACTGCTGATCGGGCCCAAGATTTGCCAGGCTATCTTTAAAAAATGGTGTGTAGGTTTATTTAACTCTGAGTGCAATTTCATTAGGTTTGTGTATACCACACTGAAGCCATCAGTAATTTGTTGAGTCTCATCTCCACATATCCTGATGGACTGCACTCAGATTTAAAAACTCCGGCAGAAGACTTCGATCTGTCACCCTCTGGTGCTGCCGAAGGGGCTGAAAAGCCGGTCGAGTGGCGTCGGCAGTGTAAGGGGGCCGGGATAGGTGGAAATATGTGGGCCCTTCTTGTCCACTGCTGCAGACTGGCAAAGATGCTTGTGTCCTAGGTGCTCCTGCTGGATCTTGTGGGACAGCTAAAGAAGGGAGTTCGGATGATACTCTCGATGCAGGATCCAGTGTGCTGCCATGGGTACTGTGGAACAAAAAAATACATTAATCTTTAGCCTTTATTTGGGTGCACTGCAAGAGAGAAACATTGGTTAAAAAGATGGAAATACTTTGTTCACACAGTCAATGAATATTTACCTTCGGCATGCCAAAGACAGTCTCAGGAACAAAAGGCCTTGGCAAACTTCTATCATGCCCTTCATTGTCATGATCCACTGGCAGCCCTCATCTCCTTGTTAATCTCCTTCTTGTAGCTGTCCTGCATTGATCAACTTTCTTGCTTGTAAAGAGGAAAAAAAGTTGGTAAATTGGCAATACTTTACATCCATAAATAGGGCAGTGAGAAGTCCACCCCTCCCTTTGGGCCCTGCACATGAAAAGCCGTCTTTTGCAGTCAGTCCATGTCAGACACTGGACTGTCTGGACCCTGCTCATGTAGGTACTAATACACATGGTCAGGTTTTTAAACACAACAGATAGGGACTGCTCTGATACGGGTTACCTTGACGTTTGGTAGAGCGGCTTAGTATACATTTTTGCAAAAAACGTATCAACTAAATACCCTGTTTTTTACTACTTTTATAGCAGCACTTGCTTTTTACTGCTTTTATCTTTACAACAGAGTATTTTTGCACGTTTGTTGACTGTTTTTGGATTCAGTTTTTTGTGGTGTGAAAATGTCTTACAGATCTGTTCACTGTGCCATGGCTCATTAGTTTGTCTAGTTTGTTTCTTGTTTCTGCAAGAGAAGGGGCCGCCACCTCCCTTTGGGCCCTGCACATGAAACCTTTTGCATCAGTCCATGTCAACACTGACCTGTCTGACCTGCTCATGTAGTACTAATACACATGGTCAGGTTTAAACACAACAATAGGACTGCTCTGATACGGTTACCTTGACGTTGTAGAGCGCTTAGTATACATTTTTACAAAAGACGTATCACTAAATATCTTGTTTTTACTACTTTTATAGCAGCACTGCTTTTACTGTTTATCTTTTACAACAGAGTATTTGCACTTTGTTTACTGTTTTCTGATTCAGTTTTTGGGGTGTGAACAGTCTACAGATCTGTTCACTGTGTGCATGGTTCATAGTGTTTGTCTAGTTTTTCTTGTTCTGCAGAGAAGGAGCCGCCCACCCCTCCCTTTGGGCCCTGCACATGAAAAGCCGTCTTTTGCAGTCAGTCCATGTCAGACACTGGACGTCGGACCCTGCTCATTAGGTACTAATACACATGGTCAGTTTTAAACACAACAGATAGGGACTGCTCTGATACGGTTACCTTGACTTGGTAGAGCGGCTAGTATACATTTTTTGCAAAAAGTATCAACTAAATACCCTGTTTTTATACTTTATAGCAGCACTGCTTTACTGTTTTATCTTTACACAGAGTATTTTTGCACGTTTGTTTGACTGTTTTTGGGATTCAGTTTTGGTGGTGTGAACATGTCTTACAGATCTATCATGTGTCATGCTCATTAGTGTTTGTCTATTACTACAATACGGTGATGTATTAGGAACATAAACTTACACACAGGACTGGTTCCACAGATCCGGGTCCTTGAGCTCTATTTTATTGCCAGCCCGATAACCACAGATCCACGTCCACAGAGCTCTATTTTATTGCCAGCCCTATAGCCACAGATCCGGGGTCCATAGAGCTCTATATTATTGCCAGCCCAATAGCCACAGATCCGGGGTCCATAGAGTTATATTTTATTGCCAGCCCGATAGCCACAGATCCGGGGTCCCTAGAGCTCTATATTATTGCCAGCCTGATAGCTACAGATCCGGGGTCCATAGAGCTCTATATTATTTCCAGCCCTATAGCCACAGATCCGGGGTCCATAGAGCTCTATATTATTGCCAGCCTGATAGCTACAGATCCGGGGTCCATAGAGCTCTATATTATTTCCAGCCTGATAGCCACAGATCCGGGTCCTTCTAGGTTTTAAACAAGCTCTACATTTTTAACTTTTTGCGTGTTTGGTATCGGCCAAATATTGGTGGCACCGAATCTGGCTGGAAACGTATACAACCCGATGCACCTGTAAGTTCCTGTATCCCCATTGAAAGTAAATGGGGAGAAAACTATTGCGGGTGCATCCGGTTTCAACCACATTACAAAACCGGTAGTATGATACCAGCCTAAGAAGGAACTATAATGCTAAACATTTGACGTGCCGACACAAGGTGGCAGTATTGTCCAGTGTGAATTTCATATTTTGATAATTTCATTCAAGATTACCTTCCAGTGTATATGACTCTGGAAAATAAGACAGACACAAAATACAGCAGAAAAGGTATTTTCATATCAGCCACCTATGATCAATGTAATTAAAGCGATATGCCCAGAAATATTATTAATTTTTTATTATTCATTGTTAATATAGCACCCTCATCTTAAAGGAACCTGAAGACCCACCTCTTCCAACAAGTCTACAACCTGCAGTAACACTCAGTCTATAATACTGCCGCACAACCAGTTCTACCCTAACCTATCCCTTGTAGACTGTGAGTCCTCGTGGGTAGGGTCCAGGGCCAGCTCCTGATTTTTGTGGGCCCCCGGGCGAAAGAGTCTCAGTGGGCCCCTTTAGCACTCACACACAGCACTGCTACATGCCCACACACATACAAACAAAGCTCTTGAACACTACATACCCAGCCCTGCTACATGTAAAAATACATGCACATACAAACACACACACACAAAGCTCTGTTACATGCACATACAAACACACAGCTCTGCTCACATGTACAATACATGCACATACAAACACACATAGCTCTGCTACATGCACATACAAACACACACAGCTCTGCTACATGCACATACAGATACATACACAGCTCTGCTGCATGCACAATACATGCACATACAAACACACACAGCTCTGCTACATGGACACTATATACTCAGCTCTGCTACATGTACAATACATGCACATACAAACACACACAGCTGTTACATGCACGATATATGCACATACAGATATAGACACACACACATAAAACACACACATATACAGATATACACAGACACACACACATCCAGATATACACACATGCAGATATACACACACAGACACACACACACATACAGAAATACACACACACATTCAGATATACATACAAATATACAGACACATATACAGACACACATACAGATATACACATACACACAGATATACACACAGTGGCATACAGATATACACACATTCAGATATACACACACATACAGATATACACACAGACACATACAAATATACACACACATACAGATATACAGACACAGATATGACACACAGATATACATACACACATACAGATATAGACACACAGACACACACATCCTGCCCAGCAGGAGAGGGGAGCCACTGGGATCTGCACGGAGGGTGCAGAAGTTGAGCTGATGCAGGTTCTTCTAGGACCTTGATTTCAGTCATGTGATCAATCACATGACTGAACTGGAAAATCCTTCAGCCTCAGTTCAGCTCCTGTGGCTTTCTCTCCTGTTGTGTACCGATCACATAGATCAGTGCAGAGCAGGAGACAGGGAGAGAGGGCAGCTGTCTGTGAGTGGGCCCACTTCTTCCGCTCACAGACAGCTGTGGGTCCCCTCACTTTGTGAAGGCCCCGGCACATGCCCGGGTATGCCGGGTGCTGGACCTGGTAGGGTCCTCTCCCCTCACCTATTGTATCCTCACCCATCCCTTGTAGACTGGAGCCTCACTGGCAGGGTCCTCTCTCCTCATCTACTGTATCTTCACCCATTTTCCCTACAAGACATCCTGGTAGGACAGTCTAAGAAGTCTCTGGCCCGGATTCCTCCTTTCCAGTGCAGTGATGACAAGGAAGAGTCCTTCAAGAAGTTGAAGTGAGCCCTGACAGGGGATGAAATCCTAGCATACCTTGATTACCATCAACCCTTCATTCTGTACACTGATGCCAGCAACGTGGGGTTGGGAGCAGTATTGTCTCAACTACAAGAAGGTAAAGAAAGAGTCATACCTTTGCAAGTAGAAAGCTCCGTCCTACCAAAAGTAACCCGGAGAATTACAGTTCCTTCAAATTAGAACTATTGGCAGTAGTCTGGGCCATAACAGAGCATTTTAAACATTATCTGGCCACTGCAAGGTTTACCATCCATTCGGATAACAACCCGCTTACCCACCTGGACTCAGCAAAACTAGGTGAGCTGGAGCAGCGATGGAGAGCCCGGTTGTCTAACTATAATTTCACCATCAAGTACAGGGCAGGCCGTAAGAATGGAAATGCAGATGCATTATCCCGGATGCCACACCTGAAGGACGTGGAAGAGGAATCGGAAGAGCTGGAAGAAATAGAGCTTACCAGCCTTTCAATGCCCTACAGCAACACAGTACAGAACAGGTGTGTACCAGAAGCATCAGAAGGCAACGCTCAACCCATTACCACATCACGGATGGGCTGACACACAGGACAGTGACCCGGCTGTGAAGCTAGTCAAGGAATTGCTGACGCAGGAGGGTGCGTACCCTGGTCAGAATGCTCCAGTTGAAGCTCAGCAGTTGTGGAAGGAAAGAAATAAACTGTTCCTGTATCAAAGTAAGTTGTGCAGAAGATATACCAACCCCAAGACTCATGAGTTGGTCTGGCAGATTATTGTACGCAAGAGAGATGTCAAAATGGACTTGGAAGCCTATCATGATGGTGCAGGGCATTTTGGATTGAAAAAGTTGGAAGTGCTCTTAAGAGAAAGATTCTACTGGGTTGGCATGCGAAGATCAATTGAAAAATGGTGTAGGAAATGTAGCCTGTGCAAGCTGAGAAGGAAGACCAAGGAGCTCCACTCCAGTCCATAGTCACCAAGCAACCCCTGTAATTAGTAGCCTTAGACCATGTCAAGTTAACACCAAGCAGATCTGGCTATGTTTACGCCCTGACCAAAGTGGACCACTATTCTCGTTTCCTAGTGGTGCGAGTAAAAACTCTCACAGCAAGAACTGCAGCAAAGGCATTCCAGATGTACTTTTGCAGGCCCATGGTTACCCTGAACAGGTCTTAGCAAGGTCCAGCCTTTGAAGCAGAGGTGTTTCAAGAATTCTGTAATGGTACATTTACACGCGGCCACAGGAAGGTAGGAACAGGCAGGCATCGGACACAATTGTGCCTGTTGCCTTGAAAAGACCACGATGTGGCTGCGTGTAATTCAGGACTTTCCTTCCTGTGTATTCCCTGAAGGAAGGAAAGTCCTGAATTACACGCAGCCACATCGTGGTCTTTTCAAGGCAACAGGCACAATTGTGTCCGATGCCTGCCTGTTCCTACCTTCCTGTGGCCGCGTGTAAATGTACCATAATATGTATAGATTTAAGAAGATCCACACAACACCTTACCATCCTCAAACAAATGGCTTATGTGAGATGAACCACATAGTAATTGACCTTTTGAAGAGCTTACCAGCATCAGAAAGGAACCAATGGCCAGAGAAGTTACCTGACCTGGTAGACTAGTACCTACATGTAACTTTTGGCACCAATCCTCCAGCTTTCCCTCTGAGCCATTGCACTCCGCCGGGTTTGACGGGTTCAAGGGTTCAACTGTTGAGATGGCATTGTTGTCAACTGTGTAGAATTTAGCCATGGTAGCATACTTTGGTAGGGTCACTTCATCTTCCCCACAATTTAAAAGGTGGATTGGCATCTACCCCTGTGTACCTCAACTACACCTCTAGCCGTCAGTACAGTGGGCCTACTGTCTGAGTACACGGGTTCCACCAGGGCCTGATAATCTCGCCCTTTAAGACCTATTGCGGCTCTACACCAGACCAACATTTCAGTTTTGGGAGGTATCACAATGGGTATCGGGTCACTTACCCTTGCACTACCAATTTCTCCTCCAGTCAACTCTACCTGCTGTCTCATCATCAGAGCCTTTAATTCCTTCCGCAGGACTAGTTGCTGTCCAATATTGGCAGTCTCGGCAATCTGCTGTAAAACAACAATAATTTCTGCAATACAACTTTCCATTATATTCATTCCTAGCAGAGTAGTTGGATCACGTGCATGTCATCAATATCAACAATTATCACCCCTTCATCTTTTAATTTTACTCTACCAATTTTAATTGTCATTTCTTTAAACCCAACGTGTGGTACTAGTTTACCATTGCTAGCCCATATATTAAAGTCATCATATGAACCACGCCTAATGTCTGAATCAACCCAGTACCATTTATAAAGGATATAAGGTATGGAGGTTATCTGCGAGCCAGTGTCCAGTAGAGTATTCAGGGAATGCCATCCAGCACGACAGGTATGATTGGACGTCTTCCCACGTACTTGTCCTACCAACTTGGTGGACCTTGTGAATTAACTCCTGGGGTGCGGCCTGCTTCCCCAGGGGATCCTCGTTTAAAGCACACTCCCTGGCAAAGTGACCTTCTCCGCAAAGGTGGCAAATGGGCTGTCCATCTGGGTGGTAGCGGTCGCTAGGTCGTTATTTTGTCGCTGGATACCTTCTGGGTCTCATCCACGGGACATCTTCTCTGCTTGTAGTCAGCTCGATCTTCTCCATGGCCTTGGATCCACGCAGCTCCTGCATCACTCTGGCCATCTCAGATACAGTTTTGGTGAGTGCCTCAATCTTTTGGTTTAGAGCCTCGTTGGTGATGGGCTCCTGAGGTTTAAGCACTAGCCCCTGACATGGCTACTGAGATTTACACTCCTGATTGCTGGTATGCTGCAGCTAAGCATTGGGCAAGAGTCTGTATCATGAGGCTCTTCTGCTGCAGTATGCGGATTGCCCTTTCTTTACATTGTACAAAGTTTAAATCTGGGCTTTGAGGAGGAAATAAGAGTCCATCAACAAATTGGTCAATCAGCAGTTTATCTTCCTCCCCCCCCCCCCCCCCCCCCGTGCAATTGTTCAATCAGCTGCAGAACCTCGGATGGCTGCACAAGTCTGCCCCCAACGTGACATTATTATTATTATATATTTATATAGCGCCATTATATTCCATGGCACTTTACATGCTAAAAGGGCAGACTAGGACAAGTAACATAGTAACAATACAAGTAACAATAGATGTTGACAATACAATTCGGTTGTACAGATACAAGAGGGAGAAATCCTGTCCGCGAGGGCTCACAGTCTACGAGGGGCAGGTGGGGATACAGTGGGAGGGGGAAATTCCAGTCATGAGGCGGATGTGGTGGACCGGGTCTTATTGCAGGTGGTAGGCTTGGCGGAAGAGGTGGGTCTGCAAGCTTCTTTTGAAGGTTCCCAGGGTAGGAGAATGTCTGATGTGTTGGGGCAGTGAGTTCCAGTGTATGGGTGTGACTCACCATTGCCTCTGGAGCTGGTGCACGTATCCGCTCACCTGTGATTGCGGGTACACCGACCCGTCTAGCTTGTCTGTGCGACTGGAGCTCCTTCTGCACCGTGCAGGGCCCGGATGCCCTGACTTCCTCGACGTCGCCTTTCCGGTTATCATCCTCGTCAGAGCTGGGCTGGCTGGACGGCTCCTCGGACTCCGCTCTGGTTGGGCTGCCGCTGTCATCAGATAGGGCCTCAGGGTCATCTCGCTCTGCCCCGGCTTCTGCTCTGGTGATAATGGGCTGCATCTCGGCTGGCGGGTTCTTACTGGTTACCGGACCTCCGTTGCGTTGCTCCGTCCCTGCCGCCATTTTCGGTTTCCGGCAGGAGTGGTTTGGCCTTTGGCCCGCCCCCTTGGTTGTTTCCAGCAATCGGGGCGGACAAGGATTTTGGCGCCTCTGCCATGGCCCTCCCACGACGAGGGGCGGAGGCACGCCCCTGGGCCAGCACATTGTGTCTCACATGGTGGGATCCGCCATTTTGGCCCAGTAGAAAGGGCGGGAAAAGTTTTTTTGGCCGAATAAAGTTCTGTAGGCACACAATACCCGATGGAAACGGGCCTGTTTGTATCCTGTTCGTGATCGCCAAATTCTGACTCACCGTTGCCGGATGCTCACGTCTCAGGCGATGAAGCACTTGTCACGGTTCCGCGCCTGAGGCTGTGGGGCCCGGTGGTCAGATCAAAGGGGATTGCAGGATGGGGATGATTCTTGATTGCCGTGACGCCACCTGTGGGTATCCGGTGAATGCACCGGCGCTGCTTGGGCCTCCGGGGGAAGTGCGGCAGCTTGATGGGATGCTCCCCACAGGATGAGCAGGAGTCCCCGGGGTCAGGAGCTGTACTGAGTTGGAATATGGCAGCTCTGGACAGAGTTAATAACAGTTCTGAAGAAAAGCACGGACACCAGATTCCTCTGTAACGGGTCTTTACTGTACGTTCGTGTGGTACACAGCGTACAGTCAGTAGGTAACGGACCGGTGGTCCCAGCGGTGACTGCCAGAGCTCCACAGTGTCCCTCCTTTATCTAACCGTTGTATTCTGGTTGCCGGTCCCCTTATACGCCAGTTCGAGGTACGGGGAAGACTTCTTAAGGATTCCCTGCCGGTCTGGCTCCGGCTGTATGGGGCCTGTTTCCCTATGGAGGGTACCTCGCTGGCAAGACGGCTGATTCAAGGCTGTAGTGAGGCGCTCCTAAAAAGCTACTCCATCACTCCGGTTTGCAGAACAGCGGTGGACGTCTGTTTGCCTCGGAACCGGTGATCCGGTGGTTTGGGCACAGGTATATTTTGACCCGCTCGGTGTTGCCCGTGTCCACGTTCTTGTCTGGGTCACCGCTTGATGGTGCCCTCCCGGTTAGGTGGGTTTCTCAGGGCTGCACGGCACTGTGCTCATCCCTGCTCCTTCCTTCCTTGCTCTCCCACGTTCTAACTAAACTTTTCTTCTCTTCCCCCACACTATACCTTACACTCCTCCCTCCAGGACCTGATTGGCCCTCTGCCTCTAGTGTGTTGTGTGGTGCTCTGGGTTTAACCATGTCATCACTGAGACGGAAGATATTACATCTTCAGTCAGGGATGCAATACCTTCCTGTGACGCACTCGTTGCGGGGCGCCACAGGTGAAGCACGGGAGAAATCGTGTATGCGGTTGTGCAAAGAGGAGATGAGGGGGGAGTAGAGGAGAAGCTCTTGGGAGGATCGCAGGTTGCGTGAGGGTAGGTATCGGGAGACCATGTCAGAGATGTATGGAGGGGACAGGTTGTGAATGGTTTTGTATGTCATGGTTAATGTTTTAAACCGGGATCTCTGGGAAGTAGGGGAGCCAGTGAAGGGCTTGGCAGAGGGGGGAGACAGGGGAGTAGCGGGGAGACAGATGGATTAGGCGGGCAGCGTAGTTCAGGATAGATTGGAGAGGTGCAAGGGAGGTATTGGGGAGGCCGGTGAGCAGGAAGTTGCAGTTGTCGAGGCGAGAGATGATGAGAGCGTAAATAAGGGTTTTAGCTGTGTCGTGGTCAAGGAAAGTGCGAATCCTATAGATGTTTTTGAGCTGGAGGCGGCAGGAGGTGGCGAGGGCCTGGATGTGGGGCTTGAAGGAGAGGGAAGAGTCTAGGATAACCCCGAGGCACTTGGCATGGGGGACTGGGAAGAGAGAGCAGTCGTTGACGACAATGGATAGGTCAGGTAGTGAGGGGGAGCGTCTTGGGGGGGAAGACTATGAACTCGGTTTTGACGCTGAAGGTGCGGTCCGTTAAGTATGAGGAGATTCAAGAGAGGGCAAGGTCTGTGATGTACAAGAGATTCCAGGATCTGTAGTAGAAGGGAGTGGTCAACAGTGTCGAAGGCGGCGGGACAGGTCGAAGAGGAGGAAACAGAGTAGTGGCGCTTGCTTTTGGCAGTCAGTAGGTCGTTGGTGACTTTGGTCAGGGCAGTTTCAGTGGAGTGGAGGGGTCGGAAGCCAGATTGCAGGCGGTCAAAGAGGGAGCAGGAGGAGAGGTAAGAGGACAGCTCGGAGTGGATATGCTGTTCAAGTAGTTTAGAGGCGAAAGGGAGGAGATATAGGGCGGTAGTTGGAGACAGCTGTGGGATCAAGGGAGGATTTTTTGAGAATGGGTGTGATCAAGGCGTGTTTGAAGGCTGGGGGAAGGTGCCAGTGGTAAGTGATAGGCTGAAAAGATGAGTTAGGGCTGGGATGATAACGGAGGTGAGGTTGGGAATGAGGTGAGATGGGAGCGGGTCGTGGGTGCTGGTGGTGAGGTGTGATTTTGACAGGAGTGAGGAGAGCTGGTCTTCAGTTATGGGGGGAGAAGCAGTTGATGGAAGGAGAGGGCAGTATAGGTGAAAGGGGAGGCTGTGGGGACAGTGGATCAAAGCTGTCTCTGATTCTGTCAATCTTTTCTTTGAAGAAGGAGGCAAAGTCTTCTGCAGAGATAAGGGGAGAGGGAGGGGGAGCAGGTGGACGGAGTAAGGAATTGAAGGTTTTGAAAAGTTGCTTGGGATTGTGGGACAGGGAGGTTATTAGGGATGAGAAGAAGGTTTGTTTGGCAGTAGCAATGCAGTCTTGAAGACGATGAGGGACTCTTTGAACATCAAAGTGCTCAGTGGAATGTGATTTTTTTCCATCGCCTCTCAGCGACCATGGATGCCCGTCTCAGGGTTGCCTATTAGTGCGTGGAGCGTGGTATGTGAGGGGGGCTGCTAGGTCGAAGGCCTTGGTTAATGTGGTGTTGTAGAGGGTGGTGGCAGTGTCTGTGTCACGTATAGATGTTATGTTGGCGAGAGGGAGGAGGGATTCAGAGAGTGAGTGTAGATCAATGTGTTTTAGGTTTCTGCGGGGATGATCAAGTTTGCGGAGAGGAGGTGATGTAGTAGGGGAGGTGAGGGAGGAGAAGGTCAGCAGATTGTGGTCAGACAGGGGGAGGGTTGAGTTTGTGAGGTTCGTAAGGGAGCAAAGACGGGTAAAGATGAGATCCAGCGTGTGGCCATCTTTGTAGGTGGCAGAGGAGGACCATTGGGGGAGACCCAAGAGAGGAGGTCAGGGAAAGAAGTTGAGAGGCGGTTTGGTGGGCAGTGTCAATGGGGATATTGAAATCGCCCATAATAATGGTGGGGATGTCAGTAGAGAGGAAATGAAGTAGCCAGGTAGTGAAGTGGTCGAGGAAGGTGGGGATGGACCCAGGGGGGCGGTAGATGACGGCTAGCTGGAGGTGACACTGGTATAAGATGCGGACAGAGTGGGCTTCGAAAGATGGGAGAGTAACAGAGGGGGGTAATGGAATAGGGGCGAAGGAGCAGGTGTCGGATAGGAGTATGTCGACATCACCATGTTTGTCAGAGGGGCGGGGTGTGTGGGAAAGATTGAATCCGCCGTAGGATAGTGCAGCAGGGGAGGCTGTGTCGGAGGGGGTGAGCCAGGTCTCTGTGATGCCAAGGAATGAGAGTTTATTAGAAATAAAGAGTTCATGGATGTCTGAGAGTTTATTACAGACTGAGCGGGCATTCCAGAGTGCGCCTGGCAGGGAGATTAGAGGAGCAGGGGCTGGGGGGATGGGTCTAAGATTGGTCAGGTTGCGAGGGTGGGTGATGGTGGGGTTATGAGAGTGGGTGATGGGATAAGGGGGTGGGGTGTAGGTGAATGTGGGGATGTGGCGGGGATGCCGGGATTAGTGGAAATGTCGCCAGTGAGTAGGAGGAGCAGGGAGAGGGTTAGCAGGTGGGAGCATGAGAGTTTACGTGGTGGTCGTGCCTGATTGGAGATGGAGGATTGAAAGTGAAGGAATAGTTCAGAGGAGTGGGTGAGGTGGTTAGGTAGGATGGAGGGTGAGAGAAGTACTTTGTTGCTGGGTGGAGGGACGAGCGGGGGTAGCAGGAAGTTGAGAAGGATGGGAGTAAGAGCGCAAAGGAGGGGATACATTGTGGATGGTGAGCGGGGGACAGGAGTAGCGTGGGTCAGATGAAGCAGGAAGGAGAGCTGTAGTGGTGGGTGAGTGGTCAGTAGTGATGAGTAGTCTGGGGTTTACATAGTGAATACATAACTGCAGTACAAGTGAACAAATTACATATCTGTTTGTCTTGCATGACTTACCCGTTTCCTGCCCCGATTAACTGCACTTCTACAGTCGGCACTTATGCAGTTGGCATGATTGCAAGACCCCACATGATTGCACCCCTTAGGGTATGTGCCCACAGGCAGGTTTTGCTGCTTTTGAGGTCAGGTTTTGCCTTGGTTTTATGTAAATCTATGCTAATCTAATCCTGAGTTTTTAGTTTCCAGCAAAACCTATGTTATTAGGGAAAAGCTTTCACACACATTACACTGTCTCCAGAGAACAAAAACCAAACACCACAGGATTTGCTGCATTTTTGTTTTCCAGCAAAACCTATGGATTCTAGGATTAGCTGTCCCAACACATTGGTTTTTGTTAGGTGAAGAAAGTGGAAACACCTCAGGTTTTGCTGTGTTTTAGAAAGAATGAGCAGGTCAATTCTTTGCTGAACTTTTGCTAAAGTGGAAAAACTTGTGGTATTTCCATTTTCTGTAGAGAAAAAAAAAAGTGTGTGTAAAAGCTTTTCCCTGATCACATAGGTTTTGATGGAAACCAAAAACTCAATTAGATTAGCATAGATTTACATAAAACCAAGGCAAAACCTGATCTCAAACGCAGCAGAACCTTCCTGTGGGCACATACCCTTAGGCCAAGTGCACACGTTCAGTATTTGCTGAGTTTTTTTACCTCAGGATTTGTAGACAAAATCAGGAGTGGAGCAATAAGAGGAAAAGACCAATAGAAACACGTCACCACTTCTGTATTTAATTATCCACTCCTGGTTTTGGCTACAAATACTGAGGTAAAAAACTCAGCTAATATTCAGCGTGTGCATGTGGCCTTAGCTGGCTCTAGATATATAGTGAGTTTCTACTTAGATCTGGGTCTATTAAACTTGTTAACCCCTTAGTGACGGAGCCAATTTACACCTTAATGACCAGACTTTTTTTGTAATTCTGACCAGTGTCCCTTTATGAGGTAATATCTCTGGAACGCTTCAACGGATCCTAGCGATTCTGAGATTGTTTTTTCATGACATATTGGGCTTCATGTTGGTAGTAAATTTAGGTTGATCATTTTTGCGTTTATTTGTGAAAAAAATTGGCAAAAATTTTTAAAATTTCTCTATTTTCAAATTTTTTATTTTTATTCTGTTAAACCAGAGAGTTATGTGACACAAAAAAGTTATTAAATAATATTTCCCACATGTCTACTTTACATCAGCACAATTTTGGAAAAAAAAAATTGGGGGGTTAGAACGTTATAAGGGTTCAACGTTCATCAGCAATTTCTAATTTTTTCAGCAAAATTTACAAAACCATTTTTTTTAGTGACCACATAACATTGAAGTCCCTTTGAGGGTTGTACATGACAGAAAACACCCAAAAGTGACACCATTCCAAAACCTGCACCCCTCAAGCTACTCAAAACTACATTCAAGAAGATTATTAACCCTTCAGGTGTTTTCTCAGGAACTAAAGCAAAGTGGAAAAAGAAAATTTACATTTTAATTTTTCCAACAAAATTGTTCTTTTAGCCTCAATTTTTTTCATTTTCACATGGGCAACAGGATAAAATGCATCCTAAAATTTGTTGGGCAATTTCTCCTGAGTACACCGACACCTCATATATGGTCATAAACCACTGTTTGGGCGTACGGCAGGGCTCAGAAGGGAAGTAGCGCAATTTGACTTTTAGAGCTAATTTTCCATTCAAAAAGTCAAATGGCGCTCCTTCCCTTTTGAGCCCTGTTGTGCGCCCAAACAGTGGTTTATGACCACATATGAGGTATCGGTGTACTCAGGAGAAATTGCCCAACCAAGTTTATGATGCATTTTATCCTGTTGCTCATGTAAAAATGAAAAAATTGAGTCCAAAAGAAATTTTGTTGTGGAAAAAAAAGTACTTTTTCATTTTTACGGATTAATTTGTGAACCACCTAGGGGTTCCAAGTGCTCACTATGCATCTAAATATGTTCCTTGTAGTTTCCAAAATGGGGTCACTTGTGGGGGAGCTCCACTGTTTAGGCACACAGGGGCTCTCCATACGCGACATGGTGTCCGCTAACAATTTGAATGGAAAATTAGCTCCAATTGTTAGCGGACACCATGTTGTGTATGGAGAGCCCCTGTGTGCCCCAACATTGGAGCTCCCCCTCAAGTGACCCCATTTTGAAAACTAGATCCCCCAAGGAACATATATAGATGCATAGTGAGCACTTTGAACCCCCAGGTGCTTCACAAATGAATCCGTAAAAATGAAAAAAGAACATTTTTATGGAAAAAAAAGTACTTTTTCATTTTTACGGATCAATTTGTGAACCACCTAGGGGTTCTAAGTGCTCACTGTGCATCTAAATATGTTCCTTGGGGTGTCTAGTTTCCAAAATGGGGTCACTTGTGGGGGAGCTCCAATGTTTAGGCACACAGGGGCTCTCCATACATGACATGGTATGCGCTTACAGTTCCAATTGTTAGTGGACACCATGTAACGTATGGAGAGCCCTTATGTGCCTAAACATTGGGGCTCCCCCACAAGTGACCCCATTTTGTAAGCTAGACACCCCAAGGAACTTATGTAGATGCATAGTGAGCACTTTGATCCCCCGGGTGCTTCACAAGCTGATCTGTAAAAATGAAAAAGTCGTTTTTTCACAAAAATCTTTTTAACTTATTACGGATTCATTTGTGAAGCACCTGGGGGTTCAAAGTGCTCACTATGCATCTAGATAAGTTCCTTGGGGGGTCTAGTTTCCAAAATGGGATCACTTAAGGGGGAGCTCCAATGTTTAGGCACACAGGGGCTCTCCATACATGACATGGTATGCGCTTACAATTCCAATTGTTAGTGGACACCATGTCGCGTATGGAGAGCCCCAGTGTGCCTAAACTTTGGAGCTCCCCCACAAGTGTCCCCATTTTGGTAACTAGACGCCTCAAGGATTATATCTAAGGGTATAGTGAGCATTTGGAACCTACAGCTACTTCACAGAGTTTGATAACATCATATTGAACATTTTCTTTTTTTCACACAATTTCTCACTTTTAGGGCATGTGTGCAAGATCCGGAGACACCGTGTCCTGGTTGTCTCCTCGCCTGCATTTTTTAAAAATTATTTCTTTATTAAATTTTTAAAAAAAAATGACGTAGGGCTTTGCCATATTTTTGGTCCAGCCAGGTACAGCAGGCAGCTACGGGCTGCCACCAACCCCTTCTGCCTAGTTTTACCTGGCTGGAAACCAAAAATATAGGGAAGCCCCTTTTTTTTTTTTAATTATTTCATGAAATAATTTTTTTTTAAAAATGGCGTGGGCCTCATCATATTTTTGGGCCAGCCAGGTACAACTAGGCAGCTGGGGACTGGAATCCTCAGCGTTGGGAGGCCCAAGCTTTCTGGACCCCTCCCCCCCCCCCCCACTGCGAATTGCAGCCCGCAGTCGCCCCAGAAAATGGCACATTCATAGAAGCGCTATTTTCTGGCGTGTGGCAGACTGGATAAGGGGTTAATGCCAGCTTTTTGGCAGCTGGCACTAAGCCTGAGATTCATAACGTCTGGCCAATATTAGACCGGACCATTAGGAATCTCTAGTAAATTGTAAAGAAAACACAACACAGAGAAAAATATTTTTATTGGAAAAAAAACACAAACACATATTTAGACCCCATCTTTATTACGGTGACCCGACGTAGTCCAGTGGGATGGTCCGACGTAGTCCAGTGGGAAGGTCCGACGTAGTCCAGTGGGAGGTCCTGTGAAGATTCTCATTCAGATGATGATCTGAAGTTAACCCCCTGTGTGGTCACAAGGGGTTAACTGCAGATCATCATCCCTGTGTGGTCACAAGGGGTTAACTGCAGATCCGGTAACCCCCTGCGACCACACAGGGATGATGATCTGCAGTTAACCCATTGTGACAACACAGGGGGTTAACTGCAGAAGACCCCTGTGTGGTCGTTCAGGGGTTAACTCTGCCTCTGTTCCGGCGCACGCAGAGCAGCGGCACCGGGACAGAGGCAGAGAGAAGACGGCGGGCGATGCTGCAGGGCGGGTATGTATGAGAGCAGGGTAGGGGGGGGTCGGGGGGAGGAGTGCGGATCGGAGGGGGGGGGCAGGGGCAGTCGAGGGTAGGCAGGGGATGACCTGGGGAAGAGGGGGGCGCTTGATGACCGGAGGGGTAGCGGAGCAGGGAGGAGGGGGAGCTGGGGAACAGAGCAGGGAGGAGCTGAGCAGGGGGAGCTGGGGAGCGGAGGAGGGGGAGATCAGAAAGGTGGATAATGACAGTGGGGGGCCACGGAGGGGACCCCCAGAAATGGCGGCATCTCTATGCGATCTGACCTGTCAGATCGCATAGAGATGAAGCGGAGGCGGCGTGGTTTTGCAGTCGACCGCCGCCATTTTTAGATGGTTAGGGGGAGGGATGGGGGTGGGGGGGATGATCCCTGGTACTGGGGGTCTTGGGGAAGGTAGGGGTTAATGCTTTCACTTTGATCTGACGTGTTTTCATGTCGGATCAAAGTGAAAGCAGTTTTACCAGCACTTTCACTTTTTCTAATGTGATGATCGGTAAACGTTGCTTACCGGTCATCACATTACTGGTGCCGGTAAAACACCAGCCAATTTTTAATCTCCAGGGTCTCAGCTACAATCGGTACGCTGACACCCTAGAGATTTTAGCTACAGGGGTGGCGCTACAGGGCTTATTCCTGCCTGACGTCTACAGACGTCGGCTAGGCATAAGTACCCTTTTTTTCCCCCGAGGTATGTAGACGTAAGGCTGTCATTATGAGGTTAATCAATCAAAGAAACTCAGGACAGCAGGAGGCAATAAGTGCAAGACAAATAAACAAGAGTTCCTGGGCATCATGGGTCATAAACACTTCTGAACCAAAGATGACCTCTGAACATCCCACATCACACACAGTAAGATGATTTCAGTATATTACATTAGTAAAAGACAAGTATGTTGTTAATTGAAGTGACAGATTCATATACCTCTCTTGTGAAGAGAGACAGGCAGGAAAGCTGACATCACTACCCCAAACACAACTATTATTATTATTTATTTATATAG
Organism: Allobates femoralis; assembly: GCA_033576535.1. Lineage (NCBI taxonomy): Eukaryota > Metazoa > Chordata > Amphibia > Anura > Aromobatidae > Allobates > Allobates femoralis. The sequence continues at coordinate 58,673,085 of JARQOC010000004.1, read as the reverse complement.
CGCCATTGGTTCCATGGCGCTTTACATAAGAAGTGGGGGTAACAAGGACAGGTACAGTACATATGAAGTCAATGTTTGCTGATACACGACGGGAGAGGATCCTGTCCACGAGGGCTCACAGTCTACAGGGGTAGGGGAGGACACGATAGAAGGGGAAGCGCCAAGCGTGTGGTGGAGCGGCGCTGGGTCTCATCATCGGTTGTAGGCTTGTTGGAATAGATGAGTTTTCAGGTTCTTTTTGAAGCTCTTGAGGGTAGGCAAGTGTCTGACGTGCTGGGGGAGAGAGTTCCAGAGTCTAGGGGAAGTGCGGGAGAAGTCTTGTATGCGGTTGTGGGAGGATGAGATGAGGGGGGAGGAGAGGAGGAGTTCTTGTGAGGAGCATAGGTTGCGTGCAGGTTGGCATTGGGAGACCATGTCAGAGATGTAAGGGGGGACAGGTTGTGGATGGCTTTGTAAGTCAGGGTTAGGATTTTAAATCTAGATCTTTGAGGGGTGGGGAGCCAGTGAAGTGCCATGCGGAGAGGGGAGATAGGGGAGTAGCGGGGAGGCAGGTGGATTAGATGGGCAGCTGAGTTTAGGATAGAGCGGAGGGGTGCAAGGGAGGAGGCAGGGAGACCGGTGAGCAGTAGGTTGCAGTAGTCAAGGCGGGAGATGATGAGGGCGTGGACAAGAGTTTTGGCAGTGTCATGATTAAGAAACAGGTGGATACGTGAGATGTTCTTGAGTTGGAGTCAGCAGGAGGTGGCGAGGGCTTGGATGTGGGGCTTGAAGGAGAGGGAGGAGTCGAGGGTGACCCCGAGGCACTTTGCGTGGGGGACTGGGGAGAGGGAGCAGTCGTTGACTAGGATTGACAGGTCTGGTAGAGGGGGAGGGCGGCTGGGGGGGAAGACAATGAACTCTGTTTTGTCCATGTTCAACTTGAGGAAGCGAGCAGAGAAGAAAGATGAGATGGCGGACAGGCATTGGGGGATTTTAGACAGAAGGGAGGTGATGTCGTCCACGGAGAGGTAGATCTGGGTGTCGTCGGCGTAGAGATGGTACTGGAGGCTGTTAAAGTTGGCAAATTACAACTAACCAGAGTAGACTGATTTGAATATAAAGAGCTCTACACAGGTATACCTGGTAATGGCTATAACTCAATTGATTATGTGAACAGGGACCAAGATCATATTGGAAAGCTACTGAAAGCTATCTAGGATAAATGTGAAAAATTGGTTGATGTGATGATCATGACATCGTAAGCCCAGTAACCGCCAACAAGGTTTTTTCACACTACTGGGTCCTAACTAAAACCTCATGTCTGCAGTCTGGATATATGTATGGGATAATGCCCTGTGTGCAATTAAAATCCTGCTTATAAAGGATAATGTCCAGGACTATGTGTAGGTTCTCACAGCAGCTACTGGGTGGGGGAGGGTGCTGCATCCAAAAAAACTATATATACTGAGTTACTGAAAGGAAATATTTCATTAAGTATTCTTATATATTTTCATGCTAGCACCCAACACTAGAGGTGTGCGCCCATAATCTTAGTATAACTCAATTGATGACACAGACTTGGTCTTCAAAAAAATAGCTGAACGTTTATTGTTGCAAAAGCTTATATACGTTACAGAAGTTAGAAAAAATAGGTTACATCATACAATGACAAATATGAATAGACAATTTTGAGATGATTAATTAATAAGTGACCTTTAAGAAAGTTACAGAAGATAAGAACGGTCCACTTGGGCTTACATATGACTTGGTGGTCTTATCTAAAGAGCAAGGACAAAGGCAAGAATGTGCTGAGTTGTGCTGACTTCAGTAAACAAATTGTTAGAGGTTTCTAGTCAGAATAGACATGATAAACTAATACAAATGGCTTCTTTAGATACAACATGGCGGAAGCCACATAGTACATATGATGTCGTCTTTAACAGTCCCCTCTTTTTATCATTTCTATTCTTGACCTATCCCTGCCTGCCCCTAGGTCCGCAGAGCCCGCCCTACTACACAATACGCAAGGCTACTTCCTACGCATATTATGGAGCGCGATCATTCAGGAAGACCCTGTTAGCCGGCCTATTCCATCCCTCAACACCCCCTAACCTAGAGATTAGTATATTGAGTAATTTGAGGGGTTTATGAATTTAAGGAAAAAAAACCACATGATACATTTTAGACTGTGGGTTATCATAAGTCCATTATTGAATGTTTCACACAATGTTGTAGTTCTCATTTTCTTGCAGTTGGAAAGTTCCACCAGTCTTTTTGCTGCACAGCACACACTTGCGTCCTGGGGTAGTAACATAAGTCAGGAGCACTTGAGTACGCAGTGCTTCAGTATCTTTATCTTTATTCTTTTTCATTTTGTATTTACCTGAAAAATATTTGCAGTTAGTTCTCAGAATTTTATTCACAAGCATCACACATAACTTTACCAGTACAGCAATAACCAGTATTATAGATGCTCCCTGGATTACAAAATGAATTATTCCAGTTATCCATCCATCTACACCAGTGATGGCGAACCTATGACACGCGTGTCAGCACTGACACGCGTAGCCATTTTCAGTGACACGGGGCCGCCGGAGAAACTACAAGTAGGATTCGGTACTCTGCGATCCTAGTTTTGTCAGAGTTTACTTTTTCTCACTCGCTAGACTCGCTATTTGGATAAAAACCACAGACACGGACACAGCAGCAAAAAACTGTTGCGAGTGGGGTTTCCAAAACGGCAATGCGAGTGCTTTCCGAGACATCTGCGATTTGTAAATCGCACATTACTCGCTATTACTCGCTTCCCCATTCATTAACATTGGACTCGCTAGACTCGCAACGAGTAGCGAGTCCCAGGCTCGGACTCGCCAGACTAGAGTCAAGCGATTCCGAGTAATTTAGGACTCGCCCATCACTAACTACAGGGCCAGGTGCAGTAGCTGAGGAAAAAAAAATGTGCTGGAGGTCTGTAGGCCAGAACAGCAGAGCTCTGGCACAGAGCGTCTAGTCCTGGGACTTCCGGTAGGGCAGGCGGAACTTCTGGCTGGCGCATCAGGGAGCAGCGGAATGCTGTGGGGGACGCATATCTGAGGCCCTGTGATCGCTGTCTGGAGGTCCAGTGATTACTACAGCAACCATCCTCCAGTGAAAGGTTCTGGGCAGAATCTGGGGTGTCATGAATGTGTGATTGGCCATTACTGAGATAAGTGAGGGGGAGGCTGGAAGAGGCCTGTGCTATGGGTGCCGTTTCCCGCCATTAATTTACATAAGGAACGCCATCTTGCAGCATAGTACAGACTCCATTTCACCACTATTATTGTTGCGCACCCTATTAATCCCTATTTCTGCTTATTAACTCTGCCCTTTCCTAAAAGACAGTTAACCCCTAATTGCCTGCAGGGCTATCTATAAATCTTCTGTCACTGCCCCTCTGAAGGAGAAGCCAAAAAAACTAAGGTTAAGTAAAGGAAGTGGTAGTAGCAGTAGCCGACCCTTTCAAGAGACATGGACTGAGATGTATGGCATTATAGAAAAAAATGGCAGATCATTTTGCGTTCTATGTAGTGAAACGGTAGTAAGCAGAACGTGGAATATAAATAGACATTTTGAAACTAATCATTCCCAGCTCTTGAAAAAAAGTGAGGATGAAAGGAAGGAATACATTTCCAGGCAGCTACAACTTCATAAGAGCCAATCTAATTCCATCCTTAAATTTGTAAAAAGCTCTACAAATGTAACATCTGCAAGTCTGAGCATTGCTCACTCCATAGCTCAGCATGGAAAAGCCCTCAGTGAGGGAGAATTTATTAAAGAAACTCTCTTAAGATGTGCACCAGTTCTATTTCACGATATGCAGAATAAAGATGCAATTAGTAAGAGAATATTCACTCAGTAGAAATATCATAAAAGACCAAATAATGAGACTGAACACAAACGTACAACATCAATTAAAGGAAGACATAAGTAATTGTAAATATTTTTCGATCTCTCTTGATGAAACTACTGATGTCACATCACATGCTCAGTTGGCCATTATTGGTCGATATTCTGATGGTCTCACAATGAGAGAAGAGTTGATAAAGTTAGTATCAGTGCCAACAAGTACATCAGGAAGCGAAATATGTAAGGTTGTTATGCAAACATTCTGTGACCTAAGCATTGATATCTCTAAAGTTGTGTCAGTGACGACAGATCGGGCACCAAACATGGTGGGGAAAAAACTCGGATTTGTTACATTGTTTACCGAAGCTATTGGACACCCGATTGTGCCTTTTCATTGTATTATCCATCAGGAGGCTTTATGTGCCAAGGCAGGATTCACTGACTTAAACGACTTAATGTCAGTTGTTACAAAAATAGTTAATTTAATAGCTGCTCGCCCCCTTCACAAGAGAGAATTTTCTGCACTTTTACTGGAGGTTGATTCCACCTACAGTGGACTGCTGATGTACAATAATGTAAGATGCTGAGCCGAGGCAAAGTTCTTGAGCGCTTTGTCGAGTGCTTTGAAGAAATTAAGGTATTTCTTGAGGATAAGGATCTGGGAAACTTTCCTCAGCTCTATAATTCTAAGGGGTCAACACCCTGATGTTTTTTACAGATCTCTCTGTTCATATTAATGAACTGAACTTAAAGCTACAAGGTTTTGGCAAAAGTATTGACGTTATGTTTGGATACATAAAAGCTTTTGAAAGTAAACTTAAATTTTTCAAGCGAGATGTAGAAACTAAAACTTATAAGTATTTTCCTCGAGTAACAAAGTATTTTGAGAAGGCCAGTGCAGCTGTACAAAATGAAATGGAACCCTTGCATATAAAGTACCAGCATGTTTTAGACTCCTTACTTGACCAGTTCAGTGATAGATTACCGTAATCAATTTAGAAGCCTAGAACAGACCATGAAAATAATTAAGTATCCTGATGTAGTAGTCTACAGTAGTTTGGAATTAAATGGTTTCCAATGGATACAAATTGATGATTTGGAGATGCAACTTGCAGAATTTCAGGACAGCATCTGGGGTCAGGTGTTTGTTGATTTGAGGTCAAAGGTTGAGAATCTAGAAAGGTGCTGCTTGGAGAATCAAGAGGAGTGCCACTATGAACAGGAAATTTGGAGTGCCTGGAATCGGTTACCAGACACTTTTAGCACCCTGAAAAATATAGCAATGGCTTTACTTACTATTTTTCCCTCTACGTACTTTTGTGAGACCTTATTCTCAGCATTAAATAATATCAAAACCAACAAAAGAAACAGATTGACAGATAACCTTAGTAGCGCTTGCTTGGCCTTGAAGTGTACAAAATACCAACCTTCAATTGAAGATTTAGCCAATGAAATTCAGCAACAAAAAAGTCACTAAATCAGTGATGGCGAACCTGTGGCAGTCCAGCTGTTGCTGGACTGCCACAGGTTCGCCATCACTGGAAGAATTCCCCCTCCCCCTCACTTATCTGACTTACTTCATGGCACCCCACACAAGTTAAATAACAGCAAGACCAACAAAAGAAACCAACTGAAAGATTAACAAAGAAGTCACTAAGCAGGTAAGTTAAATAATTATACATATTTGTTATTTAAACTATAAATATCGTAAAATTAGTTTTTTTTTTTCTCAAGGTGACACACCTCCCGAGTTATGCTCGGTTTTTTGGCGAATTTTGACACACCAAGCTCAAAAGGTTGCCCATCACTGATCTACACCCTTAAAGAGATTATTCAACCTGGAGAATGACAAACCTGTAAGATCCAACAACACTTTCCTGTCTTCTCCATATTTTACCTTCACACCTTTTCACATACTTTCTTATCCTTCCCCACTCCTCTATCAACGCCTGCCAAGTGAACTGATCAGCTCGTAATCAGTTCCCATTATTTTCAAAACCCAACTCAAACTTTCTATCGACTTTCCTAAATCAACCTTCATTTGCTTTCCGCCTATTGTTGTGGTGGATCCTCGTCCCAATTTGAGTTTCCCTGCTTGGCTACCTTTTTCTGCTGCAACCCTCCTCTTTCCCACTGCTTAAGTTCACCTTCTGCTGTTCTGGGAAGGAAAGTATTTTTTTTTTTTTTTTTTTTTAAACAATAAATGTTTATTGAACAGAGTTTTCATACAAATCAAATAAGACATAAGTAAAACATCATAATAGATCCATGTAAAGAAAACAAAAACGAGGGTAAGGAAAAAAGGGGGAGGGGGGGAGATGGGGGAAATGGGGAATTCCCCAAAGGGGAGCCGCGTAGTCACATTTGACACTTTCTTAGAAAGGCTCTGAACAAATAAGCCAATAAAACAGTCAGACAGCTTCTGGACTCTGGATCTGCTCCAGACTTATACCTAGGTCCAAACTCACCCCTGGACTAAGTCCAAGCCCAGACTCAAGGGTGCCGAGTCAACACCACGACTATTACATGTTCCATATTACTCTTTGCATTTGGAATTAAGAGGGAATCGGGGTAGCAAGAGGGTGGGAAGCCCATATTTGCCATGCAACTAGAGTCTGTTTTCTAATTGGTAGGTTTTGCACCAGGTAATATTCGTGAGCAAAAATAGAGTCCACCTTGTTTACCACCTCCATTAGCTTAGGTGGGGGTCTGCGCCTTCCAGTCGGATGCCAAGGCCAGCCTGGCAGCCACCAGTTTATAAGTTAGGGTCTTCCACATACTGGGGGGATATGATTCCAGCCCAATATGTATGAGTGCCAACTGTGGCAAGAGAGAGGTCATAAAACCTGTGACCGACTGGATCAGGCGCTCGACTAGAAGCCAGAAGTGGGTGACTTTCGGGCAGCGCCACCACATGTGAGCAAGATTTCCTTTCTGTCCACATAATCTCCAACACAAAGGTGAAGTAAGTTTCCCGAAACCTTGACAGGCGGGATGGCGGAAGGTACCAGCGTAAGTGTATTTTCTTTAAGTTCTCTAGATGGTTGATACACCTGATGAGTTTAGCCATGCGCTGAGACGCTTTCTCCCAACTCTCTCTTTCCGCAGTAAATTGGAGGTCCTCCTCCCATTTCTGCACATAGGCTAATTTCTCCGGGTCGTCCCTAGTCAGGAGAACCTTATAGATCCGGGACAAACCCTTCAGATCTGATGGGGTGGTCAGAAGATAGCTCAGGAAGGCAGAAGGGGAGTATCTCTCCTTCAACCAGTCTTCAGCCTCAGTAGTCAGAAAATGTCTCAGTTGGAGGTATTGTAAGTACAAAGCTCGAAAGTGTGGGTCAAAATCTGTCAATGTATCAAATGGCACCAAGACCCTTTCCGTCATTAGGTCTGCTAGTGTGTGAATTCCCGCATCTTCCCATCTGGGGATCTCCAAAAAGGGAATATGTAAGCGAAGTGCATTTAAAGAAATGTCAGATGCTGGTAATCTGGTCCAGGATTTTGGTAGGCCTCTCCAGTGGAGAAGCAGGGTACGCGTCGTGTCTAGTTTAAAGTTTCTTTTTAATTTGGTTAAGGATTCTGCCTCTAGGATAGTCCGAAGTCCTTGGTGTCCGACCCCGTCAACGTGACTCTCAATCTGCATCCAACCCAGGTCTTCAACAGATGTCCAGAACCTTTTTGCCTCCTCCAATATGACTGCCCCATGATAAGACTTTAAGTCTGGGACCCCCATCCCACCTTTATTCATGTGGAGTGACATAACATTTTTTGGAGACCCTCGGATTTTTATCAGCCCATATGTATCTATTAGTCTGGGACTGCAATTTGTACATTAACCTGCCAGGGACGGCGACAGGCACACACCGGAAACAATAGAGAATCTTAGGTAAAAGCATCATCTTAAACGCCTGCGCTCTCGCCATCCATGTCAAGGCATGTAGGGGGTGTTTACTCATGGAATCTGATAACGCTTTCACAAGGACCTCGACATTAGCCTGTACTATCTGAGGGGTGGGGCTTAGTTTGATACCTAAATATGTTATGCCGTCCGGGCACCATTGAAAGGTTAACCTCTCTAATAAGCTAGAAGACAGAGACAACAGGATACATATTGGTAGTACCATAGATTTTGAGGCGTTTAGTCTGTATAGGGACACTCGTGCAAATTTGTCGAGGGCAGTCATAGTCGCAGGGAGGGAAGTTTCAAGGTTTGTGCAGGCAATTATGATATCGTCCGCATACAGGCCTATTTTATGGTCCAGTCCTCCGACCGCGATACCCGATATCAGCGGGTCCGCCCGGATCAGGGCTGCAAGAGGTTCCACAACCAAGGCAAAGATCACCGGCGAAAGGGGGCAACCCTGCCTCGTGCCATTAGTAATGTGGAAGCTCCTAGACAGGAACCCGGAAGTGAGGACTCTGGCATTCGGGCGGGAGTACAGGCCAAGGATTGCCGAAACAATCGGCCCCTCAAAGCCAAACTTCCCTGAGACAGCCCGAAGGTATCCCCAGTGCACCCTATCAAAGGCTTTCTCGGCATCAAGTGACAGGAATGCACTGGGGACCCCCCTAAGCTCTGCCATTTTTACCAGATCCACCATCCTCCTGGTGCCGTCCTTCGCCTGCCTCCCAGACACGAAGCCCACCTGATCCGGGTGAATTAAAGGGGGAAGAACTCGAGCGAGCCTGAACGCCAGTAATTTTAAAAATATCTTCAGGTCGCAATTTAGCAGGGAAATAGGCCTGTAACTAGCTGGAGAATCATGCGATTTGCCTGGTTTCGGTATGGTGGTGATGGTCGCCTCTAAGGCAGCAGGTGAGATGGCTCCCTTTGCTTGCCATGAGTTGAATACTCGTAAAAGTTACGGAGACAGTTCAGCTACAAAGGTCCTATAGTATGCATTGGAAAAACCATCTGGGTCCGGGGCTGAGGAAGGTTTAGTGGAAGAAATAATTGTGGCGATTTCTTTCGTCGACATGGGACTATTTAGTTATGACAATTGGTCCTCAGTTAGTGACGGGAGTGTCAGGGACTCCAGAAAGGCATTAACCTCATCCATGTCAGGCTGGGGCGTCTCTCTACAGTCTTTCAAGTTGTAAAGGGACTCATAAAACACTGCGAACGTCTCCGCTATCTCTTCTGGATTTCTAACCACCCTGCCATCCACAGTATTCATAGAGTCAATCATTGTCATGGCTGATCTCTTTTTAAGTCTCCTGGCCAGGAGCACCCCAGCTCTGTCTCCAGCTGCATAATGGGACATCTTAACTCTTCTCAAGTGCTTCTCATATTCATGGAGCATCAGGCCTCTCAGCTGATTTCTGAGAGAAAAGATCTGAGCAGAATTATTTATCCTCGGGTTTGATTTATTTAGGTCTTCAAGGATTTGTAATTGAGACAGCAAGCCCTCTCGTGCTTTTTCACGGGATCTTTTCAGCTGAGGCTTTCTGTATCAATGTGCCCCTTATGACGGCCTTGTGAGATTCCCATAGTATCTCATCCGTCACATCTCCCGTGTCATTGAGGGCAAAAAAGTCTGACAGTCCCTTGCCGATCGCCCCAACCACAGCCTGGTCCGACAACAGATTAGCATTAAGTTGCCAAGTACGCGAGGGAACCTCCCCGTCAGGGCACCACCAACGACACCGGCGCATGGTCCGACCAAGTGATCAGACCCATTTCCGCACAGAGACAGGACCCAAGAGAGTTATCATCGACCAAAAAAAGGTCAATTCTCGAGTAGGACCTGTGCCTATGGAGTAGAATGAGAAGTCTTTTTCTGATGCATGGAGGTAGCGCCACATGTCATGGAGGCGAAATTCCCTAGCCAGGGGGCCCATCTCCTTGCCCCTTCCTATGGACGGGGCAGTACTATCGATAAGTCTGCTGGGGACCAGGTTGAAATCTCCACAGACAATCACCTTGCCAACTGCCACCTGCTTCAAATGTTCAAACCAAGACCTCAGAAACTTAATTTGCCCATTATTTGGTGTGTAGACATTTAGCAATGTGTAAACTGACCCTGCAATTTTACATATCACAATAAGAGCACGACCCATAGGTCAGGGATAACCTGAACCATTTGGAATTGAACAGAGTTACTAATGAGAATTCCCACCCTGCTTGCTTCTTGTCAGGGTGGTTGGCAAAAAACAAATGGGGAAAAAATCGGTGACTAAGGGCCCTTTCACATCAGCGTTTTTCGTAATTCGCGGCAGATGCGGTGAAAAAACCGCATCTGCCGCGTTTGCCGCATAACCGTTCCACTTGCGGCGCGGTTGCGGTTTTTCCCATACAAAGTATAGGGGACTTGCGGCAGATGCGGCAAGTGCGGTTTTGCACTTGCGGCAGGTGCGGCAGCGAAAAAACCGCGGTCAACCGCACTTGCCGCATCTGCCGCAAGTCCCCCTATACTTTGTATGGGAAAAACCGCAACCGCGCCGCAAGTGGAACGGTTATGCGGCAAACACGGCAGATGCGGTTTTTCACCGCATCTGCCGCGAATTACGAAAAACGCTGATGTGAAAGGGCCCTTAGTCTGACATTATCTGCTGCTAGGAGGTGGGATTCCTGGACACACAGAATATCCGCTTTAGAGCGAAGGGCCTCTTTCCAGAGGTAGGAGCGTTTGATAGGGGAATTCAATCCCTTTACATTAAGCGAAACAAGTCTCATAGTCATATCTGCTGTTTTTACAATTCACAGTGTCATTATGACTTGTAATAATATGGGGGAGAACCCCTAGGGGACGGGTCAAGAAGGGAAGGAAGATAGTCAGAGAAAAAGACAAGGGGGAGAAACAAATATTATGGGAACAAAAAAGGTAAACAAGAACACAAAACACCAATGTAAACTTAATTCAAGGCAAGTTGCCAAGATGCTGGGGAGAAAGGGGGGATTATACCGCCCCACCTCAACAGGTGCAAGGTAGAACAGCCCCCCTGCAGGAGATAAGGTATATTACAGCCTTCAAAGAAGGTCTCAGAGCCTCCTGCTATTCAAGAGATCAGTCACATCCGACCCTGTATAGTCAAACAAATTCACAGCCCTTCAGACCTCTCCATCTATTATCTCCGGGCCTCGCATCTCCAACAGGGCCCTTTTTTTTGGGGTCACTGATGCAGTCTTGGGGAAGTTCCAGTCTTGGAAAGCTTTCCTCATTTTGGAAGGAGAATTAAAGTGATCCTAAACTCACAAACTGACCCCCCCGCATCTTTAGTCCTGTCCCTGCACCCCCTCTTATCATTTCTAGCCATCCCTTTTGCAGAAAAAAAATCGATTTTGTAGAGAAAAAGTTATATTTACCTCGTCCTGTGCGAGTTCTCTGTTTCTGAGGAAGCCGCAATGGGTAGGCCTGTGTGCTGCTGCCTTGTAATTATGCACGCCCCTCTCTGCTGGCTAAGAGCCTGGCCGCGTCATGAAAGGGGCGGGGCTAAAATTATGTCATATCGGAGCCCCGCCCACTTTCATGACGCGGCCAGGCTCTTAGCAAGCAGAGAGGGGCGTGCATAATTACAAGGGAGCAGCAGACAGGCCTGCCTATTGCGGCTTCCTCAGAAACAGAGAACTCACACAGGACGAGGTAACGAGGTTTTCTCTACTTTACAAAATCGATTTTTTTTTTATGCAAAAGGGATGGCTAGAGATGATAAGAGGGGGTGCAGGGACAGGTCTAAAGATACAGGGGGGTCAGTTTGTGAGTTTAGGATCACTTTAAAGAGTTGCCTGGTCCTCTGTAGCGAAATATCACCGACACAGGGGAACCCCAAATGTATGAGATCCCCTTGTCTCTTAGAATGGCACAGTAGGGGGCAAAGTCTCGTCTTCTGGAAAGGGTTCCGGGGGACAAATCTGGGAATACAGACACTTCCCTGAAGGGGGTAGGGAGCACCGGATGATTTCTCATTGCAGCCAGTAGCTTTTCCCGCGGAGAAACAGACTAAAATGTCTCTTGGAACATCTCTGTTCAGTCTTGCAGGTTTAGGTAGTCGAAAAAGTTAATCAATTTTCCTTTCCATGTCAGGCATGTCAGGGAGAGTTACCTCCATGAAGTTTGTTACCGTGGCCATGAGGTCTTCCTCCTCTCCCCCCTCCGCAACTCCTCTCAATTTCACATTCTTAATACGATGCTTGTCCTCTAAATCACAGACAGCCGCCTGTAACTGCCTGACCTCTGAATCCACCTCTGCAAAGTCATCTGCGAAGTTGTTATGGGCCGCAGCAAAGTCCGCCATTTTATGTTCTATGTGCCCCGTTCTTTCACCTATGGCCGTTAGGTCTGCCCTTAGATCAGCGATCATGCCCCTCATATCATCCTGCAGGGACCTGCCGAGGGATTCTAGGAAGCTTTTCAAGCAGCCCCTTGTCACTGGAGCCTCATCATCCTCTCTGCCTCCTGAGCCTTCTCCTCCATGCTGAGAGCGAGGAGAGCGGTGAGGTGTTGCTGTTCCAGCCCCCTGCACCATGTTGGAAGCAGATCACAGTGTTCTGTCTACCCCAAAGAAATCTCTCACCGAGTGCTCAGTATCTCTGCGTCTGGAGCCGACTTTCGACATCCCTGTCTGTTCCTGAGGTAATCTGATCTCACCCCAGCAGGTTTTGGAGGTCTTAGTGGCTGTTAAGTGCCGATAACAGGGCTCAGTGTGCAGAGCTCCTCACTAAGCTTCCTGTTCCATCAGATGCAGGACACGCTCCTCTGGGAAGGAAAGTATTGAAGAAAAAACAAGAGTAATGAACAATACTCCCCTAAGGTTATCTCTTTAGTTTCTGTGAACCTTCTTGCAGCGGGATGCATGGATCCAGATAGTTATGGACCTTCAAATCTGGGTTGCAAGCTTTCCTCACGGACTGTGACCAGGTCACCAGGTTTTAGGGAGTGTGTACCTTCCAAGGAGGAGGGATCTAGATTGGAACTGAAAACACATTTGTGAGTTTGGTGCAATACATTTTGTAAAGCTGTTGGTACCGATATATGTAAAGTGCTATGGAATCATAGCGCCATACAAATGAATAAAATTATTATTAAAATAATTAAAGCTCCTACATATGCTGTCATATCAGAGTGTAATGTCTGTAACTGCTAAGGAAAATACAATCCTGTCTTTGATGGTTCCCCAAATAGTATCTCATATGGACATAACCCAGTATTTTGTTTGGCGTTACCCCTACAGAATACAATGTATAATAATTTCTTTGCAACAGTTTGGGTAGTGGCCTTGGCAGTAGGCCATGCTTCTGGCCATCCAGAGAATAGGTCTATGCAGACCAACACATACTCATAGGCGCCTACCTTTGGAAGCTGAACAAAGTCAATCTGCAGACGCTGAAATGGATAGAAAGGCCGTGGCGTACACCTTTGTCTCAACCGCCATTCCCACCTTATGGCATGCACAGACCACACAACCGTATATACTTAGCAGCAGTATAGTGGAACCCAGGTGCTACCTAGTGATGTTTCTATTGGATCCTCTTCTCGGGCATCTTCATGTTTCCCATTCTTCTTTCTTCCGTTTAGAGGCCTGTGCTTGCAGGCACCCTAGGAGTTCAGCGTCCACCCTCCCAGAGACATACATAGTGTACATCCCTATCGGGAGACGGAGAAGGGCTGCAGCTTCAGCTGCCCTGTCAGCATGGTCATTTCCTTCGGCCTCCTTGGTGCGCTCCTTTGAGTGAGCTTGCACTTTAACTATAGCAACATTTTGGGGTAACTCAAGTGCTCTAAGGAGTTGAGCCACTGAGTCTGCGTTCTTAATGGGTTTCCCTGAAGATTCCACAAACTAACTGCTTTTCCATACAGTGCCGTAATCATGGCAAATACCAAAAGCGTAACGGTTATCAACAAAAAAATGCTCCCCAAGCCCCTCCACCATAATACAAGCCTCTGTCAGAGCCTTTAGTTCAGCCTCCTGAGAATCTACATAAAGTTACAAGTCTGCATCGTGGATTGGGGTCTCTTGTACATTTGCCAATGGCTGTGTTTCAATGTTTATTAGTTCAAAACAATTGTGTTCAATTTAATTTGTCAAGTCATCATTAGTATCAGGTAATAAATGTTTCTGTGTCAATACTCCTTTTGCATATCCCTCTAATTTATAACATTAAACCAATACATTTGCAATACCTAGTGCTGGGACAGAGAGAATGTCATTCTTCAGCATGTCAAACCCCTCTTTTGCTTCTGGTGTGATTTCATAGGGTTTGTCTTTGTTGCATCCTGCCAACACATAATATAGTGGCTGCATTTTCTTTGATGCTGAAGAAATCCACCCCCTGCAGTAACCCACCAGCCCTAAGAAGGTCCTTAATACTCTTTCAGTGGTAGGTTGTTTTGCTTTACTGATTGCTTTTTTCTGTCAGCTGTGATGTGTTTTGACAGAGTAGAGATGCAATAATCAAGTCAAAATGACTTCAGTCTGTGCTACTTATTCTTCCCCAGTTTGCATCTCTCCTCAAACAAAAAACCCCAACAGAGACAGTGTTACCTGTAAACAAGTTGGTCTGTCTGGTGTGCATGATCAATTGTACTTTTTCATTTTCTGGGTGCAAGGAAAGAAGTATGTAGGTACAGGTGATAGTGGAGCTGCTTTATTTAGTCTATTTTATATCCAAATTAATTGTTACCATTATCTATAATCTATAAGGGGATTGTGGCGTTCATAAGCCCAGATATCTGGTACCTGTATCTGTGCCTCTGAATCCACTGGTCATTCACACGGATGAATTGCCTCCAACAGGCCATATTAAAACAACCCAATTTACCCATCTAGGCATTTCCCGCTTTTCTCTTTTTTTTCCTTTTTATTTTCCCTAACATTATTGCTGCGTCATTAACTGCCTTGCTTCTCTGCTCCCACTGATCCTGGAATCCATCTTGATCCAGTAAGAGCCTTGGTGAATTTCTATAGCAGCTGTCATGAGTCGCTAACCCCATCTTCAGCATCCCACTACCCCTCTGAACTAGCAACCTTCTGCTACTTCATCTAGTTTGTCATCCAAACCATCAACCTGATTTCCCCAGTAACTGTCAAAGGTCGCTAACCCTGTCTTCAGTATCCTGGCATCCCAAGCTAGACCTTCATCAGTTCACCCTACCCCCATCAACCTGGTTTCCCAAGCTGAACTTCTTCACCCTGCCGCAAACAAAAAAACAAAAACAAAAAAAACCCATCAACCTGGTTTCCCCAAGCTGGACCTCTCTCTCTTGGGCAGTCAATGCAAACTCAATTTCCTGATTATTCTAATTGTGGAGAACACTTGACTAAGCAAGTAGAAAAAAATAAAACATACAATGATGAATAATTATAACAATAATTTTCTACGGGAAAAAAACATATAATGCAATCCCAAAAAAAACAATTGTCATGTATATCAGAATTATCTGTAGAAGATACCCCTATTCCTAAATCCACCCCTTCCTTTGCATATCTGTAATTATGTATTACCTTTTTGCACCTATACTTTACACTTTTTCTGAATCAACTTTATACAAGAATATAACATCACTGTGGCACATCAAACAATTCACATTATATTCTTCTACCTGACACATTACCCATGTTATAGCTGGAATTCCATGAGAACAAAAAGTCTTGCAGACTGGGATTGGGGTCTCTGGTCTTCTGTTATCCAGAAAACACCTGAATGGTATGTTTCTAGGACACCAGACATCATATTCCTCTATTACTCTATGTGTTTCAATAATGCTCCAGAGGTCCAAACCCAGTGTACTCTTGACTATAACAATTGTCAACAATTTTAGCAAGTCTCAACCCTTCAGAAGATATAGCTAACCTTAATCCAAATCTACAATGTGCTCTGATTGAGCAGAGACACAATGACCAAGTCAAATTACTTTAGTTTTGTGATTCTTTCCCACTTTGCATCTCTCCTCAAAGACATCAGGGCATGATATTATTATACATTTGCCGGTGGTCACCCAATCACAATGCAAACATTATAATTAACATTATATTCTTAAACTCTATCCAGTTTCAGAAGTCTGAATAAATAACTATAATAATTAGTAGCTGCCAGCTCAATCCCCCCCATCTGCTCACCCCCCTTTTCCCTGCTGCTGCTATTAAAACCTTCACACAAACATTCTTGAATTCCATTGACTCCGCTCTATTATAAACAATTTTTTTCACAGGAAAAACAAAAGCAGTGATTCTAGTACAATGTAAACCAGTATATTTTGTCTGTTCTCTATATACTCACATATATTCCAATTAGGAGTTCTGTTTGTAAACCTGTAGATCTGGACTTTGACTTAAATACAGTAAGTAATACAGGAAATATTTAATACTTTTTTGGAAATAATTTACTTTGGTTAATTTTCCTTCTGCTGTCATACAAGGCACAATTCTCATCTGATCTTTGTGAAACATGCGTCTGTCTTTCAGCAGATCATTCAACACAATTGCTTAGCATACAGCTTTCACCAAAATATTACAGTTTATCACAAAACCATAGGCTACCAGAAAAACAAGGTCAGGACAAGCCCGTCTGCAAGTTTTCTGATCTTTCTGCATAGTTTCACAATATCAACAGAACATTTGGTTTCAGCTCAGTCAAATGGCCACTTTACACACACCAACTTATCTGTCCAACTTCTGACCAACTTACTGGTTGCAGTGAAATCATGGACACATTGTTCCATTTGTACACAGCCACAAAATGGAGCAATGTGTCCATGATTTCACCGCAACCAGTAAGTTGGTCAGAAGTTGGACAGATAAGTTGGTGTGTGTAAAGTGGCCCAAAGAGTTTCATACCAATCACTTTCTTTCACACACATTCTTTCCACATGCGTACACCTTTAAAAAGTTAGTGATATGAAAATGCAGTCACAAGAAATGCAAGTCCCTGAATTGCCCGCGACAAATCAGGTTGCCATCTGTAACTATCTGTTCAATGGGTAATCCAATGCTCTCTATTGCTGGGACAGAATGTGCATTGATCCTTACTTCAAAATACCTTCTACCTGCTACTCGAGTGTACTCTGCATCCCATCCTAGAGGATATAACAAAGATGGCAGTACGGTTAATAATGAAATCAATGGGTCAGAGCTGCCGGGTTCCCAATGGAATAGCAAGCTACAAACACAATTAGAGCAACACATAATAGATAATATTCAACCTTCAGAACGTTTACTGTATGGAGAAAGGGAAAAGGAGGTGTGACGTATGAAGAAAAAGAAAGAAGGAGGGAGGAGTGGTGAGAAGCTTGTTCAGACCTCAGCAGCATGAAGAGAATGGGGGTTGTAGTTCTCTAACCGTTTATCAAATTCTTCTCCTGTTTCCCTATTCGTTCTGGCAAGATCTTAAAAACAAAGTAGTACCGTAAAGGCAGAGAAAAGGTGATAGAATTAGAAGATTAGTAAAGTTTGTTACAAGTGACCCTTAACCATAAAGTAGTACCGTATATAGAATTAGAAAATTAATAAAATTGTATGAAAGCACCAAAGATTATATAAGCAGTTTAGAAGAGAATAGGTTTGCACAATTAACAATTAACGTATACAGACAAAATACAACAATATTGACAAAGAAGTATGACAAGACAAGACAAAACACAGGACAAGAAGACACTGGGACAAGATAAGACAAAACACAGGACAAGATTATGAACAAATAACAAATAATCAAATCAGTCTGAGTTTCCCATTTCTAATTCCCCAAAGATTGACTCTTGTTACCCCCTCCTGGAGAAGACAGTACAGTACCTTGAGACAATGGCTCAAACTTACCGCGGTTCTGTATGATGTTCAGCAGGAGACGGGTAACCTTTGTGTGTTCATTCCAAGGTGAATGTAAAAAGGGGAAAAATATACATAATAAAGGTAAACATCTCGCTGGGGCCTCCATATGTTAAAGTTGGCAAATTACAACTAACCGGAGTAGACTGATTGGCTATCTCAATTGAGGACACAGACTTGGTCTCCAAAATAGCTGAACGTTTATTGTTGCAAGAGCTTATATATAAATTACAGAAGATTAGAAAAAATAGGTTACATATACAATGACAAATATGATGAATAGACAATTTTGAGATGATCAATTAATAAGTGACCTTTAAGAAAGTTACAGAAGATAAGAACGGTACACTTGGGCTTACATATAACTTGGTGGTCTTATCTAAAGAGCAAGGACAAAGGCAAGAATGTGATGAGTTGTGCTGACTTCACTAAACAAATTGTTACAGAGGTTTCTAGTCAGAATAGACATGATAAACTAACAAAAATGGCTTCTTTAGATACATGGCGGAAGCCATTATAGTATATATGATGTCGTCTTTAACAGCTGAGTTTAGGATAGAGCGGAGGGGTGCAAGGGAGAAGGCAGGGAGACCGGTGAGCAGTAGGTTGCAGTAGTCAAGGCGGGAGATGATGAGGGCGTGGACGAGTGTTTCGGCAGTGTCATGATTAAGAAACGGGCAGATACGTGAGATGTTCTTGAGTTGGAGTCGGCAGGAGGTGGCGAGGGCTTGGATGTGGGGCTTGAAGGAGAGGGAGGAGTCGAGGGTGACCCCGAGGCACTTTGCGTGGGGGACTGGGGAGAGGGAGCAGTCGTTGACTAGGATTGACAGGTCTGGTAGAGGGGGAGGGCGGGCGGGGGGGGAAGACAATGAACTCTGTTTTGTCCATGTTGAACTTGAGGAAGCGAGCAGAGAAGATGAGATGGCGGACAGGCATTGGGGGATTTTAGACAGAAGGGAGGTGATGTCGGGCCCGGAGAGGTAGATCTGGGTGTTGTCGGCATAGAGATGGTACTGGAGGCCATAGGACTCAATGAGTTGACCTAGGCCGAGGGTGTAGATGGAGAAAAGTAGCGGTCCAAGGACCGATCCCTGGGGGACGCCGACAGTAAGCGGGTAAGACGAGGAAGAGGTGTGGGAGTGGGTGACGCTGAAAGTGCGGTCCGTAAATCCGTAACTATGCTACTGCCGCGAGGACAGGAGTTGTACAGCCCACACTGTCAATTATAAACAGCCTGTAGCTGTTGCACAACCTCTTATAGGCTACAGCTGCACCAAATACTGTGAAATAACACTGTCAGTCATATACACATTGGAGCTGCTGCCCAACCTATTATATAATGCTGTCAGTCGTATACTGCCCAGAGTTGCTGCACAATCTCTTAAGGCCCTGTTACACACAGAGATATTGGTAACGATATCGCTGCAAAGTCACAGGTTTGGTGACGTAGCAGCGACGTCGCTGCATGTGACATGAGCTCACTGATCGTTGCGGAATGGCCGGGACTATTTCTTCATCGCTGGTCTCCCACTGGCCAGCATGCATCGGCATGTGTGACCGGAATATGGACCAGCGATCCCCAGTCTGCGCCTGAGACCCTGAATGATCCCAACGACCGTCGGGTGTCGAGCGCATTGCTGGGTGATCGCTGGTAAGTCTGCCTGTGTGACATCTCACCAGCGATCACAGCGCGATGTTCCAGCGATCCCGGCCAGGTCAGATTGTTGGTGAGATCGCTGGAACATCCCTATGTGTAACGTGGGCTTTAGATAATGCTCTCACTCATATACTATCCACAGCTGCCTACTACAGAACCTCTGAATCTCTTATATAATGCTGTCAGTGATATAGTGGCTGGAGTTGCTGCAGAACCTCTTATATAACAACTAGATGGTGGCCCGATTTTAACGCATCGGGTATTCTAGAATATAGAAATAGGGATTGCATGGGGAAGGCGGTGAGGGCTGAATAGGGAGGGATTTAGAGGATGGAGCGGCGGGGGGGGTGGGGGGGGAGAAGGATGGAGGAAGGAACAGCACAGGTAGGGGGAGAATGAATTGGCGGGGAGAGGAGGATGGAGGAAGGAGCGTCACAGGTAGGGGGAGGAGGGAGGATGGAGAGGCAGGGGGGAGGAGGATGGAGGACAAAAGAAGTAGCGGCAGGGTGGGATGGAGCGGCACAGGCAGGGGGAGGACGGAGCGGCAGGGGGAGGATGGAACACAGAGCGGCGGGGGGGAGGAGGACTGGAGCAGCACAGGCAGGGGGAGGACGGAGGATGGAGTGACAGAGGGGAGGAGGACAAAGGAAGGAGGAGGAAGCGGCGGGGTGGGGGTGGACGGAGCAGCACAGGCAGGGGGAGGAAGGAGGATGGAATGGCGGAGGGGAGGAGGACAAAGGAAGGAGGAGGAAGCGGTGGGGTGGGGGAGGAAGGAGCACAGAGCGGCGGGGGAGAAGAGGATGGAGGACGAAGTGGCGGGGTGGGGTAGGCCGAAGCAGCACAGGCAGGGGGAGGACAGAGGATGGAGTGGTAGAGGGGAGGAGGACAAAGGAAGGAGGAGGAAGCGGTGGGGGAGGATGGAGTGGCACAGGCAGGGGGAGGACAGAGCGGCAGGGGGAGAACGGAGCACAGAGCGGCGGGGGGAGGAGGACAGAGGACTAAGCAGCAGGGTGTAGGATGACAGAGCAGCACAGGCAGGGGGAGGACGGAGGATGGCGTGGCGGAGGATAAAGGAAGGAGGAGGAAGCGTTGGGGTGGGGGAGGATGGAGCGGCACAGGCAGTGGAAGGACAGAGCACAGAGCGGCAGGGGGGAAGAAAAAAAAGCGGCGGGGGGAGGAGGACGGAGCAGCACAGGCAGGGGGAGGACGTAGGTTGGAGTGGCGGAGGGAGGAGGACAAACGAAGGAGGAGGAAGTGGTGGGGTGGGGGAGGATGGAGCGTCAGGGGGAGGGCGGAGCACATAGCGGCGGGGGGGAGGAAGACTGAGGACGATGCGGTGGGGTGGGGGAGGACGGAACAGCACAGGCAGGGGGAAGACGGAGGATGGAGTGGCGGAGGGGAGGAGGACAAAGGAAGGAGGAAGAAACGGTTGGGGAGGATGGAGAGGCACAGGCAGGGGGAGGACGGAGCAGCAGGTGGCAGGACCGAGCACAGAGCAGCGGGGGAGAGGAGGATGGAGGATGAAGTGGCAGGGTGGGGGAGGCTGGGGCAGCACAGGCAGGGGGAGGACAGAGGATGCAGTGGTGGAGGGGAGGAGGACAAAGGAAGGAGGAGGAAGCGGTGGGGTGGGAGAGGACGGAGCAGCACAGGCAGGGGAGGACGGAGCACAGAGCGGCGGGGGGGAGGAGGATGGAGGACGAAGCGGCAGGGTGGGGGAGGACGGAGGATGGAGTGGCACAGGCAAGGGAAGGACGGAGTGGCAGGGGAAGGACAGAGCATAGAGAGGCGGGGGGGGAGGACGGAGGACAAAGAGGCACAGGCAGGGGGAGAAAGAAGAAGACTCACACCCACACACAGACTCACACACAGAGTCACACATACCCAGACACAGACACACTCAGACTCATACTCACAGACACACACACACGGGCTCTCACCTCTCCGTCCCCTGGCCGTCCCAATGGGTGATCCTCATCATACAGGTGCGCCAGGCCCAGGAGCAGCACCGCGGAGAGCAACAGCAGGAGCCGGCACAGTCCGGGGACACTCAGCACCGCCATCATCAGAGTGGACAGCCGACGAGCACAGGAGCGACATCCCGGGGAGGAGGAGAACAGGGGCGGGGCTTGACACTAACCCCGCCCACACATCCAGGGAGCAGAGGAGCGACATACCGGGGAGGAGGAGAGTGGGGGATGAATGGATGTGTGGGAGCAGGATGGATGTGGGGGAGCAGGATGGAGGCGGGGGGGGAGCAAGATGGAGCAAGCGGGGCAGGATGGATCGAGCTGGGGGGGGCAGGATGGATGCTGGGGGGCAGGACGGATGTGGGGGAGCAGGATGGAGGGGGGGGCGGGGCAGGATGGAGGCGGCAGGGCATGGAGCCAGGGGGGCAGGATGGAGGCCGGGCAGGATGGAGCCAACAAGGCATGGAGCCAGAGCGGCAGGATGGAGGCGGAGGGGCAGGATGGAGCCGACAGACCATGAAGCCAGGGGGCCGGATGGTGGCGGGGGGGCAGGATGGAGCGATTAGGGCAGGATGGAGCCAGTGGGGCAGGATGGTGGCGAGGGGGGGGCAGGATGGCAGGGTGTAGGCGGGGAGGCAGGATGGAGCGAGCGGGGCAGGATGGAGTGCGGCAGGATGGAGCCGGAGTAGGATGGATGCGGGGGGGGGGGGGCAGGATGGAGCCAGGGGGGCAGGATGGAGCCGGGGAGGCAGGATGGATGTGGGGGAGCAGGATGGAGGCGGTGGGGGGGGGGAAGGATGGAGCCGGCAGGGCATGGAGCCAGGGGGGCAGGATGGAGGCGGGGGGGAGCGCAGGATGGAGCCAACAGGGCATGGAGCCAGAGCGGCAGGACGGAGGTGGAGGGGCAGGATGGAGCCGACAGGGCATGAAGCCAGGGGGGGAAGGAAGGAGCCAGAGGGCCGGATGGTGGCGGGGGGACAGGATGGAGCCAGCGGGGCAGGATGGTGGCGAGGGGGGGGGGGTCAGGATGGAGCGAGCGGGGCAGGATGGAGCGAGCAGGGCAGGATGGAGCCAGAGGAGTAGGATGGATGCGGGGGGGGGAAGGATGTAGCCGGGGGGACAGGATGAAGGTGGGGGGCAGGATGAAGCCGGCAGGGCATGGAGCCAGGGGGCAGGATGGAGGCGGGGGCAGGATGAAGCCAGCAGGGGAGCAGGATGAAGCTGGGGGAGCAGGATGGAGGTGGGGAGGGGCAGGACGGAGGCAAGGGGGCAGGATGAAGCCGGCAGGGCATGGAGCCAGGGGGGCAGGATGGAGGCGGGGGGCAGGATGAAGCCAGCAGGGCATGGAGCCAGGGGGGCAGGAGGATAGAGGCGGGGGAGCAGGATGGAGTGATCGGGGCAGGATAGAGCCAGCAGGGCAGGATGGTGGCGAGGGGGGCAGGATGGCAGGATGGAGGCGGGGGGCAGGATGGAGCAAGCGGGGCAGGATGGAGTCGGGGGGCAGGATGGAGCTGGGGGGGCAGGATGGATGCAGGGGCGGTGTTTTAGGATGGAGCCGGGGGGGTGCAGGATGGAGCCGGGGGGAGGGGGGGCAGGATGAATGCGTGGGGGGGCAGGGTGGATGCGGGGCTCAGGATGGATCTGGGGGGGCAGGATGAAGCCGGGGGGGGAGGCAGGATGGAGCCGGGGAGGGGGCAGGATGCAGTTGGGGGGGGCACAGCATGCGGTGCCGGGGGGGGGGGGGCAGGATGGATGCGGGGGGCAGGGTGGATGCGGGGCACAGGATGGATGTGGGGGGGCAGGATGGATGCGGGGGGGGGGCAGGATGGATGTCACATCTGCCCGCCCTGTCACATGACCGCTGTGCGTACAGAGGGAGAAGACGCGTGAGAACAGCGAGAGGGGGAGGCGAGGAGAAGCAAAGGGGAGGTGGGGTGGGGGCGGCGGGTAGCAGTGCCAGGGCTCGCTTACAGCTATTATATAATCGACTAATTTTGAATGCGCGCAGCATTTTGCAAACGCGGAGCTCATTGGTTGCCGCGGCTAGCAGCAGCCAATGAGCCCTGCCGCGCGATTTCGGCGTCAAGACAGACACGATTAGGAGATTATATAGTAGGTGTCAATTATATAAAGCCTGCAGCTACTAAAGAACCTGTTATATAACACTGTGAGTCATACACAGCCCAGATCTGCTGAAGAACCACTTATATAATGCTCGCACTCATATGCTGCCTACAGCTGACTTCTGCAGAAGCTCGTATACAACGCTTTCAATCATATACTGCCCGGAGCTGCTGTTGAACATCTTCTTACATAATTGCCTTGGCGTCCAGATGTCCCCGATAAGACACCACCTGATTGGCCAGTTGTCGCCAGCTGACCGCCACCTGATTGGCCACCTAAAACATACAAAAAAGGTTGTGGACGCCATATTGGCACACCCAAGTGATGGCTGTACCATGATGGCAGCCTCATGTTGCTGCTCTCCTCCAGGTCAGGGTCTTTATCCTCCTCCTCCCCCACCACCGCTATCGCTGCAGCACCCCAGAGCCCGCCCCCATCGTGACATCACACACTTTTTTGTTAATGAGTATGCATTCGCCATGTTTGGACACCTGGTTCGCTACTGCGCATGACAGGGTGAACAAACATGGTGGTGACATGAATGCGCATGTGCCTGTAGTGTACACCCTGTCATGTGCAGTAGTGGACCGGGTGTCCAAACAGGGCGACTGCATGCGCATTGACAAAAAAGTGTGGGACGTCACAAGCCCTCTCCCATCCTCACTAAACTGTGGCCACCCTCCAAATATAGGACACCACCACTGCAAGAGCCCACCCCCATCATGATGTCACTGCCATCCCGATGGGATAGCACTGGGCACCCATCTAGTTCATTTATAAAGCACTATTAATTCCATAACATTTTACATACATTTGTATCACACTGTCCCTATTAGGGCTCACAATCTAAATATGCTATCAGTATGTCTTTGGAGTGTGGGAGGAAACCAGAGAACCAGGAGGAAACCCACATAAACACAGGGAGAACATACAAACTCCTTTCTGATGTTGTTCTTGGTGGGATTTGAACCCAGGACCCCAGTGCTGCAATGCTAACCACTGAGGCACCATACAGTGCTAACCACTTAGCCACCATGCTCATTTAACTAACAATAAGAATATAGTACTGCAGAGAATAATAAAGATGCCCTTAATGCAAGGAGAAACCCTATATAACTAATAGGGCGCTCTCACAAAGTGCAATAGTGCAAAATTCAACTTACCCATAATGGGATACTGTCCCCAACAAGGGCCCCAAGAGAATTGCACAACTCAGACGTGCGTTTCACATGTAGTTTTGCTACTTCTTCAGGGAGAAACAACAATACTACAAGCGAAACACGGATCGGAGTGGCACTATTCTCTTGGGGCCTATGGTTGGGAGAATTGAACAGCCAATCACAGTGATAGTAGCTGTGGGGTGGGGAATCCATTCCCCGTGGACTCGAGCACCGGTGTTCGGCTGTATGAATCAGCAGGCGGCTTCACCAGGGCTCCGTTTATGCGGCGACAGAGCCGGATTTTCGCCATGACGTACCGTTACGTCCAGGGTCGGGAAGGGGTTAAATAATGAATTAGGAAGTGTAGTGCTGCGTTTACCCACCGTATTGACAGTCTCTATATTTTGTAAGCCCTCGCGAGACATACAAATACCTTCCAGCTGCAGCACTACTATAAACTTTAGGAGATACATAGGGAAGGTCTCTCCATACCAGCTCCAGGGTTTTTATTATAATAGACTGTTATGAATCCACCTCATAGTTAGTTGCCTTCTCCATTCCACACTTGGCCATTTTTTCAACAAGGATGGTATGGAATACAGGGAAGGAAATCCGCTCCACCTCCAGATACACAATTACATGTTAATGTCCATATTATTAGAAAAAGTTTAATAAAAAACTAAATATAAAATTGTATGTAAGGTACTTTACGCGTTTCAGACCCTTAAAAGGCCACAATGGGACTGAAGGGATATAACAATCTATGCAATGTGTACAGTTTATTCTATATATATAATTCTGTATATTGCACCTGTGCATCGTACAGCCTACATGCCACTCACACCCTTCTTGTATAGGACAGAAGCCATAAATTATATCTATATCTCTTTTTCTTTTTAGATGTGTTTGTTAGAGAATCTAATTTGGGCAGCGGTTAATGAGCTGGGTATACAGATGGGTGACACTGCTCCCACCCTTCCTAAAAGACTTGACAGCAGCAGCTACTCTCTATCCATGACCGCTGAGATCAAAGAAAATAACGGCAAGGGCAAGTACAAGTAAGATGTTTTTTGCAGAGGTGTGTCCATTTCTTTAGTGCACTTGACTGCTGCAGCCAATCACTGGGCTCAACCAACTATCTTGGCATCACTCCTGATGGCGGTATGAGTGATCAATTAGACTGAGTGCACATGTCCAGTATTCATCCGTTACAATAGATCCTGCAGAGATCCATTGGATAAAAAGTTCTGCAGGACCTGTTTTTACAACATAGGAGTCTATGGAGAAGGGATCCGCTAACTGATCGCTATTCATCTTCCATTTTTAACGGATCCAGTAAACAAAAAATGGATCCTTAACAAATGAAAGAAACATGGAAGATAAATATCCATCAATTAAATGATCCGTTTTCCATAGACTCCAATGTTAAACAGATTCTGCACAACGTTTTTCCTACTTTCTGCTGGATCCGTTCTAACGGATGATTACTGGACATGTGCACTCAGCCTAATATAAGCTATTATTACTACTTTCCTTTGTTTTCCCTTCCGGTCTGCATTACTTGCACTTATACATTTTTATTTTTTTACAGCACGGCTTCCAAGAACAATCGAGGATTCAGGCTACGGCAGGGAGCCGACAGGAAAATTGTCATTTCTGTCAAACAGACATCAAAAAACAAGTTAACACTCCAGAGGTAATTTATATTATTATTATTTTAATCTTGCTAATGAGCTCTTTTTTCGGATTATATTGCATGCAAGGGCTTAATAACCGGGGTCGTAGGGGTCGCAACTGCGACGAGGCCTGGAGGTACAGGGGCTGGGTCTGCTGACCCCCGCTCCAGCGCCAGCTTCACATGCATGTGCGTTTCAGAGGATCCACACTCATGTCACTGCGTGCAAGTATGCCCGGGCCAGTCCCCAGGGGTCTGTTAATAGCAGCCGGAGGACTAGCACTGTAACTTTAATTGCAGCCGGGAAACTCTGAGTGTCATCCCGCTGGAGCCGTGTGCAGCACCGTGAAGAGGTCATCACACTGCAACCTCATCACAGGATGCAGCGGCCGGCGGGAATGGAAGTGTGCGCTCTATGGAGGAGCTGAAGAGTCTAAATCCTGACATTTCCTGGGTGGGGGGATGGGGCAGTATGTATGTCTGTGTGTGTGTGTGTGTATGGGGGGGGGGTTTATACATGGGCAGTATTGTTTTGTGTGTGTGTGTGTGTGTGTGTGTGTGTGTGGGGAGGGGGGGTTGTCATATAGGGGTAGTGTGTGTGTGTGTGGGGGGGGGTTATACAGGGGCTGTATGTCTGTGTATCGGGGGTTACACAGGGGTAGTATGTCTGTATGTGTGTGGGGGGTTATACAGGGGGCAGTATGTCTGTATGTGTGTAGGGGGGTTATACTGGGGCACTGTCTGTGTGTGGGAGGTAATAAAAAGGCAGTATGTCTGTGTGTGGGGGGTTAAACAGAGGCAGTATGGCAATATTTGGGATGTGTATGATATCCCTCTTTCTCTCAGCACTCAGCTATCCCATCCCCTGCTCTGATATCCCTCTTTCTCTCAGCACTCAGCTTTCCCATCCTCTGCTCTGATATCCCTCTTTCCCTCAGCACTCAGCTTTCCCATCCCCTGCTCTGATATCCTTATGTCTCTCAGCACTCAGCTTTCCCATCCCCTGCTCTGATATCCCTCTGCACCCAGCTTTCCCATCACCTGCTCTGATATCCATCTTTCTCTCAGCACCCAGCTTTCCCATCTTCTGCTCTGATATCCCTCTTTTCATGGTGGAGAGAATTGAACAGCCAATCACGGTGATAGTAGCTGTGGGGTGGGGAATCCATTCCCCGTGGACTCGAGCTCCGGTGTTCGGCTGTATGAATCAGCAGGCGGCTTCACCAGGGCTCCGTTTATGCGGCGACAGAGCCGGATTTTCGCCATGACGTACCGTTACGTCCAGGGTCGCGAAGGGGTTAAATAATGAATTAGGAAGTGTAGTGCTGCGTTTACCCACCGTATTGACAGTCTCTATATTTTGTAATCTCTCGCGACACATACAAATACCTTCCAGCTGCAGCACTACTATAAACTTTAGGAGATACATAGGAAGGTCTCTCCATACCAGCTCCAGGGTTTTTATTATAATCGACTGTTATGAATCCATCTCATAGTTAGTTGCCTTCTCCATTCCACACTTGGTCATTTTTTCAATAAGGATGGTATGGAATACAGAAAAGGAAATCCGCTCCGCCTCCAGATACACAGTTACATGTTAATGTCCATATTATTAGAAAAAGTTTAATAAAAAACTAAATATAAAATTGTATGTAAGGTACTTTACGCGTTTCAGACCCTTAAAAGGCCACAATGGGACTGAAGGGATATAACAATCTATGCAATGTGTACAGTTTATTCTATATATATAATTCTGTATATTGCACCTGTGCATCGTACAGCCTACATGCCACTCACACCCTTCTTGTATAGGACAGAAGCCATAAATTATATCTATAACTCTTTTTTCTTTTTAGATGTGTTTGTTAGAGAATCTAATTTGGGCAGCGGTTAATGAGCTGGGTATACAGATGGGTGACACTGCTCCCACCCTTCCTAAAAGACTTGACAGCAGCAGCTACTCTCTATCCATGACCGCTGAGATCAAAGAAAATAACGGCAAGGGCAAGTACAAGTAAGATGTTTTTTGCAGAGGTGTCTCCATTTCTTTAGTGCACTTGACTGCTGCTGCCAATCACTGGGCTCAACCAACTATCTTGGCATCACTCCTGATGGCGGGTATGAGTGATCAATTAGACTGAGTGCACATGTCCAGTATTCATCCGTTACAATAGATCCTGCAGAGATCCATTGGATAAAAAGTTCTGCAGGACCTGTTTTTACAACATAGGAGTCTATGGAGAAGGGATCCGCTAACTGATCGCTATTCATCTTCCATTTTTAACGGATCCAGTAAACAAAAAATGGATCCTTAACAAATGAAAGAAACATGGAAGATAAATATCCATCAATTAAGTGATCCGTTTTCCATAGACTCCAATGTTAAACAGATTCTGCACAACGTTTTTCCTACTTTCTGCTGGATCTGTTGTAACGGATGATTACTGGACATGTGCACTCAGCCTATATAAGCTATTATTACTACTTTCCTTTGTTTTCCCTTCCGGTCTGCATTACTTGCACTTATACATTTTTATTTTTTTACAGCACGGCTTCCAAGAACAATCGAGGATTCAGGCTACGGCAGGGAGCCGACAGGAAAATTGTCATTTCTGTCAAACAGACATCAAAAAACAAGTTAACACTCCAGAGGTAATTTATATTATTATTATTTTAATCTTGCTAATGAGCTCTTTTTTCGGATTATATTGCATGCAAGGGCTTAATAACCGGGGTCGTAGGGGTCGCAAATGCGACGAGGCCTGGAGGTACAGGGGCTGGGTCTGCTGACCCCCGCTCCAGCGCCTGCTTCACATGCATGTGCGTTTCAGAGGACCCACATTCATGTCACTGCGTGCAAGTATGCCCGGGCCAGTCCCAGGGGTCTGTTCATAGCAGCCAGAGGACTAGCACTGTAACTTTAATTGCAGCCGGGAAACTCTGAGTGTCATCCCGCTGGACCCGTGTGCAGCACCGTGAAGAGGTCATCACACTGCAACCTCATCACAGGATGCAGCGGCCGGCGGGAATGGAAGTGTGCGCTCTATGGAGGAGCTGAAGAGTCTAAATCCTGACATTTCCTGGGTGGGGGGATGGGGCAGTATGTATGTCTGTGTGTGTGTGTGTGGGGGGGGTTATACATGGGCAGTATTGTTTTGTGTGTGTGTGGTGGGGGGTTATATAGGGGCAGTGTGTGTGTGTGTGTGTGGTGGGGGGGGGTTATACAGGGGCTGTGTATCGGGGGGTTACACAGGGGTAGTATGTCTGTATGTGTGTGGGGGGTTATACAGGGGCAGTATGTCTGTATGTGTGTAGGGGGTTATACTGGGGCACTGTCTGTGTGTGGGGGTAATAAAAAGGCAGTATGTCTGTGTGTGGGGGTTAAACAGAGGCAGTATGGCAATATTTGGGATGTGTATGATATCCCTCTTTCTCTCAGCACTCAGCTATCCCATCCCCTGCTCCGATATCCCTCAGCACCCAGCTTTCCCATCACCTGCTCTGATATCCATCTTTCTCTCAGAACCCAGCTTTCCCATCTTCTGCTCTGATATCCCTCTTTTCATGGTGGAGAGAATTGAACAGCCAATCACGGTGATAGTAGCTGTGGGGTGGGGAATCCATTCCCCGTGGACTCGATCTCCGGTGTTCGGCTGTATGAATCAGCAGGCGGCTTCACCAGGGCTCCGTTTATGCGGCGACAGAGCCGGATTTTCGCCATGACGTACCGTTACGTCCAGGGTCAGGAAGGGGTTAAATAATGAATTAGGAAGTGTAGTGCTGCGTTTACCCACCGTATTGACAGTCTCTATATTTTGTAAGCCCTCGCGAGACATACAAATACCTTCCAGCTGCAGCACTACTATAAACTTTAGGAGATACATAGGGAAGGTCTCTCCATACCAGCTCCAGGGTTTTTATTATAATAGACTGTTATGAATCCACCTCATAGTTAGTTGCCTTCTCCATTCCACACTTGGTCATTTTTTCAATAAGGATGGTATGGAATACAGGGAAGGAAATCCGCTCCACCTCCAGATACACAATTACATGTTAATGTCCATATTATTAGAAAAAGTTTAATAAAAAACTAAATATAAAATTGTATGTAAGGTACTTTACGCGTTTCAGACCCTTAAAAGGCCACAATGGGACTGAAGGGATATAACAATCTATGCAATGTGTACAGTTTATTCTATATATGTAATTCTGTATATTGCACCTGTGCATCGTACAGTCTACATGCCACTCACACCCTTCTTGTATAGGACAGAAGCCATAAATTATATCTATATCTCTTTTTCTTTTTAGATGTGTTTGTTAGAGAATCTAATTTGGGCAGCGGTTAATGAGCTGGGTATACAGATGGGTGACACTGCTCCCACCCTTCCTAAAAGACTTGACAGCAGCAGCTACTCTCTATCCATGACCGCTGAGATCAAAGAAAATAACGGCAAGGGCAAGTACAAGTAAGATGTTTTTTGCAGAGGTGTCTCCATTTCTTTAGTGCACTTGACTGCTGCTGCCAATCACTGGGCTCAACCAACTATCTTGGCATCACTCCTGATGGCGGGTATGAGTGATCAATTAGACTGAGTGCACATGTCCAGTATTCATCCGTTACAATAGATCCTGCAGAGATCCATTGGATAAAAAGTTCTGCAGGACCTGTTTTTACAACATAGGAGTCTATGGAGAAGGGATCCGCTAACTGATCGCTATTCATCTTCCATTTTTAACGGATCCAGTAAACAAAAAATGGATCCTTAACAAATGAAAGAAACATGGAAGATAAATATCCATCAATTAAATGATCCGTTTTCCATAGACTCCAATGTTAAACAGATTCTGCACAACGTTTTTCCTACTTTCTGCTGGATCTGTTCTAACGGATGATTACTGGACATGTGCACTCAGCCTAATATAAGCTATTATTACTACTTTCCTTTGTTTTCCCTTCCGGTCTGCATTAATTGCACTTATACATTTTTATTTTTTTACAGCACGGCTTCCAAGAACAATCGAGGATTCAGGCTACGGCAGGGAGCCGACAGGAAAATTGTCATTTCTGTCAAACAGACATCAAAAACAAGTTAACACTCCAGAGGTAATTTATATTATTATTATTTTAATCTTGCTAATGAGCTCTTTTTTCGGATTATATTGCATGCAAGGGCTTAATAACCGGGTCGTAGGGGTCGCAACTGCGACGAGGCCTGGAGGTACAGGGGCTGGGTCTGCTGACCCCTGCTCCAGCGCCTGCTTCACATGCATGTGCGTTTCAGAGGACCCACATTCATGTCACTGCGTGCAAGTATGCCCGGGCCAGTCCCCAGGGGTCTGTTCATAGCAGCCAGAGGACTAGCACTGTAACTTTAATTGCAGCCGGGAAACTCTGAGTGTCATCCCGCTGGAGCCGTGTGCAGCACGTGAAGAGTCATCACACTGCAACCTCATCACAGGATGCAGCGGCCGGCGGGAATGGAAGTGTGCGCTCTATGGAGGAGCTGAAGAGTCTAAATCCTGACATTTCCTGGGGTGGGGGGATGGGGCAGTATGTATGTCTGTGTGTGTGTGTGGGGGGGGGGGTTATACATGGGCAGTATTGTTTTGTGTGTGTGTGGTGGGGGGGTTATATAGGGGCAGTGTGTGTGTGTGTGGGGGGGGGTTATACAGGGGCTGTGTATCGGGGGGTTACACAGGGGTAGTATGTCTGTATGTGTGTGGGGGGTTATACAGGGGCAGTATGTCTGTATGTGTGTAGGGGGGTTATACTGGGGCACTGTCTGTGTGTGGGGGGTAATAAAAAGGCAGTATGTCTGTGTGTGGGGGGTTAAACAGAGGCAGTATGGCAATATTTGGGATGTGTATGATATCCCTCTTTCTCTCAGCACTCAGCTATCCCATCCCCTGCTCTGATATCCCTCTTTCTCTCAGCACTCAGCTTTCCCATCCTCTGCTCTGATATCCCTCTTTCCCTCAGCACTCAGCTTTCCCATCCCCTGCTCTGATATCCTTATGTCTCTCAGCACTCAGCTTTCCCATCCCCTGCTCTGATATCCCTCTGCACCCAGCTTTCCCATCACCTGCTCTGATATCCATCTTTCTCTCAGCACCCAGCTTTCCCATCTTCTGCTCTGATATCCCTCTTTTCATGGTGGAGAGAATTGAACAGCCAATCACGGTGATAGTAGCTGTGGGGTGGGGAATCCATTCCCCGTGGACTCGATCTCCGGTGTTCGGCTGTATGAATCAGCAGGCGGCTTCACCAGGGCTCCGTTTATGCGGCGACAGAGCCGGATTTTCGCCATGACGTACCGTTACGTCCAGGGTCGCGAAGGGGTTAAATAATGAATTAGGAAGTGTAGTGCTGCGTTTACCCACCGTATTGACAGTCTCTATATTTTGTAAGCCCTCGCGAGACATACAAATACCTTCCAGCTGCAGCACTACTATAAACTTTAGGAGATACATAGGGAAGGTCTCTCCATACCAGCTCCAGGGTTTTTATTATAATCGACTGTTATGAATCCACCTCATAGTTAGTTGCCTTCTCCATTCCACACTTGGTCATTTTTTCAATAAGGATGGTATGGAATACAGAAAAGGAAATCCGCTCCACCTCCAGATACACAATTACATGTTAATGTCCATATTATTAGAAAAAGTTTAATAAAAAACTAAATATAAAATTGTATGTAAGGTACTTTACGCGTTTCAGACCCTTAAAAGGCCACAATGGGACTGAAGGGATATAACAATCTATGCAATGTGTACAGTTTATTCTATATATATAATTCTGTATATTGCACCTGTGCATCGTACAGCCTAGATGCCACTCACACCCTTCTTGTATAGGACAGAAGCCATAAATTATATCTATATCTCTTTTTTCTTTTTAGATGTGTTTGTTAGAGAATCTAATTTGGGCAGCGGTTAATGAGCTGGGTATACAGATGGGTGACACTGCTCCCACCCTTCCTAAAAGACTTGACAGCAGCAGCTACTCTCTATCCATGACCGCTGAGATCAAAGAAAATAACGGCAAGGGCAAGTACAAGTAAGATGTTTTTTGCAGAGGTGTCTCCATTTCTTTAGTGCACTTGACTGCTGCTGCCAATCACTGGGCTCAACCAACTATCTTGGCATCACTCCTGATGGCGGGTATGAGTGATCAATTAGACTGAGTGCACATGTCCAGTATTCATCCGTTACAATAGATCCTGCAGAGATCCATTGGATAAAAAGTTCTGCAGGACCTGTTTTTACAACATAGGAGTCTATGGAGAAGGGATCCGCTAACTGATCGCTATTCATCTTCCATTTTTAACGGATCCAGTAAACAAAAAATGGATCCTTAACAAATGAAAGAAACATGGAAGATAAATATCCATCAATTAAATGATCCGTTTTCCATAGACTCCAATGTTAAACAGATTCTGCACAACGTTTTTCCTACTTTCTGCTGGATCTGTTCTAACGGATGATTACTGGACATGTGCACTCAGCCTAATATAAGCTATTATTACTACCTTCCTTTGTTTTCCCTTCCGGTCTGCATTACTTGCACTTATACATTTTTATTTTTTTACAGCACGGCTTCCAAGAACAATCGAGGATTCAGGCTACGGCAGGGAGCGGACAGGAAAATTGTCATTTCTGTCAAACAGACATCAAAAAACAAGTTAACACTCCAGAGGTAATTTATATTATTATTATTTTAATCTTGCTAATGAGCTCTTTTTTCGGATTATATTGCATGCAAGGGCTTAATAACCGGGGTCGTAGGGGTCGCAACTGCGACGAGGCCTGGAGGTACAGGGGCTGGGTCTGCGGCCCCCCGCTCCAGCGCCTGCTTCACATGCATGTGCGTTTCAGAGGACACACATTCATGTCACTGCGTGCAAGTATGCCCGGGCCAGTCACCAGGGGTCTGTTAATAGCAGCCGGAGGACTAGCACTGTAACTTTAATTGCAGCCGGGAAACTCTGAGTGTCATCCCGCTGGAGCCGTGTGCAGCACCGTGAAGAGGTCATCACACTGCAACCTCATCACAGGATGCAGCGGCCGGCGGGAATGGAAGTATGCGCTCTATGGAGGAGCTGAAGAGTCTAAATCCTGACATTTCCTGGGTGGGGGGATGGGGCAGTATGTATGTCTGTGTGTGTGTGTGTGGGGGGGGTTATACATGGGCAGTATTGTTTTGTGTGTGTGTGGTGGGGGGGTTATATAGGGGCAGTGTGTGTGTGTGTGTGTGTGTGTGTGGGGGGGGTTATACAGGGGCTGTGTATCGGGGGGTTACACAGGGGTAGTATGTCTGTATGTGTGTGGGGGGTTATACAGGGGGCAGTATGTCTGTATGTGTGTAGGGGGGTTATACTGGGGCACTGTCTGTGTGTGGGGGGTAATAAAAAGGCAGTATGTCTGTGTGTGGGGGGTTAAACAGAGGCAGTATGGCAATATTTGGGATGTGTATGATATCCCTCTTTCTCTCAGCACTCAGCTATCCCATCCCCTGCTCCGATATCCCTCAGCACCCAGCTTTCCCATCACCTGCTCTGATATCCATCTTTCTCTCAGAACCCAGCTTTCCCATCTTCTGCTCTGATATCCCTCTTTTCATGGTGGAGAGAATTGAACAGCCAATCACAGTGATAGTAGCTGTGGGGTGGGGAATCCATTCCCCGTGGACTCGAGCTCCGGTGTTCGGCTGTATGAATCAGCAGGCGGCTTCACCAGGGCTCCGTTTATGCGGCGACAGAGCCGGATTTTCGCCATGACGTACCGTTACGTCCAGGGTCAGGAAGGGGTTAAATAATGAATTAGGAAGTGTAGTGCTGCGTTTACCCACCGTATTGACAGTCTCTATATTTTGTAAGCCCTCGCGAGACATACAAATACCTTCCAGCTGCAGCACTACTATAAACTTTAGGAGATACATAGGGAAGGTCTCTCCATACCAGCTCCAGGGTTTTTATTATAATAGACTGTTATGAATCCACCTCATAGTTAGTTGTCCTTCTCCATTCCACACTTGGTCATTTTTTCAATAAGGATGGTATGGAATACAGGGAAGGAAATCCGCTCCACCTCCAGATACACAATTACATGTTAATGTCCATATTATTAGAAAAAGTTTAATAAAAAACTAAATATAAAATTGTATGTAAGGTACTTTACGCGTTTCAGACCCTTAAAAGGCCACAATGGGACTGAAGGGATATAACAATCTATGCAATGTGTATAGTTTATTCTATATATATAATTCTGTATATTGCACCTGTGCATCGTACAGCCTACATGCCACTCACACCCTTCTTGTATAGGACAGAAGCCATAAATTATATCTATATATCTTTTTTCTTTTTAGATGTGTTTGTTAGAGAATCTAATTTGGGCAGCGGTTAATGAGCTGGGTATACAGATGGGTGACACTGCTCCCACCCTTCCTAAAAGACTTGACAGCAGCAGCTACTCTCTATCCATGACCGCTGAGATCAAAGAAAATAACGGCAAGGGCAAGTACAAGTAAGGCTGCTTTCACAGTGCAGTTTTTTTCACTGATCAGTGTCCATCAGATTTGTGTGCAAAACCAGGAGTGACTCCAAAACTCAGACAGGTGTCAATCTTTCAATTATAGTTTTTTCTCTGCAAGTTCCACTCCTGGTTCCTCTCCGGGTTTTGGCTCACAAATCTGATGGACACTGATCAGTGAAAAAAACTGCAGTGTGAAAGCAGCCTAAGATGTTTTTTGCAGAGGTGTCTCCATTTCTTTAGTGCACTTGACTGCTGCTGCCAATCACTGGGCTCAACCAACTATCTTGGCATCACTCCTGATGGCGGGTATGAGTGATCAATTAGACTGAGTGCACATGTCCAGTATTCATCCGTTACAATAGATCCTGCAGAGATCCATTGGATAAAAAGTTCTGCAGGACCTGTTTTTACAACATAGGAGTCTATGGAGAAGGGATCCGCTAACTGATCGCTATTCATCTTCCATTTTTAACGGATCCAGTAAACAAAAAATGGATCCTTAACAAATGAAAGAAACATGGAAGATAAATATCCATCAATTAAGTGATCCGTTTTCCATAGACTCCAATGTTAAACAGATTCTGCACAACGTTTTTCCTACTTTCTGCTGGATCTGTTGTAACGGATGATTACTGGACATGTGCACTCAGCCTAATATAAGCTATTATTACTACTTTCCTTTGTTTTCCCTTCCGGTCTGCATTACTTGCACTTATACATTTTTATTTTTTTACAGCACGGCTTCCAAGAACAATCGAGGATTCAGGCTACGGCAGGGAGGCGGACAGGAAAATTGTCATTTCTGTCAAACAGACATCAAAAAACAAGTTAACACTCCAGAGGTAATTTATATTATTATTATTTTAATCTTGCTAATGAGCTCTTTTTTCGGATTATATTGCATGCAAGGGCTTAATAACCGGGGTCGTAGGGGTCGCAACTGCGACGAGGCCTGGAGGTACAGGGGCTGGGTCTGCTGACCCCCGCTCCAGCGCCTGCTTCACATGCATGTGCGTTTCAGAGGACCCACATTCATGTCACTGCGTGCAAGTATGCCCGGGCCAGTCCCCAGGGGTCTGTTCATAGCAGCCAGAGGACTAGCACTGTAACTTTAATTGCAGCCGGGAAACTCTGAGTGTCATCCCGCTGGACCCGTGTGCAGCACCGTGAAGAGGTCATCACACTGCAACCTCATCACAGGATGCAGCGGCCGGCGGGAATGGAAGTGTGCGCTCTATGGAGGAGCTGAAGAGTCTAAATCCTGACATTTCCTGGGGTGGGGGATGGGGCAGTATGTATGTCTGTGTGTGTGTGTGTGGGGGGGGTTATACATGGGCAGTATTGTTTTGTGTGTGTGTGGGGGGGGGTTATATAGGGGCAGTGTGTGTGTGTGTGTGTGGGGGGGGGGTTATACAGGGGCTGTGTATCGGGGGGTTACACAGGGGTAGTATGTCTGTATGTGTGTGGGGGGTTATACAGGGGGCAGTATGTCTGTATGTGTGTAGGGGGGTTATACTGGGGCACTGTCTGTGTGTGGGGGGTAATAAAAAGGCAGTATGTCTGTGTGTGGGGGGTTAAACAGAGGCAGTATGGCAATATTTGGGATGTGTATGATATCCCTCTTTCTCTCAGCACTCAGCCTATCCCATCCTCTGCTCTGATATCCTCCCAGCATCAGCTTTCCATCCTGCTCTGATATCCATGTCTCTCAGCCCAGCTTTTCCCATCTCACCAGCTCTGATATCCATCTTTCTCTCAGACCCAGCTTTCCCATCTTCTGCTCTGATATCCCTCTTTTCATGGTAGAGAGAATTGAACAGCCAATCACGGTGATAGTAGCTGTGGGGTGGGGAATCCATTCCCGTGGACTCGAGCTCCGGTGTTCGGCTGTATGAATCAGCAGGCGGCTTCACCAGGGCTCCGTTTATGCGGCGACAGAGCCGGATTTTCGCCATGACGTACCGTTACGTCCAGGGTCGCGAAGGGGTTAAATAATGAATTAGGAAGTGTAGTGCTGCGTTTACCCACCGTATTGACAGTCTCTATATTTTGTAAGCCCTCGCGAGACATACAAATACCTGCCAGCTGCAGCACTACTATAAACTTTAGGAGATACATAGGGAAGGTCTCTCCATACCAGCTCCAGGGTTTTTATTTAAAATCGACTGTTATGAATCCACCTCATAGTTAGTTGCCTTCTCCATTCCACACTTGGTCATTTTTTCAATAAGGATGGTATGGAATACAGAAAAGGAAATCCGCTCCACCTCCAGATACACAATTACATGTTAATGTCCATATTATTAGAAAAAGTTTAATAAAAAACTAAATATAAAATTGTATGTAAGGTACTTTACACGTTTCAGACCCTTAAAAGGCCACAATGGGACTGAAGGGATATAACAATCTATGCAATGTGTACAGTTTATTCTATATATATAATTCTGTATATTGCACCTGTGCATCGTACAGCCTAGATGCCACTCACACCCTTCTTGTATAGGACAGAAGCCATAAATTATATCTATATCTCTTTTTCTTTTTAGATGTGTTTGTTAGAGAATCTAATTTGGGCAGCGGTTAATGAGCTGGGTATACAGATGGGTGACACTGCTCCCACCCTTCCTAAAAGACTTGACAGCAGCAGCTACTCTCTATCCATGACCGCTGAGATCAAAGAAAATAACGGCAAGGGCAAGTACAAGTAAGATGTTTTTTGCAGAGGTGTCTCCATTTCTTTAGTGCACTTGACTGCTGCTGCCAATCACTGGGCTCAACCAACTATCTTGGCATCACTCCTGATGGCGGGTATGAGTGATCAATTAGACTGAGTGCACACGTCCAGTATTCATCCGTTACAATAGATCCTGCAGAGATCCATTGGATAAAAAGTTCTGCAGGACCTGTTTTTACAACATAGGAGTCTATGGAGAAGGGATCCGTAACTGATCGCTATTCATCTTCCATTTTTAACGGATCCAGTAAACAAAAAATGGATCCTTAACAAATGAAAGAAACATGGAAGATAAATATCCATCAATTAAATGATCCGTTTTCCATAGACTCCAATGTTAAACAGATTCTGCACAACGTTTTTCCTACTTTCTGCTGGATCTGTTGTAACGGATGATTACTGGACATGTGCACTCAGCCTAATATAAGCTATTATTACTACTTTCCTTTGTTTTCCCTTCCGGTCTGCATTACTTGCACTTATACATTTTTATTTTTTTACAGCACGGCTTCCAAGAACAATCGAGGATTCAGGCTACGGCAGGGAGCCGACAGGAAAATTGTCATTTCTGTCAAACAGACATCAAAAAACAAGTTAACACTCCAGAGGTAATTTATATTATTATTATTTTAATCTTGCTAATGAGCTCTTTTTTCGGATTATATTGCATGCAAGGGCTTAAAACCGGGGTCGTAGGGGTCGCAACTGCGACGAGGCCTGGAGGTACAGGGGCTGGGTCTGCTGCCCCCGCTCCAGCGCCTGCTTCACATGCATGTGCGTTTCAGAGGACCCACATTCATGTCACTGCGTGCAAGTATGCCCGGGCCAGTCCCAGGGGTCTGTTCATAGCAGCCAGAAGACTAGCACTGTAACTTTAATTGCAGCCGGGAAACTCTGAGTGTCATCCCGCTGGAGCCGTGTGCAGCACCGTGAAGAGGTCATCACACTGCAACCTCATAACAGGATGCAGCGGCCGGCGGGAATGGAAGTGTGCGCTCTATGGAGGAGCTGAAGAGTCTAAATCCTGACATTTCCTGGGGTGGGGGGATGGGGCAGTATGTATGTCTGTGTGTGTGTGTGTGTGGGGGGGGTTATACATGGGCAGTATTGTTTTGTGTGTGTGTGGTGGGGGGGTTATATAGGGGCAGTGTGTGTGTGTGTGTGTGTGGGGGGGGGTTATACAGGGGCTGTGTATCGGGGGGTTACACAGGGGTAGTATGTCTGTATGTGTGTGGGGGGTTATACAGGGGGCAGTATGTCTGTATGTGTGTAGGGGGGTTATACTGGGGCACTGTCTGTGTGTGGGGGGTAATAAAAAGGCAGTATGTCTGTGTGTGGGGGGTTAAACAGAGGCAGTATGGCAATATTTGGGATGTGTATGATATCCCTCTTTCTCTCAGCACTCAGCTATCCCATCCCCTGCTCCGATATCCCTCAGCACCCAGCTTTCCCATCACCTGCTCTGATATCCATCTTTCTCTCAGAACCCAGCTTTCCCATCTCTGCTCTGATATCCCTCTTTTCATGTGGAGAGAATTGAACAGCCAATCACGGTGATAGTAGCTGTGGGTGGGGAATCCATTCCCCGTGGACTCGAGCTCCGGTGTTCGGCTGTATGAATCAGCAGGCGGCTTCACCAGGGCTCCGTTTATGCGGCGACAGAGCCGGATTTTCGCCATGACGTACCGTTACGTCCAGGGTCAGGAAGGGGTTAAATAATGAATTAGGAAGTGTAGTGCTGCGTTTACCCACCGTATTGACAGTCTCTATATTTTGTAAGCCCTCGCGAGACATACAAATACCTTCCAGCTGCAGCACTACTATAAACTTTAGGAGATACATAGGGAAGGTCTCTCCATACCAGCTCCAGGGTTTTTATTATAATAGACTGTTATGAATCCACCTCATAGTTAGTTGTCTTCTCCATTCCACACTTGGTCATTTTTTCAATAAGGATGGTATGGAATACAGGGAAGGAAATCCGCTCCACCTCCAGATACACAATTACATGTTAATGTCCATATTATTAGAAAAAGTTTAATAAAAAACTAACTATAAAATTGTATGTAAGGTACTTTACGCGTTTCAGACCCTTAAAAGGCCACAATGGGACTGAAGGGATATAACAATCTATGCAATGTGTATAGTTTATTCTATATATATAATTCTGTATATTGCACCTGTGCATCGTACAGCCTACATGCCACTCACACCCTTCTTGTATAGGACAGAAGCCATAAATTATATCTATATATCTTTTTTCTTTTTAGATGTGTTTGTTAGAGAATCTAATTTGGGCAGCGGTTAATGAGCTGGGTATACAGATGGGTGACACTGCTCCCACCCTTCCTAAAAGACTTGACAGCAGCAGCTACTCTCTATCCATGACCGCTGAGATCAAGAAAATAACGGCAAGGGCAAGTACAAGTAAGGCTGCTTTCACACTGCAGTTTTTTCACTGATCAGTGTCCATCAGATTTGTGTGCCAAAACCAGGAGTGACTCAAAACTCAGACAGGTGTCAATCTTTCAATTATAGTTTTTCTCTGCAAGTTCCACTCCTGGTTCCTCTCCGGTTTTGGCTCACAAATCTGATGGACACTGATCAGTGAAAAAACTGCAGTGTGAAAGCAGCCTAAGATGTTTTTTGCAGAGGTGTCTCCATTTCTTTAGTGCACTTGACTGCTGCAGCCAATCACTGGGCTCAACCAACTATCTTGGCATCACTCCTGATGGCGGGTATGAGTGATCAATTAGACTGAGTGCACATGTCCAGTATTCATCCGTTACAATAGATCCTGCAGAGATCCATTGGATAAAAAGTTCTGCAGGACCTGTTTTTACAACATAGGAGTCTATGGAGAAGGGATCCGCTAACTGATCGCTATTCATCTTCCATTTTTAACGGATCCAGTAAACAAAAAATGGATCCTTAACAAATGAAAGAAACATGGAAGATAAATATCCATCAATTAAGTGATCCGTTTTCCATAGACTCCAATGTTAAACAGATTCTGCACAACGTTTTTCCTACTTTCTGCTGGATCTGTTGTAACGGATGATTACTGGACATGTGCACTCAGCCTAATATAAGCTATTATTACTACTTTCCTTTGTTTTCCCTTCCGGTCTGCATTACTTGCACTTATACATTTTTATTTTTTTACAGCACGGCTTCCAAGAACAATCGAGGATTCAGGCTACGGCAGGAGCGGACAGGAAAATTGTCATTTCTGTCAAACAGACATCAAAAAACAAGTTAACACTCCAGAGGTAATTTATATATTATTATTTTAATCTTGCTAATGAGCTCTTTTTTCAGATTATATTGCATGCAAGGGCTTAATAACCGGGGTCGTAGGGGACGCAACTGCGACGAGGCCTGGAGGTACAGGGGCTGGGTCTGCTGACCCCCGCTCCAGCGCCTGCTTCACATGCATGTGCGTTTCAGAGGACCCACATTCATGTCACTGCGTGCAAGTATGCCCGGGCCAGTCCCCAGGGGTCTGTTCATAGCAGCCGGAGGACTAGCACTGTAACTTTAATTGCAGCCGGGAAACTCTGAGTGTCATCCCGCTGGACCCGTGTGCAGCACCGTGAAGAGGTCATCAGACTGCAACCTCATAACAGGATGCAGCGGCCGGCGGGAATGGAAGTGTGCGCTCTATGGAGGAGCTGAAGAGTCTAAATCCTGACATTTCCTGGGGTGGGGGGATGGGGCAGTATGTATGTCTGTGTTGTGTGTGTGTGTGGGGGGGGGGTTATACATGGGCAGTATTGTTTTGTGTGTGTGTGGTGGGGGGGTTATATAGGGGCAGTGTGTGTGTGTGTGGGGGGGGTTATACAGGGGCTGTGTATCGGGGGGTTACACAGGGGTAGTATGTCTGTATGTGTGTGGGGGGTTATACAGGGGGCAGTATGTCTGTATGTGTGTGTAGGGGGGTTATACTGGGGCACTGTCTGTGTGTGGGGGGTAATAAAAAGGCAGTATGTCGTGTGTGTGGGGGTTAAACAGAGGCAGTATGGCAATATTTGGGATGTGTATGATATCCCTCTTCTCTCAGCACTCAGCTATCCCATCCCCTGCTCGATATCCCTCAGCACCCAGCTTTCCCATCCCCTGCTCTGATATCCCTCTTTCTCTCAGCACTCAGCTTTCCCATCCCATCCCCTGCTCTGATATCCCTTTCCCTCAGCACTCAGCTTTCCCATCCCCTGCTCTGATATCCCTCTTTCTCTCAGCAGCTTTCCCATTTCCTGCTCCGATATCCCTCAGCACCCAGCTTTCCCATCCCCTGCTCTGATATCCCTCTTTCTCTCAGCACTCAGCTTTCCCATCCCCTGCTCTGATATCCCTCAGCACCCAGCTTTCCCATCACCTGCTCTGATATCCATCTTTCTCTCAGCACCCAGCTTTCCCATCTTCTGCTCTGATATCCCTCTTTTCATGGTGGAGAGAATTGAACAGCCAATCACGGTGATAGTAGCTGTGGGGTGGGGAATCCATTCCCCGTGGACTCGAGCTCCGGTGTTCGGCTGTATGAATCAGCAGGCGGCTTCACCAGGGCTCCGTTTATGCGGCGACAGAGCCGGATTTTCGCCATGACGTACCGTTACGTCCAGGGTCGGGAAGGGGTTAAATAATGAATTAGGAAGTGTAGTGCTGCGTTTACCCACCGTATTGACAGTCTCTATATTTTGTAAGCCCTCGCGAGACATACAAATACCTTCCAGCTGCAGCACTACTATAAACTTTAGGAGATACATAGGGAAGGTCTCTCCATACCAGCTCCAGGGTTTTTATTATAATAGACTGTTATGAATCCACCTCACAGTTAGTTGCCTTCTCCATTCCACACTTGGTCATTTTTTCAATAAGGATGGTATGGAATACAGGGAAGGAAATCCGCTCCACCTCCAGTTACACAATTACATGTTAATGTCCATATTATTAGAAAAAGTTTAATAAAAAACTAAATATAAAATTGTATGTAAGGTACTTTACGCGTTTCAGACCCTTAAAAGACCACAATGGACTGAAGGGATATAACAATCTATGCAATGTGTACAGTTTATTCTATATATATAATTCTGTATATTGCACCTGTGCATCGTTCAGCCTAGATGCTCACACCCTTCTTGTATAGGACAGAAGCCATAAATTATATCTATATCTCTTTTTTCTTTTTAGATGTGTTTGTTAGAGAATCTAATTTGGGCAGCGGTTAATGAGCTGGGAATACAGATGGGTGACACTGCTCCCCTAGATTAAGGCCCGATGCTATCGCATCGGGAGGGTTGGATTGCGCCACATCCAAGATGGCATCTGGAAAGTCTCGCTAGACTTCCAGAACGCCATCTTGGATGTGGTGCGATCCAACATGGTGGGAGGGCAGTGTCGCGAGACTTCCCGGCACCCATCTTGGATCTCGCGAGATCCAACATGGCAGGCGGGTAGTCTCGCGAGAAATCATCGTGAGGATGGATGTCGCCAGACAGGGCAGATCCAACATGGCGTCGCCGTCGCGGAGAAAAAGATGGGATGTCGGCGGAAAAGATCAGGTGTTGGGGGCGGCGTGCAGGAGATGATCGGATGTCGGCGGTGTGTTAGTGGACGGGTGTCGGTGAGTATAGATTTCGGCGTGAGAGTACATGGGGGTATGAGTGTGAGACTGTACAGAGAGGGGGGGGATTATGTGAAGTGGACTGGGGATCGCGTGTGTGGGGAGGTGCAGAAAGAAAGGGGGGGGGGGTGAGGAGTGTGATGGTGTGTCAGTGGAGATTGTGACAACAATAGGATATCTGCCGCGACACTGCTATATATATGAAAAATGTAAATTAAGTGGAGATTGTGAGGCACAGCAGAGGCCTCCGATGGCGGTAGTGGGGCTTTGAAAGCCTCGCTACCGCCAAAGGTCGGCCATCTTGGATCACGCGACGGGTGTACAGGCAGCTCCTGTCACAGATGTGACGTAGCAATACCGTTACATAGTGACGGAAGTTGGCTTAGGACTTTTACTATAATAGATAGAATACATACAGCAGTAGCGGTGTGCAGCGGTGACGGAGTCCAGGAGGAGACAGCAGGCGGGTGCGGGCAGGAGGGGGCCGGGGAACAGCGGGCAGAAGGGGACCGGGGAATAGCGGTCATGTGCGGGCAGGAGGGGGCCGAGGAAGAGCGGCCGGGGTGCGTGCAGGAGGGGGCCGGGGGACCGTGGCCGGATGCAGGCAGGAGGGTGGCAGGGAGACAGCGACCGGGTGCGGGCAGGAGGCGGCCAGGGGGATAGCGGGCAGGAGGGGCCGGGGAACAGTGGCCGGGAGCGGACAGTAGGGGGCGGGCCTTCCCAGCCGCTGTCCCCCGGCCCTCTCCTGCCCGCAGCAGAGTGCTTAGCAGAGTATATGGCGACTCAGTGGTTAGCAGAGTTTAGGGCGGCTCAGTGGTTAGCAGAGTATACGGCGGCTGAGTGGGTAGCAGAGTATACAGGGGCTC
The DNA here is from genome assembly GCA_033576535.1 of Allobates femoralis. Taxonomy (NCBI): domain Eukaryota; kingdom Metazoa; phylum Chordata; class Amphibia; order Anura; family Aromobatidae; genus Allobates; species Allobates femoralis. The sequence goes on along the minus strand of JARQOC010000004.1, from coordinate 58,628,120 downwards.
AGTGGTTAGCACAGTATATGCTGGCTCAACAGTTAGCACTGTATACGGAGCCTCAGTGGTTAGCACTGTATGGTGGCTCAGTGGTTGACACTGTATATGGTGGCTCAATAAATAGAGCAGTAATGTGGCTTAGTGATTAGCACTGTATACGGTGACTCAGTGGTTAGCCACTCTATGTTGGCTAAGTGGTTAGCACTGTATATGGTGGCTCAATAATTAGAGCAGTAATGTGGCTCAGTGGTTAGCACTGTATATGGTGGCTCAGTGGTTAGCACTATATGGTGGCTCAGTGGTTAGCACTGTATACGGTGACTCGGTGATTAGCACTGTATGGTGCCTCAGTGGTTGGCACTGTATATGGTGGCTCAGAGGTTAGCACAGTATGGTGGTTCAGTGGTTAGCACAGTATGGTGGCTCAGTGGTTAGCACTGTACAGTGGCTGAGTGGTTAGCACTGTACAGTGGCTGAGTGGTTAGCACTGTACAGTGGCTGAGTGGTTAGCACTATACGGTGGCTCAGTGGTCAGCACTGTATGGTGGCTCAATGTTTAGCACTGCACGGTGGCTCAGTGGTTAGGACAGTATGGTGGCTCAGTGGTTAGCATTGTACGGTGGCTTAGTGGTTAGCACAGCGCGGTGGCTCACTGTTTAGCCAAGTATGGTGGCTCAGTGGTTAGTACAGTATATGGCCGCTCAGTGGTTAGCAGTATATGGAGGCAGAGTGCTTAACTCTGTATGGAGGCTCATTGGTTAGCACTGTATATGGTGGCTCAGTGGTTAGCACTGTATATGGTGGCTCAGTGGATAGAACTGTATATGGTGGCTCATTGGTTAGCACAGTATGGTGGGTCAGTGCTAACACTATATAGGGTGGCTCAGTGGTTAGCACTGTATAAGGTGGCTCAGTGGTTAGCACAGTATAAGGTGGCTGAGTGATTAGAACTCTATGGTGGCTGAGTGTTTAACACTGTATATGGTGAGTCAGTGGTTAGCACTTTATGGTGGCTAAGTGGTTAGCAGTTTATATGGTGGCTCAGTGGTTAGCACTGTACGGTGGCTCAGTGGTTAGCACTGTACGGTGGCTCAGTGGTTAGCACAGCGCGGTGGCTCAGTGGTTAGCACAGCGCGGTGGCTCAGTGGTTACCACAGCGCGGTGGCTCAGTGGTTAGCACTGCGCGGTGGCTCAGTGGTTAGCAGTGTATATGGTGGCTGAGCGGTTAGCACTGTATGGTGGCTTAGTGGTTAGCACAGCACGGTGCCTCAGTGGTTAGCACAGCACGGTGGCTCAGTGGTTAGCACAGTACAGTGGCTCAGTGGTTAGCAGTGTACGGTGGCTCAGTGGTTAGCACAGTACAGTGGCTCAGTGGTTAGCAGTGTATATGGTGGCTGAGTGGTTAGCACTGTACGGTGGCTCAGTGGTTAGCACTGTACGGTGGCTCAGTGGTTAGCACTGTACGGTGGCTCAGTGGTTAGCACAGTACAGTGTCTCAGTGGTTAGCACAGTACAGTGGCTCAGTGGTTAGCAGTGTATATGGTGGCTGAGTGGTTAGCACTGTACGGTGGCTCAGTGGTTAGCACTGTACGGTGGCTCAGTGGTTAGCACAGTAAAGAGGCTCAGTGGTTAGCACAGTACGGAGGCTCAGTGGTTAGCACTGGACGGTGGCTCAGTGGTTAGCACTGGACTGTGGCTCAGTGGTTAGCACTGGACGGTGGCTCAGTGGTTAGCACTGGACGGTGGCTCAGTGGTTAGCACTGGACGGTGGCTCAGTGGTTAGCACTGGACGGTGGCTCAGTGGTTAGCACTGGACGGTGGCTCAGTGGTTAGCAATGTATATGGTGGCTCAGTGGTTAGCACTGTATGGTGGCTCAGTGGTTAGCACAGCGCGGTGGCTCAGTGGTTAGCACAGCGCGGTGGCTCAGTGGTTAGCACAGTGCGGTGGCTCAGTGGTTAGCACAGCGCGGTGGCTCAGTGGTTAGCACAGCGCGGTGGCTCAGTGGTTAGCACAGCGCGGTGGCTCAGTGGTTAGCACAGCGCGGTGGCTCAGTGGTTAGCACAGCGCGGTGGCTCAGTGGTTAGCAGTGTATATGGTGGCTGAGCGGTTAGCACTGTATGGTAGCTCAGTTTTAGTACTGCACGGTGGCTCAGTGGTTAGGACAGTACGGTGGCTCAGTGGTTAGGACAGTACGGTGGCTCAGTGGTTAGGACAGTACGGTGGCTCAGTGGTTAGCACTGGACGGTGGCTCAGTGGTTAGCACTGGACGGTGGCTCAGTGGTTAGCACTGGACGGTGGCTCAGTGGTTAGCACAGTACAGTGGCTCAGTGGTTAGCAGTGTATATGGTGGCTCAGTGGTTAGCACTGTACGGTGGCTCAATGGTTGGCACAGTACAGTGGCTCAGTGGTTAGCAGTGTATATGGTGGCTCAGTGGTCAGCACTGTACGGTGGCTCAGTGGTCAGCACTGTACGGTGGCTCAGTGGTCAGCACTGTACGGTGGCTCAGTGGTCAGCACTGTACGGTGGCTCAGTGGTTAGCAGTGTATATGGTGGCTCAGTGGTTTGCACTGTAGGTTGGCTCAGTAGTCCGCTAACCACTGAGCCACTGTACAGTGCTGGGGCCGGGGGGGCAGAGTGGTCAGCGGAGGCCGGGGGGGCAGAGTGGTCAGCGGAGGCCGGGGGGGGGCAGAGTGGTCAGCAGAGGCCGGGGGCAGAGTGGTCAGCGGAGGCCGGGGGCAGAGTGGTCAGCGGAGGCCGGGGGCAGAGTGGTCAGCGGAGGCCGGGGGCCGCTATGCATAGGGAGAAACCAAGATGTCAGCCAGGAACTCTCGCGAGAGTTTCCGGCCAGCCGGGAACTCTCGCGAGAATTCCCGGCCGCCATCTTGCATGCAGCCGCTATGCATAGGGAGAAACCAAGATGGGGGCCGGGAACTCACGCGAGAATTCCCGGCCGCCATCTTGGTTTCACTATTTACGGGGTGGCGACTTCGCAGATGCAGACGGAGGAGGGAGGACAGAGGACGGAGGATGGAAGAAGACGGAGGCGGTGGGTGCCATGGAGTGGTAAGTATAGCAGCAGAGGGGCAGAGGGGGACATCCAATGGGGTGGAGGGGCAGAGGAGCAGTGTAGACTCAGTAGTGGGGCATTGAAAGTCCCCACTACCGAGTAAGCGGCGGCCATATTAGTTAGGGGCAATCATCCCCTAAGCCAGCTTCAATTGGATGTGACGTCATAAACGTTACATAGTGACGGAAGCTGGCTTAGGGGATTTATTATATAGGATATAATTCTGTATATTGCACCTGTGCATCGTTCAGCCTAGATGCCACTCACACCCTTCTTGTATAGGACAGAAGCCATAAATTATATCTATATCTCTTTTTTCTTTTTAGATGTGTTTGTTAGAGAATCTAATTTGGGCAGCGGTTAATGAGCTGGGTATACAGATGGGTGACACTGCTCCCACCTTTCCTAAAAGACTTGACAGCAGCAGCTATTCTCTATCCATGAAAGAAAAATGGAAGATAAATAGCAATGAATTAAGTGATCCGTTTTCCATAGACTCCAATGTTAAATAAACAGATTCTGCACAACGTTTTTCCTACTTTCTGCTGGATCTGTTGTAACGGATGATTACTGGACATGTGCACTCAGCCTATTATAAGCTATTATTACTACTTTCCTTTGTTTTCCCTTCCGGTCTGCATTACTTGCACTTATACATTTTTATTTTTTTACAGCACGGCTTCCAAGAACAATCGAGGATTCAGGCTACGGCAGGGAGCCGACAGGAAAATTGTCATTTCTGCCAAACAGACATCAAAAGACAAGTTAACACTCCAGAGGTAATTTATATTATTATTATTTTAATCTTGCTAATGAGCTCTTTTTTCGGACTATATTGCATGCAAGGGCTTAACAACCGGGGTCGTAGGGGTCGCAACTGCGAAGAGGCCTGGAGGTACAGGGGCCGGGTCTGCTGACCCCCGCTCCAGCGCCTGCTTCACATGCATGTGCGTTTCAGAGGACCCACATTCATGTCACTGCGTGCAAGTATGCCTGGGCCGGTCCCCAGGGGTCTGTTCATAGCAGCCGGAGGACTAGCACTGTAACTTTAATTGCAGCCGGGAAACTGAGTGTCGTCCCACTGGAGCCGTGTGCAGCACCGTGAAGAGGTCATCACACTGCAACCTCATCACAGGATGCAGCGGCCGGCGGGAATGGAGGTGTGCGCTCTATGGAGGAGCTGAAGAGTCTAAATCCTGACATTTCCTGGGGTGGGGTGATGGGGCAGTATGTACGTGTGTGTGTGTGTGTGTGGGGGGGTTATACTTGGGCAGTATTGTTTTGTGTGTGTGTGTGTGTGGGGGGGGAGTCATATAGGGGCAGTATTGTGTGTGTGTGGGGGGGGTTATACAGGGGCTGTATGTCTGTGTATCGGGAGGTTACACAGGGGTAGTATGTCTGTATGTGTGTGGGGAGTTATACAGGGGGCAGTATGTCTGTATGTGTGTAGGGGGGTTATACAGGGGCACTGTCTGTGTGTGGGGGGGTTTAAAAAGGCAGTATGTCTGTGTGTGGGGGGTTAAACAGAGGCAGTATGGCAATATTTGGGATGTGTATGATATCCCTCTTTCTCTCAGCACTCAGCTATCCCATCCCCTGCTCTGATATCCCTCTTTCTTTCAGCACTCAGCTTTCCCATCCCCTGCTCTGATATCCCTCTTTCCCTCAGCACTCAGCTTTCCTATCCCCTGCTCCGATATTCCTCAGCACCCAGCTTTCCATCCCCTGCTCTGATATCCCTCAGCACCCAGCTTTCCCATCCCCTGCTCTGATATCCCTCAGCACCCAGCTTTCCCATCCCATGCTCCGATATCCCTCTTTTCCTCAGCACCCAGCTTTCCCATCTCTTGCTCTGATATCCCTCAGTACCCAGCTTTCCCATCCCTTGCTCTGATATCCCTCAGCACCCAGCTTTCCCATCCCCTGCTCTGATATCCCTCTTTCTCTCAGCACTCAGCTTTCCCATCCCCTGCTCTGATATCCCTCAGCACTCAGCTTTCCCATCCCCTGCTCTGATATCCCTCAGCACTCAGCTTTCCCATCCCCTGCTCTGATATCCCTCTTTCCCTTAGCACACAGCTTTCCCATCTCCTGCTCGGATATCCCTCTTTCCCTCAGCACCCAGCTTTCCCATCCCCTGCTCTGATACCCTTCTTTCATACAGTACCCAGCTTTCCCATCTCCTGCTCTGATATCCATCTTTCTCTCAACACCCAGCTTTCCCATCCCCCAATATCCCTCAGCACTCAAGCTTTCCTATCCCCCGCTCTGATACCCCTCTTTCACACAGCACCAAGCTTTCCCATCCCCTGCTCTGATACCCCTCTTTCCCTCAGCACCCAGCTTTCCCATCCCCTGCTCTGATACCCTTCTTTCTCTCAGCACCCAGCTTTCCCATCCCTTGCTCTGATATCCCTCTTTCCCTCAGCACTCAGCTTTCTTATCCCCTGCTCTGATATCCCTCTTTCACACAGCTTTCCCATCCCTTGCTCTGATATCCATCTTTCCCTCAGCACCCAGCTTTCCCATCCCCTGTTCTGATACCTGTCTTTCACACAGCACTCAGCTTTCCCATCCCCTGCTCTGATATCCCTCAGCACCCAGCTTTCCCATCCCCCTGCTCTGATATCCCTCTTTTCCTCAGCACTCAGCTTTCCCATGCCCTGCTCTGATATCCCTCTTTCACACAGTACCCAGCTTTCCCATCCCTGCTCTGATATCCATCTTTCCCTCAGCACCCAGCTTTCCCATCCCCTGCTCTTTCTCTCAGCACCCAGCTTTCCCATCCCCTGCTCTGATATCCATCTTTCTCTCAGCACCCAGCTTTCCCATCCCCTGCTCTGATATCCCTCTTTTCCTACTGCTATATGAAGGTCATACTTCACTTACATCCAACAGCCAGCAGCTACTGGCACAGTCGGTATAATGGCCACCTCTAATAGTATTGTCGCCCGCACCTGCCTCCTGACAAACACTCCACTACAGAGTGTAAGCCTGAGTGAGGCCTGGCGTGTCTTCATGTGACAGTCAGTGTGATATGTAAGCACACACGCTCAGCAGGACCCTGATAACGGACAGTTCTAGGTTTTTTTTTGGGCCCTGGGTGAAAAAGTCTCTGTGGGCCCCTTTAACACGTGTACATGCTGTGAGGTAGCGTTCTGGTTAGGCAAGACATGAGGCAGTGACCCAGGCACTTGTTCACACAGCACAGTTTACTTACAAGTCCAGGTAATTACAGACCTTTTGAGATCCGCAGCCGGAACAACCCTATTCACAAAGTCCTCCAAAGTCTCTGCACTGCTGCTAGGGTCTGTCCTGGCCGGGTCCCCTTGGAAGGGCCAAGTACACGCTGCCAGGCTGGGTTAAACGGCACACAGCCGGCACACAGAGCTTCTCCTGCTCAGTCCACCTGGCTCCAACTGAGAACCCCGCCCCTTGCTGCAAGCCTTTTAAAGTGAACCTGCCACCTCCATTAAGCCCCCCGCCTGGCTCGCTCTGGTCTGCAGAATGTCGGGTATGACGCCGAACGTGTAATTTCCGGTACTCCGCAGCTCATCCACAGAGCTGTGCATTGCGCATGCCTTGTGGAGCACACTCGTGATGTGCTCTATAGAGCATGCATACTGCGCAGCCTGAAGTCCGTCTGCGGAGTACCGGAAATGACAAACTCGGCGTCATACCCGGCATTCTGCAGACCGGAGCGAGCCAGGCGGGGAGTACGCATTTGGATGTCAATATCACGCCCATCGGGGTGTGATAAACAATGAAGGAGGCGGCGAGAGGGACACAGAGAGGACGCCCAGGGGGGCTATCAACGGTAGCCCCCCATATCATTTACATACTAATGAGTGAGGGATAACGTTTTATTACACAGTCACAGGGCACATTTACCACAGAAAGGGATAGTTAGAGTAGTAATAGGAAAATGCAGGGACAGATAGTGATAGCCAGGGGGCTTTATGGAGGTGACAGGTTCACTTTAAACATATTCCTGGACATGAGAATGATGGAAGACCCGGAATGAAGGAAGACTCCAGCGGGTCTTATAAGGTTTCAGACCACATTCTGGGAGATACATACCGAGCTTCATACATGACACCAGTCACTGCCTCACAGTGTATATATAATATACAGGCTGCTGCTATGTGTATGTATGATATAGGTGGCTCAGTGATTAGCCCTGCAGCCTTGCAGTACTGGGGTCCTGGAGTCAAATCTCACCAAGGAAAACATCTGCAAGGAGTTTGTATGTTCTCCCGTGTTTGCTGGGTTTCCTCCGGTTTCTCCCCACACTCCAAAGACATGCTGATAGGATGTATGTGTAAAGCCCTATGGAACTAAAGGGAACCTGTCAGCTCGTTCTACCCCCCGATGCTACCAGTATCTGTCCCTGCAACTTGTGAGCTGATCCCTAACCATCCCTCTCTGAGCTAAAAGTGCACTGTAAAGCTTCATAAAAATGCTTTATAAACTTAGGACCCTTTTGCATCAGCGGTTTACGCTGATCGCGGCAGTTGCGGTGAAAAAAACGCAACTGCCGCGATTACCGTATAACGGTATGCCGCGTTTTTTTCGCGGCCACACCTGCCGCAAGTGCCGATGCCGCACTTGCCGCAAGCCCCATAGACATTGTATGGGGCTTGCCGCAAGTGAACCGCAAGTGCAGCCGTTATGCGGTAATCACGGTAGTTGCGGTTTTTTTCCGTAAAACGCTGATGTGAAAGGGGCCTCACATGCAGTCTCCATCCGGAGACTGAACAGGCGGGCTCCGGGTCTGCATTGTCCCCCCCCTAGCTGGCTTTCAGCACGACCCGTTGGGCGTCTTCATTCCTTCAGTTCATCCTCCTCCTTTTGAAATTCCCATCTCCTGTCGCAGTCTGCTGCGCCGGCCGGAACGTCATCCAGGTGCAGGTGAATTACAATATCATCAAAAAGTTAATTAACTTCAGTAATTCAATATAAAAAGTGAAACACATATATTATATAGAGGGGACTCCTGTGTGCTGGTCTCCGCTCCCCCTTTACAGGGGCTCCAGGGCACTGGCAATCACCCCCCCCCCCTTGCCCCAAACAGGGGGCCCTTCTGCACTGTGATGGTATGCTGGCTCTCTGCCCCCCCCCCCCATACACACAGGGGGCTCCTGGGCACTGTCTCTCTGTCCCCCCCTCAACAAGGTGCTCCTGGGTGCTGCCAATCACCCCCCCCCCAAACAGAGGGCCCCCCTACGCTGCGATATACTACAGACAAACCAGTACATAAACTATTACACTATTATTACACTATGTAATACACACCCTAAAATATAATGGGCACCTAGTATACAGTTAGGGCCAGAAATATTTGGACAGTGACACAATTTTCGCGAGTTGGGCTCTGCATGCCACCACATTGGATTTGGAATGAAACCTCTACAACAGAATTCAAGTGCAGATTGTAACGTTTAATTTGAAGGGTTGAACAAAAATATCTGATAGAAAATGTAGGAATTGTACACATTTCTTTACAAACACTCCACATTTTAGGAGGTCAAAAGTAATTGGACAAATAAACATAACCCAAACAAAGAGAATTTTGTTTACGTACCGTAAATTCTTTTTTCTTTAGTCATCAATGGGAGACCCAGACAATGGGGTTTAGGGCACTGCCCTCCGGAGGTCACACTAGGTACTACAAGTTTGTAGACACCGCCTCCTCCGCTTATAAACCCCTACCGCAGGGAACATCCTCTGTTTGGTCCATAAGCTGCGAGGAGAAATAAACCACACCCGAAACATCGGGAAGAATGCCGTGCACAGACGGTTCAACAACCCGGCAAACACTGTCTCAACAGAGAACAGAACAAGTGCAAAATATGCAACGGAACAACTGGGTGGGTGCTGGGTCTCCCATTGATGACTAAAGAAAAAAGAATTTACGGTACGTAAACAAAATTCTCTTTTTTCTGGTCGTCATAATGGGAGACCCAGACAATGGGGATGTCCTAAAGCAATACCCCAGGGCGGGAAGAGTTCCTCAACAAGACGGATAACATATGGTTCCCTTTAAAGGTGGGCAACCGCCGCCTGGAGAACCCGCCTGCCCAAACTCGCATCCGCAGAGGCATGGGCATGCACCATATAGTGCTTAGAAAATGTGTGCAGGCTGGACCAAGTGGCCGCCTGACACACCTGTAGAGCAGACGCTCGATGTCGCAAAGCCCAGGAGGCACCGACAGCTCTGGTAGAGTGAGCCTTCAATCCCACCGGGAGAGGCAAACCAGAGGATCGGTAAGCCTCCTGAATAGGAGTTTTAATCCATCTGGCCAAGGTCGACTTTGAAGCCGCGGCCCCCTTACAGCGACCCGTCGTGAGAACAAATAAGGAATCCGAATTCCTGAAGGAAGCGGTCCTGGACACATAAATGCGTACAGCTCTCACGAGATCCAGAGTATGGAGGTCGCGTTCGATCTGATGAACGGGAGCGGGGCAAAATGATGGGAGAACAATCTCCTGGTTCAGGTGAAAAGTTGAAACCACCTTCGGCAAGAATTCTGGCCGTGGGCGTAACACCACCTTGTCTTGGTGAACCACCAGAAAGGGTGACTTGCACGAAAGTGCAGCCAATTCTGAGACCCTCCTCAAAGACGTAATTGCCACCAGAAAAACCACCTTCTGGGACAGACGCAAGAGAGAGATATCTCTCAGCGGCTCAAACGGCGGCTTCTGTAACGCCGCTAGGACTCTGTTAAGGTCCCAAGGGTCCAGAGGTCTCCTGTAGGGCGGAACCATCCGCGACACCCCTTGGAGAAATTGACGCACCTTCGGGAGGAGTGCCAATCGCCTGTCAAACAGCACCGAGAGTGCTGACACTTGACCTTTCAAAGAGCCAAGGGATAATCCCAACTCCAGACCCGATTGTAGGAAAGCCAACAACGTCGGGATGGAGAGGGGCCACGGAGAACGTCCACCAGAGGCACACCAGGTAAAAAAGATTTTCCACGTCCGGTGGTATATCTTCCTGGAAACGGGCCTCCTAGCCCTATTCATAGTAGCAACCACTGTAGGGGAGAAACCCCTAGATGTCAGCAGCCAGGCCTCAAGAGCCACGCAGTCAACTTGAGGGCCCTGGAATTGCGGTGGAAGAATGGGCCTTGCGCGAGTAAGTCTGCGCGTTCTGGAAGAGCCCATCTGTGTCCGCCTGACAGGTGCCACAGGTCCGGATACCAGGACCTCCTGGGCCAATCTGGAGCCACTAGAATGGCGACCCTGCACTCTGACCTGATCTTCCACAGCACCTTGGGAATCAGAGCCAGAGGCGGGAACACATACGGCAGATGGAATCTGGACCAGGTCAAGATTAGGGCGTCCGCTCCCAGAGACTGGGGGTCCCACGACCTCGCCATGTATTGCGGCACCTGATGATTCAGCCGTGAGGCCATCAGGTCCACGTCCGGCGTGCCCCATCTGCTGCAGATTTCTCTGAAGACGTCCGGATGAAGAGACCACTCTCCGGCGTCCATCCCCTGTCGGCTCAGATAGTCGGCCTCCCAGTTTTCGACCCCTGGGATGTGAACTGCGGAGATCAGGCAGTTGTTGTCCTCCGCCCAGGATAGGATGCGGTGAACTTCGGCCAGAGCCTCCGCACTCCTGGTTCCTCCTTGATGATTTATGTAGGCGACGGCCGTCGCATTGTCGGACTGAACCCGAATGGGTTGTCCTGAGAGGAATCTCTGAAAAGCCAGGAGTGCCAGATAGATCGCCTTGATCTCCAGCACGTTTATCTGCAACGCCGACTCCGACTGAGTCCAGAGGCCTTGGGCCCTGTGGTGCAAGAACACCGCTCCCCAGCCCTTCAGACTGGCGTCGGTGGTCACCACTAACCAAGATGGTTTTATGAAGGACCGGCCCCGAGACAAGTGATGCGGTTGCAGCCACCACTGCAGGGAATCTCTGGTCGGTTGGGAAAGGGTCACCAGCCGATTCAGTGAGATCGTCCTCTTGTCCCATCTGCGGAGAATCTCCAGCTGGAGAGGACGGAGGCGAAATTGTGCAAAAGGCACCGCCTCTATTGCCGCCACCATGCGTCCCACCAGTTTCATCAACACCCGTAGGGATGAATGTGGTGACAGGAGGACTGCTTGCACTCCTGATTTGATCGCCATCTGTTTGGGTCGCGGTAGAGACACTAGGGCTGAGGCTGTGTTGAAGTCCATGCCCAAATATGTCAGAGACTGGGTCGGAACCAGCGTTGACTTCTGAATGTTGAGGAGCCAACCGAACTGTTCCAGAGACCGCATGGTCACATCCAGGCTCTCTTGACAGAGGTGTTCTGATGGCGCCCTGACCAGCAGGTCGTCTAAATAGGGGATGACGGCATGTCCCTGCGCGTGCAGGAGAGCCATCATGGAAGCCATCACTTTTGTGAACACCCGCGGTGCCGAGGCCAACCCGAACGGCAGCGCCACAAATTGGAAGTGTTCTTCCCCCACTGCAAATCTCAACCAGCGCTGATGAGCCGGAGCAATGGGTACGTGAAGGTAAGCGTCTCGGATATCTATGGACGCCAGGAAATCCCCCTGTGACACTGCTGCGATCACGGAACGCAGGGATTCCATACGGAACTTCCGAACCAACACGTGACGGTTGAACAACTTCAGGTCCAGAACAGGGCGGAAGGATCCGTCCTTCTTCGGGACGATAAAGAGGTTGGAGTAAAAACCCCTGAACCTCTCTCCGGAAGGCACCGGGACCACCACTCCGTCTCTGCGGAGACCCTCCAACACCAGGTGAAAAGCCTGAGCCTTTTCTGGGGATGGGACCCGACCGATGGAATCGGTGGATAGGTTTTGACGTCAGTTCTATCCTGTAACCTCGCGAGATCACGTCTCGAACCCACTGATCTTGAATGTGAAGCAGCCACTTGTCCTGAAAGCGAGACAAGCGGCCCCCCACCTGTGGGGAGGCAGGAAGGCAGAGCGAGTCATGTAGAGGCGGGTTTGGGGGTGGCAGCCGCTGCCCCCGCCGGCTTCTTTGGACGACTCTTAGAGCGCCACTGAGAAGCGGGCTTGCCCCCTCGGTCCGTACGCGCGGACGATGCTGATGACTGAGAGCTGGAGCGAAAGGACCACTGTTTTGGGTTCCTTTTCACAGTATACCGTGGCTTAGGCCTATTCTGCGGTATCTTAGACTCAGCAGAATCCTTTATTAGCTTGTCCAGCTCAGTGCCAAACAGCCTGTCACCAGCAAATGGAAGATTCTGTAAAATCTTCTTAGATGTGGCATCTGAGTCCCAGAGACGCAGCCACAACAGTCTGCGAATCGCAATAGCATTGGCCGAAGCCACAGCTGAGCGAGTGGCAGTTTCCAGAGTCGCCGTTCTGGCGTAGTCCGCATAGGCTCTTGCTCTCTCTGTAAGTGCCATGACCTCTGGACTGGACCTTGCCAGGTCAGTGATACCATCCAAGCAGGTAGTAATTGCTTGTAAGGTCCAAACCGTGGCAAAATTAGGGGCAAATGAAGCCCCCACAGCCTCATAGGAAGACTTGGCGAGTTGCTCGACCTGTCTATCAGTCGCATCCTTCAACGAGGAGCTATCAGAGGCAGAGAAGAGGGAGCGTGCAGCAATCCTGGTCATGGAAGCGTCCACCTTTGGGGACTGCGACCACTCCTGAAGCACCTCCTGGGGGAAGGGGAAGCGATTGTCCTTAGGTTTTCGGACATAACGCCGCCCAGGGTGTAACCTGGGGGCTCTAATCACCCTTCCAAAGTTAGTATGGTCCATAAAGGAACCACTTGGTCTAGCCTCCGGCCGCAGCCATTGATAGGCCTCCTTCGGGTGTACAGTCACCTCCTCAGGGGGTGTCACGAGACATAAGGTCTCATTGATAGAGGATACCAAATCCTCCACCCCGTCTGGTGGTTCAGACGCAGATACAGACCCGAAAGTCGAACCCCCATCATCTTCCTCACCATCAGAGGAACGCTCCTCCTCAGAGAGAGCCTGGAGCTCGGGTGACTCCTCACGACGAGCTCGCTTAAGGGGTCTCACAGCAGAAGAGGGAGACACCCGGGGGTAACTGGACGGAGTAGCTGGGCTATCCAGTCTCCTATTAAGTGCCTCCAGGGATTGCGACATGGAGGACAGCTGGGACAACAGAGATTCATTGATCTTATTCTGAGTTTCCCATGGCCCTGGGATCACTTGAACCTCAGGGTACCGCACCGGAGCTGCTGACTCAGCAGTGGCAGTCCGGGCCTCTGGGCGTCCGCAGTTATTGCAGGACCCCTCCACCAGTGTACCATTGCATGTAGCACAAGTAACTGTGGTCTCTGCCGCCTTAGCAGCGCGCTTCCCAACTGAGGACATCGCCACAGTAGGGGAAAATAAGCCAATCGCAGACAAAAAACCGGGAATCCCGGTGGCTTACCGACCGCAACACAGCGGTAGGAGGAAGCGGTGTGTGTGTGACCTCCGCGATAGGTTCCGGTCTCCCCTGAAGTGCAGCCGCACGCTTCAGACAGCTCCCAGCCGGGAAGTGAGGAAGAAAGATGGCCGCCGACAGAGAAACTGTGGGCGGCGCCGAGAACACGCGGGAAACACACACACACACGCCCATCGGTGACGTCACCGCACAGGCCGCTTCCCAACCTCCAGGCAGCCTCAGCATGAAGGCGCCGGAGCCCGCAGCGCGGGAAATAGTGTGAAATACACCACACACAGACTGACTGTACAAACACACATACGCAGTCTATGGCCTCAGCCCCTGTGAGACACAGGGCGGTCAGCCAGGGTGACCCCAGCACGGGGTACACCTCCAGATCCGCGGACCCGAGGGTAACGCGCGGTCTGAGTGTCATGAAACACATAAAGTGCCAGACACTACCCCCAGGCACACAGGAGACACAGAGTGCCTCAGTGCCGGTCCGGTCTGTAAGCACCATTTAGGGAGGCCTCGGACGGGGGTGCAGCACCAGTCCGGAGTGTAAGCACCATTTAGGGAGGCCTCGGACTGGGCTGGCTCCAGTCCGGTCTGTAAGCACCATTTAGGGAGGCCTCGGACGGAGCGGAGCTGTGCAAGGCTCCCATCTCCCACTCTCCAGAGCCCCCCAGAGAGGGATGGAGAGGAGCGTAACAGCGTACCGGGAGAACACCAAGTGTCCAGGCTCTAGGCCCTCCGGTACCTCCACCAGCGTGTGCCACTAAGGGTGAGCGGGGAGGCTGTCACAGGTCCCGATTAGGACCCTATTACCTTGTCTTCAGACGCCATCACGTAAGTTGTGAGAATGCAGTGAAGTGCAAGCAAAGCGTGATCCTCCGAGCACACTAAGGTTAAAACTGAGGATGTTCCCTGCGGTAGGGGTTTATAAGCGGAGGAGGCGGTGTCTACAAACTTGTAGTACCTAGTGTGACCTCCGGAGGGCAGTGCCCTAAACCCCATTGTCTGGGTCTCCCATTATGACGACCAGAAAAAAATATTTTTATTTTCAATATTTTGTTGCGAATCCTTTGGAGGCAATCACTGCCTTAAGTCTGGAACCCATGGACATCACCAAACGCTGGGTTTCCTCCTTCTTAATGCTTTGCCAGGCATTTACAGCCGCAGCCTTCAGGTCTTGCTTGTTTGTGGGTCGTTCCGTCTTAAGTCTGGATTTCAGCAAGTGAAATGCATGCTCAATTGGGTTAAGATCTGGTGATTGACTTGGCCATTGCAGAATGTTCCACTTTTTTGCACTCATGAACTCCTGGGTAGCTTAGGCTGTATGCTTGGGGTCATTGTCCATCTGTACTATGAAGCGCCGTCCAATCAACTTTGCAGCATTTGGCTGAATCTGGGCTGAAAGTATATCCCGGTACACTTCCGAATTCACTCGGCTACTCTTGTCTGCTGTTATGTCATCAATAAACACAAGTGACCCAGTGCCATTGAAAGCCATGCATGCCCATGCCATCACGTTGCCTCCACCATGTTTTACAGAGGATGTGGTGTGCCTTGGATCATGTGCCGTTCCTTTTCTTCTCCAAACTTTTTTCTTCCCATCATTCTGGTACAGGTTGATCTTTGTCTCATCTGTCCATAGAATACTTTTCCAGAACTGAGCTGGCTTCTGGAGGTGTTTTTCAGCAAATTTAACTCTGGCCTGTCTATTTTTGGAATTGATGAATGGTTTGCATCTAGATGTGAACCCTTTGTATTTACTGTCATGGAGTCTTCTCTTTACTGTTGACTTAGAGACAGATACACCTACTTCACTGAGAGTGTTCTGGACTTCAGTTGATGTTGTGAACGGGTTCTTCTTCACCAAATAAAGTATGCGGCGATCATCCACCACTGTTGTCATCCGTGGACGCCCAGGCCTTTTAGAGTTCCTAAGCTCACCAGTCAATTCCTTTTTTCTCAGAATGTACCCAACTGTTGATTTTGCTACTCCAAGCATGTCTGCTATCTCTCTGATGGATTTTTTCTTTTTTTTCAGCCTCAGGATGTTCTGCTTCACCTCAATTGAGAGTTCCTTTGACCGCATGTTGTCTGGTCACAGCAACAGCTTCCAAATGCAAAACAACACACCTGAAATCCACCCCTGACCTTTTAACTACTTCATTGACTACAGGTTAACGAGGGAGACGCCTTCAGAGTTAATTGCAGCCCTTAGAGTCCATTGTCCAATTACTTTTGGTCCCTTGAAAAAGAGGAGGCTATGCATTACAGAGCTATGATTCCTAAACCCTTTCTCCGATTTGGATGTGGAAACTCTCATATTGCAGCTGGGAGTGTGCACTTTCAGCCCATATTATATATATAATTGTATTTCAGAACATGTTTTTGTAAACAGCTAAAATAACAAAACTTGTGTCACTGTCCAAATATTTCTGGCCCTAACTGTATATGCACTATACACACACTACATACACTCTATACGCAGTATTACATGCTCTCACCCATACTTACTGTCTCCAGGAGCAGCTGGAGCCTTCACATTTCTGCTGTATCTCAGGACAGAAACCATCCAACACAGAGGACGATTGCTAGGAGGAAATGGAGGACAGAGAGGACTATGGATGAGGTGCAGGCCCCTGTGACGGCTCTGCAGATGCTGCCATGTCCTCCCCCTCCCTCAGTCCCGACTGCCTGTAGTGATAACAGAGAGAGAACGAGCCCTGGATTATTCAGCACAGCAGCTTCTAAGAAGTGACAGGGACGGGGCACTGGACTTCACCCAGTGTCCTGGGCTCCTTCCTGTGCCGGCAGCTCCACACTCCTCATATCAGCAGGAAGCAGCCTCAGTCTGTGGTGCCGCCACCTGCTGGACACAACAATTATGTCAGAAGCTGCGGCCATTGCTCCAGGGCCCCAGGACGCAGGGCCCCTAATGTAGCTGGGGGTAAATCACCTGCAGGCTGCAACCGCAACTGAGCTGCAGCCGCCAGTGACAGCAGAGGGGGCCTTCCAAGCCTACGTCTGAGGCAAGTGAGAGTTCAGGGGCCACCCGGGGCTTTACTCATCATGTAAATAGACTGCTCGTCACCAGGGGTTTGGGTGCTGCGGCCGTGTTCTGTGTGTGCACTGCGGGTGGTGGCATTTACGCCGGCTCCAGTGCACACTTGCAGAATGACAGCGGGGAGCAGGAGCAGCAGGGAGCGGGGCCCACCGGGCGTTTAACCGGTACCCCTGCAGGCCAGTCCGACACTGACTATGAGGCTGCATTATACTATATGGAGAGCTATGAGGCTGCATTATACTATATGGAGAGCTATGAGGCTGCATTATAATATATGGAGAGCTATGAAGCTGCATTATACTATATGGAGGGCTATGAGGCTGCATTATATTATATGGACAGCTTTGAGGTTGCAGGATGGGGGACATATATATCAGGATAAGGGCATATTCCAGGAGGAGGACCATATATAGCAGGATGAAGGACATCAATACATAATAAATGGGGAGAGGGGTCAATTTGTGAGTCTTTATAGGATTTAGAGTGAATACATGGGGCCCATACATCTGACGAACGTGTGCGCGGGGGGGGGGGGGGGGGGGGCAGGTCCATATAGTGCATCGGGGCCTATCAGACTCTAGTTACGCCACTGATTGCATGCCCACTCTGATGCCCTGGCATGGAAAGCTGCCCGGTGCCACGTCAGTCACAGCAGATTGGCCTTCCCTGTAGTGTGAGTAGAAAAAGCAATATATGGCCTTTTTTGTGTTGTTTCCTGAAACATACTAGGGCTGAAATGTTATATAAGGCTGGGGTCACACACACAGATATCTGGGCAGATATTGTTCACAGATCTCTGGTTGCAGTGAAATCATGGACACATGGTTCCATTTTGTGGCTGTGTACAAATGGAGCAATCTGTCCATGATTTCACTGCAACCAGAGATCTGTGAACAATATCTGCACAAATATCTGTGTGTGTGACCCCAGCCTAAGGCATGTTAAGGATTAGTGATGAGCGAATAGTTCGGTATTTGAGTTCGGATTGCTCTTACCACATACTTTGTACTGTATCAGTATTCGTCAGCAATAACGAACCTAATTCAAGTTCTTCATTAGACTTGCATTAGGTTCGTTATTCGTGATGAATACTCAAACAGTTCAAAGTATGCAGTAAAATCATTCTGAACCTAAATATCTTACTATTCACTCATCACTATTCAGGATATATTATACCGGTATGTCTTAAGTTTAGGTACCTAAAAAGAATGACAGGTTGCCTTTTAATTTTTGTTTGCACAGAAATCATATATAGAGAATATGAAACCTGTATCAGAAATGCACCCTAGGTAGTTTGATTATCAAAGTGTGGAAATATGATTAATAAATTGGCTTCTACAATACTCCATTTTTTTACCCAAAGAGATTTACTTATGAAGCCTGTAAATTTTTGGCAGGAGCCCTGACCGATACTGTAATAAAAATATGTCATCACAAGGCGGCCATTAAAAGGAATGATCACAGCTTTCCTAGAGAAGTAGAGGCGACTGGGTATCTAGTACTGGGGGACTGCGACGGCCATGAGCTTTCAAAAACCCTCTATGGCCATCAGGCGGAAAGGCGAAATTTCCAGGGCCAACAGCTTAGAGATGGTGAAATTTAAGCTCTTAGCTTTGGCATGGGTAGGAGGAAATGGTTTATTACTTGACCATATCTGCTGGACTGAGGGCTGGCTGTTGTGCCGAGACACGGTGGAGTAGGGTGTACCAGACAAACTGCTGGACTCTGAGGGAAGTGCAGGTGGAGAGGTACCTTCATGAAGAGCTGGTCTCTCAATGTCTGACAGCGCTCAACACCAGCAGGCATATCCACTTCCAAAACAGCTGACAGCCTGTTAATCACATTGGATGTTATGGGTAAAGAGGTGGACATTGTGCGGCTGAAGATCTGTATAACACCAGCCCCAGAGTCAGGGAAGATGAAGAAGCCACAGATGCGCTTGATAGGGTGGTCCGGATGTTGGCCACATTGTCGCTCGGTGAGCTTCCCACTGCAACTTATGCTGCATCTCCATGTAACGGTTCATGCATGAAGTACCGTATATACTCGTGTATAAGCCGACCCGTGTATAAGCCGACCCCCCTACTTTTGCCCCCAAAACCTGGGAAAACCTATTGACTCGTGTATAAGCCGACCCGTGTATAAGCCGACCCCCCTTCTTTTGCCCCCAAAACCTGGGAAAACCTATTGACTCGTGTATAAGCCGAGGGTGGACCCCAGCACAGGTATACAGCCCCCAGCAGTGTGGTATACAGCAGCCTCCCCAGTGGTATATACAGCAGCAGCCCCAGTGGTAGTATACAGCAGCCCCAGAGGCATATACAGCAGCCCCAGTGGTAGTATACAGCAGCAGCCCCAGTGGTAGTATACAGCAGCAGCCCCAGTGGTATTATACAGCAGCAGCCCCAGTGGTATTATACAGCAGCAGCCCCAGTGGTATATACAGCAGCAGCCCCAGTGGTATATACAGCAGCAGCCCCAGTGGTAGTATACAGCAGCCCCAGAGGTATATACAGCCCCAGAGGTATATACAGCAGCCCCAGTGGTATATACAGCCCCAGTGGTAGTATACAGCAACCCCAGTGGTAGTATACAGCAGCCCCAGAGGTATATACAGCAGCCCCCCCATATCAGTCTACAGGCCCCCCCTTGGGTAGTAATCCTGTAAAGGAAGAGATCAGTATACTTATCCCTCCGCTGTCCCGCTGCCGCTGTCCCGCCGCCACCATCACGCTCCTCCATCTTCATCCAGCGTCTTCCGTCTTATTCCGGCTTCCTCCTCTGACGCGCAGACAATGACGTCATTGCCTGCGCCCACGGGAGGAAGCCGGAAGAAGCTGGATGAAGACGGAAGAGCGCGATGGCGGCGGCGGGACAGCGGAGGGATAAGTATACTAATCTCTTCCTTTACATGATTGCTAAACAAGGGGGGGCCCTGTATACTGATGGGGGGGGGCACTGTATACTGTATAATTGTATACAGTATACAGTGACTCGCGTATAAGCCGAGGGGGGGGGAGACTTTTCAGCCCAATTTTTGGGCTGAAAAACTCGGCTTATACGCGAGTATATACGGTACTCAAATTATTTCTTTTTTTGGCTCTACTTCGATTTTGCTTACATATTTGGCAGATAACATGAGTTGAGTCATCCTTCGCGATCTGGAAAAAGGAAAGGCTAGGCAAGGCTTAGCACTCATGTGAACTGCAAAGCCTCCACGGCCTATATATCGAACAGAATTGCCTATTATGTATTAATTTGGCATCTGCTGCAGTTGGGGTCTCATGTGGTCCCTCGGGAAAACTATTTGCCCACCTCTGCCTCATTGAATTGAGTACTAACTGTAGAGTCCGGCGTTGCCTGGGCATATGAGTGTATGAATGTGTGTGTGTATGTATGTATGTATCCCCACACATAGCCCCACCTCCTTCATAGCTCTACCCCTACAAGGATGCATATGGCTCCGCCCACTACAGGAAGTGTTTTTATGGACAAAATAATTATTCTATTTAACAGTTCGTTACTATGCCGGGCATTAGAGCTAGTATAATATAATGTAGCCTCCATATAATATATTGCAGCCT
Source organism: Allobates femoralis (assembly GCA_033576535.1). NCBI lineage: Eukaryota > Metazoa > Chordata > Amphibia > Anura > Aromobatidae > Allobates > Allobates femoralis. The sequence goes on along the minus strand of JARQOC010000004.1, from coordinate 58,608,000 downwards.
CCATGGTCTTCCATATAATATAATGCAGCCTCAATAGTCCTCTATATAATATAATGCAGCCTCCATATATCTGTGTGTGTATGTATGCATGTATGTCAACACATCAGCCCCATCCCTTCATGGATGCATATGGCCCCAAACCCTTCGGTTAGCTCCACTTCTTTTGGAGCATGACTATGTGGAGGAGAGGAGCTATGAAGTAGGTGGGGCTATCTGTGGACATACATGCATAGGGGCGGGACTATGCAGGGGAGGCCATAAAGTGGCTAACTGAAGGGGGTGAGGCTATGTGGGGAGGTGGCTATGAAGTGGGTGGGGCTATGTGGAGTGGGTGGAGTTGGCACAGTGCCGCAGCGAAGGTCTCTGCATGTATGTAGGTTTCAATAAAATCAATCTTTTTAATTAAGTTTTTTTCTTTAAGTTTTCACTTTTTTGGTTTAATTTCTTAAGAAACAGAGTGTACTGTGATGATTTTGGGGATCAGCAACCTGCTGCGCTGGTTCGAAACTTAACTCCTTACATGCCCTGTCTATTGTATGTCAGTCAGCCTGTGACTATTAATGCATGCTGGGAGTTGTAGTTTTTTAACAGCTAGAGCTCTGCAGGCTGCTGATCCCTGACCTGCCCTTGCTTAACTTTTCCTGACTTTTGTGTTCCTTTCCTCTAGGTGTTTCGGCGTCCTACTCAGCCCTGGAAGATCTGTGGACAACAAGGACCTCTATGTGTTAGATGTGGTAAGTGAAGGGTTAACCAATCATATATTGATGGCTGGAGCCCACCATGGCCACGGCTGTGGGGCGTCCGAAAGAGAAATCTTCTTTTCAGATACAGATAGGTCCATATATATTTGGACAGAGACAACATTTTTCTGTTTTTTGTTCTGCACATTACCACAATGGATTTTAAACAAAACTATTCAGATGCAGGTTATGTTCAGACTTTCAGCTTTAGTTCAGGGGTTAAACAAAATCTTTGCAAAAAATGTGAAGAACAAGAGCATTTTTAACCTCAATCCCTTAATTTCAGGGGCTCAAAAGTAATTGGACAAATTAATAACACTGTCTCCGCCGTGTGTACCAGATGATGTAGCATGAGCTGTACCATGCCTTCTCCATACTTTTTTCTTTCCATCATTCTGGCAGAGGTTGATCTTGGTTTCATCTATCCAACAAATGTTCTTCCAGAGCTGTGCTTTTTTTTTTTAGATGTTATTTTAGCAAAGTCCAATCTAGCCTTCTTATTCTTGAGGCTTATGAGTGGCTGGCACCATGCAGTGAACATTCTGTATTTACTTTAATGCAGTCTTCTTCTTTAGGCTGAGGTTCCACTTGTGTTGTAAATGGATGAGTGCAATCTGATAAAACATTGGATTGTACTCATGCCATTGTAATCAAATCAAGTGGTGTCTATCTGCTATTTTTTCCTCAGCCAAAATCGTGCCGAGGAAAAAAACACAGCATGCTGCGTGTGGCAGCAAGTCACGGATCACGCACCCATTCAAATGTATGGGTACATGTGAAACCCAATGACACCCAACTGCCTTGCGATATCTGAAGTTGGCAATGGAGAAATTAACCTCTCCCTTTCCTCCGCAGCTGTGATCCGATCGCAGGATCAGATCACAGCATAATGACACTCTGGCCTCCTGCTGTATACTGGGGGCTGTGTGATGTCTCCTGCTGTATGCTGGGGATAGTGTGTGGCCTCCTGCTGTATACTGGGGGCTGTGTGCTGTCTCCTGCTGTATGCTTGGGTCAGTGAGTGGCCTCCTGCTGTTTACTGGCGTCAGTGTGGTCTCCTGTTGCATACTGGGGTCAGTGTGTAGTCTCCTGCTGTATACTGGGGGCAATGTGTGGCCTCGTGCTGTAGACTGAAGGCTTATTACAGCATCCTGCTGTATACTGGGGGCTATAAAGGGTAGAGCTATGAAGGGACGAGCTATATGAATGGGTGATGCTATGAAGTGGGTGAGGCTATGTGGAGGGGCAGAGCTATAAAGTGTGCTGTGCTATATGGAGGGTGGCACTATGAAGTCGGTGTGGCGATTTATGAGGTGTGGCCATGTGGGGCATTGCTATGAAGTGGGTGGGGCTATGTGGAGGGGCATGGCTATAATACATACACGCATACACTCAGCTTATCTATTAGATGGGGTATAGGTGGGGGATGCACGCTGTCATGAGTTTTTTTAAACTTTTTTAACTTCCTTTAGGGTACTTGAACCTGCGATCGTCTGATCGTTTTACTACACACAGCATTGCCCCCACCATCTCCTTTGATGCCCTAGATTCATGATGGCACTGAGGTATTCAGCAGACCCCCTGCTGTCATAGTAGCCCAATGGTACCCCATGACTGCATTATTGGGGAGCCAATGGGCGTATAATATGGCGCCCCCTCCTGCCATAGTGCTGTTAATGTTACTGTCCATGTCCACATTTGACAGCAGTATTTCACAGGTTGACAGTTGTCAGCTCCACTCGGCCCGCAGCTGTTAGAGGCGGTCATGACTGTTATCCTCCACGTAAACCCACTCCATTCACCCGCCATCGACTGGCATCCTACGAATATCAATAAGGGGTTAAATGTGTAAAAAAAAATTTAAGGACTTGTGATATTAAATTGTTTTTTTTTTTTACTGACACTGTATAGAAACCTACAAAACGTTAAACGTTAAAAGACTGAATGCACCTGTAACTTTCTGTATTTTTAGGATTCACCATGGAAAAGCCCTGACGGAAAGTCGATCAACATCACTGGGAACTGGAATCCCAACTCTCCTGAATTCCAGGCGTTAAACGAGGTGACGCCAACAGGTATATAACACTTCAGTAACTTGGGAATCGAGAAATGAAACTCGACTTTAGTTTATGTTTATTTTACTAAGTAGCGATAAAAGTCAAATTAACGCTAAGGAGAAGACATTGATGTCTCAGAAAATCCTTTGTCTCTGAAATGTATAAACTCCATAAAAACTTAGAACCAACATAAGTGACTGTAAATGATGTTTCTCTAATAAAGTTTTGAATATGTAACATTAATGAAAGTTATGTACATTTTTTTTTAAAGTGTGTCTACTTTTAGAGGCTTGATACCTACTGAACAAATCAGGCTGTGTTCACACAGGGCTGTTATGCAGAATTACATACAATGTGCATTAGCAAACTTGCAATAGACTTTTTATGCTGCAACATCAAACCCCTTCATTGCATTGTGTTTCCCAGCAAATTTCCGAAGTGCAATTCCTTACAGAAAATCTGCCTGTAGGAATATTCACATCATTCACAAATGATATTGGTGGATATGTCAGGAACACACAACTCTCTCGGTCATTTATGCATTCATTTCTTTATATAGCGCTATTAATTCCATAGCACTTTACATACATGCTGTCCCCACTGAGGCTCACAAATCTAAACATCCTATCAGTATGTCTTTACAATGTGGGAGGAAACTGGAGTACTCAGAGGAAACCCAAGCAAGCACGGGGAGAACATGCATACAAACTCCTTGCAGATAACGTCCTTGGCGGGATTTGAACTCAGGACCCCAGCGCTGCAAGGCTAACCACTGAGCCACCGTGTCAGTCACCCCTTATCCAGCTGGCCAATCAGGGTATTGACAGAGGATAAGGAAATGAGCGCAGCTGCTCTGATTTATGCAAAATATCGAGGTGCTTGACAAGATGGAATGTATATACATATATATATATATATATATATATATATATATCACCAGTTCCAGTTAGGAATTGATATATACCTCAGTCCGGTCACCAACAAGCCCACAATAACACATAAGTACAAAATACGCTGCCACCACCATTCGCTTATCAGGCCGTTTGGACACACTTTAATGTTAACGTGAGGCTACAAGGGGTTGTGGTTTTTTGTCATAGAGCATGAAGAACGAAGCTATTACATTTTATAGATTTAATCTGAAAGAATAAAAATATACAAGATATTACAAAGAGACAATTTACAGTACAATATAGAAAGTCACATGAAAATAAAAGGGATTAAAATAAGAGGCTTACTATACCTGTGTCACGCCGTGACATTCACAAGTTTAGGGAGGGAAGGCTCTCCTGAGAAGACAAGTGATTCAGTCTCACACCAGGAGAAAATGGTAACTTTTAGTGGGATTCACTATTTATGCTACTACTACATTTTGTCTGAGGTTGGACCTGTTGAAGTGCAAGCCACGCAAAACAGCTGTTGTCCTCACACCACCTGCTTATGTCCTCTTCTCCCCCCTTGCTACCCTGGCGTTGTGCACCAGGTTTATGCTTTTCATGAAATAAAGGAAGAGATTTTATTCCGGGAGTGTGCTGTGGCTTTCTTTCTCTATGACGCTACTGTGCCTTCATCTGTCTGATCTTACAATTCGGTTTATGACCTGCATAAATCTAGAATCATTTCTGATTCATATTGCGTCCTGATCCCATTAATGTGTATCGATTCTTATCTTCCTGACCCAGGCGAATGATATTAGCGTCATTTTCCTGCTCATGATTTTACCTTTTTATAGAGCGGAAACAAGACATTGCTGTGAGTCTCTATCTGGCCGAAATCCATTTCCTATGGATCCAGTCATGGTAAAATCAAGCAAGACGATGTGTTGCATTTGCCATAAATGGATTCTGAGAATATAAGTTTCATCATCTTGTTATTAATGGGAAATATTAAATCTGACTTAAATTGTGTAAATTAGCTAGTAGAACAAAGGACTTACCCGTATATACTCGCTTATAAGCCGACCCCCCTACTTTTGCCCCCAAAACCTGGGAAAACCTATTGACTCGTGTGTAAGCCGAGGGTGGACCCCAGCACAGGTATACAGCCCCCAGCAGTGTGGTATACAGGCCCCCCCCCCCCAGTGGTATACAGGCCTCCCCAGTAGTAGTATAAAGCAGCCTCCCCAGTGGTATTTACAGCCGTCTCCCCAGTGGTATTTACAGCAGCCTCCCCAGTGGTATTTACAGCAGCCTCCCCAGTGGTATTTACAGCAGCCTCCCCAGTGGTATTTACAGCAGCCTCCCCAGTGGTTTTACAGCAGCCTCCCCAGCGGTGTTTACAGCAGCCCCAGCGGTATATACAGCAGCCCCAGCGGTATATACAGCAGCCCCAGTGGTATATACAGCAGCCCCAGTGGTATATACAGCAGCCCCAGTGGTATATACAGCAGCCCCAGTGGTATATACAGCAGCCCAGTGGTATATACAGCAGCCCAGTGGTATATACAGCAGCCCCAGTGGTATATACAGCAGCCCAGTACGCCCAGAGGTATATACAGCAGCCCCAGTGGTATATACAGCAGCCCCAGTGGTATATACAGCAGCCCCAGAGGTATATACAGCATCCCCAGAGGTATATACAGCAGCCCAGAGGTATATACAGCAGCCCCAGAGGTATATAGAGCAGCCCCAGAGGTATATAGAGCAGCCCCAGTGGTATACAGCAGCCCCAGAGGTATACAGCAGCCCCAGAGGTATACAACAGCCAGTGGTATACAGCAGCCCAGTGGTATACAGCAGCCCCAACAGAGGGTATATACAGGCCCCAGCAATGTGTCATATGGCCCCCAAATGCTGCCACTCGCCCCCCTCCGTTGTAAGCCCCCCCCCCAGCTGCTTAACTTACCATCCCTGGTCTTCTGCACCGCGCCGGTCCTCCGTGCTCCGTCCTCTGTGCTCCCGTCCTCGGCTGCATCCGGAGTCCCGGGCCGTCGCAGTAGCGATGACGTCATGCGACCGGCCAGTCACATGACCCCGGATGCTGCCGAAGACGGGAGCACGGAGGACGGAGCACGGAGGACCGGCGCGGTGCAGGAGACCAGGGATGGTAGGATAAGCAGCCGGGGGGGTGGGCTTACAAAGGAGGGGGCGAGTGCCAGCATTTGGGGGCCATATATGCAGATATGCACTGCTTCCCCCTACCGCTGATTGACAGGGGGAAGCAGTGCATATATAATGAGCGGTCCCACGTGACGGGGCGCTCATACAGCAGCCTCCCCCCGCCTCCTCCAGCCTCCCCAGCCCCAGACACAGCCCCCACCACAGCCACTACCGTATTGACCCGTGTATAAGCCGAGGGGGTAGACTTTTCAGCCCAATTTTTGGGTTGAAAAACTTGGCTTATACACGAGTATATACGGTATGTGTGTCTTTTCTTTCCCTCCAAACCTTATCTCATAAAGGCCATAGAAATGCATTCCTCAGGCTTTCACAAATTACCCTAAGGGAGGGGAAGGTAAAAAATATGTGTACCGTGTTAGCCAGTAAATAGAAAAATATATTGGAATCTGGGAGTCCTCAGTGGTTGATACCTTTTAATGCCTAACTGACAAGATGGTAAACATAGCAAGCTTTCAGGACACTGTTGTCCCTTCCTCAGGCTGATAATGACACAGATTCTGAAGACATACATATATACATAAGCAAATGAAACAAAAAAAAAAACAAAAAACAAAAAAAACAACAGTTTTAGATGTTATAGTAAATGCGACAGGTGACATAAACCAGAGTCAGGCTGGGGAGGAAGTGATGGGCCTGGGGAGTTGAAACTAAGGGTATTTTTACACGTCGCAACATTGCATGCAATTTCACTTGCAACTCACTAGTTGCAGTGAAATCATGGACACATTGTTCCATTTGTACACAGCAACAAAATAGAACAATGTGTCCATGATTTCACTGAAACCAGCAAGTTGCAAGTGAAATTGCATGCAATGTTGCGACGCGTAAAGGTACCCTAAAAGTCTAAGGTAAGCTAAGCGGAACAAATTGTATAATGGTAGTGGTCTGTGTAGAACTGAAAATACTTAAATGAGTTGAGGAAAGCAATAAAAGGAGGCGAGGGTGTGGAGTGGGGAAGTTACAGAAAGGGGGAGTAAGTTACAGAAAGAGAGGCTGTGTGTGAGGTTTGTTACACAGAAACACGAGGGTAGAGTGGTAGCTCTTGCACAAGGGAACACATTTTTCTATCGTATATTTTTCAGACAGATAACGCTTGCTGATACACACACTTTTGCAACTTGCTGCAACTGTTCTTGAGATATTATTTTTCTTTTGTTTACAGCTCATTGTCTTGGAGACCGACCACCGGTGCTAGACAGCAGAACACACACAGTGCTTTCAAGCTCTTCACTATTGAGCTTGTAAGTACCGTGCAGAATTGTTGGATCGCACACACTTATCTCCTAGGTCCACCAGCTTCAGAGCAATACTTCCAAACCACACAGTGGTGGTCAGTCTCCTAGGCAACAAATTACAAAAAAAGTGTTAATATCTCGGGGGCGTGGCTTGCACATGGCGGGATAGGACGCAGCTTCTCGTCGCTCCGCAGTACCGAGCCCCATCGCCACCAAAATACCGCCAATGATACCATCTAACCAAGATGGGGAAGAATAGGAAGACTCAGAGCACCCCAGGAAACGAGGAGACCGGCTCCCAGGACAATATTGTCCAGTATCTCCGCTCTGGAGCGGGAATCCCTGCAGAGGCAAGCGCTTCCAAGATGGCGCAGGCTCCACAACAACAACGCAGCACAGGGAGAGCTGAACGTGGGAGCAACCGCTTTCTGGAGCTGCGGGGGCTGCAGGAGGACGAGGACTCACCATCAGACATGCTGGAGGGAGAATCAAGGGACGAGATAAGTACATATCTTAAAAATTTGCCTACTAAACGTGACTTAGGGCCCTTTCACATCAGCGTTTTTTGAAATTTGCGGCAGATGCGGTGAAAAAACCGCATCTGCCGCAATTACCGCATACCGGCTGCACTTGCGGCGCGGTTGCGGTAAACGCCATGCAAAGTATAGGCGTACTTGCGGCAGGTGCGGCAAGTGCGGTTTTGCACTTGCGGCAGGTGCGGCCGTGAAAAAAACCGCGGCTGACCGCGTTTTTTTTCGCGGCCGCACCTGCCGCAAGTGCAAAACCGCACTTGCCGCACCTGCCGCAAGTACGCCTATACTTTGCATGGCGTTTACCGCAACCGCGCCGCAAGTGCAGCCGGTATGCGGTAATCGCGGCAGATGCGTTTTTTCACCGCATCTGCCGCAAATTTCAAAAAACCGCTGATGTCAAAGGGCCCTTAGAGAGGTTTGCATGTAGGCTGGAAGCTCCCTATAAATCTGAAGTGCAGGCTCTGAAAACGGAGTTTACCTCTAGAGTGAGGAAGTAGTAAAAACGCAGGAAAATGTGCTAGACGAACTACAGGCTCAAAGATCTCTTCTACCGTGTTTCCCCGAAAGTAAGACAGTGTCTTACATTCTTTTTACCTCCAAAAGTCCCACTATGTCTTACTTTCGGGTACGTCCTATATTGGAAAAAAAAAATGTCGATTTTATCCCACACAGCCTCCCATAGGATAACAGCCCCATACAGTATCCCACAGCAATCGCAGCAAGTTCCCATGCAATGTACCGTATGGGGACTTGCCGCGATTGCGCCGCAAGTGTACCGCAAGTTAAGGAAACTTTACATGGTGCATTTTGTGAATTGCTTACTTAGTACCGTAATGGCGATCGGATCGATTCCTCTGCGGTGCTGGGTAGAGGTGTGGCTTCTTCTTCCTCATGCAGGAGCCGCTGGGCCAATCAGAGGGGCCGCAGAGACTTCAGGCCGGCCGGGGGACACAGAGGAGGCACTGGGCCAATCAGCGGGGCAGCGGTGACGTCAGGCCGGGCACACACAGTTAACCCCATACCACCAGCGGCTGCACATGAGGGCACTGAGGCTGCGTGTTTTTGTATGTTGTCCATAGTCCTGATGGACCACGGACAACATTACCGCTGCTCCCGCAGCCTCCACATCCCTCCGCTCCAGATCTGTCTGCATCCCGTTCTAACCGGCCGAATCCCGCTGTTAACGCTGCAAAAGGTACCGAGGTACTATGGTATGGCTTATATTTTCCGAACGTACAGTTTACTACGTCTTACTTTCGGGGTACGTCTTACATTAGCGGACACCACTAAAACCCCCACTACGTCTTACTATCGGGGAAAAACGGTAGCTGCACACTCATCCCTTATTGAGGAGCTCCTGTACAATCAGGAAGACTCTGAGAATCGCAACAGGCGCAATAACGTCAGGATAAGAGGGCTCCCAGAGTTCATCTCCCCTGTTGATCTACCAAAGACTGTCCAGTCACTTTTTAAGCAGATTATGGGGGACCCCGATGGCCCACATATTGAACTGGACAGAGTCCACAGAGCCCTGGCCCCAAGACCATCTCCAGACGCCAGGCCCCGTGATAGCATATGCAGGATCCACTTTTACTCTGTCAAAGAGTCCATAATGCAAGCTGCCAGACAACAAGGGGAGATAATATTCTGTGATGTGCCTGTCTTCCTCTTGCCAGATCTTGCTTGCCGTACTTTGCTACAGAGACGTGGACTTAAACCCCCTCTCTCACTTCTGAAAGAAAAGGACATAACATATCGCTGGGGCTTCCCCTTTCAGCTAGTGGCAACTAAAAGGGGGAAAGTCAGCTTCCTTCAGGAAAATAGGAGACCTGACAACTTTTTGCAGAGCCCTGGACATCCCGGAGATTGCCCTCCCTGATTGGCCGAGAATTCCGCATTTGCCTCCACCACCCACCAGATGGCAGGGAGTACGACGCCAGACTTCACCCAGGGGATCCCCTACCTGAGGAGACCGTCAATACGTGAAGTGAATCCCCTTCTGGAGTGCCTGGGACTATTTTGCTTCCCTGGGCCAAAAGTTAAACATTAATTGTTGGTGGAGTTCCTCCTTAGTTTGATAAAACAAGGCTTCCATGTAGACCCTACATCCGAAAACCCTCCTGATAACCCGCTCCGACCCCCCTCCTCCATGTGTTCTTCCCCATATTATTTCCCCTTGTAATTTGTTTTCCAGGCTGAACCTACCCTCCCTTTCCTCCTCCTTCACCCCCTCCTCCTTTATATTGGGTCCATGTCCTAGGAGAAACTGAATTGTTCGTTGCCTTTTCTTAAGGCTGTGGACCATGGACATAGGGGGGGTCTTTAATTATTGAGATGATATCCTACTTTGAGTTGTATTGTTATAGTAGTATTGGTATTTCACTATGTGTTAGAGAAGTTCAAATGGCTGGTGATGGGGCGAGGGAGTGGAGGACCCATGTACTGGGCTTTCACGCAAACCCCCTCGTGCTGGACACCAAAGGTTGCCCATTCTTGCACAATATGAGGCACTACAAGTGCCCTGGAAATTAGTATAATGTGTTATACCCTTTATGGGGTTTTGACTTCTTCTTTCCGTTTTCCTATTTTTCTTTTCTTTTTCCTTTCTCTCTTTTTTCCCTTCTTCTCCTCCTTTACTGAGCGGAGTGTCTCTCTATCCTATTCTCGATGCTATATACAAAAACGATGGCTACCTTTACTTGCTGTTCCTTTAATGCCAAAGGGCTAAATTAGCCCGAAAAAAGACGCCAGATCCTCTACTCCTTCAACAAACAAAAAATTCAAACCGTAATGCTACAAGAGACACACTTCCGCATAGATAAAGTACCGAAATGCGAGTCCAGAGATTACCCGTTGTGGTTTCATAGCCCCAACCCGAACTCCAAGTCTCGCGGAGTGTCTGTTGCTTTTCATAGATCATGTGCTCCGACGATTCTGGAAAAGGCATTAGATCCTTTGGGATCTTGGCAAACAGACATATACGTGTTGGCTAACATTTACTATCCCAACAGGAGACAGGGGCGCTTCGGGGCACAGACTTGCAGAAAACTGGAGGAGTTTGCTGGATCGACACCCATTATATTGGGTGGCGAACTTCAACTTCCCGATAAACCCATCAGTGGACGTCTCGTCGGGTAAGTCACATCTGTCTGGGCATCTCTCCACCGCCTCGCCAAGCATTGGGAGGATATGCGTTTGACGGATGTTTGGCGTGTTCTGAACCCGGACTCCAAAGATTACACCTTTTACTCTCCCGTGTACTCACAATACAGTAGAATCGACAGGTTTCATATCTCCCATTCCCTTCTGGATATGGGGGTCTGGGCGCACATTGGTCACATCATTTGGTCAGACCATGCCCCTATATTCTTTTCACTACAGATCAGCCCCGAATCATCAAAAAGAGAATATACCTGGCGGCTAAATGAAAATTTGTTAAAAGACCCTACTTGCCACGCGGACGTAGCCTCCGCCATCCGATGCTTTGTTTCTGATCATGAATCTAATGAGACTTCTCTCCCTTTAAAATGGGAAGCCCTGAAGTGCGTAATAAGGGGCATTCTTATATCGCATGGCACGCGGCTAAAAAGACTAAGTAGTCAGGAAATTCAGGCTCTTTTACTTCAAATAGACACATTAGAATCAAAACATAAATATAACCCAGACCTGGTACTATATTCCGATTTATCCACAGCACGACACAAACTACTTTCTATCCTGGATCAGAAGGGGAGAGCCTTTCGTGATAGGATACGCTCCAGGTATTACATGCTGGGAAATAAGAGCGGCAGTTTACTAGCCAAAACGCTACACCCCATACACACACAAACTTTTATCCCACACATTAAAGACGTTAAGGGGAGACAGGTACACAAGACCTCAGACATACTATCAAGGTTTCGCCAATTTTATTCATCTCTTTACCAGCTGAATGGTCATTATGATGCACTAGCACCTGAACATTTTAGCAAGAAGGTAGATGATCTCAAAAATTGTGGCTTGCCGGCCTTTCCGGAGGAGACTATTGAACGACTTTCACCTGACTTTACCTTGTCGGAACTCGAGGAGGGGGTCAAACAGATGAAGGCTGGCAAAAGTCCGGGTCGAGATGGTGTCACGGCCGCATTCTATAAACAATTCTCGAATCTCCTAAACCCAATCTTCTTGATGTTTGTAACGTAGTATCGAGGGGGGGAGTGTTTCCCACACAGGCATTGATGGCCCATGTGGTGGTCTTACACAAACCAGGCAAAGATGCATCTTTGTGTGGAAACTATAGACCAATATCTTAATAAATTTAGATATCAAGCTTTACGCCAAACTGATTGCGGACAGGTTGAAACATCTCCTACCTGAAGTGATTGATGCCGATCAAGTGGGTTTTGTTCCTAGTCGAGAGGACAGGGACAACACGATGAGATCGTTGGGGTTGTCGATGCCGCTAAGCGGAGGAGGATCCCCAGGGTGCATCCTGTCTCTAGACGCTGAAAAGGCGTTCGACAGGGTGCACTGGGGGTTCATGTTTGCAATACTCCGACATATGGGTTTGGATGAGGTGATGATACAACGTATCGGGGCCTTATACACATGCCCCTTGGCCAGGGTCCGGATCAATAGTTCTTTATCAGAGGTATTCTCAATTAAAAATGGAACCCGTCAGGGGTGTCCTCTTTCACCCTTATTGTACATACTTTGTATGGAAGCGCTTGCTTGTGCCCTTCGTGTTAATCCATCCATCTGGGGTCTGACTGTAGGGGCTAAAGATCATAAACTGGCGCTTTTCGCCGATGATATGCTATTATATATTTCCAACCCACTGATCAGCATCCCCAATGTTCTTTCTGAATTATCCACTTATGGCCATCTCAGTAATTTCAAGATGAATGCGTCAAAATCAGAATTCCTGAACATCTCACTTCCTGGATTATTAATGGAGTTGTTGAGAAAGGATTTCCCGTTCGAGTGGCGTAAAGAGTATTTAACATACCTGGGGATTACGCTACCAAGAAACCTTAACCTACTATACGAATTCAATTACGCTACCCTTCTATCGAACATTGAATCGGGCCTAAATAAATGGCATAGGCTTACCCTGACATGGCGGGGAGGATTCACTCTATCCGAATGGACCTCTTGCCACGCCTACTGTATATATACCAGACGGTGCCCATTCGCTTGCCAGCTGCTTTCTTCTCCAGATTGAAAACCTTGATGGTCATTTTATATGGTCACACGGGCGTCCCAGGCTCTCCCTTTCCCTGTTACATAAAAAAAAAATCAGTCAAGGGGGCTTGGGCCTTCCTAACCCTATCCTCTACCACTATGCAGCAATGGATAGGTGTATCTTAGATTTGTTTTGCTCTGGGACAAGGAAACGTTGGGTGGAAGTGGAGGTGGGAGGACGGGAGGATATTCCCCTGTCACTAATCTGGTCTCCCTGTTCTATACGCACCAGGGGTCCTTCCTTTTTGGTCAATCAAATCCATGACTCGTTCCTGACACAGACCAAAATGCTGCATTTGACTTCACACCCAGGCCCTCTCACCCCATTGTACGGGAACCTCTCTTTTCCGGTTGAGTCCAGTGAACCTTCATTCTTAAACGCCACAAGACAATCACATCCCAAGCTCAGGGACTTTGTATCTTCATGAGGGGATTAGGCCCCTCTCCGAGATTTACCCGTTAGGCTCCATCCCTGGGGGAGCATGGCTCACATACGCTAGGCTTAGAAATTATATTAAGACATTGTCTTTGGACAAAATCACACGCCCATTGTTTGGGTTTGAACAACTGTGTATTGGACGAACCCATGTCCCACACGCCATTTCCACATTATATTGTATCCTGACCGATCACCTCAATAAATCTGCGCCCCGGCCCCCCAGATATTGGGGAACCTGGGAAAGGGACAGGGGAATTAGTCTGAACAAATCAGATTGGGAAAAAATACATCTCTTCTACGTCCACGCGATATTTCCCACGGTGCCTGACAGGTGTTGGCGCTATGAACTAGATATGTTGGCACCTTTTTACATATATGGTGGGACTGCCCTCTGATCGCCCCCTTCTGGAAAGAGTAAACGTACTTTACAATAGAGTTATGTCTTGTAGCCTGAAGTTTTCAGCGGAACTTGTTCTTTTAAACAGAACGTCTATGTCTATATCAAAATTTAAAAAAAGATTTACTCAGATATTTTCTGACAGCTGCCAAACGCCTGATACCTAGATGGTGGAAACGTACCAGACGACCATCTAGAGCGGAACTAGTATCTGAACTCAACGACGTTTGTAGATTGGAGGAACTGGCGTCTCAGACTCTCCCGGGCCTAGACGCAATCGATAGACACTGCACTTTATGGGCTCTCTGGATCATGTACATGGAATCCCAGGAGTTGAGAGAATGGTTTTCCCAGTGGGAGGAATGTTGACCCATTTATGGGCATGTTCTAAAAACATGATATAAGGTACCGTTGACATCATCTCTGGCTCTTGCGGACACTTTACTCAGCTCACCATTCTAATTCTATTCTTCTTTATTCTTATCTTTCCTTTCTTTCTAACTTTCTCTATATTTGCTTATTTTAGCACATTCGGATGAGTGTGTATATCAATATTTTTACATATATTCTTGGTACTGTTGCCTGATAAGATATAGTGCAAGTTATATTTTATAACGAGGACGAACATGTTGATTCCTCGAAAGAACGAATTAACACCAAACTTGTACTTAGCGCCTCTTTAAAGTAACTTTTAAGAGGCATCTTATACCTTTGAAGACATACTGGTTAACAATATTACGAGGAAGACGTCAAATCTGTTTCTGTTACCAATCTTATTTCGAGTTCTTATAATCGTGAAATGTCATGTAACGAAATTGCAATAAACATTGATTTAATAAAAAAAAAAAAAAAAAAAAGTGTTAATATCTCAAGAATAGCTGTAAATTTCAGTAAGCAATACATTGCAAAAGTGCCTAGCTGTATCTAACAAACTTCATTCATGGAGATGGGAACAACCTTATGACAAGTCCTTGACTAGTGATGATTGGACAGATGTGTTTCTCAGCCTGTAAGTGCAATGAATATGTTCCCTCCTTACAGCAAGCAGAATTGTGGATAATGGTGAGAGATAACATAAGGCATACCATTATCCCTTCAACTGAATGTATGTTTTTTCACAGATGTGGACCTTTTCATGACCTTGGCAGTGGATCTGGTGTTTGCTGAAATCAAGAGCCAGTACGCCTGCGCCTTGAAACAAACGTGCAAGTCGGCACAACCCATGAGTTCTTCCGCTTTCCTGGCAGGAAAAGGAGCATGACGGAAAACTTCACCCTCAAATTGAGACAGGTAATGTAACTCTTATCATTTGAAAGTTAAAGTTCATTCCTATCAGTCTAGGGAACAGTGGCAGGGAGAAGTCACCAGTGACCTGTATAGGACTAGTCATCCGAGACGCATGGTTCATCACCGGCAACTCAACTTATTTTTTCTCTGAAATGCTGCAACATTTTAGAATAAAGCATTCACTACTGCATTAATACAGCTGGACTCTGATTCATCTGCCTGTGGGTAAAACCTCATCTCCTCAGATTCCCCCTCATATGTACAATGTTATGGAACTGGATGAACCCGACCGGTATTATCACTGATCTGTCTCATGGATCTGGCATAATACAGATGTGGGAGATACCGTTACATTACATTGTGTACTTTTTTAGCTGCAACGTGTTGTAAATGACATGCCTCCTAGGAGGGTGGGTCATTTTAAACTTCTGGGTATGTTCAGTCCAAAAACCTTGATCCAGCGTCCGGATCCAGCAGGATCCAGATTCTGTCTGAACCAGGTTTCATAGAGCCGCATTCTAATTTAACTGATAGTGCCCCAGATCCGGGTGTCCACGGTTTTGAAACGGACACCAAAATCGCTCCAAAACATGTTTTTGGTCTCAGTGAAAAAACCATGGACACCTGGATCAGGGGGAAACGGGAAGAACTGGATATACTCGCAAGTGCAAATGATCACTTTCTGTGGTTGGCAGCACTTGCCACCCACAGGAAGTTAATCCTGATAACATCCGGGGTCACTGCAGGACCCCAGGCTATCAAGTGACACACAAAGATCCTGTGATCTTATCGTGGAATCTCCAATCATGGTGGGGAAAAGTGTGAGCTCGCTGCGGCGCTTTTGGATCACGCGGTCAGTGAATGATAGCGCAATCCAAAGGGTTAACAGCACCAATCGGATTGCGGATCTGATCAGCGATGTTAGCTTGGCACCTCATCTGATGTAATCAGCTGAGATGTTGAGGGAATGATGTGAGCTCACCGCCTGAGCTCACATCAAAGTGAGGGAGCAGGCCTATGATGTACCAGCACGTCATAGGTCGTGAATGGGGTTAATTTAAAACAAGTGCAATTCTTTCATCAAAATCCCAATGTGGAAATGGAGATGATAGAGCGAGATAGGTTGATGGAATCGATATCTACCAAGGTGTCAGGAATTCTCTATCTGAATGAAAACATATTCTGTTACAGACCGAAGAGAATGAGAGGACCCTCTACAAGATCGCAAGCTTGGAAAGTGAGACAGAAAGAGAAAGAAAGAGAATAATTGTCTATCCCTCGAACCGTAAACCACAACATGTCAACGTACCCTCCCCAATAAAGGAGGAAAAAGGTGAGCCCTCCAGAGTCATTCACACATCAGTATTTTTTAACATTGTATGTGCCAAATGTCATCAATATCTGATCGGCAAACATTAGACACCGCCATCCGTATGGCTCCATACATTGCTTAGGGGCTGCTCCCTGCCAGGGAATGAATTGCAGATGAGGTGCAGAACCTAGGAGTTGACATCGATAACCTATCTGTATATGGGCATATATACCAGGATGGGGGATCACATACCAGGATATGGGCATATATGAGGATGGAACGCATATATCAAAATGTGGATCATATACCAGGATATGGGCACATATACAAGGATGGAGCACATATACCAGGATGGGGGGTTCATACACCAGGATATGAGTACATGTACCAGGATGGGGGGGGATCATGTAACAGGATATGGGGCACAAACCAGGATGGTATGGCCAAAGATGTCAGCCTCTAGATGTGTGACATTGGTAGACACATCCTGAAAAGACTTACAGCAGTAATTGCAGAGAAATGTGAATCCTACAAAGTATTGACTCAGGGCTGAATACAAAGGCATGACACAATTTGGAGTATTTTAAAAAGTATTTAAAAAGTATTTTAAAAATACTTAGAAAACTATGTATTGTTTCCTTTATACTTCACAAATACTTGCTACTTAGTGTTGACATATCGCATACAATCCCGATACACTCACAAACTTAAATACATTTTATCGTGGAAAAGTTCACTGGGTATGAACACTTATTCAGATCATTATAAATCCTGATGACCTAAATGGATCTTCAGCATATTATGACGCTGAGCTCTGCCCCTTGGTTTTATTGTTATGGAATTTCTGAACAATTCTATGTTTTTGTTATTCCTTAGAGAATGGTTCGACCAATCAGAGCAGCTTAGAAAATGTCCTTGAAGGAAGTGTCGAGAGAACTTGTAAAGGTCCGTCAAGAAGGTGAGAGAGCATCTATGGGGTATTGAATTCTCCTCTTAAAGGAGATTGTGCAGTCTAAATTGATAATTCTGCAGTCACCCTGTCTCTGCAGACTTATCAATCCTCTCAGCGCCCGCACTGGGCGCTATGAGGGTTCGCTGGTTTTTAAGCTGGGAATGAACCGCAATTATGCGATATACATGTTCCCTTCTGGAACCCGACTAGTAAATGTGACCTCAGTCGATACAAGTGCATGGAGTCGGAGTGTCTGACTAGTGGGCATGTACTAATGTGTGGATGGAGCCAATGTGTGAATGGAGTCAGTGTGCAGATGGAGCCAATGTGTGGCTGGAGCCAGTGTGTAGATGGTGCCAATATGCGGATGGAGCCAGTGTGTGAATGTGGCCCCAGTCGATACAAGTCCATGGAGTGGGAATGTCTGACTAGTGGGCATGTACAGTACTAATGTGTGGATGGAGCCAGTGTGTGGATGGAGCCAGTGTGTGGATGGAGCCAGTGTGTGGATGGAGCCAGTGTTGTGGATGGAGCCAGTGTGTGGATGGATGCCAGTGTGTGGATGGAGCCAGTGAGTAAATGGATGCAGCCTGTGGATGGCGCTAATGTGAAGATGGAACCAATGTGTGGATGGAGCAGGTGTGCAGATGGAGCCAGTGTGCAGATGAAACAAATGTGCAGCTTGAGCCAGTTCGTAGATAGAGTCAGTGTGTAATGGAGCTGTATCATCTAATCTGGGACCATTGGTGCCAATATGTGGATAGTGCCAATGAGTGGATGGAGACAGCCAGTGTGTGGATGGAGCCAGAGTGTGGTTTTTGCCACCAATGAGTGGATGGAGCCAGTGTGTGGATGGTACCAGTGTGTGGATGGTGCCAGTATGTGGATGGTTTTAATGTGTGAATGGAGCCAGCGAGAGTGTGGATGGTACCAATGTGTTTATGGCTCCAATGTGTGAATGGAGTGTGGTTGGTGCCAATGTGTGGATGGAGCCAGCCAAAGTGTGGATAGAGCCAATGTGTGGATGATGCCATTGTGTGGATGGAGCCAATGACCCAATGTGTGGATGGAGTCAGAGTGTGGATGGCGCCAATGTGTGGCTTGTACTAGTGTGTGGATGGCATGAAGCCCATAGACTCCATGCAATCACATCTCTGAGATCATGATACCAGCAGAGGTTCCTCTAGTTATTTGGCATCAGGACTGCAAGAAGGGATATATGTTTTGTTCATGTAAAGTTTATCAACTTTTTCTTGTTCCGATATCATTTTATTCTTTTCAGGCACAAGAGTCCGAACATGGGCACAAAGGAGATCTCTATCCTGGTGAGTAGCAGCATGCCATAGGTATTAAGGGGAAAAGTGTGGCAGCTACTAGCTGGATGCCACAATAATGATGACCATGTACTACTGTAGAATTGATTAAAGGGAATCTGTCACTATGAGTGCACCATGATGTAGGGGCTGCGACCCTGCCTCTAGCAATGTGTCTCTTGCTGGCCTGACTGCTGTCACATTTTTGTCTGCTGCACAGCACTCAGAATGCTTAGCCCTGTACAGCCACGTTCACTCCACTGATTGCCTGCTATTCCTGTATAACTCCACCAACATCACGGATTGGCAGCTTCTGTTAATCAGTGCTGGGGCGAGGATGGACCAGGAGGCACAAGATAATTAATTAGTCCTGTAGTGATAATTTCCTGCAAATAAAGTAATGATTTAATTGAAACCGGAAAACAGTCCAGTAAGTGACACGTCAATGCAATCAGGGTGTTGTCTTCTACTTCATGCTGCACTTAAATTATATAGTAAATACTTGCCGATAGATTCTTTCTAAAAGGATTAACTGGATAGATGGTAAATATGTAATTGCTGTTTGTTGCGATTCCTTGTTTTCTTTCGGTACTGAATAGAGTGCAATGGTTGTACTTGGTCTCTTCTGCTCCATTCATGTCTGTGGGAGTGATGGAGATAGCAGAGCACTGTCTGTCAGTCCCTTATACATTGAATGGTCCTGCACAATCATGGTCTTCTACTCAACTATAAGAAAATGAGGAAGAACGAGGAATCTGGGCTTCATTCTAGCAATTTCTTCGCCTCTCCTCGATGACACTTATCACCTATCCTACTGTCATCCGCTTCCATGTCATGTTTTCCTACATTTATGTGGCAGAGTTTTAGCTGTGTGCCAGGATCTCTCTCTGGACTTGAACAGCCCTTATATTAAATGAGCTGTCTGTGATAAAATTTATGAGCTGCCTCCATAGTTATTAGTTTATTTAATATATAAAGCTGAGTGTATGTAGGTATGTATGTATGTGTGTGTGTGTTTGTATGTGGCATTAGCTCCGTCCACTCCACATAGCCATGCCCACTCCACATAGCCATGGCATAGCTCCACCAACTCCACATAGCCCCACCCACTTCACAGCCTGCATCTCCACATATCCCCACACGCTGGGAGTATGTGGAGGGGTGGAGCTATAAGGGGGCGGGCTACACATGGACAGCACTATGAGGCTACCGGGAGAGGTGGGGTTATTTGTAAGGGTGGAGCTATATAGGGGCGGGGCTACTGGGAGGAGCAGGGCTATGATACATACACACACATACATAACCATATATGGGCAATATTACCATATATGAGCATTACAACCATATGTGAGTATTATGCCTGGACAATGTCAGGATCTACAGCTATTCCTTCATATTTCCAGATCTGAGAACCTGCAGGATCATGTACACTTATCCTGTATTGTATTCCCCAGGTGCAGATATACACAAATGACGATATAGAAATTCATAGCATTTCTCAAAAACATCACTGCCGTTAGGTTGTTTCTACGCTTAAAGGGGTTGTCCACTACTTAAATAACTCGCTCATTCCCCAAGTTTGGCCCCTTTGAAATAAAGAAGCGCTTATACTCCCCTCCGCTGTCAGCGCTCTTCCAGCGGTGTGAGCACTCGCTCTCACGGGGTTCACTTGAGGTTATTACGTCTCATGAGTCCAGAGACCAATCACGGCCAGCTCCAATGTCCCCGCCTTCAGACAGATGATTAATCAACACGAAATGAGCGGCAGGGTGAGGATAGTGGAGCCGGCGGTGATTGGGCGCTGGACTCGCGTGACGTAACAACCTGAAGGGAGCCCGGGAACATGTGTGGCGACACTACTGGACACTGCATGAGAATGTAAGCTTCTTTTATTTTAATGGAGCCAAACATGGGAATGAGATGGGATTGTCCAAGTAGTTTACAACCCCTTTTAAATTTTTACTTCTAGATGTTTAATTTATTCTTACTTGGTATTTCTTCATAGTTACAGACAAATAATTTGGTAAATCTTTGACGCGTGCTAGAAGAGACAGTAACACCGGGGATCTCATTGTAACAAACTGTCTGCTATAAACAAAGGCACAGATTGGCAAACTGGAATATTGGCGAAGCCAAATATTAAGACACTACACAACCATTTTTGAGTAGTCAAACACTAAAGTCGAGACCATTATGGTACATAGAAAGAATATAAAATGCTATATGGGTGATTTTTACAGTCAGTAAAAATGCCAGATGCCCTAAATAAAAAATGTGAAAAGCGGGAAGGTAGGGGATTATCTAGTGACAAACCTTGTTTCCCCCAAATAAGACAGGTCTTACATTACTTTTTTGGTCCGAAAAATGTGCTTATTTTCGGGGATGTCTTACAGAAATCCTCGGTGGCTCTCTCGACATGAAAGTGACAGCTGCATAGAAATACATGCCGTCACTCTCAGGTCAGGAGAGTCACCGAGGATTGCTGGAATAAGACATCCCTCTGTTCTCTTCCTTCACTTGTAATGGGATTAGTGAAGAGGTTAGTACAAGCCAGCAAAATGGCTCTATGTAGATGTCTGGTCTTTGCTGCAGGGACCACTGGGTTGCTTATACAGAGTAGCTGCTGATTGGTGGAGCACGCTGAGAATAATCAAAAATTAGGCAAGATCAAATTGAGATATTAGCTGTGCATACAGCGTCATTATAGAAATTAGCTCTGCATACAACGTTATTGTAGATATTAGCTCTGCATATGGCATTATTGTATTTATTAGCTCAGTCATTGCTCATTATCCTGTGCCTCAGCACCAGAGAAGCTGCAGTCACCACTAATTATCCTGTGCCCCAGCACCAGAGTGGTTGTAGTCACTACTGACTATCCTGTGCCCCCAGCACCAGAGTGGTTGCAGTCACTACTGACTATTTTGTGCCCCAGCACCAGAGTGGCTGAAGTCACCACTCACTATCCTGTGCCCCAGCACCAGAGTGGCTGAAGTCACCACTCACTATCTGTGCCCCAGGATTTTTTTTCGCGGCCGCACCTGCCGCAAGTGCCAAAACCTCACTTGCCGCACCTGCCGCAAGTCCGCCTATACATAGTATGGCGTTTACCGCATCCGCGCCGCAAGTGCAGCCGGTATGCGGTAATCGCGGCAGATGCATTTTTTTCACCGCATCTGCCGCGATTTGAAAATAACGCTGATGTGAAAGGGCCCTAAGAGATATACATATGTATATGTATAATGCATATGGGTTCTGGCCTGTAGCTACATAACTCATTACATATCAATATTAAAACACTCAATTAAAAAAAGTCTGATAGTGACAACGGATCAAATCATAGACTGAGACAATTCTTGGGTCAGCTCACTGAGCTATATATGCAGTAACTGAACCCCGATAACAACACAATGATCCAGCACTCCGAACGAGGGGAGAAGGACTGGTGTATATATAGTTTGTTAATGTGTTCATGTTTTTTTTGTGTTAACATTAACCCCTTAAGGACCGAGTCACTTTGCAGCTTAATGACCAGATAGTTTTTTGTAATTCTGACCAGTGTCCCTTTATGAGGTAATAACTCTGGAACGCTTCAACGGATCCTAGCGATTCTGAGACTGTTTTTTTTGTGACATATTGGGCTTCATGTTAGTATTAAATTTAGGTCGATAATTTTTGCGATTATTTGTGAAAAAAATCTAAAATTTGGCAAAAACTTAGAAAATTTTGCAATTTTCAAATTATGAATTTTTATTCTGCTAAACCAGAGAGGTATGTGACACAAAATAGTTAATAAATAACATTTCCCACATGTCTACTTTACATCAGCACAATTTTGGAAAAAATAAAATTTTTGTTCGGACGTTATAAGGGTTCAAAGTTCATCAGCAATTTCTCATTTTTCCAGCAAAATTCACAAAACCATTTTTTTTAGTGACCACATCACATTTGAAGTCCCTTTGAGGGGTGTACATGACAGAAAACACCCAAAAGTGACACCATTCCAAAAACTGCACCCCTCAAGCTACTCAAAACTACATTCAAGAAGATTATTAACCCTTCAGGTGCTTCACGGGAACTAAAGCAATGTGGAAGGAAAAAATGGTCATTTTAATTTATGCAACAAAAATGTCCTTTTAGCCTCAATTCTTCCATTTTCACATGGGCAACAGGATAAAATGGATCCTAAAAATTGTTGGGCAATTTCTGCTTAGTACATCGATATCTCATATGTGGTCATAAACCACTGTTGGGCGCACAGCAGGGCTCAGAAGGGAAGGAGTGCAATTTGACTTTTGGAGCCAATTTTCCATTCAAAAAGTCAAATTGCGCTCCTTCCCTTCTGAGCCCTGCTGTGTGCCCAAACAGTGGTTTATGACAACATATGAGATATCGATGTACTCAGAAGAAATTGCCCAACAATTTTTAGGATCCATTTTATCCTGTTCCCTATGTGAAAATGAAAAAATTTAGGCTAAAAGGAAATTTTTGTGGGAAAAAAAAAGTACTTATTCAATTTTACAGATGAATTTGTGAAGCACCTGGGGATTCAAAATGCTCACAACCCATCTAGATAAGTTCCCTGGGAGGTCTAGTTTCCAGAATGGGGTCACTTGTGGGGGAGCTCCAATGTTTAGGCACACGCATGTCGTACCTGGAGCGGGAGAGGGCTGAGTAGGGGGAGGGCACCCGCCGATCGGCCCCTCTAGATCGGATTGGAGAGCTCTAATCAGATCTGGAGGGGTAAATCTGTCTGAATCGCAGTGTAAAACTGAAACTGCCGATCGGAGGGGTCCTGGGCAGGGGGGGGTGTCAGGAAGGGGTAGTAGAGGTCCCTGGCTAGCTGCAGCTCCGGTGTTTTTTTTATAAAACAATCACCGGAGCTGCACTAGCCTAAACACGCCAGGATGTTGTACAACGTCTTGTGTCGGAAACGGGCCGAAACACAGGACGTTGTACAACGTCCTATGTCGGGAAGGGGTTAACAAGGGTCCCCACACCTCTGCCCCTGCCCCTTAGCTGTCACTGACAGCCGTTTGATTTGAGCTGTCACTGTTTGTTTAGAAGCAGTGACAGTTCAAAGCCATGACGAGTTTAGCCGTCATGATGCGGGAACTGACATCTTTTCATGACGTCTAAACTCGTCATTGGTCGTAATGGGGTTAATATGTGTCATACTGTTTGACCTGGAGGTGAGGGTCTATGTGAAGTGCGGCTTTTTAAGTTTTTTTCTAATCCCACTCTAATAAATTAACACGAAGTCCAATCACTTACATTATATTTAATTCTCATAGGTGTTTACGTCTCTTCTCAGCCAGAAGAAGTTATCAGGAGAAATAGAAAAGATAAAATCTGCAAAATACAAAAAAAAAGAAAATGAAGGACAAAAAACATTCAAAATAAACAAGGAACAAGAACCAGAAAGTGAAAGGAAAAATAAGGTAAGTGTGAGCATCACATCTATGTTGTGCAATGTCGGTCAGTGAGAAGAATTGATGTGGGGCAGATGATATCTGCCAGTGCTGGGATTGTCACATGTATGATGACTGACAATGATCCTGCAGCTCTGTATAGAGAAGATTCCTCAGCTGACCGACCACAGGGACTGTACTGTATCATGTAATATGTAGTCCAATCACTAACATTATATTTACTTCTCCAAAATAGGAGGAAGAAATATCCGGAATGGACGGACACCAAAATCAACAAAAAAATAATGATGGAAAAATACGTATATCGTTCAATGAATAGTTGGATGGATAGATAGGATGGATAGATAGATAGGATAGACAGATAGACAGACAGACAGACAGATAAGATATACATATATATATATATTTATAGAGAAAAAAAAACAGGCAGCACTCCATGTTCATGGTGAAGTGGACAAGTTTATTCCAGCCTCTTGTGATGCAACATTTCAACCCTCAGGTCATTCTCAAGCAGAGTGCATCAGGTGAATATTTTATAAATCAAATCCATAATAATCAATCAATTATATAAAAGATATAACAATATCTGTATACATCATCCATATAATAATCAAGACGTGTCACATAGTGTAATGATGATAAAGTGCGATAATAGTGCCATATATGGACAGTTTTAATAGAACTGTCCCTACACTACAATATTATCTATTATAATAAAACCCTAAGGCTACTTCCGTCAGGATGTAACGGTATGCTACGTCACATCCTGGCTGAAGTAACCTCTACACCCACTGTGGGTGTTCTAATATGGCCGCCCGCACACACACACACACACACACTCCGCTATACTTACCACCGTCCCTGTGTCTTCCCTGCTGCCTGGCTTGCTCCTGAGTCCTCCGTTCTGCCGACATGTGGCCCCCCCCCCAGTACTGGATCCAATATGGCGTCCGGGAAGTCTCGCGAGACTTCCCAGACACCATATTGGACAAAGCATGTCGCCGCCCCTGGAGGATTAATAGATAATTTATAGATTTTTATATTTATTGAGGTGATGCGATCCCGATCTGTCCCCTGACCAGTGTACAGCACATGGGGGATTGTATCTTTTGCTCTGTGGCAGCACTCACAGGGAGAGACAAAGACAGGGATCCACAGGGGGGGAAGATGGCACACAGGAGTCCCCCCTGTGTCTTTGTCTCTCCCCTTGTGGACCCCTGTGTGCCGTCTCTTCCCCTGTGGACCCATTTCTGCCGTCTCTCCCCCTGTGTGCCGTCTATTCCCCTGTGGACCCCTGTGTGCCGTCTATTCCCCTGTGGTCCCCTGTGTGCCGTCTATTCCCCTGTGGACCCCTGTGTGCCGTCTACTTCGTGTGGAGTGGCTGGCTCCATTACTGCAATGTGCACCCTCGTTGCCTACAGGTGATCTAGGGTCTAGATGGTGTCCGCCCACTTAGTAGTGGGGTAGGGTGGACAAGGAGGACTTGGGTGTCAGCGATAGGACTCGTCGGACCTGAAGTCACTTTGTCGCAGTCAACGAGCAAGCAGACATTGGCCAATGTGTGTACTAACAACTTCAGATTTAAAAACAATAATAAGAATTTTGAGTTTTTTGAAAAAAACGTAAGTTTTTAAATTTTTTCTCATATATATATAGCTTGTCAGTATATGTACATCATTGGTAGTAGCTGAGTGCTGCAAGGTTTTTTTCTAGTATATATATATACAGTTAGGGCCAGAAATATTTGGACAGTGACACAAGTTTTCTTATTTTAGCTGTTTACAAAAACATGTTCAGAAATACAATTATATATATAATATGGGCTGAAAGTGCACACTCGCAGCTGCAATATGAGAGTTTCCACATCCAAATCGGAGAAAGGGTTTAGGAATCATAGCTCTGTAATGCATAGCCTCCTCTTTTTCAAGGGACCAAAAGTACCGTATATACTCGTGTATAAGCCGAGTTTTTCAGCCCAAAAATTGGGCTGAAAAGTCCCCCCCTCGGCTTATACACGAGTCATACGGTATGCTGTGGGGGGGGGGGGGGCTGTGACCGGGGGCTGGAGGAGGCAGGAGGGGGCCCGCAGTGACTGCGGGCGGTCACGTGGGGCCGCCTCATTAGTGCAATGAATATGCACGGCATCCCCCCGTCCATCAGCGGCGGGGGATGCCGTGCATATTGCACTACACAGCCCCCCTCCTTAATATGGGTCCCCCAGTAATAATAAACAGCCCCCCCTCCTTATCACGTCCCCCCCAGGCTGCGGCAGCTGTGAAAATAACAAACAGTTTATACATCACCTTCGGGCGCAGCTTCTCCGCTCCTCTGCTCCTCCGCTCGCCGGCTTCTTCTTCCTTGTTGTGCCGGTGTCATGTGACCGGGCGCAGGAGATGACGTCATTTCCTGCGCGCGGTCACAGAAGTCGGCACATCAAGGAAGAAGAAGCCGGCGAGCGGAGGAGCAGAGGAGCGGAGAAGCTGCGCCGGAAGGTGATGTATAAACTGTTTGTTATTTTCACAGCTGCCGCAGCCTGGGGGGGACGTGATAAGGAGGGGGGGCTGTATACTACCACTGGGGCTGCTGGATACTACACTGGGGCTGTATACTACCACTGGGGCTGCTGGATACTACACTGGGGCTGTTTATTACTACTGGGGCTGCTGGATACTACACTGGGGCTGTATACTACCACTGGGGCTGCTGGATACTACACTGGGGCTGTTTATTACTACTGGGGCTGCTGGATACTACACTGGGGCTGTATACTACCACTGGGGCTGCTGGATACTACACTGGGGCTGTATACTACCACTGGGGCTGCTGGATACTACACTGGGGCTGTATACTACCACTGGGGCTGCTGGATACTACACTGGGGCTGTATATACCTCTGGGGCTGCTGTATACTACCACTGGGGCTGTATATACCTGTGGGGCTGCTGTATACTACACTGGGGCTGTATATACCTGTGGGGCTGCTGTATACTACACTGGGGCTGAATATACCTGTGGGGCTGCTGTATACTACACTGGGGCTGTATATACCTGTGGGGCTGCTGTATACTACCACTGGGGCTGTATATACCTCTGGGGCTGCTGTATACTACCACTGGGGCTGTATATACCTCTGGGGCTGCTGGATACTACACTGGGGCTGTATACTACCACTGGGGCTGCTGGATACTACACTGGGGCTGTTTATTACTACTGGGGCTGCTGGATACTACACTGGGGCTGTATACTACCACTGGGCTGCTGGATACTACACTGGTGCTGTTTATTACTACTGGGGCTGCTGGATACTACACTGGGGCTGTATACTACCACTGGGGCTGCTGGATACTACACTGGGGCTGTATACTACCACTGGGGCTGCTGGATACTACACTGGGGCTGTATATACCTCTGGGGCTGCTGTATACTACCACTGGGGCTGTATATACCTGTGGGCTGCTGTATACTACACTGGGGCTGTATATACCTGTGGGGCTGCTGTATACTACACTGGGGCTGTATATACTACCACTGGGGCTGTATATACCTGTGGGGCTGCTGTATACTACACTGGGGCTGTATATACCTGTGGGGCTGCTGTATACTACCACTGGGGCTGTATATACCTGTGGGGCTGCTGTATACTACACTGGGGCTGAATATACCTGTGGGGCTGCTGTATACTACACTGGGGCTGTATATACCTGTGGGGCTGCTGTATACTACCACTGGGGCTGTATATACCTCTGGGGCTGCTGTATACTACCACTGGGGCTGTATATACCTCTGGGGCTGCTGGATACTACACTGGGGCTGTATACTACCACTGGGGCTGCTGGATACTACACTGGGCTGTTTATTACTACTGGGGCTGCTGGATACTACACTGGGGCTGTATACTACCACTGGGGCTGCTGGATACTACACTGGGGCTGTTTATTACTACTGGGGCTGCTGGATACTACACTGGGGCTGTATACTACCACTGGGGCTGCTGGATACTACACTGGGGCTGTATACTACCACTGGGGCTGCTGGATACTACACTGGGGCTGTATACTACCACTGGGGCTGCTGGATACTACACTGGGGCTGTATACTACCACTGGGGCTGCTGGATACTACACTGGGGCTGTATATACCTCTGGGGCTGCTGTATACTACCACTGGGGCTGTATATACCTGTGGGGCTGCTGTATACTACACTGGGGCTGTATATACCTGTGGGGCTGCTGTATACTACCACTGGGGCTGTATATACCTGTGGGGCTGCTGTATACTACACTGGGGCTGTATATACCTGTGGGGCTGCTGTATACTACACTGGGGCTGTATATACTACCACTGGGGCTGTATATACCTGTGGGGCTGCTGTATACTACACTGGGGCTGTATATACCTGTGGGGCTGCTGTATACTACCACTGGGGCTGTATATACCTGTGGGGCGGCTGTATACTACACTGGGGCTGAATATACCTGTGGGGCTGCTGTATACTACACTGGGGCTGTATATACCTGTGGGGCTGCTGTATACTACCACTGGGGCTGTATATACCTGTGGGGCTGCTGTAATACTACCACTGGGGCTGTATATACCTCTGGGGCTGCTGTATACTACCTCTGGGGCTGCTGTATACTACCACTGGGGCTGCTGTATATACCTTTGGGGCTGCTGTATATACCTCTTGGGCTGCTGTATACTACCTCTGGGGCTGCTGTATATACCTTTGGGGCTGCTGTATACTACCTCTGGGGATGCTGTATACTACCTCTGGGGATGCTGTATACTACCACCGGGGCTGTATATACCTCTGGGGATGCTGTATACTACCACTGGGGCTGTATATACCTCTGGGGCTGCTGTATACTAACTACTGGAGCTGCTGCTGTATATACCACTGGGGCTGCTGCTGTATACTACCACTGGGGAGGCTGCTGTATACTACCATTGGGGGGCCTGTATACCACACTGCTGGGGGCTGTATACCTGTGCTGGAGTCCACCCTCGGCTTATACACGAGTCAATAGGTTTTCCCAGGTTTTGGGGGCAAAAGTAGGGGGTCGGCTTATACACGGGTCGGCTTATACACGAGTATATACGGTAATTGGACAATGGACTCTAAGGGCTGCAATTAACTCTGAAGGCGTCTCTCTCGTTTACCTGTAATCAATGAAGTAGTTAAAAGATCAGGGGTGGATTCCAGGTGTGTGGTTTTGCATTTGGAAGCTGTTGCTGTGACCAGACAACATGCGGTCAAAGGAACTCTCAATTGAGGTGAAGCAGAACATCCTGAGGCTGAAAAAAAAGAAAAAATCCATCAGAGAGATAGCAGACATGCTTGGAGTAGCAAAATCAACAGTTGGGTACATTCTGAGAAAAAAGGAATTGACTGGTGAGCTTGGGAACTCAAAAAGGCCTGGGCGTCCACGGATGACAACAGTGGTGGATGATCGCCGCATACTTTATTTGGTGAAGAAGAACCCGTTCACAACATCAACTGAAGTCCAGAACACTCTCAGTGAAGTAGGTGTATCTGTCTCTAAGTCAACAGTAAAGAGAAGACTCCATGACAGTAAATACAAAGGGTTCACATCTAGATGCAAACCATTCATCAATTCCAAAAATAGACAGGCCAGAGTTAAATTTGCTGAAAAACACCTCAAGAAGCCAGCTCAGTTCTGGAAAAGTATTCTATGGACAGATGAGACAAAGATCAACCTGTACCAGAATGATGGGAAGAAATAAGTTTGGAGAAGAAAGGGAACGGCACATGATCCAAGGCACACCACATCCTCTGTAAAACATGGTGGAGGCAACGTGATGGCATGGGCATGCATGGCTTTCAATGGCACTGGGTCACTTGTGTTTATTGATGACATAACAGCAGACAAGAGTAGCCAGATGAATTCTGAAGTGTACTGGGATATACTTTCAGCCCAGATTCAGCCAAATGCTGCAAAGTTGATTGGACGGCGCTTCATAGTACAGATGGACAATGACCCCAAGCACACAGCCAAAGCTACCCAGGAGTTCATGAGTGCAAAAAAGTGGAACATTCTGCAATGGCCAAGTCAATCACCAGATCTTAACCCAATTGAGCATGCATTTCACTTGCTCAAATCCAGACTTAAGACGGAAAGACCCACAAACAAGCAAGACCTGAAGGCTGCGGCTGTAAAGGCCTGGCAAAGCATTAAGAAGGAGGAAACCCAGCGTTTGGTGATGTCCATGGGTTCCAGACTTAAGGCAGTGATTGCCTCCAAAGGGTTCGCAACAAAATATTGAAAATAAAAATATTTTGTTTGGGTTATGTTTATTTGTCCAATTACTTTTGACCTCCTAAAATGTGGAGTGTTTGTAAAGAAATGTGTACAATTCCTACATTTTCTATCAGATATTTTTGTTCAACCCTTCAAATTAAACGTTACAATCTGCACTTGAATTCTGTTGTAGAGGTTTCATTTCAAATCCAATGTGGTGGCATGCAGAGCCTAACTCGCGAAAATTGTGTCACTGTCCAAATATTTCTGGCCCTAACTGTGTATGTATGTATATATATATATATATATATATATATATATATATATATATATATACACTTACATAATTGCCTTGTGGCTTCCGCTTCCTTCAGGTTGTTTATGTCTTTTCTGCTGGCACCCCCAATCTACCACATCCTCTGTCTCCCTTCCCTTGTGCTCCGTCCTCCCCGTTCACCCCCACCCCTTCTTTCTCACCTACACCTGGCGTTACCGATGCCTGCTAAAAGCTCCAGGAAGAGTCTCTGTGGAGAGGTCCACACAGTCTCTTCTTGGAGTTTTCAGAAGGTATCTGTAACGCCAAGCGGGGATCAGAACCAAGAGACAAAGATGTAGGGGGACACAAAGGAAGACACAGGGATCCACAGGGGGAGAGACAAAGACAGGGATCCACAGGGGGGAAGATGGCACACAGGAGTCCCCCTTGTGTCTTTGTCTCTTCCCCTGTGGACCCATTTCTGCCGTCTATTCCCCTGTATGCCGTCTCTCCCCCTGTGTGCCGTGTATTCCCCTGTGGACCCCTGTGTGCCGTCTATTCCCCTGTGGACCCCTGTGTGCCGTCTATTCCCCTGTGGACCCCTGTGTGCCGTCTATTCCCCTGTGGGCCCCTGTGTGCCGTCTATTCCCCTGTAGGCCCCTGTGTGCCGTCTATTCCCCTGTGGGCCCCTGTGTGCCGCCTATTCCCCTGTGGGCCCCTGTGTGCAGTCTATTCCCCTGTGGGCCCCTGTGTGCAGTCTATTCCCCTGTGGGCCCCTGTGTGCCCTCTATTCCCCTGTGGGCCCCTGTGTGCCCTCTATTCCCCTGTGGGCCCCTGTGTGCCCTCTATTCCCCTGTGGGCCCCTGTGTGCCGTCTATTCCCCTGTGGGCCCCTGTGTGCCGTCTATTCCCCTGTGGGCCCCTGTGTGCCGTCTATTCCCCTGTGGGCCCCTGTGTGCCGTCTATTCCCCTGTGGGCCCCTGTGTGCCGTCAATTCCCCTGTGGGCCCCTGTGTGCCGTCAATTCCCCTGTGAGCCCCTGTGTGCCGTCTGTTCCCCTGTGGGCCCCTGTGTGCCGTCTATTCCCCTGTGGGCCCCTGTGTGCCGTCTATTCCCCTGTGTGCCGTCTATTCCCCTGTGGGCCCCTGTGTGCCGTCTATTCCCCTGTGGGCCCCTGTGTGCCGTCTATTCCCCTGTGGGCCCCTGTGTGCCGTCTATTCCCCTGTGGGCCCCTGTGTGCCGTCTATTCCCCTGTGGGCCCCTGTGTGCCGTCTATTCCCGTGTGCCGTCTATTCCCCTGTGGGCCCCTGTGTGCCGTCTATTCCCCTGTGGGCCCCTGTGTGCCGTCTATTCCCCTGTGGGCCCCTGTGTGCCGTCTATTCCCCTGTGGGCCCCTGTGTGCCGTCTATTCCCCTGTGGGCCCCTGTGTGCCGTCTATTCCCCTGTGTGCCGTCTATTCCCCTGTGGGCGGAGAGACGGCACACAGGGGTCCACAGGCGTATAGACGGCACACAGGGGCCCACAGGGGAATAGACGGCACACAGGGGCCCACAGGGGAATAGACGGCACACAGGGGCCCACAGGGGAATAGACGGCACACAGGGGAATAGACGGCACACAGGGGCCCACAGGGGAATAGACGGCACACAGGGGCCCACAGGGGAACAGACGGCACACAGGGGCTCACAGCGGAATTGACGGCACACAGGGGCCCACAGGGGAATAGACGGCACACAGGGGCCCACAGGGGAATAGACGGCACACAGGGGCCCACAGGGGAATAGACGGCACACAGGGGCCCACAGGGGAATAGACGGCACACAGGGGCCCACAGGGGAATAGAGGGCACACAGGGGCCCACAGGGGAATAGAGGGCACACAGGGGCCCACAGGGCACACAGGGGCCCACAGGGGAATAGACTGCACACAGGGGCCCACAGGGGAATAGACTGCACACAGGGGCCCACAGGGGAATAGGCGGCACACAGGGGCCCACAGGGGAATAGACGGCACACAGGGGCCTACAGGGGAATAGACGGCACACAGGGGCCCACAGGGGAATAGACGGCACACAGGGGTCCACAGGGGAATAGACGGCACACAGGGGTTCACAGGGGAATAGACGGCACACAGGGGTCCACAGGGGAATACACGGCACACAGGGGGAGAGACGGCATACAGGGGAATAGACGGCAGAAATGGGTCCACAGGGGAAGAGACAAAGACACAAGGGGGACTCCTGTGTGCCATCTTCCCCCCTGTGGATCCCTGTCTTTGTCTCTCCCCCTGTGGATCCCTGTGTCTTCCTTTGTGTCCCCCTACATCTTTGTCTCTTGGTTCTGATCCCCGCTTGGCGTTACAGATACCTTCTGAAAACTCCAAGAAGAGACTGTGGGGACCTCTCCACAGAGACTCTTCCTGGAGCTTTTAGCAGGCATCGGTAACGCCAGGTGTAGGTGAGAAAGAAGGGGTGGGGGTGAACGGGGAGGACGGAGCACAAGGGAGGGGAGACAGAGGATGTGGTAGATTGGGGGTGCCAGCAGAAAAGACATAAACAACCTGAAGGAAGCGGAAGCCACAAGGCAATTATGTAAGTGTATATATATATATATATATATATATATATATATATATACATACATACACAGTTAGGGCCAGAAATATTTGGACAGTGACACAATTTTCGCGAGTTAGGCTCTGCATGCCACCACATTGGATTTGAAATGAAACCTCTACAACAGAATTCAAGTGCAGATTGTAACGTTTAATTTGAAGGGTTGAACAAAAATATCTGATAGAAAATGTAGGAATTGTACACATTTCTTTACAAACACTGCACACAGACGGCACACAGGGTCCGTCTATTCCCCTGTGGGCCCCTGTGTGCCGTCTATTCCCCTGTGGGCCCCTGTGTGCCGTCTATTCCCCTGTGGGCCCCTGTGTGCCGTCTATTCCCGTGTGCCGTCTATTCCCCTGTGGGCCCCTGTGTGCCATCTATTCCCCTGTGGGCCCCTGTGTGCCGTCTATTCCCCTGTGGGCCCCTGTGTGCCGTCTATTCCCCTGTGGGCCCGTGTGCCGTCTATTCCCCTGTGGGCCCCTGTGTGCCGTCTATTCCCCTGTGTGCCGTCTATTCCCCTGTGGACCCCTGTGTGCCGTCTATTCCCCTGTGGACCCCTGTGTGCCGTCTCTCCCCGTGGGCCCCTGTGTGACGTCTCTCCCCCTGTGGACCCGTGTGACGTCTCTCCCCCTGTGGGCCCCTGTGTGCCGTCCCTACGCCTGTGGGCCCCTGTGTGCCGTCTCTCCGCTTGTGGGCCCCTGTGTGCCGTCTCTCCGCCTGTGGGCCCCTGTGTGCCGTCTCTCCGCCTGTGGGCCCCTGTGTGCCGTCTCTCCGCCTGTGGGCCCCTGTGTGCCGTCTCTCCGCCTGTGGGCCCCTGTGTGCCGTCTCTCCGCCTGTGGGCCCCTGTGTGCCGTCTCTCCGCCTGTGGGCCCCTGTGTGCCGTCTCTCCGCCTGTGGGCCCCGTGTGCCGTCTCTCCGCCTGTGGACCCGTGTGCCGTCTCTCCGCCTGTGGACCCCTGTGTGCCGTCTATTCCCCTGTGTGCCGTCTATTCCCCTGTGGGCCCCTGTGTGCCGTCTATTCCCCTGTGGGCCCCTGTGTGCCGTCTATTCCCCTGTGGGCCCCTGTGTGCCGTCTATTCCCCTGTGGGCCCCTGTGTGCCGTCTATTCCCGTGTGCCGTCTATTCCCCTGTGGGCCCCTGTGTGCCATCTATTCCCCTGTGGGCCCCTGTGTGCCGTCTATTCCCCTGTGGGCCCCTGTGTGCCGTCTATTCCCCTGTGGGCCCGTGTGCCGTCTATTCCCCTGTGGGCCCCTGTGTGCCGTCTATTCCCCTGTGTGCCGTCTATTCCCCTGTGGACCCCTGTGTGCCGTCTATTCCCCTGTGGACCCCTGTGTGCCGTCTCTCCCCCTGTGGGCCCCTGTGTGACGTCTCTCCCCCTGTGGACCCGTGTGACGTCTCTCCCCCTGTGGGCCCCTGTGTGACGTCTCTCCCCCTGTGGGCCAATGTGTGCCGTCCCTACGCCTGTGGGCCCCTGTGTGCCGTCCCTACGCCTGTGGGCCCCTGTGTGCCGTCTCTCCCCCTGTGGACCCCTGTGTGCCGTCTCTCCGCTTGTGGGCCCCTGTGTGCCGTCTCTCCGCCTGTGGGCCCCTGTGTGCCGTCTCTCCGCCTGTGGGCCCCTGTGTGCCGTCTCTCCGCCTGTGGACCCCTGTGTGCCGTCTCTCCCCCTGTGGACCCCTGTGTGCCGTCTCTCCCCCTGTGGACCCCTGTGTGTCTCTCCCCCTGTGGACTCCTGTGTGCGGTCTATTCCCCTGTGGACACTTGTGTGCCGTATCTCCCCCAGTGATCCCCCTGTGTTTCTCCCACACTGGACCCCCGTGACATTGTCTCCCCCCCGTGCACCCATGTGTGTCTCTCCCCTTGCGGACCCCTATGTGCCGTCTCTCCCCTTGCGGACCCCTGTGTGCCGTCTCGCCCCCTGTGGACCCCTGTGTGCCGTCTCTCCCCCTGTGGACCCCTGTGTGCCGTCTTTCCCCCTGTGGACCCCTGTGTGCCGTCTCTCCCCCTGTGGACCCCTGTGTGCCGTCTCTCCCCCTGTGGACCCCTGTGTGCCGTCTCTCCCCCTGTGGACCCCTGTGTGCCGTCTCTCCCCCTGTGGACCCCTGTGTGCCGTCTCTCCCCCTGTGGACCCCTGTGTGCCGTCTCTCCCCCTGTGGACCCCTGTGTGCCGTCTCTCCCCCTGTGGACCCCTGTGTGCCGTCTCTCCCCCTGTGGACCCCTGTGTGCCGTCTCTCCCCCTGTGGACCCCTGTGTGCCGTCTCTCCCCTGTGGACCCCTGTGTGCCGTCTCTCCCCCTGTGGACCCGTCTCTCCCCCTGTGGACCCCTTTGCCGTTCTCCCCCTTTGGACCCCTGTGTCTTGGTCTCCCCCCCGTGGATTCCTGTGTGTCTCTCCCCGTGGTCCCCTGTGTGCCGTCTCTCCCCCTGTGGACCCGTGTGCCGTCTCTCCCCCTGTGGACCCCTATGTGCCGTCTCTCCCCCTGTGTGCCGTCTCTCCCCCTGTGGACCCCTGTGTGCCGTCTCTCCCCCTGTATGCCCCTGTGTGTGCCGTCTCTCCACATGTGTGCCATCTCTTCTCCCCATGGATCACCTTGTGTCGTCTCTCCCCCCGTGGACCCGTTTGCAGTCTCTCTCCCCGTGGACCCCTGTGTGCCGTCTCTTTCCCCGTGGACCACTGTGTGCCGTCTCTGCCTCTTTGGGCCCCTGTGTGCCGTCTCTCCCCCTGTGGACCCGTGTGCCGTCTCTCCCCCTGTAGACCCCTGTATGCCATCTCTCCCCTTGTAGACCCCTGTGTGCCACCTCTTCCCCTGTGTGTTTTCCCTTGTTGACCCTTGTGTCATTGTCTGTCCCCGTGTGTGTCGTCTCTCCCCCCGTGGACCCGTTTGCAGTCTCTCTCCCCGTGGACCCCTGTGTGCCGTCTCTCCCCCCGTGGACCCTGTGTGCCGTCTCTCCCCCCGTGGACCTCTGTGTGCCGTCTCTTCCCCCGTGGACCTCTGTGTGCCGTCTCTCCCCCCGTGGACCTCTGTGTGCCGTCTCTCCCCCCGTGGACCTCTGTGTGCCGTCTCTCCCCCCGTGGACCTCTGTGTGCCGTCTCTCCCCCCGTGGACCTCTGTGTGCCGTCTCTCCCCCCGTGGACCTCTGTGTGCCGTC
This sequence comes from Allobates femoralis, assembly GCA_033576535.1. Classification (NCBI taxonomy): domain Eukaryota; kingdom Metazoa; phylum Chordata; class Amphibia; order Anura; family Aromobatidae; genus Allobates; species Allobates femoralis. Next base: position 58,571,685 of record JARQOC010000004.1, on the reverse strand, counting down.
TCTCCCCCCGTGGACCTCTGTGTGCCGTCTCTCCCCCGTGGACCTCTGTGTGCCGTCTCTCCCCCGTGGACCTCTGTGTGCCGTCTCTCCCCCCGTGGACCTCTGTGTGCCGTCTCTCCCCCCGTGGACCTCTGTGTGCCGTCTCTCCCCCCGTGGACCTCTGTGTGCCGTCTCTCCCCCCGTGGACCTCTGTGTGCCGTCTCTCCCCCTGTGGGACCTCTGTGTGCCGTCTCTCCCCCTGTGGGACCTCTGTGTGCCGTCTCTCCCCCTGTGGGACCTCTGTGTGCCGTCTCTCCCCCTGTGGGACCTCTGTGTGCCGTCTCTCCCCCTGTGGGACCTCTGTGTGCCGTATCTCCCCCTGTGGGACCTCTGTGTGCCGTCTCTCCCCCTGTGGGACCTCTGTGTGCCGTCTCTCCCCCTGTGGGACCTCTGTGTGCCGTCTCTCCCCCTGTGGGACCTCTGTGTGCCGTCTCTCCCCATGTGGGACCTCTGTGTGCCGTCTCTCCCCCTGTGGGACCTCTGTGTGCCGTCTCTCCCCCTGTGGGACCTCTGTGTGCGGTCTCTCCCCCTGTGGGACCTCTGTGTGCCGTCTCTCCCCCTGTGGGACCTCTGTGTGCCGTCTCTCCCCCTGTGGGACCTCTGTGTGCCGTATCTCCCCCTGTGGGACCTCTGTGTGCCGTCTCTCCCCCTGTGGGACCTCTGTGTGCTGTCTCTCCCCCTGTGGGACCTCTGTGTGCCGTCTCTCCCCCCTGTGGACCTCTGTGTGCCGTCTCTCCCCCTGTGGACCTCTGTGTGCCGTCCTCTCCCCCTGTGGACCACTGTGTGCCGTCTCTCCCCCTGTGGACCTCTGTGTGCCGTCTCTCCCCCTGTGGACCTCTGTGTGCAGTCTCTTCCCCTGTGGACCTCTGTGTGCAGTCTCTCCCCCTGTGGACCCCTGTGTGCCGTCTCTCCCCCTGTGGACCCCTGTGTCCCGTCTCTCCGCCTGTGGACCCCTGTGTGCCGTCTCTCCTCCTGTGGACCCCTGTGTGCTGTGTCTCCCTCTGTGGACCTCCCCCTGTGGACCCCTGTCTGCCGTCTCTCCCCCGTGGACCCCTGTGTTTCGTCTCTCCCCCCGTGGACCCCTGTGTGCCGTCTCTCTCCCCAGATAGTGTGAATTCTCATGATACGAGTAGCACAGCGCAGGTCCGTGTACACTTTCCGTCCCAAAATTCCTAAACCACGTTGAATGTTGAGGTGTGGACCTTGCAGCAGCCTTGTTTTCCTGTGCCTTAATGCCGATTGTGGTCAACACAACCCCCCCCCCCCCCCCCCGAGATGACCGGCTAACAATATTTAGTCTCCTCATTAAAAAAAGATAAGATCCTATTGCGCTTCTTTTCCTTTTCAGTAATCAGGTCTCTCTCCCCATGGACCCATGTGCCGTCTCTCCCCCTGTGGACCCCTGTGTCTATCCCCCTGTGGAACCCTGTGTCTATGTCTCTTCCCCTGTGGACGCCTGTGTATACAGTTGTGGCCAAAAGTATTGACACCCCTGCAATTCTGTCAGATAATACTCAGTTTCATCCTGAAAATGATTGCAATCACAAATTCTTTGGTATTATTATCTTCATTTAATTTGTCTTCAATGAAAAAACATAAAAATAATTCAATTCCACACCAAACATAAAAAAGGGGGTGGACAAAATTATTGGCACTGTTAGAAAAATCATGTGATGCTTCTCTAATTTGTGTAATTAACAGCACCTGTAACTTACCTGTTGCACCTAACAGGTGTTGGCAATAACTAAATCACACTTACAGCCAGTTGACATGGATTAAAGTTGACTCAACCTCTGTCCTGTGTCCTTGTGTGTACCACATTGAGCATGGAGAAAAGAAAGAAGACCAAAGAACTGTCTGAGGACTTGAGAAACCAAATTGTCAGGAAGCATGATCAATGTCAAGGCTACAAGTCCATCTCCACAGACCTGAATGTTCCTGTGTCTACCGTGCGCAGTGTCATCAAGAAGTTTAAAGCCCATGGCACTGTGGCTAAGATTGTGCGGATGGTGGATAAAGAATCTCAACTAACATCCAAACAAGTTCAAGCTGCCCTGCAGTCCGAGGGTACAACATTGTCAACCCGTACTATCTGTCGGCGTCTGAATGAAAAGGGACTGTATGGTAGGAGACCCAGGAAGACCCCACCTCTTACCCCGAGACATAAAAAAGCCAGGCTGGAGTTTGCCAAAACTTACCTGAGAAAGCCTAAAACGTTTTGGAAGAATGTTCTCTGGTCAGATGAGACAAAAGTAGAGCTTTTTGGGCAAAGGCATCAACATAGAGTTTACAGGAGAAAAAAAAGAGGCATTCAAAGAAAAGAACACGGTCCCTACAGTCAAACATGGCGGAGGTTCCCTGATGTTTTGGGGTTGCTTTGCTGCCTGTGGCACTGGACTGCTTGACCGTGTGCATGGCATTATGAAGTCTGAAGACTACCAACAAATTTTGCAGCATAATGTAGGGCCCAGTGTGAGAAAGCTGGGTCTCCCTCAGAGGTCATGGGTCTTACAGCAGGACAATGACCCAAAACACACTTCAAAAAGCACTAGAAAATGGTTTGAGAGAAAGCACTGGAGACTTCTAAGGTGGCCAGCAATGAGTCCAGACCTGAATCCCATAGAACACCTGTGGAGAGATCTAAAAATGGCAGTTTGGAGAAGGCACCCTTCAAATATTAGGGACCTGGAGCAGTTTGCCAAAGAGGAATGGTCTAAAATTCCAGCAGAGCATTGTAAGAAACTCATTGATGGTAACCGGAAGTGGTTGATCGCAGTAATTTTGCCTAAAGGTTGGGCAACCAAGTATTAGGCTGAGGGTGCCAATACTTTTGTCCAGCCTATTTTTGGAGTTTTGTGTGAAATGATCAATGTTTTGCATTTTGCTTCATTCTCTTTTGTGTTTTTTCATTGAAGACAAATTAAGTAAAGATAATAATACCAAAGAATTTGTGATTGCAATAATTTTCAGGAAGAAACTGAGTATTATCTGACAGAATTGCAGGGGTGTCAATACTTTTGGTCACAACTGTATGCCTGTCCCCCTGTGGACCCCTGTCTGCCGTCTCTCCCCCTGTGGACCCTTGTATGCTGTTTCCCCCGTGGACCCTGTGTGCCGTCTCTCCCTCCGTGGACCCTTGTGTGCCGTCTCCCTCCGTGGACCCTTGTGTGATGTCTCTTCCCCTGTGGACCCTTGTGTGCCGTCTCTTTCCCTGTGGACCCCTGTATGCCGTCTCCTCCCCCTGTGTGCTGTCTTTCCCCCCGTGGACCCCTGTGTGCCGTCTCTCCCCCTGTGGACCCCTGTGTGCCGTCTCTCTCTCCCCCTGTGGACCAATTGTGTGCTGTTATTCCCCTTTGGACCCATGTGTGCCATGTCTCCTCCTGTGTCTCTGTTCCTGTTTCTCTCCCCCTGTGTCTTTGTCTATCCCCCTGTGGACCTCCGTGTCTTTGTCTTCCTCCTTTGGACCCCTGTGTCTTTGTCGTGGACCCCTGACCCCTGTGTCTTTGTCTCTCCCCCAGTAGACCCCTGTGCCTTTGTCTCTTTTCCTGTGGACTCCTGTGTCTTCCCCTGTGTTCCCCTACATCTCTGTCTCTCCTCTCTCGGTTTTCACTCCTGCTTGGCGTTACTGATGCCTGCTGTAAGCTCCAGGAAGAGAGACTGTGTGGACCGTGTCATGTGACACGGTCTGTGTGATGTCACATCAGCCTGCCCTGTCACATGACCCACTCCAGAGAGACTCTTTCTGGAGCTTTCAGCAGGTATCGAAACCGCCAGGTGCCGGTGAGAACGGAGGGGGCCGATGGGGGAGGACGGAGCACAGGGGGAGGATGTGGTAGATTGGGGGTAGGGCTGGGCGATTAATCGAATTAATTCGATTAATTTGCCCCCTGCTGTGGCCACGATTTTGGTTTTAACCAAAATCGTCTAATTCGATTTAAAATGGCGGTGCCCGCTTCCTCCCCCATGGGTATACAGGTCCCGGGCCCCCCCTGCTGCCTTAAACCTGTAAAGTAAGAGCGCATTATACTTATACCCGCCCCGCCATCGCGCTCCTCCGGCTTCATCCGTCTTCCTCCTCTGGCGCGCAGACAATGACGTCATTGCCTGCGCCCATCGGAGGAAGACGGAAGAAGACGAATGAAGCCGGAGGAGCGCGATGGCGGCGGCGATAAGTATAATGATCTCTTACTTTACAGGTTTACGGCAGCAAGGGCGGCTCGGGCCCTGTATACCCATGGGGGGGCACCTATATATCACTGGGGGCTGCTGCTGCATGCTTCCACTGGGGCTGCTGCTGCATGCTACCACTGGGGCTGCTGCTGCATGCTACCACTGGGGCTGCTGCTGCATGCTCCCACTGGGGCTGCTGCTGCATCTCCCACTGGGGCTGCTGCTGCATGCTCCCACTGGGGCTGCTGCTGCATGCTCCCACTGGGGCTGCTGCTGCATGTCCCACTGGGGCTGCTGCTGCATGCTCCCACTGGGGCTGCTGCTGCATGCTCCACTGGGGCTGCTGCTGCATGCTTCCACTGGGGCTGCTGCATGCTTCCACTGGGGCTGCTGCTGCATGCTACCACTGGGGCTGCTGCTGCATGCTTCCACTGGGGCTGCTGCTGCATGCTTCCACTGGGGCTGTTGCTGCATGCTTCCACTGGGGCTGCTGCTGCATGCTACCACTGGGGCTGCTGCTGCATGCTACCACTGGGCTGCTGCTGCATGCTACCACTGGGCTGCTGTGCATGCTTCACTGGGGCTGCTGCTGATGCTTCCACTGGGGCTGCTGCTGCATGCTTCCACTGGGGCTGCTGTGCATGCTTCCACTGGGGCTGCTGCTGCATGCTTCCACTGGGGCTGCTGCTGCATGCTTCCACATGGGCTGCTGCTGCATACTTCCACTGGGTGCTGCTTGCATACTTCCACTGGGCTGCTGCTGCATACTCCCACTGGGGCTGCTGCTGCATACTCCCACTGGGGCTGCTGCTGCATACTCCCACTGGGGCTGCTGCTGCATACTCCCACTGGGGCTGCTGCTGCATACTCCCACTGGGGCTGCTGCTGCATACTTCCACTGGGGCTGCTGCTGCATACTTCCACTGGGGCTGCTGCTGCATACTTCCGCTGGGGCTGCTGCTGCATACTTCCACTGGGGCTGCTGCTGCATACTTCCACTGGGGCTGCTGCTGCATACTTCCACTGGGGCTGCTGCTGTATATACCACTGGGGCTGCTGCTGTATATACCACTGGGCTTGTATATACCACTGGGGAGGCTGCTGTATACCACACTGCTGGGGGATGTATACCTGTGCTGGGGTCCACCCTCGGCTTATAAACGAGTCAATAGGTTTTCCCAGGTTTTGGGGGCAAAAGTGGGGGGTCGGCTTATACATGGGTCGGTTTATACACGAATATACACTGTACCTCTTAGTTTTTTCTCTTATTCATCAAAGAAAAGCAAAAAAAAAAAAAAAAAATAGAAAAAAAATCGAGATTTAAATCGAAAATCGTCCATAGGTTTAAATAAAATCGAGATTTTGATTTTTTCCAAAATCGCCCAGCCCTAATTGGGGGTGCCGAAGGCGGGGATTCCGCTGGCTGTAGTGTGTGGCAGGCAGAACTACTGCCAGGAGACGCCATATCGTTACACCCAACACTTAGGGCCCCTTTACACACAGCTACATTTGTAGCTTGTCACCAGGTAACTTACTGGTTGCAGTGAAATCATGGATACATGGTTCTATCTTGTTGCTGTGTACAAATGGAATCATGTATCCATGATTTCACTGCAACCTGTAAGTTACCTGGTGACAAGCTACAAATGTAGCCGTGTGTAAAGGTACCCTTAGGTGTAGAATTGCCTTGTGGCTTCCAGCGGAAGTGACATAGCGTTACAACCGGACAGAAGCGGAAGCCACAAGGCAATTATGTAAGTAGATAAATATATACCGTATATACTCGTGTATAAGCCGACCCGTGTATAAGCCGACCCCCCTACTTTTGCCCCCAAAACCTGGGAAAATCTATTGACTCGTGTATAAGCCGAGGGTGGACCCCAGCACAGGTATACAGCCCCCAGCAGTGTGGTATACAGCAGCCCCAGAGGTATATACAGCAGCAGCCCCAGTGGTATATACAGCCCCGGTGGTAGTATACACACAGCCCAGTAGTATATACAGCCCTAGTAGTATATACAGCCCCAGTGGTAGTATACACGTAGCCCCAGTAGTATATACAGCCCCAGTAATATATACAGCCCCAGTGGTAGTATACACACAGCCCCAGTAGTATATACAGCCCCAGTAGTATATACAGCCCCAGTGGTAGTATACACGCAGCCCCAGTAGTATATACAGCCCCAGTGGTAGTATACAGGCAGCCACAGTAGTATATACAGCCCCAGTGGTAGTATACAGGCAGCCCCAGTAGTATATACAGCCCCAGTGGTAGTATACAGGCAGCCCCAGTAGTATATACAGCCCCAGTGGTAGTATACAGGCAGCCCCAGTAGTACATACAGCCCCATTGGTAGTATACAGGCAGCCCCAGTAGTACATACAGCCCCAGTGGTAGTATACAGGCAGCCCCAGTAGTACATACAGCCCCAGTGGTAGTATACAGGCAGCCCCAGTAGTATATACAGCCCCAGTGGTAGTATACAGGCAGCCCCAGTAGTATATACAGCCCCAGTGGTAGTATACAGGCAGCCCCATTAGTATATACAGCCCCAGTGGTAGTATACAGGCAGCCCCATTAGTATATACAGCCCCAGTGGTAGTATACAGGCAGCCCCAGTAGTATATACAGCCCCAGTGGTAGTATACAGGCAGCCCCAGTAGTAGTATACAGGCAGCCCCAGTAGTATATACAGCCCCAGTGGTATATATAGCCCCAGTGGTAGTATATAGCAGCCCCAGTGGTAGTATACAGCATCTCCAGTAATGCAGGGCCCCCCCAGCCTGACTCCGGTCACCTGTAAAGGAAAATATACTTCTCACTGTCCCGCTGCCGTCCGCGCCCGCATCTGCCGACATGCGATCCTCCATCTTCATGCGACTTCCGTCTTCTTCCGACTTCCTGTGTTCGGCGCCGGCAATGACGTCATTGCCTGCGACGAACAGAGAAAACTGGAGAGACGCAGAGCGCGGAGCCGGACAGTGATAAGTATATTTTCCTTTACAGGTGACCGGAGTCAGGCTGGGGGGGCCCTGGATTACGGGGGCTGCTGGGGCTGCCGGTCCTGCCGTATTGACTCGCGTATAAGCCGTGGGGGGTACTTTTCAGCCCAATTTTTGGCTGAAAAACTCGGCTTATACGCGAGTATATACGGTATATGTTTATATATAGACTAGCTGTGAGCCCGATTCTAAAGAATCGGGAGTCTAGAATCTGTATATAATTTTTTTAAGAGTTTTAAATAATAAGATATATGACTAAGTAGCCGATGTAGGCAGAACTGTGAGGGTAGCAATATAGTGGAGGTGTAGAAAGAGTTAATGTCCGACTAACAGGACTATAACAGAGTAGGAACTTATAATGATATCAAAAATGTTATTGAAGGAGTTAACCTCCCTGGCGGTATGATTTTGTCTGGAATTTTATGCTAAAAGCGGTACCATTTTTTTGCATGGAAATTTTGTGTTATGTATTGTAGGCAGGACTGTGATGACAGTGTAGGATGAGCAAATGTCAAATCTGAGGTGATACAGTGTAATCTGACAGGATTACACTGTATCACCTGACTTTATTTGTGTACTGTCACTTTTAGACTTTTTTTTTACATTTACATTTAAATCTCCCGCCCAGTTCCGCCTCCCATGAGCCCCTGCGGCTCACAGAGACGGAACCAGGAAGTGAGAAGGGGCTCGCATCGGCTCTCGCCGGCGATCACAGCAGGGACATCGCTGGATCACCTGGGAGATGGTAAGAAGCTCCGCTGCGCCCGCTCTGCAATTTGCCCCGAGCGTGACTCGGGGTTACCGCTTCTGGCAGCGAAAATTAACCCCGAGTCACGCTCGGGAATACCGCCAGGGAGGTTAATGTCCCACAGGCACTCCCACAACAGACTCAGTGCTGTAAATTATATCCAAAATGGTGTCCAATGAGCATAGCGCCTCACTTCCCATTGAGATACATGGAGGACTTTGAGTTTGGCCGCGCAGCGGCCATTGCGAGTCTCCCGCCCCGGCGACGACCGACGAGAGCCGAGCGCCGTGGCCGAAAACAGAACCAAGTGCCTGGCCATGCACAGCTCTAAAGACCGCTATGTATCTCAATGGGAAGTGAGGCGCTATGCTCATTGGTCGGCGCCAGCACACAGCGACCAATGAGCATAGCGCGTCACTTACAGCGGTAAATTTGAAACTCAAAGTCCTCCATGTATGTCAATGGGAAGTGAGGCGCTATGCTCATTGGTCGGCGCCAGCACACAGCGACCAATGAGCATAGCGCCTCACTTCCCATTGAGATACATAGCGGTCTTTAGAGCTGTGCATGGCCAGGCCCTTGGTTCTGTTTTCAGCCACGGCGCTCGGCTCTCGTTGGTCGGAGCGACGAAGTCTGTAGCTCGCCGGGGCGGGAAACTCGCAATGCCCGCTGCGCAATGCTTCAAGGGTCGCGTGGGCGCCGCAGCGCCCACGGCCACAACGACGGAAGTAGCGCCGAAACTTACGGAAATGCGTTAGTAGAATTATATATTAGATAGAAAGATAAGATAAATATGGGGCCACACTACGATTTTGAGAGCGATTACTCCTGAGATCTCAGGGGTGCGCGGGTCCTGGACAACATGGTCAGTGAGGTGTCACATGTATAGATAATGTTCACGACGCAACAATGATGTTACGTGCAGGTATCGTTCACATAACCAGCGATTGATGCTTGTCAATGTTGTGAATAGGCAAAATAACAAACGGAACCAGGCAGGGATGCCCCCTCTCACCATTGATTTTTGCTCTGATGATGGAGCCCCTAGCCGAGAGAGTCCGGAAAGACCCTAACATCTTGGGTATGCAAGTGGGTTCACGTGAACATAAAATAGGTTTATATGCCGATGATGTGGTATTTGTCTGTACGGAATTGCCCCAAACTGTCCCGAATATTATTAGCTTGCTTTCTGAATTTTCAGAGATCTCTTATTACAAATTAAACCCATCTAAATCACTCTTCTTTCCAGTGAATGTTCCACCTGAGATGGCTCATCACCTCAAGCAGGGGCTACCCTTTGCTTGGTCTCCTTTAGGCTTCCCATACCTAGGTATTCAAATTACTCCCACAGCAACTATTGTGAGAAATAATTACGAAATTCTATATAAAAATATTAAAACGGGACTTGACTCTCACTCTTCTCTGGGTCTTTCTTGGATAGCAAGAATTCAAACAATAAAAATGACCTATCTCCCAAAAATTTTACATGTTCTGAGATGCCTCCCTCTTAGCTTTCCAAGACGCTATTTGAAATCCCTACAAACCTTGATAGGAAAATTTGTTTGGAATTCTAAACCGCATCGGGTAGGCCTCAAGGTCTTAACTTTACCTTCCAAGCTTGGGGGCCTAGCTCTCCCCGATATAGCCTCTTACTATCAGGCTATACACATTGCTGCAGCTGGTGAGTGGTGGAAAGAGGACTCTCAATGCCTCTGGCTGCAAATTGAACGCCATCTCTCCCCTAGGAATTCCACCAGGTTACTGCTAGAAAGTACACTCCTTGTCCACCGTCAATCTTCAACCTATCTGAAATCCATGGTTACGCTCTTACAGGTGTGGTACTCACACAGAGTAAATCTCCTTTTGTTCCTTCATCACTATATCACTATCCCAGCAGTGGAGTTGTCGGTTGAATCTCTTTCTCTTGCACCGTGGAGGGAGCTTGGGGTGGAGTTTCTGCGGCAGGTGCGGGAGGGGGTCAGAGTCCAATCCTTTACGAACCTAGTAGACAAATTTGGGATCCCCCGCTCCTCATTTTTCAAATACTTGCAACTGAGACATTTTCTTGATTCCCTTGCTTTGCCTGAGTTGAGCTTAGTTGACGTTGATGAACCCTTACATAGATATTTCAAGACTCGTTCTCCAGGTCTACGCGGAGTTTCTATTGTTTATAGTGCATTAAACAAACTCAGGAGTAAGGTGAAACTCCCCTATATGGTTAAATGGGAGTCCAGACTAAAAGTCTCCAAGGAACTACACCAATGGCACAGTGCAACAGCTCGTACCACAGCTTACTCCAGATGCATAACGCACCATGAACAACTTAAAAAAGTACACATGGACTGGTACCTGACTCCAGAACGGATCTCTCGATTCACTTCCCCATCGCTTACCCCTTCCTCTCCTCTATGCTGGAAAGGATGTGGGCTCCTTGGTACTACCCAACATCTATGGTGGTTTTGTCCAAGAGTAACAGATTTCTGGATCAAAGTTGAAGCCCTCCTGTCTGAAATAATGTGCTACCCAGTAGAGTTAAGCCCAGCTATGGCTGTTTTGGGCCTGGATTTGGAAGATTTCTCCCATCTACATAGACCGGGCATAGCCAACATTCCTCATATCTGCGCGCACCTGTATAGCAAAACATTGGAAAGCATCAACCACACCGTCAAAACAAAAATTAATTAACTCCATTAATATTCATTTCCAACATGAACTTCTGCTTGCACATACCGCGAACCGACGCAAGCAAAGTCCTATCCTGGTGGGATCCTTGGATTCTCTCGTCATATAACATTATCCCCGCTGAACGCCGGTGTAAACCTACCCACGATGGTTAATCATAGCATTGCAGTAACCTTCACAAACTTTATTGTAATCCACAGCATTATTATACGGTCGACTGATCAGTTTCTTCATTCCTCCTGTTGCCCCCACAGTCAAGAGTATAATCCTGTCTATGACTCCCCCCTTTTTCCCCCCTTTTTTTTCTCCCTCCCTCCTTTCCTCCCCTTGCCTTACCTCATTTTCCCACTCCCTACCCCCGTTAGTATGTAAGTTACTTCCAAATATTCTAATTCTTTTCCTGATTAACATTGGATATATTGTTGTTCCCTATTTTACTGTACGTCAATACGTATTGTTTAAAACATCTGTTATGCATAAAATTTACAATAAAAATTTATTGAAACAAATGTTGTGAATAGGCGAAATCGTTCAAGGAGTAGTTATCGCGGTGTCACACAGAAAGACGCAGCAGATTGCATGATCGACATCGTCTGATTTGGGATCCGATCTCAAATCTGCGATGACGATCAGACCACTTATCGCTTGCCAAGATCGACGTGTCACACACAACGACGCCCGTTTGAACTACGGAAAACCGTCAGTCACAACACATCGTTGATGATATCGTAGCGTGTGATGGCCTATAGTTGGATTGATGGATAGTTGGATGAATAGATATTAGTGGGGCCGTTACAAGCTACGATATCTGTAAATATTATCGCTGAAACATCACTGATTTTCAGTCGTCCAACAATGTGTGAACGACGTCGTTGCATGTGACACGTCGATCTGAGAAGCATAAGTGGTCTGATCGTTAATCGCAGATATTAGACTCTGCTTGCATTGTTCAGTGTGACACCGCGATAACGGTCTCCTCAACGATTTCGCCTATTCCTGACACTGGCTGCCTCGATCGCTGGGTTGTGCGCTGGATCGCTGGCGCGTCTGCAATTGAAAAATTGTTAACGAGATCTATGCTTGTGACACCGCACAAACGAGATCAATAAATTGTTGTATCGATCTCGATCACTTGACTTTCCAGCCAACATCGTTAATATACCGTAGCATGTAATGACCCCATATATATATTTTTATGAAGAAACAAAAAGTTAGATAGGACCCTTCAGATTTAAGGTCACCTTGTCGTGTTGAGGCAGGCATTTATTGGCCAATAAATGCGCTAAGAACCTTATATAAGATGAGCATTTTCTTTAAAAAAAAAAATTCATCTGGGTTTTTTTGAAAAAACATTTAGTTTTTAGTTTTTTAGTTTTTCTTAAAAAAAAAAAAAAAAAACATCTGACATCATCCAGGAACATCATTGTTTGCATGTGATTGGCTTTACCAGTGTGCTGCTACTATTTTGATACATATGTAATCCAGTATGCAGAATTGCACCGGGCCGAAAGGCTAAAGGAAGTGCTGTCTGGCTTTTCTCCATTTAATGTTTGTGGAGTACTGGCTCCACTGCAGAATTTGCACTCCTTTTCCCTACAAGCCACAGGGCTATCTGATGCGGTAGGTATCCTGCTACTGCCCATTGTAACAGAGACCCTAGGGTACAAGAGGGATTTTAGAGGGAACCTGTCACCAGGTTTTTGCCAGGTTTTGTAGAAATAGAGACCCTGATTCCAGTGATTGTCATTTACTGAGCTGCTTGCTGTCATTTTAATGGGATCCTGTCACCCCCAAAACACTCTAAAGCTATTAAAAGCGTCCTAGAGCATAGTAACACTTACCCTACACTCCATATTAGCTCCTAAAAGCATCTACTGAGAATGAAGATAAACGTTATTACAGTACCTCATTAGTGATTATAATTAGTGACTATGTATGCATAGTCACCCAGCAGCCTCTCCCTCTCATGATACCACGCCTCAATAGGCGTGATCTTTATCTCTGATTCAAATGCGCCGCCTCCCCGCTCTGTCATGCGTCGGCCGTGCTGCAGTGGGGCTGTGTGACGCGAATCGCGTCAATTTCCGGCGCCGGGTGACGTATTACACCCGCGCCGCTCTGTTTGCTTCAAGCCCCGCACTGCGCATGCACGTAAGTTTTTACATGTTTCTATATATAATATAGCTTGTTAGCATATGTACATCATTGGTAGTAGCTGAGTGCTGCAAGGTTTTTTTCTAGTATATCGACCCAGCATCCCTGCTGGCACCAGTTCACATTGTCTGTGAGTGCTGTGCAGTTTTTTTTTCTCTTTTGTATCGTGTGGAGTGGCTGGCTCCATTACTGCAATTTGCACCCTCATTGCCTACCGGTGATCTAGGGTCTAGATGGTGTCCGCCCACTTAGTATGGGGTAGGGTGGACAAGGAGGACTTGGGTGTCAGCGATAGGACTCATCGGACCTGAAGTCACTTTGTCGCAGTCGATGAGCAAGCAGACATTGGCCAATGTGTGTACTAAGAACTTCAGATTTTAAAAAAAATAAGAATTTTGAGTTTTTTGAAAAAAACGCAAGTTTTTAAATTTTTTCTCATATATTATATAGCTTGTTAGCATATGTACATCATTGGTAGTAGCTGAGTGCTGCAAGGTTTTTTTCTAGTATACATTTATAGATAGATAGATACTGTAGATAAAAATATAGAAAAAAGGAGCAGCACTGCTTGCCTGTTATCCTGGGTGCTCAGCGAACTAAGCAGCCTTCCAACAGCTTATATATACACTACATGGGGGCCCGATGCTCTTGTATGGGGTGGACGGTGACATCACAATGGGGTGGGGCTTTGTGGCATTGGGTGCGGCGTCTGTCTCTCCGCTGTTTTTTACCCCTCACTCTCCACCCCCCACTGTGCTGCCTTTCTGCCTCATCCTGTGCACACTCTTGGGCCCACCCCTGTGGACGCTGTCCACCCCCCTGTGCTGACTCTCTACCCACTTTGATTCCTTTCTGCCCCCACTCCCTGCAAGCTCTTGGGCCCCTTCTTGTGCTTGCTCTCGAGCCCCCCCCCCCCCCCCCGTGATTGCCCTCTGGTGGTGGGTGAGCGAGTATGGTAAGGGGGTGTGAGTGAGTGCAAGCTGAGGGGGGTGAGTGAGTGAAGGCTGGGGAGATAAGTGAGTGCAGGGTGAGTGTGGGGTGTGGAGGTTTGAGTACGAGCTGGAGGGGTGAGTGCGGGCTGTGGGGAGTGAGTGCAGGCTGGGCTGAAGGGGGGTAAGTGCAGGCTGTGTGAGGGTGTGAGTGGGGATAAGTGCGGGCTGTGGGGGGGGAGTGAGTGCAGGCTGTGGGGGGGAGTGCAGGCTGTGGGGGGGAGTGAGTGCAGGCTGTGGGGGGGAGTGAGTGCAGGCTGTGGGGGGGAGTGAGTGCAGGCTGTGGGGGGAGTGAGTGCGGGCTGTGGGGGGAGTGAGTGCGGCGGGCTGTGGGGGGTAGTGCGGCTGTGGGGGGGGTGAGGGTGGCTGGCTGAAGGGGGTAAGTGCAGGCTGTGTGAGGGGGAGTGGGGAAAGTGTGGCTGTGGGGGGGAGTGAGTGCAGGCTGTGGGGGGGAGTGAGTGCAGGCTGTGGGGGGGGGAGTGAGTGCAGGCTGTCGGGGGGAGAGTGAGTGCAGGCTGTGGGGGGAGAGTGAGTGCAGCTGTGGGGGGAGAGTGAGTGCAGGCTGTGGGGGGGGAGTGAGTGCAGGCTGTGGGGGGAGAGTGAGTGCAGGCTGTGGGGGGGAGTGAGTGCAGGCTGTGGGGGGAGTGAGTGCAGGCTGTGGGGGGAGTGAGTGCAGGCTGTGGGGGGGAGTGAGTGCAGGCTGTGGGGTAGAGTGAGTGCAGCTGTGGGGAGAGTGAGTGCAGGCTGTGGGGGGGGTGAGTGCAGGCTGTGGGGGGGAGTGAGTGCAGGCTGTGGGGGGGAGTGAGTGCAGGCTGTGGGGGGAGTGAGTGCAGGCTGTGGGGGGGAGTGAGTGCAGGCTGTGGGGGGGAGTGAGTGCAGGCTGTGGGGGGGAGTGAGTGCAGGCTGTGGGGGGGAGTGAGTGGGAGCAGGCTAAGGGGGTATGAGTGAGTGAAGGCTGTGGGGGGCTGAGTGAGTGAAGGCTGTGGGGGAGTGAGTGTGGGCTGTGGGGGGAGTAAGTACAGGCTGAGGGGGGTGTAAGTGAGTGCTGGTTGTGGGCGAGTGAGTGCAGGCCCTGGGGTGTGAGTGAGTGCAGGCTGTGGGGGGGCGTGAGTGCAGGCTGGGGGATAAGTGTGTGCTGTGAAGGGTGAGCGCAGGCTGATGGGGGGGTGAGTGAGTGTGGGGAGTGAGTGCAGGCTGAGGGGATGAGTGAGTGCTGGCTGAGAGGGTGAGTGGGTTGTGGGGAAGTGACTGAGTGCGGGCTATGGGGTTTGTGATTGAGGAAAGGCTGTGGGGGATGAGTGAATGAAAGCTGTGAGGGGGTGTGTGTGTGCAGTCTGAGGGGGGTAATTGCAAACTGAGGGGTAAGTGCAGGCTGAGGTGGTTGAAGCTGTTGTAGGGTGTCATGCTTTGTGAGGGGGTGTCAGTGCTGTTTGTGAGGGGGTGTCAGTGCTGTTGAGGGTCATGCTGTTGTGAGGGGGTGTCAGTGCTGTTTGTGAGGGGGTGTCAGTGCTGTTTGTGAGGGGTGCAGTGTTTTGTGAGGGTGTCAGTGCTGTTGTGAGGGGTGTCAGTGCAGGCTGTGGGATGATGCAGGCTGTAGGGGTGTGGTGATGCAGGTGTAGGGGGGGGAGTGCAGGCTGTGGCGGGGGGAGGGGTGGGTGAGTGCAGGCTGTGGGAAGGTGAGTGCAGGGGCTGAGTGCTGGGAAAGTACCTGGCTGCTCTGTGCTGACAGGACCTATGGTGATGTCAGGGTCATTTGATCAGTCACATGACTGTGACATCACTGGAGGCCCTGGCAGGTCGGTATCTGCGGCTGGGGTGTGCAGGGACTGTGTGGAGGCGTCGCATGCGGCGGGGAAGGCAGCGGTTGAGGGATCAGCAGGCGTGCAGAGTCGGCTTTTTGCGGTGCCGCCGCTAGCCTGCGCCAGACGCCATATTGTTACACCCAATACTTGGGTGTAATCAGGGTGGATTAAGGGTTAGCCAGGGCACGGGGCAGTTCAGACTCTGTGGGCCCCCCGGTCATGTGATAGGGGAGGTCATGTGACGGGGTCATCATATGCCTGAAATAGATTATTCCAGAAAAATTGTTGCCGAGTGAAACTATAACCTGTCAAACATCCATTGATCTAGTCACGCAGCAAAAAAATGCAGCAGAAACACGCAGTGGGCACATAACCTTACACATAAAAACGTACAGGTGTTTTTTGGACAAAATTAGTCCTTTATAGCTTCAATAATGCAATAATGACAATTGAAGAGTTCCAGTAGTTCCTATGGACAAAAATAACATGAGCATCATGAAATTTTTGAGTATTCAAATAAAAGCACCCCCGGGCCTTTCAGCAGCGCCTATTCTACATTGTAAGTTTTTTTCCCAGATCAGTGTCCATCCGGTTTGTGAGACAAAACCAGGAGAGGAACTTGCAGAGAAAAAGTATAATTGAAAGACACATGTTCAGGAATTTGGAGACACTCCTGGTTTTGGCACACAAACTGGATAGAACCTGAACAGGGAAAAAACTGCAGTGTGAAACCAGCCTAAGGCTATGTGCGCACTGGTCGGGTTTTCGGCGGTTTACCTGTGTAAACCGCCGTTTTGTTTATAGGCCATTTTCATCAGGTTTTTTTAAATTTGCGGCAGATGCGTAAAAAACCGCTTCTGCCGCATAACGGTTCCACTATGCGGCACGGTTGCGGTTATTCCATAGAAGTATAGGGGACTTGCGCAGATGCGGCAAGTGCGGTATGCACGTTGCGGCAGGTGCGCAGGAGAAAAAACCGCAGTTAACGCGTTTTTTCTCGCGCACTCGCAAGCATACCCACTGCCGATCTGCGCAAGTCCCTTACCTAGAAAACGCACCGGCCGCAAGACGTATGCGCAGTTGCGGCAGATGCGTTTTCCGCTCTGCCGCAATTAAAAACGATGTGAAGGGCCTTATTATTAATTATTATCCAACGGGTTGGATAATAACAACCCCCAAGCAGTGCACACACAGCGTTCAAGTCCGTTGTACCGTTCCAGGTTAGCAGAATGCATGTTCAAAAAACGGCGGTTCTGCAGCGGCTGCAAGCAGAATCATGTGCTGCTTCCAGCCGCTGCAGATTCGCCGCGAGAACAGCGTGCATCCGCCGCTACCCCCGGCTCCCGCCGCACATACCCGCCAGGAAGCCGGTGGACGGCGCCGGAGCTTCTGGCGGGTTCCGCCAGCTGCCGCCGAGCAAACCGCCGGGTAAGTGTGCACTTACCCTTAGAAGGAGGCTATTATGCCCTGACTGCCCGGTGGTGTGTGTGTGTTGTGTGTGTATCCGGGATTGGCATCTACACCGTCGCAACTACAGCCACAAAATTTTGCACAGTCACACATCTGGACCCCGAGAGCGTCATAGGCTATGTTGTGAGGCGAAATTTTAACCCTGCGCGTTCCAGTTCACCAAACAATTTTGTCCCTATCTACATAATGGGGGGAAAAGTGAATGGAAAAGTGTTGGAGGAAAATCGACAGCTGCCAGCTACAGCCACAAACTTTTGCACAGTCAAACGTCTGGAACTAGACAGCATCGTAGGCTATGTTGTGAGGCGAAATTTTAACCCCCCGCATTCCAATTCACCAAACAATTTTGCCCCTATCTACATAATGGGGAAAAAGTGACAGTTACCAGTTGACAATTGTGAATGAGAGGGGCTTAATGATAGCGCCAAAGACTAACAGCATATACCAGCATACAGTCATTAAGGTGGGGCCCCAACATGGGATATTCACCACGCACAGGGACATGTATACACGCCACCCGTACACAAAGAGTAACAGCAAGTGTATAGTCGCTAAGGTGCAGCCCCAACATTGGAACTCACCAAGCACCCAAACAAACACACACACATCACAAAGAGACACACACAACACAGAGACACACAATCCCCCTCCCACGGGAGCACACACACACCGTATAGCGACACATGCACTCACCCCACAGGGACACACACACACCACAAAGACCCCCCCCCCCCACAGGGACACACACCCACAGCCACCTTGGGGACACATGCACTCACCCCACAGGGACCACACACACCACAAAGAGACACACACACACACACCACAAAAACACACACCACACAGGCTCCCCCCACAGGGACACACACATGCACACCCTATAGGGACACACACACCACAAAGACACAACACCACAAACACACTCCCCACAGGGACACACACACACAGCCACCCTATAGGAACACATGCACTCACCCACCAGGACACACACCACAAAGAGACACACACACCACACAGACCCCCCCACAGGGACCCACACAGCCACCCTATAGGGATACATGCACTCACCCCACAGGGACACACACACACACATACACCACAAAGACACCACAACACAGACACACACACAACACAGACACAGACACACACAGACACACACACAACACAGACACACACACAACACAGACACACACACAACACAGACACACACACAACACAGACACACACACACACACACAGACACACACACACAACACAGACACACACACACAACACAGACACACACACACAACACACACACACACACAACACAAACACACACACACAACACAGACACACACAACAAACAACACAACAACACACACAAACACAGACACACACACACACACACAAGACACACACACACACACAGACACACACACACAGAACACAGACACACACACACACACACACACACACCCCTATAGGGACATATGCATTTACGCCACAGGGACACACACCACACAGACACACACACCACACAGATCCCCCCACAGGGACACACATACATACACACCCTATAGGACACATGCACTCACCCACAGACACACACACACACCATAGGAACACAGAGACACAACACCATAGGAACACACAGACCCCATAGGGATGGACACACACCACAGAGACACCCCTCCCCTCAAAGGACACACACCACAGGGACACCCTCCTCCCCAAAAGGACACAGACCACAGGGATCCACCCACCAGGGACACACGCACACCACTGGGACACACCACGACAGACACAGATGTGCACAAAGCGCCTCACACAACTCGCCTCATACGTCTGGTATCTTTAATTTCCAAAAATAAACATCTGATTAAAAACAGCCTATGTGCAACACATGTGCCATATAGGGAATTAAGGCAGATGTCAGTCACATGAGCTGTCTTTTATGTGTATGTGTGAAGTAACATATACTGCCCGGCCGGGAGGAGGGTTTACTGTTGGCTGGAGATTTATTAGGCTGCCTATAGCAACCAATCACAGCTCAGCTTCTATTTTCATTAATATGACATATTCAAATTCTATTTTGTTATAGCTAACAGCAGTTATTTATTAACCCAGGCGTAGCCGGGTAGTACAGCTAGTCTAATATATAAAGCTGAATGTGTGTGTGTGTATGTATGTGTGTATGTATATCCGGGATTGGCATCTACACCGTCGCAACTACAGCCACAAAATTTTGCACAGTCACACATCTGGACCCAGAGAGCGTCATAGGCTATGTTGTGTGGCGAAATTTTAACCCTGCACGTTCCAGTTCACCAAACAATTTTGCCCCTATCTACATAATGGGGAAAAAGTGAATGGAAAAGTGTTGGAGGAAAATCGACAGCTGTTAGCTATAGCCATAAAATTTTGCACACTCACACGTCCGGACCCCGGGAGCGTCACAGGCTATGTTGTGAGGCGAAATTTTAACCCCGCGCATTCCAATTCACCAAACAATTTTGCCCCTATCTACATAATGGGGAAAAAGTGTCAGTTACCAGTTGACAGTTGTGAATGAGAGGGGCTTAATGACAGTGCCAAAGACTAACAGCATATACCAGCATATAGTCACTAAGGTGGGGCCCCAACATGGGATATTTACCACGCACGGGGACATGTATACACATCACCCGCACACAAAGAGTAACAGCAAGTGTATAGCCGCTAAGGTGCAGCTCCAACATTGGATACTCACCACGCACCCAAACAAACAAACACATCACAAAGAGACACACACAACACAGACACACAATCCCCCTCCCACGGGAGCACACACACATACCGTATAGCGACACATGCACTCACCCCACAGGGACACACACACCACAAAGAGACACACACAACACAGACACACACACCACACAGACCCCCCCCCACAGGGACACACACGCATAGCCACCCTATAGGGACACATGCAACACACACCACAAAGAGACACACACAACTCAGATACATACACACACACACCACACAGACCCTCCCCAGGGACACACACACACCCTATAGGGACACATGCACTCACCCCACAGGGACACACACACCACAAAGACACACACAACACAGACCCCCCCCCCCCTGCACAGGACACACACACATACACACCCTATAGGGACACATGCACTCACCCCACAGGGACACACACATACACACACCCCAGGGACACACACACCACACAGACACAGATGTGCACAAATCACCTCACATAACTCGCCTCATACGTGTGCTATCTTTAATTTCCAAACATAAACATCTGATTAAAAACAGCCAATGTGCAACACATGTGCCATATAGGGAATTAAGGCAGATGTCAGTCACATGAGCTGTCTATTATGTGTACTGTATGTGTGAGGTAACATATACTGCCCGTCCAAGGGGAGGGTTTACTGTTGGCTGGAGATTTATTAGGCTGCCTATAGCACCCAATCACAGCTCAGCTTCTATTTTCCTACAGGTAATTAATATGACATATTCAAAATCTATTTTGTTATAGCTACCATCAGATATTAATCAACCCGGGCGTAGCCGGGTACTACAGCTAGTAACTTATAAAAATCTCAAACGCTGTGCACCCTGTATTATATTCACCTGTTACCAGTCCAATGGACTTGCTTGCAGATCGGTCCGTCCCGCCTCCTCGCGGTCCAACAGCGTCTTCTTCTGAACGATGTAGATAACGCCTCCTGCCACCTGCGTTATTCACGTGACCACGTCCAATTTTCCCATTGCCTACGCTACGTCCTTACCTCTCCGGCTTGTGCATGGGCACTGTACTCCATCATGGGGTTATCCTACAAGTTTGAACTCTCAGTGATGTCACCATACATTACATGCAGAAGACTGGGAGCCTGGAGCCATGTGCAGAGTCCCTTGCGGTTCGCGCATGTGTAGATGAGTTTTACATTGTAGCCGCAGTAGGGCAGAGCACAGTGCATTTGCGCAAGCTGGAGAGGCATCTACACAGACGTGAGATGGGAAAGTGGGACGTGGATAACGCAGGATGCTTTATCCATATCATTCAGAAGAAGAGTCTGTCGGATGGTGAGGAGAGGCTGAATGGACCAATCTGCAAGTAAGAATTTCGGACTGGTAACTGGTTAGAATACAGGGTGCTAGATTTTTATTATAAGTTATTTATTCTGTGTACAGGGGCATTCAGGGCATAATAGCCTGCTTCTTATAATGCAGCATAGGCGTGTGTGTGCATCTTTCTTAGGACGGCTTCACACTGCGGCGTGATCCGGTCCAGGGCTGTCTGGGATGACCCAGACAGCCGCGGACCGGATCAGCACACAGGACTGGAGGGCTAATTTGCCCTCTGGTCTGGTGTGCAGCCGCACGCAGCTTCCACTGCTGATAGGTCAGGACCGCGGCGCCCGGAGATGTTGCCGGTGATGCCGCTGCGATCTGGGAACAACCCAGCGAGCGATCCACAGCAATGCTGCAGAATAGGTTGTACCGCCGGCAACACCGCTATTGCAGTGTCAGATGGCACAATACAGCCAAATCTCTGGGGTAAGATCGCCACGTTTTTAAACATGTTCAAAAACCTGGCAACTTGTAACCAGCGATTTATCGATGCACCTGTGACGTTGCCTGCAACTTCGCTGACTCAGCAAAAGTTCAACGATGTTGCATGCAACATTGTGACGTGTAACGGTACCTTTACAGATACTGAGATAAAAACCCACCAAATACTCAGCGTGTGCACGAGGTCTTACAACAAATACTGAGGTAAAAACCCACCAAATACTCAGCGTGTGCACAAGGCCTTACAAATACTGAGGTAAAAACCCACCAAATTCTTAGCGTGTGCACGAGGCCTTACAGATACTGAGGTAAAAACTACCAAATAATCAGCGTGTCAACGAGGCCTTACAAATACTGAGGTAAAAACCCACCAAATACTCAGCGTGTCAACGAGGCCTTACAAATACTGAGGTAAAAACCCACCAAATACTTAGCGTGTGCACAAGGCCTTAAAAATACTAGAGTAAAAACCCACCAAATACTTAGCGTGTGCATGAGGCCTAAGGCCACGTGCACACGTTCAGTATTTGATGAGTTTACCACCTCAGGATTTGTAGCCAAAACCAGGAGTGGATAATTAAATACAGAAGTGGTGACGTGTTTCTATTACACTTTTCCTTTGATTGCTCCACTCCTGGTTTTGTCTACAAATCCTGAGGTAAAAAACTCATCAAATACTGAGCGTGTGCACGTGGCCTTAAGGTACCGTTACAAGGGGAGATATGGCAGCGATGTCGGTAGTGATGCCGCGGGTGCACGCTCGCTTCAGACATCGCTGCCGTACCTGTCACACAGGCAGATGTTGCTTGTGACGCCGCGGCGATGTTGCCACAGCGATCGCTCGCTGGGCTGGGAACAACCCAGCGAGCGATACGCTGCAATGCTGCGAATAGGCGGCATTACTGGCAACATCGCTGTTGCAGTGTCACACAGCAATATGCCGCTATACTGCTTGCTGAAAGTTGCCAAGTTTCAGGACAATATCCTGAAACCTGGCAACTTGCAACCAGCGATAAATCGCGCTGTCACACAGCACGATGCAGCAGCAATGTTGCTGCAACTTGGCTGACACAGGGCGATGTGCACACATAGCCCCATGTAACCGGCCGCCGGCGACCTGTCAGGCGATTGGAGCCATTGGCTCCCATTGTCCTGCATCGCCGCTGGGGTTTGCAGACACCCTGGCGGCGATGCCGCCTGTCAGCTCGCCGGCGCCCCATGTAAACGGGGGACGGCGACGCTGGCGGGGCGCCAAAAACGTGCGTGCACCCGCCAGTCGCCGCCGCCATCTCCAGCCCCGTCGCCAGGTGTGACTGGGCCTTTACAGATACTGAGGTAACACAGTACAGGAGTGTATCACAGACCCTGCCTTAGGCTGTGTTCACACTGGGCGTTTTTGGGCTGTTTTTGCTCAACAGTTTTTGTAGCCAAAACCAGCAGTGGGTGATTAAATCCAGAAGTGGTGACGTGTTTCTATTAGACTTTTCCTCTGATTGCTCTACTCCTGGTTTTGGCTACAAAAACTGCTGAGCAAAAACAGCCCAAAAACGCCCAGTGTGAACACAGCCTTACTGACTGCTGGAGACATTTACTGATACAGCACAGGAGTGTATAGGTACCGTTACACAGTTCAACATCGCAGCGATGTCGGAAGCGATGCCACGGGTGCGCGCTCGCTTCCGACATCGCTGCCTTAGGTGTCACACAGGCAGATGTTCCCTGGGACGTCACTGCGATGCTGAAGCAGCGATCGCTCGCTGGGCTGGGAACAACCCAGGGAGCGATATGCTTCAATGCTGCGAATAGGCAGCATTGCTGGCAACATCGCTGTTGCGGTGTTATACAACAATATGGCGCCAAATCACTGGTGCAACATCGCCAGGTTTTTCAACATGTTGAAAAACCGGGCAAATTGCAACCAATGATTTATCGCGCTGTTACACAGCACGATGCTCCAGCAATGTTGCTGCAACTTCGCTGACTCAGCAAAATTACAGCGATGTTGCATGCAACATTGTGCTGTGTTACGGTACCTTATCACAGATCCTGCCTTACTGACTGCTGGAGACATTTACTGACACACAGCACAGGAGTGTATCACAGTCTACTGACACAGTCTCCTGTGCTGTGTCAGTAAATGTCTCCAGCAGTCAGTAAGGCAGGGTCTGTGTGAACCACAGACCCTGCCTTACTGACTGCTGGAGACATTTACTGACACAGCACAGGACTAGCCCACCCTCCCTCCACCAGAACCTCACTTGTTAGGTAGAATTATCGCTCTTCTCTTGCAGTTCCACCTGTGACCTGGCTGCCAGAACCTCACTGGGTGGCACAGCCAGGTAACTCTCCAGATCACACTTCCGCCAGTCAGTGCCACCACTTGAACCTCAATGGATGGCACAGCCGCACAGATGGCTGCCCAACTGAGGCAGTAGGTGGGCCGCGTGTGTGTCTTCACCGCGCGGTCTTTTCCCGCTGTCCTCCTCTGCACATCGGAAATCACGTCATGATGCATGGACGGTCGGTGCGGAGAAGAAGGGGGGCATGAGCGTCACTCAGCAGCCGGTCAGTGCAACTCGCAAAATGGGCGGGCTGGCGGCAGCGCCGCAGTGGTGGATTATAATGGCTGACATTTAGCCCCTGGACTGTGGGCCCCCCACACCATTGGGTCCGGGGCAAAAGCCCATAATGACCTTATTATAATCCGCCACTGCTGTCAATTATACAATCAAAAGCAATATACATCTCCATATCAAAATATTTCATAAAAAGATTCCAAACATGTACATCAACTGTGTCCGTAAAGTGCTACAGTGCTTCTTATAGTGCCATAATAGTAATAATGCAATTATAACTTCTTAAAATTTACTTTTTTGTCCTTAATTAGAATAACGGTGCACATGTGAAGCTTATTAATTTGTAAGACGTACCACGCCACTACTGTAAGCTCATACCACCGCCGCCATGTTTTTGGCGTTTGTTGCGACGCTTTGCGCATGCCCAGTATGAAAAAAATAGATCTCTTTCTCCCATGGTGTTATGTGACTCATTGTAATCTCGCGCATGCGTAGCAGCACTGCGAGATTCTCGGCTGCCATCTTACTACTCAACCTTCTGCGCAATAGCGGTCTGAAGCCACTCTAATACACCCTTATTCCATCGGAAGTATGGTTTTACAACAATCTCATAAGGCATGTCTACTAACAGTTAAGTGAGCTGGTTAACCAGACACACAAATGAACATTGTACTGGGTTGCAGAAAACCTACCGCCCAAGTACGTGTCATCCTGTCTAAGTGACACATCTCTCTAACCTTAAAGGGAACCTGTCACCTAATCTATGGCCCCTAAACTATCACTACCTGCCCCTACAGCTTCTAACTAGTTCCCTAACCATCCCTACCTGTTTATAGAAGATGAATAAAACACTTTATAAACTCACGTTTTTTTGTCAGTGGGGCATTCTTGTCAGGAAGGCGGTGTCCCCAGGGCCGCGCTTCCCCTGCCTCGAAGCCTTCCTAACGCCCTAATGGGCGGCATTATTGATCTGAAGAGTGGGGGTGCCCATTCGAATCTATCTGCCCTGCTTTCATGACGCGAGGCCGGTGAACGCGTCATTTCGGCCCGCGCATGCGCAGTGCGGCGGGAGAAGGCGACGCTGAGTCCCAGCGTCACTAGGCAATGATCGGCGTCTTCGGAAGGTGAGTATCGGCGCCCCCTCCCAAAACTCAACATATATATATATCTGTGTGCAATCCACATATATATATGGATTAAACACACATATATATATATATATATATATTTCACTTTGATTAGGCATATTTCATATATATATATTTTGTGTGTGTGTGGTATTGATATATATATATATATACACATGCGCACACACACACAATATGTGTGTACATACAGTTATATATATATATTATATATATATATATTCTAATATATATATCTAATATATATATATAATAATATTAATAATTGCCTAAGACCAGCTTCCGTCCGTTTCTGCTCGAAATGACGTCAGATCCGGACTGAAGCTTGCTGTATACCCACTGAGGGTGTACCTAAATGGCCGACCGTTAGCGGGAGCGGGGCTAATACAGCCCCACTCTTGCTATCGGTACTCTCGGTGGCCCCACATACGTGACACATATCTCCAACACACACACACACACACACACACACACACAACACACACACACACACACACACTGACACGTCTATCACATCTTGCTGTCTATGATAACAGTACACACATCCCCCGTACACTCCGGTGTGGGCCCAGCTCCCTCCTCACCTCCCGGTGATGTCGCCGCCTCCGCGGTAAGACGTAGTCACCGCGCTCAGGTGCCGTCTGTTCCCGGGGGAGGGCAGAGGGCGGTGTATCCGCTGCCGGCGGACGGCCTCCTCCCTCCACAGGCCGGTAACCAGGCGACCCTGGCAACCGCCGAACACCTGTCCAGAGCTCGCGAGACTACTGGGGACACTTCCGGGTGCAGAGGGGAGAGATCCAGGAGCGGCGGGTACAGCGCCCCCAGTGGCCTAATAACACACTGCAGCGCCCCCAGTGCCCTAATAACAGGCTGCAGCGTCTCTCAGTGCCCTATCTAATCCAGCCTCACCTCTCCTCAGCACTCCAGCCTCACCTCTCCTCACCCTCCAGCCTCACTCCCCTCACCCCTCCAGCCTCACCTCCCCTCCACCCTCCAGCCTCCGGCCACATCAATCTCCTCACCCCTCCAGCCTCCGCTCTCCTCACCCCTCCAGCCTCCGCTCTCCTCACCCCTCCAGCCTCCGCCTCACTTCACCCCTCCAGCCTCCGCTCTCTCACCCCTCCAGCCTCCCTCTCCTCACCCCTCCAGCCTCCCTCTCCTCACCCCTCCAGCCTCACCTCTCCTCACCCCTCCAGCCTCACCCTCTCTCACCCCTCCAGCCTCACCCTCTCCTCACCACTCCAGCCTCACCCTCTCCTCCCCCTCCAGCCTCACCTCTCCTCGCCCCTCCAGCCTCACCCTCCCTCCCCCTCCAGCCTCACCCTCTCCTCGCCCCTCCAGCCTCACCCTCCCCTCGCCCCTCCAGCCTCACCCTCCCTCCCCCTCCAGCCTCACCTCCCCTCGCCCCTCCACTCACCCTCTCCTCACCCCTCCAGCCTCACCCTCTCCTCACCCCTCCAGCCTCCGCTCTCATCACCCTCTCCTCACCCCTCCAGCCTCACCCTCTCCTCACCCCTCCAGCCTCACCCTCTCCTCGCCCCTCCAGCCTCACCCTCTCCTCACCCCTCCAGCCTCACCCTCTCCTCACCCCTCCAGCCTCACCCTCTCCTCACCCCTCCAGCCTCACCCTCTCCTCACCCCTCCAGCCTTACCCTCTCCTCACCCCTCCAGCCTTACCCTCTCCTCACCCCTCCAGCCTCCGCTCTCCTCACCCCTCCAGCCTCACCCTCTCCTCACCCCTCCAGCCTCACCCTCTCCTCACCACTCCAGCCTCACCCTCTCCTCACCACTCCAGCCTCACCCTCTCCTCACCCCTCCAGCCTCACCCTCTCCTCACCCCTCCAGCCTTACCCTCTCCTCACCCCTCCAGCCTCCGCTCTCCTCACCCCTCCAGCCTCCGCTCTCCTCACCCTCTCCTCACCCCTCCAGCCTCACCCTCTCCTCAGCACTACAGCCTCACCCTCTCCTCACCCCTCCAGCCTCACCCTCTCCTCAGCACCCCAGCCTCACCTCCTCACCCCTCCTGCCTCACCTCTCCTCATCCTTCCAGCCTCACCTCTCCTCATCCTTCCAGCCTCACCTATCCTCACCCCTCCAGCCTCTGCTCTCCTCATATTGTGTATATATATATATGTTTGTATATAATATACATGTGTGTTTATAAATATACACAGTATATATGTGTGTGTTTGTGTCTATATGCAAATAATGTGTGTATATACCACTACTTCTATATAGATTTGTGTGTGTGTGCGCGTTTGTTTATATACAATGTACAGTATGTGTATATATGTGTGTATGTAATATAATCTGTGAATGATGTGTGTATGTATATATATTTCTACATCTTTATAGATTTGCATGTGTGTACATATAATGTGTGTGTATGTCATATAATTTGAGTGTATGAAAATATACGGGTGTAGGTGTGTTTGTATATTTTGTGTAAATATAATCTACACATTCAAACACAGATACACACACATGTACTTTATGTGTGTGTACATATGTGTATGTATCTGTGTGTGAATATATATACAGTATACATGTGTATATCTATCTATCTATCTAATATATAAAAGCCGAAGGCACTTCCGTCACTTTGTCCCGAGCTACGTGATGTCACCGGACGTGATGGAGTTAACCCTACACCCGTTCAGGGTGAGCTAAGACGGCGGCCGTAAGCGGGACTCATACAGCCCGCTACGCTTACTGCCGCCCCTACAGTGCCCCAAAACACACACACACACACACACACCAACTGAACAACATCACACACACACACACACACACACAGTCATGTCCTCTCGCCGCCCTGCATCCACTCATCAATAAGCACATACACACACCGCTATACTGAACAACATCTCACACACACACACCAGCACACACTACTGCTGTGCTGGCCGCTACTCACCGCTCCATCCAGCGCCAGCACCGCTGCTCCAGCCGCGCTCCTCCTCCCCTCATCACCCGTGCACCCGCTCCCGGATACTGCCTCCCAGGGGCAATTGCCCCCCAGGCCGGCCTATTTGCCCCCCAATTTGGGCCGGCGGGTGGATGAAAGGGCCGCCACCCGCCGCACCCCTGGATGACCCGGAAGTAGCGGGCGGCGGCCGTAACCAGATGCACCCAGCTGGGTGCGCGATGCGGAAGTAGCTGGCGGCTGAGAGGAGGAGGAGCGCCTGGAGCAGCGGTGCTGGCGGGACCCGGCTGGGCTGGAGGAGTGTTGAGTGTGTATATATACATATATGTGTATATATATATATACACACACACACACACACACACACACACACACACACGCACACATATATATATGCAAAAAAAGAAAAAAAATATATATATACTCTAACTATACATATATACACATATATATATATATATATATGGTTAGAATATATATATATATATATATATATATATATATATTACATATATATATGTGTGCATATATATATATTATATATTTAAATACACATGCACACACATATATAATCTAACTATATATATGTGCATCTATATATATATATGCACATATGAAATATGCCTAATCAAAATGAATATATATGTGTGTGTAATCCATAATATATAGTGGGATTGCACACACATACCGTATATACTCGTGTATAAGCCGACCCGTGTATAAGCCGACCCCCTACTTTTGCCCCAAAAATCTGGAAAAACCTATTGACTCGTGTATAAGCCGAGGGTGGACCCCAGCACAGGTATACAGACCCCAGCAGTGTGGTATACAGGCCTCCCCAGTGGTAGTATACAGCAGCCCCAGTGGTAGTATACAGATTCCCCAGCAGCCCCAGTGGTAGTATACAGATTCCCCAGCAGCCCCAGTGGTAGTATACAGGAGCCCCAGCAGCCCCAGTGGTAGTATACAGGAGCCCCAGCAGCCCCAGTGGTAGTATACAGGAGCCCCAGCAGCCCCAGTGGTAGTATACAGGAGCCCCAGCAGCCCCAGTGGTAGTATACAGGAGCCCCAGCAGCCCCAGTGGTAGTATACAGGAGCCCCAGTGGTAGTATACAGATTCCCCAGCAGCCCCAGTGGTAGTATACAGATTCCCCAGCAGCCCCAGTGGTAGTATACAGGAGCCCCAGCAGCCCCAGTGGTAGTATACAGGAGCCCCAGCAGCCCCAGTGGTAGTATACAGGAGCCCCAGCAGCCCCAGTGGTAGTATACAGGAGCCCCAGTGGTAGTATACAGATTCCCCAGCAGCCCCAGTGGTAGTATACAGGAGCCCCAGCAGCCCCAGTGGTAGTATACAGGAGCCCCAGCAGCCCCAGTGGTAGTATACAGCAGCCCCAGTGGTATACAGCAGACCCCCAGGGGTACATATAGCAGCCCCCAGGGGGTACCCAGCAGCCCCCTGGGGGTACCCAGCAGCCCCCTGGGGGTACCAACAGCCCCCTGGGGGTACCAGCAGCCCCCTGGGGGTACCAACAGCCCCCTGGGGGTACCAACAGCCCCTGGGGGTACCAACAGCCCCCAGGGGGTACCAGCAGCCCCCAGGGGGTACCAACAGCCCCCTGGGGGTACCAATAGCCCCCAGGGGGTACCAACAGCCTCCAGGGGGTACCAACAGCCCCCTGGGGGTACCAACAGCCCCCTGGGGGTCCCCAGCAGGTACCCCAGCAGCCCCCAGGGGGTACCAACAGCCCCCTGGGGGTACCAACAGCCCCCTGGGGGTACCAACAGCCCCCAGGGGGTCCCCAGCAGGTGCCCCAGCAGCCCCCAGGGGGTACCCAGCAGCCCCCTGGGGGTCCCCAGCAGCCCCTGGGGGTACACAGCGGCCCTCGCCCCCCCTTGCAAGGGCCCCCCCCCCGCTTCTCTTACCATTCCGGACTTCTGATCCGCGCCGCTCCTCGCTCCTCCGCGCTGCTCCGTCCGTCTTCTACATCCGGGATCCCCGGCCGCGCGATGACGTCACATGCCTGCGACGGCCGGAGATCCGAGATGTAGAAGACGGACGGAGCAGCGAGGAGGAGCGAGGAGCGGCGCGGATCAGAAGTCCGGAATGGTAATATAACCATCGGGGGGGGGGGCCCTTACAAGGGGGGGCAGGTGCCAGCACTTGGGGGGGGATTTAATTAGTTATGCACTGCTTTCCCCTGCCGGTGATAGACAGGGGAAAGCAGTGCATATTTAATGAGCGGCCCCACGCGACGGGGCCGCTCATACAGCAGCCTCCCCCCCCGCCTCCTGAAGCCTCCACAGCCCCCGGACACAGCCCCGGACACAGCCCCCCCCGTATTGACTCGTGTATAAGCCGAGGGGGAGACTTTTCAGCCCAAATTTTGGGCTGAAAAACTCAGCTTATACACGAGTATATACGGTATATACGTTGAGTTTTGGGAGGGGGGGCGCCGATACTCACCTTCCGAAGACGCCGATCGTTGCCTAGCGACGCTGGGACTCGGCGTCGCCTTCTCCCGCCGGACTGCGCATGATGCGGTCGCCGGCCTCGCGTCATGAAGAGCGGGGCGGGAAAATTCGAATGGGCACCCCCACTCTTCAAATCAATAATGCCGCCCATTAGGGCGTTAGGGACACTGGGGACACCGCCTTCCCGACAAGAACGCCCCACTGACAAAAAAAAGTGAGTTTATAAAGTGTTTTATTCATCTTCTATAAAGCCCTATTAGGACAGGCAGGGATGGTTAGGGAACTAGTTAGGGTCTGTAGGGGCAGGTAGTGATAGTTTAGGGGCCATAGATTAGGTGACAGGTTCCCTTTAAAATCATAAATAATAAGGTCTCTAATGGCACAGGGATACCCAATCCCATTTCACTGTGCCTAATCATGGCAACCAAAGAAACTGGACAGATATACAATAATCATATTTCAAATTACATTCCTCCTTTATAATCAATAAGTCACATGTAAAAAGCACATCATTGGACATGTATATAGACAAAAACATGTCAATAACCATGTGAAAAGAGGGCATGACGAAAACATAAAGCTGGTGACAGAGACATCTTCGTGGCGTTGAGATATCTCCAAATGGTGAACCTATGTGAAAAGAATCAAATAAACACCAAGATTAATATCTAGTAAAAACTAGTTCTTTTTTTTTTTTCAGAAAATGTTTATTAAAGTTTTGTCATAACAAGGAAGCATCAGAATTGCACAGTAAATCGATATTGCCTAAAAGCAAAAGTATAGCTAGAGTAACAACACGGAACCACACACGTCGGGGAAAACAGAATTTCAATATTATGATATAAGTATCATCAGAATAATTAAGCCTGTAATCTTCTCAATGAAATACGTAGAAGCGTACAACAGTGTATTATAAGAATAAGAGAAGATCTCAGGGTGCTCTTAAAGAGGACCTGTCACCAAACCAGGCATGGTGATCTAATTACAGCACTGGATGCAGCATGTCTGCAGCTTGCAGACAAGGGGTCCCCCAGCACTTGAGCAGCCCTGTACCCTGAGATAATACAGTTAGAAAACTTACATGCTCCAGCCACTAAGGAGGTGGCTAGGGGCTGCAGCCAAGGACAGATTCACACCCCCTGCATGTGTAATCTGCCCACCGCTGCCAATCATTCTCTCCCTGTCTGCAGCATTTAAACTGAATTTTTTTTTCTCTCCCGTTTAGCCCCGCCCCTCAGGAGGCGGGGCTAACGGACTTTCTGGGAGAGAGAAAAAAAAACTCAGCTTAAATGCTGCAGACAGGGAGAGAATGATTGGCAGCGGTGGGCAGATTACACATGCAGGGGGCGTGAATCTGCCCTTGGCTGCAGCCCCTAGCCACCTCCTTAGTGGCTGGACGATGCAAGTTTTCTAACTGTATTATCTCGGGGTACAGGGCTGCTCAAGTGCTGGGGAACCCCTTGCCTGCATGCTGCAGACATGCTGCATCCAGTGCTGTAATTAGATCACCATGTCTGGTTTGGTGACAGGTCCTCTTTAAGATTATAAAGAAAGTTCTAAAACATTGTTGAAGATTTAGGAATAAGAAATAGGAAAGGGGAGAGAGAAATATAGAAGGAATAGAAGGAGGACGGAAAGAGAAGAGAGGGGGAAAAGAGGGGCGAGGAGGGATAGGGAACCCATCCCAATGTCCAGTCTAGTGTATTATATTTTGTAGTCTTGTATCTTTTGATGGGCCAGAAGGGGACCATCGCGGAAGTACCACCAAGGAGTCCACAGTCTCTGATGCCTTTCCCATGTCTCAGTGTCCTGAGCCATTAGAGATTCCATTCGACATATTCTGTCCATTTCTGTTACCCATTCCCCCAGAGAAGGAATCACCGTAGATTTCCAGTGACGTGGAATTAAGACTCTAGCCGCCATAAGGCAAAAGCAGAAGAGATCTTATTTGATCAGGGAGAGGGGACCCGGAATCAAAGACAATAATGCGAGCTGAGGAGGCAGGGCCGACGTCCATGGAAGTTGGCTGTCATTCAGGCGGCAGCTAGGGGGGGGTTGCAGAAGGGGCGGCGCCGATGCAACAGCTCCCTGTCATGGCGCGGGACCGGTCACGAGGTAAGCGTGACCGGGGAGAGGACAGAAGGGCGAGGCCAGATCATCACCCCCCCCCCCGTACTAAGGGCCGGCCAAATCACTCCGCGCTGAGGCGCAGTGGACCGGTCAGTAGAGGGCGCAGCCCAGCTCAGTCACCCCCCCTAATCAGCCAGCGCAGTGGGGCTGTGCACCTGGCGAGAGCGTATAGTGCAGATGTGATCTAGTAGAGATACTCAAGCCAAGTCTGAGTCTACAATCCCCATATGGCATTGCGCTTCTCCAC
Source organism: Allobates femoralis (assembly GCA_033576535.1). Taxonomy (NCBI): domain Eukaryota; kingdom Metazoa; phylum Chordata; class Amphibia; order Anura; family Aromobatidae; genus Allobates; species Allobates femoralis. The sequence goes on along the minus strand of JARQOC010000004.1, from coordinate 58,538,569 downwards.
ATCTACAACAAAACACATGTTAGAGACTGTAGGGAACATCTTGTGAGAAGGAGAGCTGGGCACCTATACCACCTAGTTATTATGTTGTAGTTTGTTTCCTGGAAGCCGCAAGAGATCAATAATTTGCGCGTTAATGTGAATATTTTTTTCCGGTCAGTGTCTGAAAAGTCGATCTGAAGGTTTCTCTGCCAGGCCTCGAGGTAACTAGGTATGGCAGGGGAGTCAATCTCCGAAATCATGTCACTCATAAGAGAAATTACATGGATGGTGGTTCAGGTGCAAGCAATAGGGTCTCCAACCCAGTGGGAGGCATTATGCCTAAAGACCTTATAAAAGTCTTCAACTGGTAGATTTCCAACTAGGATACCGGCCCCCCGAGTCTCCCAAGGACCCCGTCCCAGAAAGTCCCGAGAGCCGCCTCACCACGTGAGCCAAGCAGGGGGAGTCAGCCGCCCTCCACTCCAGAAAGGTTTGTTTCCTAACTGCCGGAGGAAAATCCGGGTTGTCAAAAAGGGGTCCCAGAGTAGATGGAGAATTAGCCAGGTATGGTCTCCCCCTCCAAGCATCCCAAATTCTAGAAAGACCTGAGTGAGTGGGAAGAATTGTGTAGCCGGAAGTCTATTGCGGAGCTGCATCCACGGCAACCAGCATAAAGGGGTGGGGAGAGTAGATTTTCCAAAAAAAAACCATTGTTTATGCTGTGTATAAACTTCCAATCGAGAACACTGGACAATAGTACTTGAATTGGTAATAACTTTGGAAATTCGGAGGTCAGCCCTCCTCTCAACTTTGGGTCATTAAGGTTTGAGAAACGAAATGCGTGGTCTTGGATCGGGGAGCCCCTCCCAAATTTGGGAGACAGATGTAGGCATTGAAAAAACTGAGCTGTGATTAGCAATAGGGACAAGTTTGAAATAAATTAAGAAATTTGGGCAAAATGTCCATTTTAATGGTATTTATTTGGCCAAACCATGACAGCTGGGTTTTATTGAATCTCTTCAGTTCTGTTATTATGGTATTCAGGAGTGGAGTATAGTTAAAGGAGAAAAGGTCATTAAAACTCCTAGGAATGGTAACGCCCAAATATTTCAACTCCCCGTCCACCCACCGAAATGAGAAAGAAGATTTAAGGTGAAGCACCAGGGTAGCGGGGAGGGTGAAGTTAAGAATTTCAGTTTTTGTGTAGTTAACTTTGAAATTTGAAACTTCGCCAAATTTCAGGAATTCTTGGATGAGCACTGGAAAGGCAACTAGAGGATTTGAGATATAGACCAGAAGATCATCGGCATACAGGGCTAATTTAAAGTGGGTGTTCTTTATCCAAACACCTTCAATGTCCGGAGACCCTCTTAGTGCATTTGCCAAGTGCTCCATTGCTATTGCATATAGTATGGGTGACAAGGGACACCCCTGCATTGTGCCGTTACAAATTTTGAAGGAAGGGCGAGGGAGCCCATTAACCCTCAGCCTAGCTGTCGGGTTGTGGTACAGTGCACAGATTTTCCCCAGCAGAACCGAACCCAACTTTAGTTGCTTCTGAGAGGCAAAGATAAAATTCCAGCCAAGACGATCAAACGCCTTTTCGGCGTCGACAGAAAAAAGGCACGCAGGGATATTGCGGCTACGAATGTATGCAGAGATAAGTAATGTCTTTATAGTATTGTCCCTTGCCTCTCGTCGCAGTATGAAGCCTGTCTATTCACTATGGATAGAAGTCGGCAATAAAGGTCCTAATCTTGTTGCTAAGATTTTAGCAAATATCTTCACATCAAGATTTAACAAGGAAATGGGACTGTAGTTGGCACATACAACGAGAGTCCTTACCCGGTTTCGGTATTACAGTGATTGTAGCTGCAAGGGTTTGTGGGGCAAATGGGCAGTTGTCTGATATGTCGTTGAAGAGGGAAGTCAAAAGGGGAGCCAGTTCAGGAGCGAACAATTTATAAAAACTAGCCGAAAAGCGTCAGGGCCCGGGCTTTTCCCATTGGTAAGTGCGGTGATTGTATCAGTCATCTCCTGTTCGGTAAATACGCTTTCAAAGCCTCTGACTCCTCCTCTCCAATTGGCGGAAGTGGGGTGTTGGCAATGTAATCGTATGACCTCTGCCGAAAATTTGCGGGAGACATGTCAGCTAAGGGGCCATCGGAGATTGTACAAGGATTTATAATAATCCTTAAATGAGTCTACTATCTCTCGGGGGCAGTGGAGTAATTTACCAGTTTTGGAGTTGATAGATGGGATGTAAGTAGACGGAAGACGAGGGTGCAGAACTCTGGCCAAGGCCCTCCCTGGTTTATTTGAAAATTCATAAAGATATATGCGAAATCGGTCCTGTTGGCGACTAGATGCTGAATCCAGCAGGGTGCGCAAGTCCGAACGTGCTTTTAGCAAGTCGGCTAGAAGTTGCGAATTCTGTGATTGTTTATGCCGGGTTTCTAACAGTTGGATAGAGGCTAAAAGGTCCGTGATAGCTTGAATGCGTTCTCGTTTCAGCCTGGCCCCCTGCTGGGTAAGCACCCCCCGAATGACTCCCTTCATGGCCTCCCATTTGAGAGGAGGGGCTGTAGGGTCTGACTCATGAGTTTTAAGGAACTCCGCGATCGCAGTCCGCACCGCAGACTGACAGACCGGTTGCTTCAGGAGACCTGGATTGAGGGACCAAGTCCACTCCGTTGGGGTTAGACTCGAGAGGCCAAGGGACAAGAAAATCGAGGCATGGTCCGACCATATCGTATTAGCGATATTGGTGTTGGGATCTGCCAATAAAAGTTTGTGGCTAACCAAAAAGAGATCTATTCTACTGTACATGTCATGCACAGCAGAATAATAGGTGTAGTCCCTGACTCCCGGGTGTAACAACCGCCAAACATCAACCAACCTCAGTTCCAGTAGCTTGGCTCTCAGGCTCTCCAGGTGGGAGGCTGGCACAGAGGACCTGTGGGAAGAGGAATCCAGATCACGATCCAATACAAAGGTGAGATCTCCTCCTATCACTATGGAGCCTTCTGCAAAGTCGGTTAGGGTGCGGAGGTAGACTTCGAGCCCGCGGGCCGGGTCCTGGTCGGGCAAATATAAATTGGCAATAGTTATATCATTCGAAATCTGCAGCTTCAAGAAAAGGAACCTTCCCACGGTCCATCCTCGAGCAAGGACCTGTGCCATCAGTGATCTATGGATAGCCACACTCACCCCCTTGGACTTGGCCTCAGGATTAGAGCTATGAAACCATTTAGTGAAATACTTGTGTTTCAGGGTTGGGATCTTATCGGTTCTAAAATGGGTTTCCTGCAGGAGAAGAACGTGTACTCGTTGTTTATGCATATGAGTGAGAACCTGTGAGCACTTTTCGGGCTTGTTAAAACCTCTAATGTTCAGCGAGCAAATGTTTAGTCTGGACATGGTAATGGGTAGGAAAGGGGAGAAGTAAGGGTAAGAGTAGAAGAAAAGAGTAGAACAAAGAGGGGAGAAGGAGAAAGATGAGACTGAGAAAGGTTAGAAAGAAGAGGAGGACGGTGATTCTAAATCCCGTCCAAAGGGTCAATAGGTCAATCAAGCCTAAGGACCTAATAATCAGTCAAAGATAACTCTGTAATTTGTGTCAAAGACACTCCCTACAATGTGGGGGGACTGGAACAAGTCGGGAGTTAGAAACGTCCAACCCCAAGTCACAGCCTCACGTGGTAGCAAAACAATTCCATCAAGAGGTTAAGTATAATCATAAGAGAATAACATGTAGTGAGACATTAACTGAGAAGCTTAAGTAGTTGTTCAAAGGAGACGGCCCACTCAAGGGTCTGATACAGCTACAACAGGCATCCCAATAGCCACCAGTGAAGCAACTATCAACAATAGGTGATCTAGGTATAAGTTATGTAGCGTTCCTTCATCAGAGTGCACACGCGAGGATCTAAACATCGATCTGCAACATTTATGACTCCCATCCCTCTCGTATGAGGGAAAACTTCTAGGAGTCTCCATGATCCAGGCCGCAGGGTATGCAATTGGAAGTGAATCATAGGTACCGTTTACATGATATTATAGCTTAAGCATAGTATATGCAGTATAAACAATTCAGCTGCTCAAGGACATCTGCATCCATACGCCAGTCCAGGGAGAATACAGGGCATATTTACAAGATTCATTATAGACAAGCAATCCTCTGTGAACCTAGATATAGCCAGGGAGAGAGGAGGAAAAAAAAAAGTGTGGGGGGGGGGAGGGGTAAAGAAATGGGTGGAAGGAAGGGGGAGGGGGAAAGTAGGGGGAGGGGGAGAAGTAGAGAAGAGGGGGAGGATGAGATAAGCTCCGACAAGTAAACCCCACATAAAATGACATTTTGCTGAAAGCATGGGCAGGGTTAGGTGACATGGGCGGTAGTCAAAGTTCAGCATTGTTCTGTGCCGAGCTCCCAGTTCAGTTGGAGGGCAAAGTAGCTAAAGTCAGCCTGATATGATTCAGGTACGAGGTGGCACAGATAGAATGGGATGATATGCACTGGAACCAGAGTTCAATAATGTCTCATATATGACCCCTAATTCAGGTTAGAGGCCAAAACAAACAAAGTCCGTCTGAGGTGAGTCAGGTAGTTTCCTCGACGTAGCAGAATGACGCGTTGAGGCCCTTCTCCTTCTACCATCTGTATTTGTAGGAAACCGAGGAACAGCTCTAGGGCCTCTGGCAAAGAATGTAGGCAGCTGGAGCCAATCCGAGATAGTTACTACGGGAAGGTCAAGAGCATTACAGAACTCTGAAATGTCAGCCGGTGACCTCAAAACCCGCATATCTGAGCCCCTGCTAACCTGGAGCTGGAAAGGGTAGCCCCAAGAGTATGTTAAATCTCGCTCCCTCAGGATGTCCAGCAAAGGACGCAGAGCACAGTGTTTGGCCAATGTTATGGGCGAGAGGTCAGCTAAAAGTTGAACGGTTGTCCCATTGAGGTCGATAGTCTCCGATTCCCTCGCTTTTCGCATAATATCGTCCTTGAGTTGAAAAAAATGTATCCTGCATATAATATCCTTGGGTCGGGATATGTCATCACTCCTAGGTCCCAAAGATCTATGCGCTCTATCTAATTCGATATATTCATCCTGAGATTTATCTAGGAGGGAGTTGAATATGCGTATGAGGACCGGAGTAATGTCACGTGATGTTACTGACTCAGGTATTTCCCGGAGCCGGACATTATTCCTTCTGTTCCTATTCTCCACGTCCTCCATCATGTCAAGCGCAAGTTGAAAGTTCTGTGTATGTTGATCCAACTGTTGTTGGTGCAGTTTTACTTGGGAGGAAAGATCAGCCACATCCTTTTCAACTGACATTACAGAGGTCTTGAGTTTAGAAGTGTCATCATTAAGGGACCTGATTTCTGATTTACAGACTGCTTCTAGTCTTTGGATATAGCCCTCCATATCATCTTTGGTAGGGATGGAGTGTAATCTTGCTCTAATATCATGTAGGTCATCAGCCTGAGAGGGGCGGGAACTGCTCTGCACTTGGTGATGGGGGACCCCGAGTTAAACCTTGTATTAGACCATGGCTCACTGGGGGAAGCTGAGGAGTCATGTCCCCCATTTATAGAGGAGACAGGGCTTGTGCACAGTGCATCAGTCTCTATAGTAGACCATGGCTCCCCAGGAGTGAGCTGCTCCACTAACGCTCCTCTCTTATCAGTATACATCAGTTGCTCAGCGTCTCTCTTCTCATGCACAGAGGAGGGGGAGGGAGGTGAACGGCCGTCCTGCCTCCCACTTCCAATAATGGCGGTGTTCGCGCCCTTTTCTTTGCCCCGTTCTCTCTTTCCCGCAGTCTCCTCTGAAGCCTGAGAGGCAGCTCCAGCTGCGCTCCTGGCACCCCGCCGAGGAGAAGAGCCCTGCGATGTCTCTGAGCGTGACGCAGAAGCTCCGGTTCGCCGGTCTCCCGCTGCATTCCTGGCGGCTATCACTGTGGGGCGTGTGGAGCGTCTGTTGGTACCCGGCAGGGCAGTGAAATACCTGGATATGTCCGGTTTACCAGGCATCCAATGCGGTAGGTGTATCCCCCGGGTGGTCAGGCTGCGGTGGGCTCAGATTGAACCTCTTGATGGGTGGATTATAGCAGATGATGGCTGCAAAAAGGGTTCAGATTCTGGAGCTCTCTTTAGAAGCAGCCATACAGTGCCACGCGCCAAAAACTAGTTCTTTAATTCCTTGCCGTGGGTCGGTAAGGGGGCTTTGATGTGAGCTCCGGCGAGGCGCTCACATCAAAGCTCCGACATCTCAGCTGATCTCATCAGCTGAGATGTCAGGGTAACAGCACCAATCAGATCCCGGATCCGATCGGCACTGTTAACCCCTTGGATCCCGCCGTCAATCGCTGACAGCGAGATCCAAGGCGGCCGCGGCGGGGAACGCGCTGTTCCCCGCCTGTTCCGGTGAACCCGCGATAGTGTGTGTGTATATAAGAATGAATTTATTAATAAAGGTTTTAAAAACCTGTAAAAAAAACAAAAAAACATAAAAGTTCAAATCACCCCCCTTTTCCCCCAATCACAATAAAAGTATTAAAACATTTTTAAAAATATACGTTTGGTATCGCCGCGTTCAGAATTGTCCGATCTATCATCATATTAAATCCGTTAATGAGAGCCGTAAACTCCGTAACGGAAAAAATGGTCCAAATGCCAAAATTCCGTTTTTTTGGTCACCGCAACATTGCTATACAATGCAATAACGGGCGATCAAAACTGCGGATCCCCCCAAAAATGGTATCATTAGAAACGTTAGCTCAAGATGCAAAAAATAAGCCATCACACAGCCCCTGAAAAATGAGGACGCTACAGGTCGCAGAAAATGGCGCAAGAAGTCCGTTTTTGTTTTTTTGCATACTTCTGATTTTTTTTTCACCACCTAGATACCAATAAAGGTTTACATGTTGGGTTTCTACGAATTTGTACCGACCCGAGGCATCACCCCGTCACGTCGGTTTTACCATATAGTGAACATGGCGACTAAAATACCCCAAAAACAAACGTGTTATTGCACTTTTTTTGCAATTTCACTGCATTTAGAATTTTTTTTGCAATTTCCCTGTACACTATATGGTAAAATAAATGATTGCATATGAAAGTACATCTTGTCCCGCAAAAAACAAGCCATCATATGTCTATATTGACGGAAAAATAAAAAAGTCATGGCTCTTGGAAGCAGGGGAAAAAAGAGAATTTTGTTTACGTACCGTAAATTCTTTTTTCTTGAATCATCAATGGGAGACCCAGACAATGGGGTTTAGGGCGCTGCCCTCCGGAGGTCACACTAGGTACTACAAGTTTGTAGCACCGCCTCCTCCGCTTATAAACCCCCACCGTAGGAGACATCCTCAGTTTAGTCCATAAGCTGCGAGGAGAAATAAACCACACCCGAAACATCGGGAAGAATGCCGTGCACAGACGGTTCAACAACCCGGCAAACACTGTCTCAACAGAGAACAGATCAAATGCAAACATGCAACGGAACAACTGGGTGGGTGCTGGGTCTCCCATTGATGATTCAAGAAAAAAGAATTTACGGTACGTAAACAAAATTCTCTTTTTTCTGATCATCATAATGGGAGACCCAGACAATGGGGATGTCCTAAAGCAATACCCCAGGGCGGGAAGAGTTCCTCAACAAGACGGATAACACATGGTTCCCTTTTAAAGGTGGGCAACCGCCGCCTGGAGAACCCGCCTGCCCAAACTCGCATCCGCAGAGGCATGGGCATGCACCATATAGTGCTTAGAGAAAGTGTGCAGGCTGGACCAAGTGGCCGCTTGACACACCTGTAGAGCAGAAGCTCGATGTCGCAAGGCCCAAGAGGCACCTACAGCTCTAGTAGAGTGTGCCTTCAAACCACCGGGATAGGCAAACCAGAAGACCGGTAAGCCTCCTGAATGGGAGCCTTGATCCATCTGGCCAAGGTCGACTTTGAAGCCGCGGACCCCTTACAGCGACCCATCGTGAGGACAAATAAGGAATCCGAACTCCTAAAGGAGGCGGTCCTGGACACATAAATGCGTACAGCTCTCACGAGATCCAGAGTATGGAGGTCGCGCTCAACCTGATGAACGGGAGCGGGGCAAAATGATGGGAGAACAATCTCCTGGTTCAAGTGGAATGTTGAAACCACCTTCGGCAAAAATTCAGGCCGTGGGCGCAACACCACCTTGTCCTGGTGGACCACCAGAAAGGGTGACTTGCACGAAAGTGCAGCCAATTCTGAGACCCTTCTCAGAGACGTAATCGCCACCAGAAAGACCACCTTCTGGGACAGACGAGAGAGAGAGATGTCTCTCAGTGGCTCAAACGGCGGTTTCTGCAGAGCCGCCAGGACCATGTTGAGATCCCAAGGGTCCAGGGGCCGCCTGTAGGGCGGAACCACCCGAGACACCCCCTGCAGAAATTGGCGGACCTTCGGGAGGAGCGCCAAGCGCCTGTCAAATAGCACGGAAAGTGCTGATACTTGACCTTTCAGAGAGCCAAGGGATAATCCCAACTCCAAACCCGACTGTAGGAAGGCCAACAATGTCGGGATAGACAACGGCCACGGTGAGTGACCACCAGAGGCACACCAGGTAAAAAAGATTTTCCACGTTCTGTGGTATATCTTCCTGGAAACGGGTTTCCTTGCCCGATTCATAGTGGCAACCACTGTAGGAGAGAAACCTCTGGATGTCAGCAGCCAGGCCTCAAGAGCCATGCAGTCAATCTGAGGGCCCTGGAATTGAGGTGGAAGAATGGGCCTTGCGCGAGGAAGATCTGCGCGCTCTGGAAGAGCCCACCGGTGTCCGCCTGACAGTTGCCACAGGTCCGGGTACCAGGACCTCCTGGGCCAATCTGGAGCCACTAGAATGGCTACTCTGCATTCCGTCCTGATCTTCCACAGGACCCTGGGAATCAGAGCTAGAGGCGGGAACACATATGGCAGCTGGAAGCTGGACCAACTCAGGATCAGGGCATCCGCCCCAGAGACTGAGGATCCCATGATCTCGCCACGTATTGGGGCACCTGATGATTTAGCCGTGAGGCCATCAGATCCACGTCCGGAGTGCCCATCTGCCGCAGATGTCCCGGAAGACGTCTGGATGTAGAGACCACTCTCCGGCGTCCATCCCCTGTCGGCTCAGATAGTCGGCCTCCCAGTTCTCGACCCCTGGAATGTGAACTGCGGAGATCAGGCAGCCGTTTTCCTCCACCCAAGCTAGAATGCGGTGGACTTCGGTGAGGGCCTGAGCACTTCTGGTCCCTCCCTGATGATTTATGTATGCGACGGCCGTCGCATTGTCGGACTGTACCCGAATGGGTTGTCCTGACAGGAATTTCTGAAACGCCAGGAGCGCCAGATAGACCGCCTTGATCTCCAGCACGTTGATCTGCAACGCCGACTCCGACTGAGTCCAGAGGCCTTGAGCCCTGTGGTGCAAGAACACCGCTCCCCAGCCCTTCAGACTGGCGTCGGTGGTCACCACTAACCATGACGGTTTTAGGAAGGACCGTCCCCGTGCCAGATGATGTGGCTGTAGCCACCACTGTAGGGAATCCCTGGTTGGTTGTGACAGCGTCACCAGCCGATTCAAAGAAATCGTCCTCTTGTCCCATCTGCGAAGAATCTCCAGCTGGAGAGGACGGAGGCGAAATTGTGCGAACGGCACCGCCTCTATCGCCGCTACCATGCGACCCACCAGTCTCATCAATACCCGTAGGGATGACTGTGGAGACAGGAGGACATTCTGCACTCCTGATTGGATCGCAAGCTGCTTGGCGTGAGGTAGGGACACCAGGGCCGAGTCCGTGTGGAAGTCCATGCCCAGATATGTCAATGACTGGGTCGGAACCAGGGTCGACTTTTGAATGTTGATAAGCCACCGAACCGTTCCAGGGACTTCATGGTCACCTCCAGGCTCACCCGACAAAGGTCTTCCGATGGCGCCCTGACCAACAGGTCGTCCAAATAGGGTATGACGGCGTGTCCCTGCGCATGCAGGAGAGCCATCATGGAGGCCATCACCTTTGTGAAACACCGTGGTGCTGAGGCTAGCCCGAACGGCAGTGCCACAAATTGGAAGTGCTCTTCCCCCACTGCGAATCTCAACCAGCGCTGATGAGCTGGTGCAATGGGTACGTGAAGGTAAGCGTCCCTGATATCGATGGACGCTAGGAAGTCTCCCTGTGACACAGCTGCGATCACTGAGCGCAGGGATTCCATGCGGAACTTCCGAACCAACACGTGCCGGTTGAACAACTTGAGGTCCAACACCGGGCGAAAAGAGCCGTCCTTCTTTGGGACAATAAAGAGGTTGGAGTAAAAACCCCTGAACCTCTCTTCCGTGGGCACAGGGACCACCACTCCGTCTCTGCGGAGTCCCTCCAACACCAGGTGAAAAGCCTGAGCCTTTTCTGGGGATGGAACCGACCGATGGAATCGGTGTATTGGTTGTGACGTCAGCTCTATCCTGTAACCTCTTGAGACTACGTCTCGAACCCACTGATCTTGAATGTGAAGGAGCCACTGGTCCTGAAAGCGGGACAGGCGGCCCCCCACCTGTGGGGAGGCAGGATGAGAGAGCGAGTCATGTCGAGGCGGGCTTGGGGGTGGCAGCCGCTGCCCCCGCCGGCTTCTTCTGACGACTCTTGGAACGCCACTGAGTAGCAGGCTTGCCCCCTCGGTCTGAGCGAGTGGACGCCGTTGATGACTGTGAACCGGAGCGAAAGGACCACTGCTTAGGGTTCCTTTTCACGGTGTTACCGTGGCTTAGGCTTATTCTGCGGTATCTTAGACTCAGCAGAATCCTTTATCAATTTGTCCAGTTCGGTGCCAAACAGCCTGTCACCAGCGAACGGAAGATTTTGTAAAATCTTCTTAGATGTGGCATCTGAGTCCCAAAGACGCAGCCACAACAGCCTGCGGATCGCAATTGCATTGGCCGAGGCCACAGCAGAGCGAGTGGCAGTTTCCAAAGATGCCGTCCTGGCATAGTCCGCATAGGCCCTTGCTCTCTCAGTGAGAGCCAGGACCTCTGGACTGGACCTAGCTAGATCAGTGATACCATCCAAACAGATAGTAATCGCTTGTAGGGTCCAGACTGCGGCAAAATTAGGGGCAAACGAGGACCCCACAGCCTCATATGAAGACTTGGCGAGTTGCTCGACCTGTCTATCAGTAGCATCCTTCAATGAGGAGCTATCAGAGGCAGAAAACAAGGAGCGCGCAGCAATCCTAGTCATGGAAGCATCCACCTTGGGAGACTGCGACCATTCCTGGAGCGCCTCCTGGGGAAAGGGAAAGCGATTGTCCTTAGTTTTACGGACATAACGCCGCCCAGGATGCAACCTGGGAGCTTTAATCACCCTTCCGAAATTAGTGTGGTCCATGAAGGAGCCACTTGGTCTAGCCTCTGGCCGCAGCCATTGGTATATCTCCTTGGGGTGTACAGTCACCTCCTCAGGAGGAGTGACAAGACGCAATGTCTCATTGATGGAGGACACCAGATCCTCCACCCCATCTGGAGGTTCAGACATAGACCCAAGAGTAGAACCCCCATCATCTTCCTCACCATCAGAGGAACGCTCCTCCTCAGAGGGAGTCTGGAGCTCAGGAGAAGCCTCACGGGCTCGCTTAGGGGGTCTTACAGCAGAAGTAAGAGACACCCGGGGGTAACTAGGAGGAGTAGCTGGGTTCTCCAGTCTCCTATGCAGTGCCTCCAGGGTTTGCGACATGGAGGACATCTGGGACAGCAGAGATTCATTGATCTTATTCTGCGTTTCCCATGGCCCTGGGATCACCTGAACCTCAGGGTATAATCCCGGATTTGCAGACTCAATAGTAGCAGATCGGGCCTCTGGGCGTCCGCAGTTATTGCAGGACCCCTCCACCAGTGTCCCGTTGCATGTAGCGCAGGAAACGGTGACCACTGCCGCCTTAGCAGCATGCTTCCCAACTGAGGACATCTCCACAGTGAGGGGAATATAAGCCAAAGTTCACAAACAACCCGGGAATCCCGGTGGCTTACCGACCGCAGTAAAGCGGTAGGAGGAAGCGGTGAGTGTGTGTGACCTCCGCGAGTTCCGGTCTCCCTTGCAAGTGCAGACACGCGCTGCAGCCAGATCCCAGCCGGGAAGTGAGGGAGAAGATGGCCGCCGACAGTGAAGATGTGGGCGGAGCCAGGAACACGCGGGAAGAACACACAACACGCCCAGCGGTGATGTCACCATAAGGGCTGCCTCCTCCTCCTCCAGACTGCCTCAGCAATGGAGGTGCCGGAGCCCGCAGCGCGGGAAAAGAGTGTGAATATCACCACACACACTCTCGGACTGCATGTACACATCAAAACACTCGCAGTCTGCAGCCTCAGCCCCTGTGACACACAGGGCGGTCAGCCAGGGAGACCCCAGCACAGGGTCACCGCCAGAACCGCGGACCCGAGGGTAACCGCGCGGTCTGAGTGTCATGACACCACAGTGACAGACACTACCCCAGGCACACAGGAGACACACCAGGTGCCTCAGTGCCGGTCCGGTCTGTAAGCACCTTTAGGGAGGCCTCGGACGGGGGTACAGCACCAGTCCGGAGTGTAAGCACCATTTAGGGAGGCCTCGGACTGGGCTGGCTCCGTCCGGTCTGTAAGCACCATTTAGGGAGGCCTCGGACGGAGCGGAGCTGTGCAAGGCTCCAGGCTCCCCCTTACCAGAGCCTCCATGGAGGGATGGAAAGGAAGGAGCGCGACAGCGTACCGGGAGAACACAGAAGTGTCCAGGCTAAAAGCCCTCCGGTACCTCCACCAGCGTGTTCCGCAGAGGGTGAGCGGGGAGGCTGTCGGGGGTCCCGAGCGGGACCATTTTACCTTGTCTTCATACGCCATCACGTAAGCTGTGAGAATGCAGTGAAGTGCAAGCAAAGCGTGATCCTCCGAGCACACTAAGTTTAAAACTGAGGATGTCTCCTACGGTGGGGGTTTATAAGCGGAGGAGGCGGTGCTACAAACTTGTAGTACCTAGTGTGACCTCCGGAGGGCAGCGCCCTAAACCCCATTGTCTGGGTCTCCCATTATGATGATCAGAAAAAAACAAAAATGAAAAATTCCCCGGTCATGAAGGGGTTAAACATTATATACATAATTTTTCTTCAGCCTAAAATGTTTTTTATACATGCAGATTATTGAACCTATTTTTTAGGTGTATAGTTACAAAAAGCTATGTATTTTATAGTCCACATTAAGCCCATTCGGTTTTAAAGTATATAATCTGTGGATCCACTACAATTCTTGTTTTTTTAGTAATTTATGCCGATCTCCCCCATCTCTGTACTGGAATTGTCAATCAGTCTAAACCTTAGATCCTTTTCTGTGTGTCCCATCTCCACAAAGTGTTTAGGGACTGGCAAATCACATCTCTTTTTCCTTATGGTATGTCGGTGATGCGCTATTCTTGTTTTAAAGTCCCACGTTGTCTCACCGACATACCACAAAGAGCAAGGACATTCCAGAAGATATACTACAACATCAGATGTACATGATAAAAAACATCTTATATCATATCGAGCACATGTCAGATGTGTGAAAGATGAACTTTTTAGCATTAATAAAACCCACATGCACAACTTTAACTGGAGGAAGTGCTACCATCCATTTTTTGTCCGATAGATAGATAGTGTGGAGACACGGGGGTCAGTGGGTGCTCTCGTCAGCTGGCCCAGCCGCCTTTAGCAAGACAGCCTGGACCAGGGCTCATCCCCAACTGAACGCCCGAGCTCCTTAACCGTGGGCGGAAACACTACTCAGACAACACAGGGTGAGGGAACCACAATAATAAGGCTTTATTGGTTCCCAAATAGTCAACAGCATATAACACATAACCAGCAAAACACAACAATGTAACAGGCAACAGAGTCTCACCCTTCCACTGGCTTACCAGAGATTAGAATATAGTCTGTAGCCAGGTGACTGGATCGTCCCAACCTGGGTTGCGTCCTTATGCAGTCTTTGTTATCCCAGCCGAATCCAAATCTTCGATGCTGAAGTCCTTGTAAATTTATAATCCAGGTTCTGATCCCCGTAATGCCTAGGTCTGGCATTGTGGCCGGCTAATCGGGTCCGTAGATCCTAGATTAGCTGCCTGTATCAAGTCCAGTGCACCTCTAGCCGGGACTCTACAGCAGAGGTTCCCAACTCCAGTCCTCAAGGCACACCAACAGTGCAGGTTTTCAGGATTTCCTTAGAAATTGGAATCATCCCCAGTGCAGGTGATTCAATTATCACCTGTGCAATACTAAGGAAACCCTGAAAACCTGCACTGTTGGTGTGCCTTGAGGACTGGAGTTGGGAACCTCTGCTCTACAGAGATTAGAGAGCAGAACCGAGCTTACTATAGAGATAAGGGAGCAGAACCAAGCTAACTACAGAGATAAAAGAGCAGAACCGAGCTTACTACAGAGATAAGGGAGCAGAACCGAGCTTACTACTCACTGCTTATATACTGTGCTTATAATGTGTGTTAGGTACGCATTGTGAACTTCCACTCATCTACCCAGCTTTGCTAAACTCACTGCTTATATACTGTGCTTATAATATCTATATATGTTTATATTTTCTTACCTTTCATGTCTCTGCTTTTCACCATTCCTCATGATCAGTGTTCCATGACCTAGAGTTAGTTCTCCAGCCCCTTCCCATTTTTATTACCTTCGTCTAACCCCCATCATCTGGGCACTTCATCCACACCCAGCCACTAATCAACACCTGAAACCTCTTTAGCTACAGATATATTCTGAACCACAAGTCTGATCCAGACTTAGTCTGATCCTTGTATCTTTCAAACTACATCTTTCAAAGTACAATACTTAGAAATAGACTAGAAATGGACTGAAAAAGACTGGCAGGTAAAGGAATATAAATCTCCCACAATGTTTCCCTTCTAATCTCTGCCACCCTTACTACTTCACTTCATATTAACTCCTTCAATCCCTTCCACAAATAAGGAACTAGTCATCAGTCCACCCTTCCTCCCCAGCCATCTTACCTCCTCTTGACTACTATTTCTCCCCATACTGGCTGCATCACCTTGTCCTCGGCTCCACCATGCTTTCCCGGACTGCTAGATCTCATCCCCAGCCACATCTCCCCTGGACTGTAGCTCATAACTTGATGGCATTCCACCCCGGACTGAACCCTGGATGCCTCACCTGTCCCACGGCTGCTCCATCAGCCAACCCCGCAATCGCCTCGACTGATCCCCCAACATCCCCATCTGACCCATCCATCCGACCCCCCACCTTGCATCTCATCCCGGTCATCACCTCATCCCGTGACCACTCCCCACTGATGACCATTCACCCACTACCACAACTTTCCCCACTCTGCTTCTGACCCCTGCTGCCACACTCACTCCCTGCTCTCCGTACACAATGTTCCCGCTACTCCTCACTCTCACTCCCATCCTTCTCCACTTCCTACTACCCCCACTTATCCCCCCTCCCAGCAACAAAATACTGCTCTCACCCTCCATCCTGCCGAACCACCTCACCCACTTCACCAACCTTTTCATTCACTTTCAATCCTCAATCACCAAACAAGCACGCCCGCCTCGCAAGCTCTCATGCTCCCACCTGCTAACCCTCTGCCTACTCCTCCTCCTTGCCGGTGACATCTCCCCCAATCCTGGCCCCCCCGCAACATCCCCACAACAACCTTCATCCCACGACCCACTGCCAACCCTCGCAACCTCACCACCACTAGCCCTCGCAACCCCACCATCAAACCCATTCCCCCACCTACCGCTCTACCCGGCGCACTCTGGAATGCCCGCTCAGTGTGCAACAAACTCCCCGACATCCATGATCTCTTTATCTCCAGGAAACTGTCATTCCTTGGCCTCACAGAGACCTGGCTCACCCCCTCCGACATGGCCTCCCCTGCTGCACTATCCTACGGCGGCCTCAGCCTGTCCCACACCCCCCATCCCTCTGGCAAACACGGCGGTGGAGTCGGCATACTGCTGTCCAACTCCTGCACCTTCAGCCCTATCCCCCAGCCCCCATCCGTCACTGTCCCTCCTTCGAAGCCCACTCAATCCGAATCTTCTCCCCCTGCAACCTCCAAATAGCCATCATCTACCGCCCCCCGGACCCAACGCCTCCTTCCTTGACCAATTCACCACCTGGCTACTTCACTTCCTCTCCACTGACATCCCCTCCATCATCATGGGCGACTTCAATATCCCCGTTGAAACTCCCTCCTCAGCCACCTCCAACCTTCTTTCCTTGACCACTTCCCTAGGGCTCTCCCAATAGTCCTCCTCTCCCACCCACGAACAAGGCCACACGCTTGACCTCATCTTTACCCGCCATTGCTCCCTCTCTAACCTCACAACCTCGGAACTCACACTGTCCGACCACCATCTCTTGACCTTCTCCGCCCTCTCCTCCCCTGCCACACTACCCCCTCTCCGCAAACTTGATCACCTCGCCGAAACCTAAAAGATCTTGATCTTCCTTTATTCTCTAAATCACTCCTCCCTCTCACCGACATACCTGCGCTGATGACATTGACATTGCCACCACCCTATACAACACCACCATAACGAACGCTCTCGACCTAGCCGCTCCCCTCACTCTCCATGCTCCACGCATTAACAGGAAACCCTGGCACACCACCCTCACTAAAAACCTGAGATGGGCGTCCAGGGTCGCCGAGAGGAGATGGAAAAAGTCTCACACTCCCGAGCACTTTGCTCTATTCAAGCAATCCATCACTGACTTCAAGACGGCACTTGCTACCGCCAAGCAAGTGTTCTTCTCATCCCTTATAACCTCTGTCCAGCAACCCCAAACAGCTCTTCAAAACTTTCAACTCCTTACTTCGCCCACCTGCTCCTGCCCCTTCTCCCTCATCTCTGCTGAAGACTTTGCAACCGTCTTCAAGGAGAAGATCGACAAGATCAGAAGCAGCTTCGGTCCACTATCCCCACAACTCCCCTTCCCACCTACACTGCCCTCCTCCTTCTCCATCAGTCACTTCCCCCCCCATAACTGAAGACCAACTCTACTCCCTCCTGTCAAAATCACACCTCACCACCAGCGCCCACAACCCACTCCCATCCCAGCCCTCACCCACCTCTTTAACATTTCACTTAGCACTGGTACCTTCCCCTCGGCCTTCAAACACGCCCTAATCACGCCCATCCTAAAAAAAACCCTCACTTGACCCTACCTCTGTTTCTAACTATCGCCCCATATCTCTTCTCCCATTTGCCTCTAAGCTACTTGAACAGCACATCCACTCCGAACTGTCCTTTCACCTCTCCTCGTGCTCCCACTTCGAACGCCTACAGTCCGGCTTCCGACCCCTCCATTCCACCGAAACAGCCCTGACCAAAGTCACCAACGACCTACTGACCGCCAAGAACAAACACCACTGTCACGTCCTACTGACGGACTCCACACGTGGACCCACTGGACCGCGTTAAAGCGGATGCTGATACCGGGATGACAGAGAGACGGACCAGTACAGTAGAGTCAACAGGTTTATTGAACACACAAGGACCCACACCCAGGGGAGGGCCACACGGCCACAGCACCGGAACACCACCGAAGGAGGCCCCGGAGCGCTTAACCCCTACACAGGGATACCGCCGGTACCAACCTCGGAGGGACCGATGAAGCGGACACGGGTGTTAAACCGACCCAAGGTGACGTGGAAACAACACAGTAACCGGGTATAGGATCGGACACGGGGAACCGGGAACACAGGGAATCCGGAGCAAGGCTTGAGACAGCGAATCAGCTTGGAAGAGATCCGGGAAACAGGCCAGGAACACGGAAGTCAGCAAGGAGCCGGCAGGGCAGGAATCTGCAGGAAGGAACACACAGAAATCAGGTAACAAGCCAAATAAGGACCGACCTGACCAGACCAGGAATGGCAACTCCAGTAGAGAGGAAGTTGCCCTGGCCCCGACTGAGTGGAAACAGGAAGTTTATATCACAGCAGGGCAGTCCTGATTGGCAGGACACAGAAGCATGGTGATTGGCTGAGGGGAGGAGCATGCACCCTGCAGTTTCTCCAGCAGAAACAGGTTTGGAGATGTAGTTTCATGTGCTCAAGCAGTAGCCCCAGAAAGGGAGGAGGAGAGCAGCGCTATTCCAGCAGAGGGCGCTGGAACCCTGCGGCAGACCCCCGAGGGGTAACAGTACCCCCCCTCTACGCCCCCCCCCGGACGGAGACCGGCCAGGAACCTGCGCAGGGGGCTCGGGGCATCGACGTCCGCCTCCCCGGTCCCGAGGGCAGAAGGGACCCGAGGGCGGTTGCTTGGGCGTCCCGCGTGGAGACACAGCTCCAGCCGGAGCTCCCGTTGGCAGCACGGGAACGGAACCTGGGCTTCCTGTCGTGCTCAGCACGTCGGCAAGCAGATCATCCATAGAGGACATATGGGATGACATCCGATTCTGGCTCTCTCTCAGATGGTCCAATTCCTGTCGGAGACTCAGCATCTGGGAAGAAAGAGGGGGATCAACAGTAGAGGACGCCCCCAAGCGGGCCTCTAGAGACTGGATAAACGCCACAACCTGTTCGTGACTCTGGCGGAGTGCGGTTAGCTCTCTTTGGGCATCAAACCGGGTATCAGCGGGGTCCATGGCCAGGGCAAAATCTGTCACGTCCTACTGACGGACTCCACACGTGGACCCACTGGACCGTGTAAAGCGGATGCTGATACCGGGATGACAGAGAGACGGACCAGTACAGTAGAGTCAACAGGTTTATTGAACACACAAGGACCCACAACCCAGGGGAGGGCCACACGGCCACAGCACCGGAACACCACCGAAGGAGGCCCCGGAGCGCTTAACCCCTATACAGGGATACCGCCGGTACCAACCTCGGAGGGACCGATGAAGCGGACACGGGTGTTAAACCGACCCAAGGTGACGTGGAAACAACACAGTAACCGGGTATAGGATCGGACACGGGGAACCGGGAACACAGGGAATCCGGAGCAAGGCTTGAGACAGCGAATCAGCTTGGAAGAGATCCGGGAAACAGGCCTGGAACACGGAAGTCAGCAAGGAGCCGGCAGGGCAGGAATCTGCAGGAAGGAACACACAGAAATCAGGTAACAAGCCAAATAAGGACCGACCTGACCAGACCAGGAATGGCAACTCCACTAGGGAGGAAGTTGCCCTGGCCCCGACTGAGTGGAAACAGGAAGTTTATATCACAGCAGGGCAGTCCTGATTGGCAGGACACAGAAGCATGGTGATTGGCTGAGGGGAGGAGCATGCACCCTGCAGTTTCTCCAGCAGAAACAGGTTTGGAGATGTAGTTTCATGTGCTCAAGCAGTAGCCCCAGAAAAGGAGGAGGAGAGCAGCGCTATTCCAGCAGAGGGCGCTGGAACCCTGCGGCAGACCCCCGAGGGTAACAACCACTACTCCATCCTGCTACTCCTTGACCTGTCTGCTGCCTTCGACACGGTTGACCACTCCCTTCTTCTTCGGATCCTGGAATCCCTTGGCATCACCCACCTTGCCCTCTCCTTGATCTCCTCATACCTAGTGGACCGGACCTTCAGCGTCTCGCACCCCACACCTCCTCCTCACCCTACCCCCTTTCTGTCGGAGTCCCCCAAGGTTCGGTCCTGGGACCCCTACTTTTCTCCATTTACACTCTCGGCCTAGGGCAACTCATTGAGCCCCATGGCCTCCAGTACCACCTCTACGCCGACGACACCCAAATCGACCTGTCCGGCCCTGACCTCACCTCCCTACTCTCGAAAATCCCACAATGCCTTTCCGCCATCTCATCCTTCTTCTCTGCTCGCTTCCTTAAACTCAACATGGACAAAACTGAATTTAGTCTTCCCCCAAGAAATTCCACCCCACCTCCCAACCTATCCATCTGCATCAACGACTGCGCCCTCTCCCCAGTCCCCCAAGCAAAGTGCCTCGGGGTAATCCTTGACTCCTCCCTATCCTTCAAGCCCCACATCGAGGCCCTCACCACATCCCTCAGGCTCCAGCTCAAGAACATCTCGCGGATCCGCTCCTTCTTCACCCACGACACCGCTAAAACACTCATCCATGCTCTTATCTCCCACCTTGACTACTGCAACCTCCTTCTCAATGGCCTCCCGGCTAACTCCCTCTCACCTCTCCAGTCTATCCTCAACTCCGCTGCCCGACTAATCTACCTGTCCTCCTGCTACTCCCCTGTCTCCCCC
Organism: Allobates femoralis; assembly: GCA_033576535.1. Lineage (NCBI taxonomy): Eukaryota > Metazoa > Chordata > Amphibia > Anura > Aromobatidae > Allobates > Allobates femoralis. The sequence continues at coordinate 58,518,352 of JARQOC010000004.1, read as the reverse complement.
CTCTGCCAATCCCTTCACTGGCTCCCGTCTCCAAGAGATCCCAATTCAAAACACTAACCATGGCGTACAAAGCCATACACAACCTGGCCCCACCATACATCTCTGACCTGGTCTCCCGATACCTACCCTCAGGCAACCTCCGCTCCTCCCAAGAACTCCTCCTCTGCTCCCCCCTCATCACCTCTTGGCACAACCGAGTCCAGGACTTCTCCCGGGCATCTGCCTCACTCTGGAACTCCCTGCCCGAACATGTCAGACACTCTCCTACCCTGAGTAGCTTAAAGTTTCACCTGAAGACTCACTTGTTCCGTCAAGCCTACAACCTGCCATGAGACCCAGGCGACCACCCCATACCTGACATTCCCCCATCCTACTGTATCCTAACCCGCCCCTCTTAGACTGTGAGCCCTCGTGGACAGGGTCCCTGCCCCTCCTGTACCTGTACGTCCTGATCGCCTAGATTTAGTGTACTTGTTCTTGTCTCCCTCATCCTCATGTAAAGCGCCATGGAACCTAATGGCGCTATATAAATAAATAATAACAATAATAATAATAATAAAATGTTACTACAGAGATAAGAGAGCAGAATCAAGCTTACTACAGAGATAAGGGAGCAGAACTGAGCTTACTACAGAGATAAGGGAGCAGACCGAGCTTACTACAGAGATATGGGTGCAGAACTGAGCTTACTAGAGAGATAAGGGAGCAGAACCGAGCTTACTACAGAGATAAGGGAGCAGAACCGAGCTTACTACAGAGATAAGGGAGCAGACCGAGCTTACTACAGAGATAAGGGAACAGAACCGAGCTTACTACAGAGATAAGGGAACAGAACCGAGCTTACTACAGAGATAAGGGAGCAGAACCGAGCTTACTACAGAGATAAGGGAACAGAACCGAGCTTACTACCGAGATAAGGGAGCAGAGCCGACCTTACTACAGAGATAAGGGAGCAGACCGAGCTTACTACAAAGATATGGGAGCAGAACTAAGTTTACTACAGACATAAGGGAGCAGAACTGAGCTTACTACAGAGATAAGGGAGCAGAACCGAGCTTACTACAGAGATAAGGGAGCAGAACCGAGCTTACTACAGAGATAAGGGAGCAGAACCGATCTTACTACAGAGATAAGAGAGCAGAACCGAGCTTACTACAGAGATAAGGGGACAGAACCGAGCTTACTATAGAGATATCGTAAGCAGAACCATGCTTACTAAGAGAAATGGAAAACTGAGCTACTACAGAATAAGGAGCAGACCGAGCTTACTACAGAGATATGGGAGCAGAACCGAGCTTACTATAGAGATAGAGCAGAACCGAGCTTACTACAGAGATAGAACAGAACCGAGCTTACTACAGAGATAAGGAACAGAACCGAGCTTACTACAGAGATAAGGGAGCAGAATCGAGCTTACTACAGAGATATGGGAGCAGAACCGAGCTTACTACAGACATAAGGGAGCAGAACCGAGCTTACTACAGAGATATAGGGAGCAGAACGAGCTTACTACAGAGATAAGGGAACAGAACGAGCTTACTATGGGAAATAAGGGAGCAGAACCGAGCTTACTACAGAGATAAGAGAGCAGAACCGAGCTTACTACAGAGATAAGAAAGCAGAACGACCTTACTACAGAGATAAGGGCAGAACTGAGCTTATTACAGAGATATAGGAACAGAACCGAGCTTACTACAGTAGATAAGGGAGCAGAACGAGCTTACTACAGAGATAAGGGAGCAGAACTGATCTTACTACAGAGATAAGAGGCAGAACCGAGCTTACTACAGAGATAAGAGAGCAGAACCGAGCTTACTATAGAGATAAGAGCAGAACCGAGCTTACTACAGAGATAAGGAGACAGAACCGAGCTTACTACAGAGATAAGGGAGCAGAACGGAGCTTACTACAGAGATATAGGAACAGAACCGAGCTTACTACAGAGATAAGGGAGCAGAACGAGCTTACTACAGAGATAAGGGAGCAGAACCGAGCTTACTACAGAGATAGGGAGCAAAACCGAGCTTACTACAGAGATAAGAGAGCAGAACCGAGCTTACTACAGAGATAAGAGAGCAGAACCGAGCTTACTCATAGAGATAAGGGAGCAGACCGAGCTTACTACAGAGATAAGGGAGCAGACCGAGCTTACTACAGAGATAAGGGAGCAGAACCGAGCTTACTACAGAGATAAGGGAGCAGAACCGAGCTTACTACAGAGATAAAGAGCAGAACCGAGCTTACTACAGAGATAAGGGAGCAGAACTGAGCTTACTACAGAGATAAGGGAGCAGAACCGAGCGCTGCGGAATATGTTGGCGCTATACAAATAAAGTTTTTACTATTATTATTATTATTATTATTATTACTACAGATATATGGGAGCAGACCGAGCTTGTTGCCTGTGTCTTTTCTGCATGTTTTGTTACTGGCTCTATATAATTTTGCACTTTACAGAATTGACCAAAAGATTTAACTAAATGACTCTTATCAAAATTAGATTTAGTTAGTAAAATACAGGTGAATCTCAATAATGTACCTGCATTTTTGTGAATGTGTTACAAAGCTTTTATGGTAAAGGCATTGACCGCTCTCTGGTTATTGTTAACCAATGTGTTTGAGATGATAACCAATATTTCTATTTTCAGTACTTCATATTTGGTGCAGAAATAAAGAAAGGTCATATTAGTATCATCAGCGTCTCAAACACATAGGCCATTTTCTGTTTTTTTTGTTGGCCAATCCATTTAATCATAGTTTTGGAAGAAATGACTTTTGTCACCCCTTATATCATATCATACATAGAGACTGGATTTCCAATAGAATGTACAGAAGAGATCCCTACCCAAAGTCACCTCATTATTATAACAAGAAGGATTACAATGAGAGAACAGAATCCACCCACACAGTACATGGTGTCACAGCTCACCTCTTCCCCTTCCTGAACAATGACATCTACATGTCACTAAATATAAGAACTTGTATAGGAAACTCTCCCAAGGAAATAAAGTCCCCTATAATGTCTTATGATATATATGTACTTATTGTCCAATGATCATATCTCCAAACGAGCAGCAGAGCAAAGTCCATAAATGTACAGAAAACACAAGACAATAATCTGCAATTAGTAATACAGATTAAAGAAAAAATTATCATAATCTGATTTTAATCAGTTTTAAAAAATGTATGTGACACATTCCCTTAAAGAAATAAAAACAAAAATATACTAAAAAATAGTTAACATAAAAAAGCAAATAAAAAAGTTTACCGTATATACTCGTGTATAAGCCGACCCCTACTTTTGCCCCCAAAAACTGGGAAAACCTTTTGACTCGCATATAAGCCTAGGGTGGACAATGCAGCTGCTACCGGTACTGAAAAATTTTAAAAATGAAAATAGATACGAATAAAATGTTGAACTTGTATTTTAAATAGAAACAGTAAACTACCAATGCAGCAGACCACCGTACTGTTATAAAGCCCCCTATCACTGGTATATAGCCCACCATCCCTGTATATAGCAGCCATCACTGGTATATAGTGGCCATTCAAGTTAAACAAGGAAACTCCAGCACTTGGCGAAATCATCATCATGATGCTGTTGAAAAAGGATGTAATCCGAAACGCGTCCAGCGTGGGGTCATATCTCCCTTTCAATTGTATGTTCATTTTTAATCTGCACAAATAAATGAACCATTATGAAGATTTCGCCAAGTGCTGGAGTTTCCTTGTTTAACTTGAATGGATAACAGACACTCCACTCCTTTGCACTAACCGGCTCTCAGGTAATATCCAGTGGCAGCACCACCCCTTCCCTTTCCCTGAGATTCTGATATAGTGGCCATAACTAGTATACAGTTGCCACCATCACTGATATACAGTCCCCAGCAGTGGTATAGAGGCCCCTCATCAGTGGTATACAGCCCCCAGGACGGGTATAGAGGCCCAGCAGTGGTATACAGGCCCTTCGGCAGTGCTATACAGCCCCAGCAGTGGTATACAGGCCCAGCAGTGGTATACAGGCCCAGCAGTGGTATACAGCTTTCCTGCTGTCTCACTGCCCCCCATGTATACAGAGGGCCCCCCCCCCAGCAGGGATCCATCTCACCCCCTCGGTCTCCAGGCACCGGGTCCTCCAGCTGCTGCGTCTGCGTGCCCCGCGGCTTCTAATACCAGCGTCCTCCCCGCACTTCCTGTTTGATTGCGATCATGTGACCGTGGGTCACATGATTACATTCAAGCAGGAAGAGCGGGGAGGACGCCGGTATTAAAAGCCGTGGGGCACGCAGACGCAGCAGCTGGAGGACCCGAGTGCCTGGAGACCGAGGGGGTGAGATGGATCACTGCTGGGGGGGCCTCTGTATACATAGGGGGGCGGGGAGACAGCGGGGGAGGCTATACTGTGCAGGGGAGCAGCAATGTACTATGCGCTGCTCCCCATGCATAAATAATGAGCGGCACCAAGTGACGTGCTGCTCATTCTGCAGCCTCCCCCCCGCCTCCTCCTGCAGTGCCCGGACACAGCCCCCACCACACTAGTATATGACTCGTGTATAAGCCGAGGGACGGACTTTTCAGCCCAATTTTTGGGCTGAAAAAGTCGGCTTATACACGAGTATGTACGGTATATTATAAAAAAATAAAATAAAAACAGTAGAGTAGGGCCCTGCCAAAGGAGTCTACCTTGTCGTGGTGGCAGGCTTAAAAAAATCTTTTGGCCAAAGAAAATCTGATAGGTATGTTTGTATGTGATCTGGTGTTTGGTGGGATCTGTTAATGTATGATTGGTGACGACGTAGTACAAAAGTGGAGTTTTTCCAATATGTGGGCAGTGGAATTAAGAAAGGTTCGAGGGGTGTAGGCGGATCTTGGGTGGAGGCAGAGCTTGGGTTGAAGCGGAGCTTGGGTGAAGGCTGAGCTTGGGTTGAGTCTCAAGAGGCGCCGCAAAATTTTGCCAGTGAGGGGCCCTAAAATTGCTAGTGGCAGTTCTGGCTGAAAGTAAATGTGAATGTAAATGTGCTCTAGTGGTGTTGAGGTGAGCCATAGGATCCAATACTTAATTAACCTTAAGACTTAAGGGGTTGAGAGAAACGACCCATTTCACAATGCATAAGCTTGTTTAGATCAAGAGATGGCTGCCATTTCCTGTTCCATCACACCTTGCCCTTATATGCAAGATGGTGACTGGATATATGAAAACATCCTGTTGTACAAGGGATTTCTTGGAGGAAGTTATATTCCATAGAAGGACTGACCAATCACAGAATGACACATTGCTTGGAGATACCTGATGACTACATGGACCAACCCATCCTGATGACCTCATGGATCCGCCTATGGACTAGTCCACTATCCAACCCACTAACCAATGAGTATTCCCATTGTAGGGCTGGCCAAGCCCCTTACTAAGTTTGTATAAGTCCATGCATCTACTTATATAATCCGCAGTTGGGAAATTCGGGCACTGTAGCCGAATCCCAACATGCTTTGCGCGACTGCGAGTGATGACGCGCAGCGTCATCACGAGCCGCAGCCGCGCTACCCTGCCCCGGCCTCAGCACCCGACATACCAGCCCACATGCCGGGCCCTTAACAAGTGACACGGCCCACTGCTGTGTCCGAGGGAAGCAGTGAGGAGACGCTCACACACAAGCTGCCCTCTCTCCCTCTCTCTCCTGCTCTGTGCACTGATTTACTCCGTACAAAGCAGGAGAAAGCCTGTAGGAGCCCGGCAACTCAAACACTTTCCTCACTGTCATGTGATCTACATTCAAAGGTCCTGCAGATGCTTACTGCGTTTCTGCAGGTCGCAGTGCCTCCTCTCCTGCTGCATATCGATCAGGACCTTCATGATATGGTAATGGATGCTGTGTCTGTGTGTGTGTGAGTGTGTAATAAGTCTGCCTGCTGCAGGGGTGTGTGTGTGTGTTAGTGTCATAAGTGTGCCTGCTGCTGGGGTGTGTCATGTCTCTGTCTGCTGTGTGTCATGTCTCTGTCTGCTGTGTGTCATGTCTCTGTCTGCTCTGTGTCATGTCTCTGTCTGCTCTGTGTCATGTCTCTGTCTGCTGTGTGTCATGTCTCTGTCTGCTGTGTGTCATGTCTCTGCTGTGTGTCATGTCTCTGCTGTGTGTCATGTCTCTGCTGTGTGTCATGTCTCTGTCTGCTGTGTGTCATGTCTCTGCTGTGTGTCATGTCTCTGTCTGCTGTGTGTCATGTCTCTGTCTGCTGTGTGTCATGTCTCTGTCTGCTCTGTGTCATGTCTCTGTCTGCTCTGTGTCATGTCTCTGTCTGCTCTGTGTCATGTCTCTGTCTGCTCTGTGTCATGTCTCTGTCTGCTCTGTGTCATGTCTCTGCTGTGTGTCATGTCTCTGCTGTGTGTCATGTCTCTGCTGTGTGTCATGTCTCTGCTGTGTGTCATGTCTCTGTCTGCTGTGTGTCATGTCTCTGCTGTGTGTCATGTCTCTGCTGTGTGTCATGTCTCTGCTGTGTGTCATGTCTCTGCTCTGTGTCATGTCTCTGCTGTGTGTCATGTCTCTGCTGTGTGTCTCATGTCTCTGCTGTGTGTCATGTCTCTGCTGTGTGTCATGTCTCTGCCTGCTCTGTCATGTCTCTGCCTGCTCTGTGTCATGTCTCTGTCTGCTGTGTGTCATGTCTCTGTCTGCTGTGTGTCATGTCTCTGTCTGCTGTGTGTCATGTCTCTGTCTGCTGTGTGTCATGTCTCTGTCTGCTGTGTGTCATGTCTCTGTCTGCTGTGTGTCATGTCTCTGTCTGCTGTGTGTCATGTCTCTGTCTGCTGTGTGTCATGTCTCTGTCTGCTGTGTGTCATGTCTCTGTCTGCTGTGTGTCATGTCTCTGTCTGCTGTGTGTCATGTCTCTGTCTGCTGTGTGTCATGTCTCTGTCTGCTGTGTGTCATGTCTCTGTCTGCTCGTGTGTCATGTCTCTGTCTGCTCTGTGTCATGTCTCTGTCTGCTCTGTGTCATGTCTCTGTCTGCTGTGTGTCATGTCTCTGCTGTGTGTCATGTCTCTGTCTGCTCTCTGTGTCATGTCTCTGCTCTGTGTCATGTCTCTGCTGTGTGTCATGTCTCTGCTGTGTGTCATGTCTCTGCTGTGTGTCATGTCTCTGTCTGCTGTGTGTCATGTCTCTGTCTGCTGTGTGTCATGTCTCTGCTGTGTGTCATGTCTCTGCTGTGTGTCATGTCTCTGCTGTGTCATGTCTCTGCTGTGTCATGTCTCTGCTCTGTGTCATGTCTCTGTCTGCTCTGTGTCATGTCTCTGTCTGCTGTGTGTCATGTCTCTGCTGTGTGTCATGTCTCTGTCTGCTGTGTGTCATGTCTCTGCTGTGTGTCATGTCTCTGCCTGCTCTGTGTCATGTCTCTGTCTGCTGTGTGTCATGTCTCTGTCTGCTGTGTGTCATGTCTCTGTCTGCTGTGTGTCATGTCTCTGTCTGCTGTGTGTCATGTCTCTGTCTGCTGTGTGTCATGTCTCTGTCTGCTGTGTGTCATGTCTCTGCTGTGTGTCATGTCTCTGTCTGCTGTGTGTCATGTCTCTGCTGTGTGTCATGTCTCTGCTGTGTGTCATGTCTCTGTCTGCTGTGTGTCATGTCTCTGTCTGCTGTGTGTCATGTCTCTGTCTGCTGTGTGTCATGTCTCTGTCTGCTGTGTGTCATGTCTCTGTCTGCTGTGTGTCATGTCTCTGCTGTGTGTCATGTCTCTGCCTGCTCTGTGTCATGTCTCTGTCTGCTGTGTGTCATGTCTCTGTCTGCTGTGTGTCATGTCTCTGTCTGCTGTGTGTCATGTCTCTGTCTGCTGTGTGTCATGTCTCTGTCTGCTGTGTGTCATGTCTCTGTCTGCTGTGTGTCATGTCTCTGTCTGCTCTGTGTCATGTCTCTGTCTGCTCTGTGTCATGTCTCTGCTGTGTGTCATGTCTCTGCTTACTCTGTGTAATGTCTCTGTATACATTACATTACACAGACATTACACAGAGATATTACACAGTGTATACAGACACATTACACAGTGTATACAGAGACATTACACAGAGTATACAGAGACATTACACAGAGTATACAGAGACATTACACAGAGTATACAGAGACATTACACAGAGTATACAGAGACATTACACACAGTAGACTGTAATGTCTCTGTATACTCTGTGTAATGTCTCTGTCTACTCTGTGTAATGTCTCTGTCTACTCTGTGTAATGTCTCTGTCTACTCTGTGTAATGTCTCTGTCTACTCTGTGTAATGTCTCTGTGTAATGTCTCTGTATACTCTGTGTAATGTCTCTGTATACATTACATTACACAGACATTACACAGAGACATTACACAGTGTATACAGAGACATTACACAGTCTATACAGAGACATTACACACAGTCTACTGTAATGTCTCTGTATACTCTGTGTAATGTCTCTGTATACTCTGTGTAATGTCTCTGTTACTCTGTGTAATGTCTCTGTATACTCTGTGTAATGTCTCTGTATACTCTGTGTAATGTCTCTGTATACTCTGTGTAATGTCTGTATACTGTGTGTAATGTCTCTATACTGTGTGTATACTGTGTGTAGTGTCTCTAATGTCTGTAGACTGTCTGTAGTGTGTCTATACTGTGTGTAATGTGTCTATACTGTCTCTAATGTCTGTAGACTGTCTGTAGTGTGTCTATACTGTGTGTAATGTCTCTATACTGTCTCTATACTGTGTGTAATGTCTCTATACTGTGTGTAATGTCTCTATACTGTGTGTAATGTCTCTATACTGTGTGTAATGTCTCTATACTGTCTCTATACTGTGTGTAATGTCTCTATACTGTCTCTATACTGTGTGTAATGTCTCTATACTGTGTGTAATGTCTCTATACTGTGTGTAATGTCTCTATACTGTCTGTAATGTGTGTGTATAATGTGTCTAATCTCTGCATACTGTGTCTATACAATGTCTCATGTATGTATATACTGTGTGTTTCTCTCCTCACCCCTCCACCGCAGAGCCGCCTCCACACTCTGCTACCCGCAGAGCCGCCTCCACACTCTGCTACCCGCAGAGCCGCCTCCACACTCTGCTACCCGCAGAGCCGCCTCCACACTCTGCTACCCGCAGAGCCGCCTCCACACTCTGCTACCCACAGACTCACCTCTATACTCTGATACCCACTCACCCGCGTCTATACACACAATTAATTTCACCGCGCTCCCGATGCAATTGCATCGGGCCTTTTTACTAGTGTTTAAATAAAGGACACTTGGAGTTGTGTTATAGCTGACTGAGGAGAGCTTACATCTAACTGTGTGTCCAGTGTATTTCTTTCTTTGCATGCACCTGATACATATCTGTTAGGACAGGAATAGGCAACTAGTGAATATTTCACACTTTCAAACTTATCAGTGGTATAAGGATTTGTGCAGAAATAAAAAAGGTATAAAAATATATAAGTGTATAACATGGGTGAAAATCATAAAAACATCAAGCATAGGACCTGATTATGTCGGGTGGAGCATGTCACAGAGAAAAGCAACATGTCTGAATCCCAAGAAATAATCATACACAACATCAGTGATATATATCAAAAACTGGCTAGGATATATGTATGGCCAGCACTGGACCCGGACTGGCCATACAGTGGCACTGGACGCCGGGTCCGCATTCTTCCTGGCAAGTGTGTCAGTGCCTGGGCTGCATGGGTGTCTCTGCTCAGAGGTATCATTCCTCACCCTCTCACTCTCACCAGGAACCTCTACCAAAACTCTCCCAGCTCCCCCAGCTTTGTGTTCCCAGGTTTTATTTTGGTTCCTTCACACTTTTTCCCGGGTTTCCTCCACTATGCTCCACCCACCCCTCAGCTCCTCCCATTATCCCCTGCTTGACATGGAGTACTGGGTCTAGGGATTGGAGATGTGTTGGGTATTGGTGTGGGGTGCTTAGCTTACCTGACCCAGCTGCAGTACCCTACTGTGGCCACTGGTCCACAGGGGCGCCACACTCCCCCAGAGCAAAGCTTGGCATGTCCTAAAAGCAAAACGGGAAAATGCTTTTTTTTACAAAGTCTTCAGTCTTTACCTGTCCGGTAATCAAGAGTTTGTATTATCCCAGCCGGTAGTGTGGGTTTTACGGGGAACCTGAGCCAGGCGCTCCGGCACCCGGGGTCTGTGTCCCACGCTCTCTCCAACCAGGCATATGAGATCGGGTGGTGGTGGTTCGAGGCTCCCACTGCTTGACCCGACGAACGTGGAGGGTATAGGGACCCCACTCCCCTTTCATCCGAGCATAGGTGACCCGTTCCCCGAGTCTTAAATCCCTCTCCGGTTGACCCACCGGGAGATGGGACTTCACGAACAAGTCTCTGGGGGGCCCGGACTCTTGGATAAAGCCATACCCATCTCCGTATCAGAAGGCTTCCACCATACCCTCCTGCCGGGGAACCTGACAGGTATCCCGGGCCACAGCTTTGGCCCGGATGGTACGCTCAACAGTGGCCTGTTGTTGGACCCGTGCCTCCGCTGCCTGAGCGTCCCACCGAGCAACCCACTGATGGAGGAACTCCCGCCGGGTGACGACCTCCACCTCTTCCTGGCCGGCCACCACCTCCCCAGGGAATCCCATCAGTTCCTCCCCAGGGTTCTCCCACCAGGACCACAGCTCTTCAGGAGGATTCTCTGGGGCTTGTGATACAGGGATCAGCGGCTCAGCTAACCCCTGTACTGAGTCTAAGGAGCCCTCCAAGACAGGGGTAGGCTGCCTCCGGGCTTAGTGGACTAGGAGAGTCCACCGGGATCAAGGGCTGGCCTCTTCTTCGACCGCCAGGTTGGAGGACACTGGGCGGCCGCCATTTGTTGTAGTCAGTGCCGCCACTGTCCCAGGATCGTGAGGTGGGCTCTCCCCAGCTGGTGACCCAGCTCCTCCACCTCCTCAGCTAGCGAGTCTGGGTCCACCCCCCCATCCGCAGCCAGCCGGTTGCTTGGGGGTTGTTGTCCTTTTGTCCGGGTTACTCCATTGCCGGGACGGGATCCTCCTTGCCACTTTCTTGGCGGGTTTTTTCGATCGTCCCCTCCCTTCATGGGAGTCACCGGTAACTCTCTTGCTCTCTCGGGCGGGGTTACAAAAACTTTAGGACCGCCCTCCTGTCTGGTGGTAACTGGGAGGGGTGTGGACAAAGTTTCCGGCTCTGTGCTGGCCTGGCCCACGGCAAGCGGCCTGGTCACTCCCTTCTGCCAGCACATGGCGTTAGTCTCTTTGGGCCGCCATCTTTGAGGCCCAGAAAACACACTTCAACAAACGGCAAAACAAAAGTCTTAGGCACATGAGACTCGGTTCTACCGGATTGGTGATCCTGTTCGTGATGCCAATTTGTGTCGCCCGCCAGGGCTATGGGGTACTCGGTACTGGTCCCCTTCAGTCTCTGTTGCCTGGGGATGTCATGATGTTGGCTGCGGACCGCTTCCGTAGCCCTGGGTGACTTCAATTAAAGTGGAATAAAAATGAAAAGGGAAAAAGGAAAAGGTTTGTCATGGATGTGACACCACCCGTGGTTTGTGGCCAATATGAGCCACTACTGCTTATCACGGTCCCGGGGACGATGGGGATGGGCAGCGAAGTGTTAAACTCTCCATGGGCAGGGTTGGTTATCCCCTGGGCTGGTATATAGTCTATGTGTGATGGTACGGTGTGTGGGCAGATTCCGTGGTGAGATTTACTGACATCACTGGAACTCCCGTCCAGACGCTGTGTCCCCATCCTCCTGTGTCCTTTGTTGAGGAGATTCGACATGCAGATGACATCACCCGGGACTGGTTGCATGGGCCTAAGGCTAACGACTTCCTCGACCACCCAAGGCAAAGGTTGTGGCATTACGGCACAATAAGGGGTATGGGTTCCTAGTGGAACATGGCACTAAACATGGGTTCTACATCAGCTGCTCTGATATGCAGTGTGACAATCTTTCCCAAAGACTATGTACCATCTTTGTCGGGGATGAGGTTACTTTCATATAGTTGTGGGGCATGAAGGGGTGGTTTGCAGTTGGCGTATGTCAGGTTGGCACCGACGCCCAATTTGAGAAGTGGCAGGAAGAGGCCAACATGGAGAGAAGTTGGCATCGGGTACGGGCCATTCCATGTCAAGTGAACCAATGATTATTACCTCTATATTTTTAATTCTTTTGAGATTTTGTTATTTGATAATAGCATGTCAGACAATGCAAAATGTGAAGAGAAAATTTAAAAAAAAATTTTTTTTTTTTTTTTTTTTTTAAATGATTTTCAAAGTTCGGAAAAAGTGTGAATTTCGCTGTTGCCTGCCTTTACGTTTCTCCTCATACCTCAGGCTAGGAATAAGATAGAGAGACAAAATAAACACCATTCTACTCAGAACTATACAGGCTTTCACCAGATATGTCACAAGAGGATCTTTGTTAATATTTTACCCATGCAAAAGCAAACGCAAAATTTTAAAACGCATTTCCGAAAAATATTTCAAAAACTGCCCATATGTCTGCTTTGCTCTTAGCCACATCTGTACCAAATTTCAAGTTGGGGTCTTGATGGGATCATATTTTAAAATATTTTACTATTAATAGCGTCAATGTGTCATTCCATATCAAAGTGATCTAAATATGAATATTTTTTTACCTGATGTCTTCAGATTTTTTTTATTTTCTTTTCTATATGAAGTACTACCTTAGTTAAAGGGGTTGTCCGGGCTCGTCACATAATCTCAGTGCATATCCAGGCTGCCTAATGCTGACAATGTGTAATGTACTATGTGTCAGCTTTCTGCAGGGTTTCCTAGATAACACTTTTTTTCCGTCTGAACAGAACGACCAGGGGGGGTGTCCTGGCATGATAATGAACACTGGTCGTTTCCACCTCCTCTACCCCAACCCCTCCCCCATAGCAACATCCCCGCCCTCCCCATCTACATGACTGAGCCTCTCCACAGTAAGAAATCCTCCCCTGCAGCCATTGCTGTGAGCAGACCTGTGTCTCTGCTCCTCCCCCGGCCAGACAGTGATGTATGGAAAGTCTGCAGAGAAGGGACAATGCTGTATTCAGGGGGGGCCGCTCCGTGATTACAATGAATAGCTCGTTATCAGTGATTCCTTCCCTCACTGTCCCGGGCTGTCGGTGATCTGGAGCATGTACTGTGTGAGCCCAGGGATGGGGGTCTGCAGCTTCTAATCTGCACAGGGCTCTGCACACACTGATGTAATCTGTGACACACTGTAACAAAGCCTCTGCTCTGTGAATGACATCTGTGTGTCACTGATGTCTTCACACAGCAGGAGATCTGGTACATTGCATCAGGGTGAAGGATGGACAGCACTGTGTCTCCAATGACACAAATACTGATTGAAGCAGCCTGTCCACTCAGTAACTGCAGCAGTGTGAAGTGTTGGGGGGTGTATGTATGGAGAGATAGATTATACTAAGGATTTTGATATTGTTGAGGAGTCCTTGCTTCCGTCGCCCCATCAGTCTGCCCGTCCTTCCTTCTTTCCTTCCATCCATCCTTCCGTCCTTCTTTCAGTCCGTCTTTCGTCCTTTCTTTCCGTCCATCTGACCGTCCTTCCTTCTTTCCATCGGTCCTTCCCTCCTTCCTTTTTTCCGTCCGTCCTTCTTTCTGTCCTTCCTTCTTTCCGTCCATCCTTCTTTCCATCCTTCCATCTGTCCTTCTTTCCGTCGTCCTTTCTTTCCATCTGTCCTTCCTTCTTTCCGTCCATCTATCTGTCTGTCCTTTCCGTCCCTCCTTCTTTCCGCCCTTCCTTCTTTCCAACCGTCCTTCTTTCTGTCCTTCCTTCCATCTATCCGTCCGTCCTTCTTTCCGTCCCTCCTTCTTTCCGTCCATCCGTCCTTCCTTCTTTCCGTCCTTCCTTCCATCCGTCCGTCGCCCCATCAGTCCGTCTGTCCTTCCTTCCATCCTTCTTTCCATCCTACCTTCTGTCCATCCATCCATCCCTCCTTCCTTCCGTTCGTCCTTGCGTCCTTCTTTCTGTCCATCCTTCCTTCTTTCCATCCTTCCTTATTTCAGACCATCCTTCCTTCTTTCCGACCGTCCGTGCCGTTCTTCCTTCTTTCTGTCCTTCCTTCTTTCCGTCTGTCCATCAGTCGTTCCTACTTTCTGTCCTTCCTTCTTTTTGTCCGTCCTTCCGTCCTTTCTTCTTTCTGTCCGTCTGTCCTTTCTTCTTTCCGTACTTTCTTCTTTCCATCTTCCTTCTTTCCATCCGTCCGTCCTTCCTTCTTCCCGTCCGTCCTTCCTTCTTTCCGTCCGTCATTCCTTCTTTCCGTCCGTCATTCCTTCTTTCCGTCCTTCATTCTTTCCGTCCATCCATCCGTCCTTCCTTCTTTCCGTCCATCCTTCAGTCTTTCCATCCGTCCATCCGTTCTTCCCCTCAAGCCTGTATTTTCCCTTCACCTCTGGGAGATTTCCTGTTTTCCTCCCTCTTCTTCCATAACTTTTCTATTTTTCCGTCAATACAGACATATGAAGCTTCTTGTTGTTTTTTGCAGGATGAGTTGTACTTTTGAATGACGACATTTATTTAAAAATTGCAAAAAAACAGTGCAATTATACATTTGTTTTTTGGGTTTTTTATTCACCATGTTCACTATATGGTGACACTGAGGTGTCGGTATGATGTCTGGGGTCAGTACTATATGGTAACACTGACGTGTCGGTATGATGTCTGGGGTCAGTACTATATGGTAACACTGACCTGTCGGTATGATGTCTCGGGTCACTGCTATATGATAACACTGATGTGTCTGTATGATGTCTGGGGTCAGTACTATATGGTAACACTGAGGTGTCGGTATGATGTCTGGGGTCAGTACTATATGGTAACACTGACGTGTCGGTATGATGTCTGGGGTCAGTACTATATGGTAACACTGACGTGTCTGCATGATGTCTGGGGTAAGTATTATATGGTAACACTGACGTGTCGGTATGATGCCTCGGGTCAATACTATATGGTAACACTGAGGTGTCGGTATGATGTCTGGGGTCAGTACTATATGGTAACACTGACGTGTCTGTATGATGTCTGGGGTCAGTACTATATGGTAACACTGAGGTGTCGGTATGATGTCTGGGGTCAGTACTATATGGTAACACTGAGGTGTCGGTATGATGTCTGGGGTCAGTACTATATGGTAACACTGACGTGTCTGTATGATGTCTGGGGTCAGTACTATATGGTAACACTGAGGTGTCGGTATGATGTCTGGGGTCAATACTATATGGTAACACTGACGTGTCTGTATAATGTCTGGGGTCAGTACTCTATGGTATCAATGACGTGTTGGTATGAATAATTGAAGAATTAAACAAACAAAAAAAGAAGAATTGCGCTCTTGCACCATTTTCCACGATCCGCAGTTACAGTCAAACATTTATTCTGACAATCAAAATGTATATACATTTTTATTTTAAAGAGAACCGTCACCCCATTTTTGTGTATTAAAATAAAAGCTCCCTTTTTTTTTTATCAGGGACTATCCTGCATTCTAAGGGTGGGTTCACATTAGCGTTCCCCTCCGCAGCGTTCTGCGGAGGGGAGCCGCAATGTGTCCGCAGCGGCCGCCAGCTCCTATCTTTATAATGGGAGCGCACGGTGCTGCGCTTGACTGCGCATGACCGTGCGCACCCATTCACTCCTACATGTGATCTGTGCGCAGGCGGACGCCTGCGCACAAATCACACAGTCTCGTCCGCACCAGGAATGCAACATGTCGCGTCTCTGGTGTGGAAGAGACTGTGTGATTTGTGCGCAGGCGTCCGCCTGCGCACAGATCACATGTAGGAGTGAATGGGTGCACACGGTCATGCGCAGTCAAGCGCAGCACCGTGTGCTCCCATTATAAAGATAGGAGCTGGCGGCTGCTGCGGACACATTGCGGATCCCCTCCGCAGAACGCTGCGGAGGGGAACGCTAATGTGAACCCAGCCTAACAAGGAGGATATTATGCCCTGACTGCCCCGTAAACACAATAAATAACTTACACAAATCTCCTGCCCAGTATAATAATTAACTGTTTCCGGTCCGATGGGCACGCTTGCAGATTGGTTAGTCCTGCATCACCTGTTGTCCATCCCGTCTCTCCCGCCGTCCATCATGCTTTTCGTCATCGTCCATCCCGCCTCTCCTGCCATGTGACTGCCCGTCCCCTCTTCTGGGTGATATGGATAACGCCTCCTCGGGAAGAACTTGAAAGTCATCCAACCATGAGGAAACTTAGGGGTCTCTGTGGCGTCGACGAATGAGCGCAGAGGAATTTAAATCACGGGCCAACACCGCTTATTCATCGGCGCCGACCAATGAGCGCTGTTGGTGCGTGATTTCAATCTCGCTTAGCAAACGACGCAGTCGACGGTGACCGTTGAGCGGCGCAAGATTCAAAGCTTTGAATCCAGCGACGCTCATTGGCTCAGCTGGCGGCCAAGGAGCTCGTGGGATTCAAATCCCCTGCCACAATACTGTGCTAACCACTTAGCCACCATACAATGCTAACCACTGAGCCACCATACAGTGCTAACCTCTGACCCACCATACAGTGCTAACCACTGAGCCACCATATACAGTGCTAACCACTGAGCCACCATACAGTGCTAAACACTGAGCGATCATACAGTGCTAACCACTGGGCCACCATACAGTGCTAACCACTGAGCCACCATATACAGTGCTAACCACTGACCCACCGTACAGTGCTAAACACTGAGCCACCGTACAGTGCTAACCACTGAGCCGCCATATACAATGCAAACCACTGACCCACCATACAGTGCTAAACACTGAGCCACCATACAGTGCTAACCTCTGAGCCACCATATACAGTGCTAACCACTGGGCCACCATACAGTGCTAACCACTGAGCCGCCATATACAATGCAAACCACTGACCCACCATACAGTGCTAAACACTGAGCCACCATATACAGTGCTAACCACTGGGCCACCATACAGTGCTAACCACTGAGCCACCATATACAGTGCTAACCACTAAGCCACCGTATACAGTGCTAACCAATGAGCCACCATATACAGTGCTAACCACTGAGCCACCATATACAGTGCTAACCACTGGGCCACCATACAGTGCTAACCACTGAGCCACCATACAGTGCTAACCACTGAACAACCATATACTGTGATAACCACTGAGCCACCGTATACTGTGCTAACCACTGAGCCGCCATATACAATGCAAACCACTGACCCACCATACAGTGCTAAACACTGAGCCACCATACAGTGCCAACCACTGAGCCACCATACAGTGCTAACCACTGAGCCGCCATATACAATGCAAACCACTGACCCACCATACAGTGCTAAACACTGAGCCACCATATACAGTGCTAACCTCTGAGCCACTATATACAGTGCTAACCACTGGGCCACCATACAGTGCTAACCACTGGGCCACCATATACAGTGCTAACCACTAAGCCACCGTACAGTGCTAACCACTGAGCCACCATATACTGTGCTAACCACTGAGCCACCATATACAGTGCTAACCACTGGGCCACCATACAGTGCTAACCACTGAACAACCATATACTGTGATAACCACTGAGCCACCGTATACTGTGCTAACCACTGAGCCGCCATATACAATGCAAACCACTGACCCACCATACAGTGCTAAACACTGACCCACCATACAGTGCTAAACACTGAGCCACCATACAGTGCTAAACACTGAGACACCATACAGTGCTAACCTCTGACCCACCATACAGTGCTAACCACTGAGCCGCCATATACAATGCAAACCACTGAGCCACCGTATACAGTGCTAACCACTGAGCCACCATATACAGTGCTAACCACTGAGCCACCATACAGTGCTAACCTCTGAGCCACCATATACAGTGCTAACCACTGGGCCACCATACAGTGCTAACCATTGAGCCGCCATATACAATGCAAACCACTGACCCACCATACAGTGCTAAACACTGAGCCACCATACAGTGCCAACCACTGAGCCACCATACAGTGCTAACCACTGAGCCGCCATATACAATGCAAACCACTGAGCCACCATACAGTGCCAACCACTGAGCCACCATACAGTGCTAACCTCTGAGCCACCATATACAGTGCTAACCACTGGGCCACCATACAGTGCTAACCACTGAGCCACCATATACAGTGCTAACCACTAAGCCACCGTATACAGTGCTAACCACTGAGCCACCATATACTGTGCTAACCACTGAGCCACCATATACAGTGCTAACCACTGGGCCACCATACAATGCTAACCATTGAGCCACCATACAGTGCTAACCACTGAACAACCATATACTGTGATAACCACTGAGCCACCGTATACTGTGCTAACCACTGAGCTGCCATATACAATGCAAACCACTAACCCACCATACAGTGCTAAACACTGAGCCACCATACAGTGCTAAACACTGAGCCACCATACAGTGCTAACCACTGAGCCACCATACAGTGCTAACCTCTGACCCACCATACAGTGCTAACCACTGAGCCGCCATATACAATGCAAACCACTGAGCCACCGTATACAGTGCTAACCACTGGGCCACCATACAGTGCTAACCTCTGAGCCACCATATACAGTGCTAACCACTGGGCCACCATACAGTGCTAACCACTGAGCCACCATATACAGTGCTAACCACTGAGCCACCATACAGTGCTAACCTCTGAGCCACCATATACAGTGCTAACCACTGGGCCACCATACAGTGCTAACCATTGAGCCGCCATATACAATGCAAACCACTGACCCACCATACAGTGCTAAACACTGAGCCACCATACAGTGCCAACCACTGAGCCACCATACAGTGCTAACCACTGAGCCGCCATATACAATGCAAACCACTGACCCACCATACAGTGCTAAACACTGAGCCACCATATACAGTGCTAACCTCTGAGCCACCATATACAGTGCTAACCACTGGGCCACCATACAGTGCTAACCACTGAGCCACCATATACAGTGCTAACCACTAAGCCACCGTATACAGTGCTAACCACTGAGCCACCATATACTGTGCTAACCACTGAGCCACCATATACAGTGCTAACCACTGGGCCACCATACAGTGCTAACCACTGAGCCACCATACAGTGCTAACCACTGAACAACCATATACTGTGATAACCACTGAGCCACCGTATACTGTGCTAACCACTGAGCTGCCATATACAATGCAAACCACTAACCCACCATACAGTGCTAAACACTGAGCCACCATACAGTGCTAAACACTGAGCCACCATACAGTGCTAACCACTGAGCCACCATACAGTGCTAACCTCTGACCCACCATACAGTGCTAACCACTGAGCCGCCATATACAATGCAAACCACTGAGCCACCGTATACAGTGCTAACCACTAAGCCACCATACAATGATAACCACTGAGCCACTGTATACAGTGCCAACCACTGAGCCACCATACAGTGCCAACCACTGAGCCACCATACAGTGCTAAACACTGAGCCACCATACAGTGCTAAACACTGAGCCACCATACAGTGCTAAACACTGAGCCACCATACAGTGCTAACCTCTGACCCACCATACAGTGCTAACCACTGAGCCGCCATATACAATGCAAACCACTGAGCCACCGTATACAGTGCTAACCACTGAGCCACCATACAGTGCTAACCACTGAGCCACTGTATACAGTGCCAACCACTGAGCCATCATACAGTGCTAACCACTGAGCCACCATGTGTTTACGGGGCAGTCAGGGCATAATAGCCTCCTTGTTAGGCTGGGTTCACATTAGCGTTCCCCTCTGCAGCGTTCTGCGGAGGGGATCCGCAATGTGTCCGCAGCAGCCACCAGCTCCTATCTTTATAATGGGAGCACACGGTGCTGCGCTTGACTGCGCATGACCGTGTGCACCCATTCACTCCTACATGTGATCTGTGCGCAGGCGGACGCCTGCGCACAAATCACACAGTCTCGTCCGCACCAGGAATGCAACATGTCGCGTCTCTGGTGCGGAAGAGACTGTGTGATTTGTGCGCAGGCGTCCGCCTGCGCACAGATCACATGTAGGAGTGAATGGGTGCGCATGGTCATGCGCTGTCAAGCGCAGCACCGTGCGCTCCCATTATAAAGATAGGAGCTGGCGGCCGCTGCGGACACATTGCGGCTCCCCTCCGCAGAACGCTGCGGAGGGGAACGCTAATGTGAACCCACCCTTAGAATGCAGGATAGTCCCTGATAAAAAAGGGAGCTTTTATTTTAATACACAAAAATGGGGTGACGGTTCTCTTTAAAATAAAAATGGATATAGATTTTGATTGTCAGAATAAATGTTTGACTGTAACTGCGGATCGTGGAAAATGGTGCAAGAGCGCAATTCTTCTTATTTTGTTTGCTTAATTCTTCAATTATTCATACCAACACGTCATTGATACCATAGAGTACTGACCCCAGACATTATACAGACACGTCAGTGTTACCATATAGTACTGACCCCAGACATCATACTGACACCTCAGTGTTACCATATAGTACTTACCCCAGACATCACACCGACACCTCAGTGTTACCATATAGTACTGACCCCAGACATCACACCGACACCTCAGTGTTACCATATAGTACTGACCCCAGACATCATACTGACACCTCAGTGTTACCATATAGTACTGACCCCAGACATCACACCGACACCTCAGTGTTACCATATAGTACTGACCCCAGACATCATACCGACACCTCAGTGTCACCATATAGTACTGACCCCAGACATTATACAGACACGTCAGTGTTACCATATAGTACTGACCCCAGACATCACACCGACACCTCAGTGTTACCATATAGTACTGACCCCAGACATCATACCGACACCTCAGCGTTACCATATAGTACTGACCCCAGACATCATACAGACACGTCAGTGTTACCATATAGTACTGACCCCAGCCATCATACCGACACCTCAGTGTTACCATATAGTACTGACCCCAGACATCATACCGACATCTCAGTGTTACCATATAGTACTGACCCGAGGCATCATACCGACACGTCAGTGTTACCATATAATACTGACCCCAGACATCATGCAGACACGTCAGTGTTACCATATAGTACTGACCCCAGACATCATACAGACACATCAGTGTTATCATATAGTAGTGACCCGAGACATCATACCGACACGTCAGTGTTACCATAAAGTACTGACCCCAGACATCATACTGGACCTCAGTGTTACCATATAGTACTGACCCCAGACACCATACCGACACCTCAGTGTTACCATATAGTACTGACCCGAGACATCATATACTGACACCTCAGTGTTACCATATAGTACTGACCCGAGACATCATACCAACACGTCATTGATACCATAGAGTACTGACCCCAGACATCATACTGACACCTCAGTGTTACCATATAGTACTGACCCCAGACATCATACCGACACCTCAGTGTCACCATATAGTGAACATGGTGAATAAAAAACTCAAAAAACAAATGTAAAATTGCACTGTTTTTTTGCAATTTTTAAATAAATGTCGTCATTCAAAAGTACAACTCGTCCTGCAAAAAACAACAAGAAGCCTCATGTGTCTGTATTGACGGAAAAATAGAAAAAAGAGAATTTTGTTTACGTACCGTAAATTCTTTTTTCTTGAATCATCAATGGGAGACCCAGACAATGGGGTTTAGGGCACTGCCCTCCGGAGGCCACACTAGGTACTACAAGTTTGTAGACACCGCCCCCTCCGCTTATAAACCCCTACCGCAGGATATATCCTCAGTTTGGTCCATAAGCTGCGAGGAGGCAAACCACACCCGAACGATCGGGAAAACCGTACACAGACGGTGCCACAACCGAAAAACAACTCTGTCCCAACAGGGAACAGTCCAAAGGAAGAATAACATCCAACGGAACACTGGGTGGGTGCTGGGTCTCCCATTGATGATTCAAGAAAAAAGAATTTACGGTGCGTAAACAAAATTCTCTTTTTTCTGATCATCATAATGGGAGACCCAGACAATGGGGATGTCCTAAAGCAAACCCCAGGGCGGGAAGAGTTCCTCAAAAGACGTTGAAATACACGGTCCCTCTCAAAGATGGGCAACCGCCGCCTGGAGGACCCGCCTGCCCAAACTTGCATCCGCAGAGGCATGGGCATGCACCATATAGTGCTTAGAGAAAGTCTGCAGGCTGGACCAAGTGGCCGCCTGACACACCTGTAGGGCAGAAGCACGATGTCGCAAAGCCCAGGAAGCACCGACGGCTCTAGTCGAGTGCGCCTTCAGACCCACCGGTAGAGGTAAACCAGAAGCCCGGTAAGCCTCTTGAATGGGTGCCTTGATCCATCTGGCCAAGGTTGATTTGGACGCCGCGGACCCCTTACAGCGACCCGCCGTAAGGACGAACAAAGAGTCCGAATTCCGGAAGGAGGCAGTCCTGGACACATAAATGCGTACAGCCCTCACAAGATCCAGAGTGTGAAGGTCGCGCTCAACCTGATGAACGGGAGCGGGACAAAATGATGGGAGAACAATCTCTTGATTCAAGTGGAAAGTGGAAACCACCTTTGGCAAGAATTCAGCCCGTGGGCGCAACACCACCTTGTCCTGGTGGACTACCAGGAAAGGTGACTTGCACAAAAGTGCCGCCAATTCTGAGACACGTCTCAGGGACGTAATTGCCACCAGAAAAACCACTTTCTGAGCCAGCCGGGAGAGGGAAACTTCTCATAGTGGCTCGAACGGTGGTTTCTGCAGAGCCGTCAGGACCATATTAAGGTCCCAAGGGTCCAGCGGTCGCCTGTATGGCGGGACCACCCGAGACACGCCCTGCAGAAATTGACGGACCATCGGGAGGAGAGCCAAGCGTCTGTCAAACAGCACTGAAAGCGCTGATACCTGGCCCTTCAGGGAGCTGAGGGATAAACCCAACTCCAAGCCCGACTGTAAAAAGGCCAACAGAGTTGGGACTGACAAAGGCCACGGTGACCGTCCACTAGAGGCACACCATGTGAAAAAGATTTTCCACGTTCTGTGGTATATCTTTCGCGATACGGGTTTTCTAGCCCGATTCATAGTGTCAACCACTGTAGGAGAAAACCCCCTGGATGTCAGAAGCCAGGCCTCAAGAGCCATGCAGTCAATCTGAGGGCCCTGGAATTGAGGTGGAAGAACGGGCCTTGAGCGAGCAGATCTGCGCGGTCTGGAAGAGCCCACCGGTTCCCGCCTGACAGTTGCCACAGATCCGGATACCAGGACCTCCTCGGCCAATCCGGAGCCACTAGAATGGCTTTGCGGCATTCCGTCCTGATTTTCCACAGGACCTTGGGAATCAGAGCTAGAGGCGGGAACACATATGGTAGCTGAAAACTGGACCAACGCAGGACTAGGGCATTTGCCCCCAGAGACTGAGGGTCCCACGATCTCGCCATGTATTGTGGCACCTGATGATTCAGCCGCGAGGCCATCAGATCCACATCCGGGATACCCCATCTGCTGCAGATGTCCCGGAAGACGTCCGGATGATGAGACCATTCTCCGGCGTCCATCCCCTGCCGGCTCAGGTAGTCGGCCTCCCAGTTTTCGACCCCTGGGATGTGAACTGCGGAGATCAGACAGTCGTTGTCTTCCACCCATGATAGAATGCGGTGGACTTCGGCTAGGGCCTGCGCACTCCTGGTTCCTCCTTGATGGTTTATATAGGCGACGGCCGTCGCATTGTCGGGCTGAACCCGAATGGGTTGTCCTGACAGGAAGGTCTGAAAAACCAGGAGTGCTAGATAGACCGCCTTTATCTCCAGCACATTGATTTGCAACGCCGACTCCGACTTTGTCCAGAGGCCTTGAGCCCTGTGGTGTAAGAACACCGCGCCCCAGCCCTTGAGACTGGCGTCGGTGGTCACCACTAACCATGACGGTTTGAGGAAGGACCGGCCCCGTGACAGGTGATATGGCTGGAGCCACCACTGCAGGGAATCCCTGGTCGGTTGTGAAAGGACCACCAGCCGATTCAGAGAAGACGTCCTCTTGTCCCACCTGCGAAGAATTTCCAGTTGGAGAGGACGGAGGCGAAATTGTGCGAAAGGCACCGCCTCTATTGCTGCCACCATGCGTCCCACCAGCTTCATCAACACCCGTAGGGATGAGTGCGGTGACAGGAGAAGATCGTGTACTCCTGATTGGATGGCCAGCTGTTTGACTCGTGGGAGGGACACCAGCGCAGAGTCCGTGTGGAAGTCCATACCCAGGTACGTCAGAGACTGGGTCGGTACCAGGGTGGATTTCTGGATATTGAGAAGCCACCCAAACTGTTCCAGAGACTGTATGGTCACCTCCAGGCTCTTCTGACAAAGGTGTTCCGATGGCGCCCTGACCAGCAGGTCGTCTAAATAGGGTATGACGGCGTGACCCTGCGCATGCAGAAGAGCCATCATAGATGCCATCACTTTCGTGAACACCCTCGGTGCCGAGGCCAACCCGAAAGGCAGCGCCCCGAACTGGAAGTGTTCGTTCCCCACTGCGAATCGCAACCAGCGTTGATGAGCCGGTGCAATGGGCACGTGGAGGTAAGCGTCTCGGATATCTATGGACGCTAGGAAGTCTCCCTGTGACACAGCCGCGATCACGGAGCGTAGGGATTCCATACGGAACTTCCGAACCAACACGTGACGGTTGAACAACTTGAGGTCCAGAACCGGGCGAAAAGAGCCGTCCTTCTTCGGGACGATAAAGAGGTTGGAGTAAAAACCCCGGAACCTCTCTGCCGTAGGCACTGGGACCACTACCCCGTCTCTGCGTAGTCCCTCCAACACCAGATGAAAAGCCCGAGCCTTTTCTGGGGATGGAACAGACCGATGGAATCGGTGTGCCGGCTGTGACGTCAGCTCTATCCTGTAGCCGCACGAGACCACGTCTCGGACCCACTGATCTTGAACGTGGAGCAACCATCTGTCCTGAAAACTGGACAGGCGGCCCCCCACTTGTGGGGCGGCAGGACGAGAAAGTGAGTCATGTGGAAGCGGGTTTAGGGGTGGCAGCCGCCGCCCCCGTTGGCTTCTTCTGGCGACCCTTGGGGCGCCACTGATTAGAGGGTTTGCCCCCTCTCTCTGTGCGAGAGGACGAAGCTGACGGCTGCGAGCTGGAACGAAAGGACCACTGTTTAGGGTTCCTTTTGACCGTATACCGCGGTTTAGGTTTATTCTGCGGGATCTTAGACTCCGCAGAATCCTTTATCAGCTTGTCTAGCTCAGTTCCAAAAAGCCTGTCACCTGAGAATGGAAGATTCTGCAGAATCTTCTTTGACGTGGCATCTGAGTCCCATAGACGCAGCCAACAACACTGCGGATCGCTATAGCATTGGCCGAAGCCACAGCAGAGCGGGTGGCAGTCTCTAGGGTCGCCGTCCTGGCGTAATCCGCGTAGGCCTTTGCCCTGTCGGTAATCGCCAGGATCTCTGAATTGGACCCCGCCAGGTCAGTGATACCGTCCAAACAGGTGGTAATCGCCTGTAGGGTCCAGACCGTGGCGAAATTAGGGGCAAAAGAAGACCCCACAGCCTCATAAGCAGACTTGGCGAGTTGTTCGACCTGTCTATCTGTCGCGTCCTTCAATGAGGAGCTATCAGAGGCAGAGAAAAGGGAGCGTGCAGCAATCCTGGTCATGGAAGCGTCCACCTTTGGGGACTGCGACCACTCCTGAAGCACCTCCTGGGGAAAGGGGAAGCGAGTGTCCTTAGATTTGCGGACATAACGCCGCCCAGGGTGAACCCTGGGTGCTCTAACCACCCTTCCAAAATTGGTATGGTCCATAAAGGAGCCACACGAACGAGCCTCAGGCTGCAACCACTGATATACCTCCTTCGGGTGGAGTTCCACCTCTTCAGGGGGTGCCACGAGATGTAGCGTCTCGTTGATGGAGGACACCAGATCCTCCACCCCATCCGGTGGTTCGGACATAGACTCGAGTATTGAACCCCCATCATCCTCGTCACCATCAGAGTGACGCTCCTCCTCAGAGAGGTTCTGGATCTCGGGTGATTCGTCACGGCGAGCCCGCTTAAGGGGTCTCGCGGTTAAACCGGGTGACACCCGGGGGTATGAAGGAGCAACTGGGCTTTCCAGTCTCCTCGTCAATGCCTCCAGGGATTGCGACATGGAGGACAGTTTGGATAACACAGATTCATTAATCCTATTCTGTGTTTCCCATGGCCCTGGGATCACCTGAACCTCAGGGTACAGCACCGGAGCCGCTGTCTCAGCAGAATCAGTCCGGGCCTCTGGGCGTCCGCAGTTATTGCAGGATCCCCCAACCAGCGTCCCGTTGCAAGTAGCACAGACAATGGTGGTACTGGCCGCCTTAGCAGCACTTTTCCTCGCTGAGGACATCCCCACAGCAGGGGAAAATAAGCCAAACAGAGAAAGAACCGGAACACCGGTGGCTTACCGACCGCGTCAATGCGGTGGAAGGGAGCGATGTGTGTGTGGCCTCCGCTAGGGTTATGACCGGTCTCCCCGGGAGTGCAGCCGTGCACTTAATCAGATCCCAGCCGGGAAGTGAGGGGAAGATGGCCGCCGCCGCGCAAGCTGTGGGCGGGCCCAAAAACACGCGGGAAGCACACACACACGCCCAGCAATGACTTCAGCCCCTGGGCTGCTCCACATTTCTCCAGGCAGCCATCATTAAATCTGGTGCCGGAGCCCGCAGCGCGGGAGGTATCAATAATATGTACCCGGGGCTGCAGACAAAAACCTGTAGCCCACAGCCGCAGCCCCTGTGACACACAGGGCGGTCAGCCAGGGTGACCCCAGCACAGGGTACACCGCCAGAACCGCGGACCCGAGGGTTACGCGCGGTCTGAGTGCCAGAACCCAGAAGGGCCAGACACTACCCCCAGGCACACCGGAGATACACAGGGTACCTCAGTGCCGGTCCGGTCTGTAAGCACCATTAAGGGAGGCCTCGGACGGGGGTTCAGCACCAGTCCGGTCTGTAAGCACCATTTAGGGAGGCCTCGGACTGGGCTGGCTCCAGTCCGGTCTGTAAGCACCATTTAGGGAGGCCTCGGACGGAGCGGAGCTGTGCAAAGCTCCTCTCTCCCACTTCCCAGAGCCCCCAAGGAAGGATGGGAAGGAGTGCGGCAGCGTACCGGGGGACACAATGTGTCCAGGCTCCAGGCCCTCCGGTACCTCAACCTGTGTGTTCCCCGAAGGTGAACAGGGAGACTGCCGGAGGTCCCCGACCGGGACCTTTTTACCTTGTCTTCATACGCCATCACGTAAGCTGTGAGAATGCAGTGAAGTGCAAGCAAAGCGCGTGATCCTCCGAGCACACTAAGTTTAAAACTGAGGATATATCCTGCGGTAGGGGTTTATAAGCGGAGGGGGCGGTGTCTACAAACTTGTAGTACCTAGTGTGGCCTCCGGAGGGCAGTGCCCTAAACCCCATTGTCTGGGTCTCCCATTATGATGATCAGAAAAGTTATGGAAGAAGAGGGAGGAAAACAGGAAATCTCCCAGAGGTGAAGGGAAAATACAGGCTTGAGGGGAAGAACGGATGGATGGATGGAAAGACTGAAGGATGGACGGAAAGAAGGAAGGACGGATGGATGGACGGAAAGAATGAAGGACGGACGGGAAGAAGGAAGGACGGACGGAAAGAAGAAAGGACAGACGGACAGAAAGAAGGAAGGACGGACAAAAAGAAGGAAGGACAGAAAGTAGGAACGACTGATGGACAGACGGAAAGAAGGAAGGACAGAAAGAAGGAAGAACGGCACGGACGGTCGGAAAGAAGGAAGGATGGTCGGAAATAAGGAAGGATGGAAAGAAGGAAGGATGGACAGAAAGAAGGACGCAAGGACGAACGGAAAGAAGGAGGGATGGATGGATGGACAGAAGGTAGGATGGAAAGAAGGATGGAAGGAAGGACAGACGGACTGATGAGGCGACGGACGGATGGAAGGAAGGACGGAAAGAAGGAAGGACGGATGGACGGAAAGAAGGAGGGACGGAAAGAAGGACGGACGGATAGATGGACGGAAGGAAGGACGGAAAGAAGGACGGTTGGAAAGAAGGGCGGAAAGAAGGAGGGACGGAAAGGACAGACAGATAGATGGACGGAAGGAAGGACGGAAAGAAGAAAGGACGGATGGAAAGAAGGAAGGACGGAAGAAGGAGGGACGGAAAGGACAGACAGATAGATGGACGGAAAGAAGGAAGGACAGATGGAAAGAAAGGACGACGGAAAGAAGGACAGATGGATGGACGGAAAGAAGGAAGGACAGCAAGAAGGACGGACGGAAAAAAGGAAGGAGGGAAGGACCGATGGAAAGAAGGAAGGACGGTCAGATGGACGGAAAGAAAGGACGAAAGACGGACTGAAAGAAGGACGGAAGGATGAACGGAAGGAAGGAAGGATGGATGGAAGGAAAGAAGGAAGGACGGGCGGACTGATGGGGCGACGGAAGCAAGGACTCCTCAACAATATCAAAATCCTTAGTATAATCTATCTCTCCATACATACACCCCCCAACACTTCACACTGCTGCAGTTACTGAGTGGACAGGCTGCTTCAATCAGTATTTGTGTCATTGGAGACACAGTGCTGTCCATCCTTCACCCTGATACATTGTACCAGATCTTCTGCAGTGTGAAGACATCAGTGACACACAGATGTCATTCACAGAGCAGAGGCTTTGTTACAGTGTGTCACAGATTACATCAGTGTGTGCGGAGCCCTGTGCAGATTAGAAGCTGCAGACCCCCATCCCTGGGCTCACACAGTACATGCTCCAGATCACCGACAGCCCGGGACAGTGAGGGAAGAATCACTGATAACGAGCTATTCACTGTAATCACGGAGCGGCCCCCCCTGAGTACAGCACACTGTCCCTTCTCTGCAGACCCCCATCCCTGGGCTCACACAGTCCATCCTCCTTCCCTGCTCATGATCACAGCCCGGGACAGTGCAGGGAAGGAATCACTGATAACGAGCTATTCATTGTAATCACGGAGCGGCCCCCCCTGAGTACAGCACATTGTCCCTTCAGTGCAGACTTTCCATACATCACTGTCTGGCCGGGGAGGAGCAGAGACACAGGTCTGCTCACAGCAATGGCTGCAGGGGAGGATTTCTTACTGTGGAGAGGCTCAGTCATGTAGATGGGGAGGGCGGGGATGTTGCTATGGGGGAGGGGTTGGGGTAGAGTAGGTGGAAACGACCAGTGTTCATTATCATGCCAGGACACCCCCCCTGGTCGTTCTGTTCAGACGGAAAAAAGTGTTATCTAGGAAACCCTGCAGAAAGCTGACACATAGTACATTACAGATTGTCAGCATTAGGCAGCCTGGATATGCACTAAGATTATGTGACGAGCCCGGACAACCCCTTTAATTACAAATAAATAGTTTTGAATTTTTTTCTTTATCAGTTAATTTTTTACAGATTTTTAAAGTTTTAAAAAAGGGCGAATTTTGGCCTGGTATGACTTTACATTTTTTTTATCTCGGGCTAGAAATAAGATAGAGAAACAAAATAAACACCATTCTACTCAATACTGTACAGGCTTCACCAGATATGTCACAATAGTATCTTTTATTTACCCATGCGAACGCAAAAGCAAAATTTTAAAACGCATTTCCGAAAAATCTGCATAATTTAAATATTTCAAAAACTGCACAGGTGTCTGCTGTGCGCTTAGCCACATCTGTACCAAATTTCAAGTTGGGATCGCGATGGGATCATATTTTAAAATATTTAACTATTATAGTGTCAATTCGAAAATCTTGAATTCAGATCTGTTTAGCCTGTGGTCTAAAAGTGTGGAGTTTACATTCACCAAATAATCCATGATTTTTAGACATTACTGTATTATTTTGATATGTTACAGCTTAGAAGCAGGAGAGGACATATAGGAGAAAGCTTTGTTAGAGCTCAACCTGAGAATGAACAATATTGTATTGAATATTGTACAAACCAGGACTACGAAGAGGAGAGTTTGTTAAAACATCAGTTACAGGAAGCAGAACCCATCAAAGGGACTCAGCAATCCCACACTGTCATTCCTTGTAGTGAAACAGAAATAAAACCAAAGATTTTTTCCTTCAGCAAAGACAGTGAAGTCCATGAAGTGGTAGAAGGCGGCACAAGATTGGCAATTTTTGACATAACTGGCTATGTGACCTGTGAATATGATTGGCGCTGGTGACGGCTACTGTACTCTCCAAAGACTGTGAAAAAGTCAGATAACTCAGTGACAGGCCGTACATACTCTGACACAAAAGGAAATGGCGATTGATAGTAAGCGCTTATGGACAAGATTACATTTCACCCACTTAAAAGGGACAAATTGGTGATAAAAAGCCACTTTAAAAACGTACTATTAATTGTTTGATTAGTTCATATTTTATAGAACGATGATTTAACTACTGTACTATTCTTATTAAACACTTCATAAATGACATGTTTAGTGATATAATAGAAAACTAATTTACATGTATAAATAGGGGTTAACATTTTTGGTTATTTTAATCTTGTTTAATCACACTTGAGGATATGATCACCTTTCTTCTTTTGGTTTGTTCAATGCATTCAGGGTGAAATTGCTGAGCGTTGTGTTCTGATGATTAAGATGTATTTATCCTGGCACTTACGGGATTTGTGTTTTGTGTTTCTTTTTTGTTGCATATAAATGTTTTATTCAATAAGTTGTAATAACTCATACAACCATAAAATAAAAAATATATAAATTTGACAGGTCCCAACTTGAATCTCTGCACAAATATAACCAAGAACACAAGTAACACAGGCATTTTTTCACAATTTTCAAACTAACATTTATTTAACAATTGCGCATCAAAATTTAGAATTTGATTTTTCCCAAACAAAATATAAAAAACCATAGTCTTGTGATATATCAAATGAAAGCTGTTACCGTTCTGAGTAAAATGATGCCTCTCCCATTTCATTATTTTATTTCTAGCCCGAGATAAAAAAATGTAAAGTCATACCAGGCCAAAATTCGCACTTTTGTAAAACTTTAAATATCTGTAAAAAATTAACTGATAAAGAAAAAAATTTCAAAACTTTTTTTTTGTAATTAACTAAAGTTGTACTTCATATAGCAAAAAAATAAAAAAAAATCTGAAGACGTCAGGGAAAAAAAATATTCATTTTTGGATCACTTGACATGGAATGACCCGTACTGCCAAAGTGTCTGTTGGTTGAGCAGCTAGATGAACCCACACCCACAGGGCATGTCGATGTCTCCCAAGATTGTCCTGGTTCTGTCTGTCCTGAAGGATGTGGTCATCCCCTAGTTCCTCCATCATTCTCTTCAGCAGTGGTCATGATGGAGTGTGCTGGGGGCAGGTGGTGGAGGAGAATGCGCCTAAATGAATAGCCCCTGCGACCCCTGGCAGCAGACTACCATGATAAAGTGCAACAACCATCCAGGGCATGGCTGAAAATGGCAAGAGACAAGGTCACTGGAATTTCCTAAAGGCATGCTGGTGGGTCTGTGAGTCTTGAAAGACGTTTTTTGGAGCAAACCCACTCCATAAGACTCAGCAAAAAACCTTGTGTGAAGATACTCTTATGTAGTGTCCCCGGGGCATCCTGTCATGTGATTGGCACAACACAGTGATGTCATCACGGCACTCCCCGATCACATGATCAGATGCCCCGGGGACACAGGAAGAATGGGACACAGGGAGAATCAGGAAGTGCGGCAAGCAGGGAGCAATGAAGGGGGGTGCCAGAGGGTAAGTTCAAAGCGTTTATTATTTTAGTGTAGGCTGCAGCATGGAGGGCCATACACAGTGATGGGGAGGCCATATCCAGAATGGGGTAGTGACTGCAGGCAGATGTAATAACATAGTAACAGTTTTTAATGTTGAAGGAAGACTAAGTCCATCTAGTTCAACCCATAGCCTAACATGTTGATCCAGAGGAAGGCAAAAAAAAAAAACCATGTGGCAACACTAAGCTCCACATTGGGGGAAAAAATTCCTTCCTGACTCCAGATATGGCAATCAGACTAGTTCCCTGGATCAATGCCCTATCAAAGAATCTAGTATGTATAACTGATAATATTATAGTTTTCAAGAAAGGCATCCAGGCCCTTTTAAATGTTAGTAGTGACTCCCTCATTACAACATCATGTGCCAGAGAGTTCCATAGTCTCACTGCTCTTACAGTAAAGAATCCACGTCTGTGATTATGATTAAACCTTCTTTCCTCCAGACGTAGAGGATGCCCCCTTGTCCCCGTCTCAGGCCTAAGAGTAAAAAGGTCTCTGTACTGTCCCCTCATATATTTATACATTATTATAAGATCACCCCTAAGCTTTTGTTTTCCCAAGCTAAATTACCCCAAGTTTAATAACCTGTCTTGGTATTGCAGACCCCTTAGTCCTCTAATGACTTTGGTCGCTCTTCTCTGCACCCACTCTAGTTCAGCTATGTCTTTCTTATACACCGGAGACCAGAATTGTACACAGTATTCTAAGTGCGGTCGCACTAGTGACTTATATAGAGGTAAAATGATGTTCTCCTCATGAGCATCTAGGCCTCTTTTAATGCATCCCCTGTCCAAATCTTGGCGTGGCTTCAGCACCGAGGTGATGGACAGCGGGTGCAGTGCATATAACATGAGGCTAATGAGGGGGGGGCACGTGACCACGGGCTGCCTCTGCAGCCCGCAGCCAGCCCCTGGATACCACTCCAGAGGCGCCCCCTACAGTACAGAACAGTATATTTGGGTTATAAGACACACACCCAACTTTCCCTCAAAATTTGTCGGAACAAAGTGCGTTTTATAATCTGAAAAATATGGTAAATGTACTTTAGTCACTGACTGTTGTGTATTTTTTGCGGTGGCACACAACAGCTGGAAAATGTGCCAAATTCAAAAGGAGGCACTTAATGGGACTCTGTCAGGTCATTTTTCAGTATAATACTAATAGTACCCTTGAATAGTGCTTGGGCAGACCTATCAGAATATGTAAAAATCATTACTGTACCCTATGTAGTTCTCTTGCTATAAGCACCTTCACACTCAGCATGCAGCTGCTTCACTAGTCCAGTTCATTACTTTCACTGCTGAACAGTCTGCAGTATGTAAATGTTCATTTATTATATTAAAAGAATGGGTGCACCACCAGCAATAATGATCCTGTCAGGAAGGGGGTGCTGCTTTGTCAACAAGAGAATATGTAAACAGGAGAAAAGGAATTGACAAATAAACAGCAGCACACCACCAATGCATAAATGAAACATCAAAATTTATTGAACACGAGAGACATACATATAAAAACAATTAAAACCACACAAAAAAAACACAGACCCAAAATGGTGGAGAAGCAGGGGATATGGCAGCAAACTGGTGATCAGAGTCATTTGCCTCTTGCGAGGTGGCCGAAGGCTGATATTCGGCCACAGGAGGCGGTAGATGGCAGGAGGCTGACTGGCAGCAGGAGGCTGGTTGGGTGGAGGCTGTTGCTGCTGATTTTGCTTGAGTTGGTGCATCTGCTGCACCTGGAGTAGAGCATCTTGGCTGGCCTTCATTACAAACAACTGCTGATCGGGCCCAAGATTTGCCAGGCTATCTTTAAAAAATGGTGTGTGGGTTTATTTAATTCCGAGTGCAATTTCATTAGGTTTGTGTATACCACACTGAAGCCATCAGTAATTTGTTGAGAGTCTCATCTCCACATATCCTGATGGACTGCACTCAGATTGAAAAACTCCGGAAGAATACTTCCTATCTGTCACCCTCTGGTGCTGCCGAAGTGGCCGGTCGAGTGGCGTCGGCAGTGTAAAGGGGCCGGGATACGTGGAAATCTGTGGGCCCTTCTTGTCCACTGCTGCAGACTGGCAAGGATGCTTGTGTCCTAAGTGCTCCTGCTGAGATCTTGTGGGACAGCTAAAGAAGGGAGTTCGGATGATACTCTCGGTGCAGGCTCCAGTGTACTTCCTATGGGTACTGTGGAACAAAAAAAACATTAATCTTTAGCCTTTATTTGGGTGCACTGCAAGAGAAAAGCATTTGGTTAAAAGATGGAAACACTTTGATCACACAATCAATGGATATTTACCTTCGACATGCCAAGACAGTCTCAGGAATGCCAAGGCCTTGGCAAACTTCTATCATTCCCTTCATTGTCATGATCCACTGGCAGCCCTCATCTCCTTGTTAATCTCCTTCTTGTAGCTGTCCTATATTGATCACCTTTCTTGCTTGTAAAGAGGAAAAAAAGTTGGTAAATTGGCAATACTTTACATCCATCAATAGGACAGTGAGAAGTCCAAATACTTACGGTACCGACTCTGGCCGCTTCTTCAGCCTCTCCCATCCACCAAACAGCGCAGCGCACACCTCATCCCAAAGTCGTTGGGTGTAGCAGACAACAGAATGTTGGTGGTCGGACTGGTTACATAAAGCGGGACTTGGTCAAACGAGGTCAATGAGGAGGTCCCCAGCTATTACCTCATCTTCAAACATTCAATCATTACCTAAACAAAAAAAAAAAAATTATACATGCCTAAAAGCACAAGCATTTTGGAGTAATTAGCTTACAAATACTTGTGTCCCACTGCAATGTCCTGTACGCCGACGACCATGGGATGAGGATTCTGTTGCTGCCCGACATACCTCATATACAAAAATTGTGTCGTACATTACGTACAATACGTGTGATATATTAGGAACATAAACTTACACACGGGATTGGGTTCCCACAGATCCGGGGTCCATAGAGCTCCATTTTATTGCCAGCCCTATAGCCACAGATCCGGGGTCCATAGAGCTCTATTTTATTGCCAGCCCTATAGCCACAGATCCGGGGTCCACAGAGCTCTATTTTATTGCCAGCCTGATAGCCACAGATCCGGGTATTTCTGGGTGTTAAATGAGCTCCACATTTGCAACATTTTGCGTTTTTGGTATCGGCCAAAAATCGGTGGCACTGAATCCGGCTGGAAACGTATACAACCCGATGCACCTGTAAGTTCCTGTATCCCCATTGAAAGTAAATGGGAGAAAACTACTGCGGGTGCATCTGGCTTCAACTGGATTCAGCCACATTACAAAACCGGTAGTATGATACCAGCCTAAGAAGGAACTATAATGCTAAACATTTGACGTGCTGGCACAAGGTGGCAGTATTGTCCCGTGTGAATTTCATGTTTTGATCATTTCATTCAAGATTACCTTCCAGTGTATATGACTCTGGAAAATAAGACAGACACAAAACACAGCATAAAAGGCATTTTCAATTCAGCCACCTATGATCAATGTAATTAAAGAGATATGCCCAGAAATATTATTATATTTTCATTATTCATTGTTAATATAGCATCCTCATCTTAAAGAAACCTGAAGACCCACCTCTTCCAACAAGTCTACAACCTGCAGTAACACATAATACTGCCGCACAACCACCTCTACCCTAACCTATCCCTTGTAGGCTGTGAGTCCTCGTGGGTAGGGTCCAGGCCAGCTCCAGATTTTTGTGGGCCCCGGGCGAAAGAGTCTCAGTGGGCCCCTTTAACACTCACACACAGCACTGCTACATGCTCACACACATACAGACACACAAAGCTCCTGAACACTACATACCCAGCCCTGCTACATGTACAATAAATCAAACTATGCGACACAACTCAGGAATAATAGTCAATTCAAATTTATTAAGGTGTAGATTAAAGTGCAATAGTGCTTTTACAACTACGGTGACAGGGTTATTCGGACTGTTATACAATCATATGGCAGAGGTCACATATAGTATATACATCAGGTAGTCCATACATCAGATAGTATACCATAATGTTCTATTTACAATATAGTGACATACTCTGTCCAATAGAATACTGGATTCTCCTACAGTAAATGATAGAACAACCAAGGTCATTTAAATCTACCCTCCACAATCCAATATCACCACATATACTGTATATTGTGGTATTAGCTAGTCTCTCCCCATAGATATTACATAGGGCTTTTTTAATGTGGGGTTAGAGTGCATACAGCACAAGTAGGTGCAACAATGAAATGATCAGTCACCTACTACAATGTGGTGAATCTATACCCCACCACCACATAATACTGTATTTCTATAGCGTTCTGTATCATCAACCCTCCATAAGAATATCAAAGGGGCGGTCATTGTGGGGTACACGGACCTGGGTGCTAGGACGTGATTACTGGATTTTCTCCTACTACTTCCAAGGTAAACTCTTATGCTGCATACACACTAACCCCAATTCTATTGGACAGAGTATGTCACTATATTGTAAATAGAACGTTATGGTATACTATCTGATATATGGACTACCTGATGTATATACTATATGTTACCTCTGCCATATGATTGTATAACAGTCGGAATAACCCTGCCACCGTAGTTGTAAAAGCACTATTGCACTTTAATCTGCACCTTAATAAATTTGAATTGACTATTATTCATGAGTTGTGTCGCATAGTTTGTTGTTGGGTAAATTGTGGAGATTGCAACCACCGAACATTGAATGTCCATGTACAGTTTTGGAATTATATATCCCAAAAAATGTGTACGAGAGTTGTTTGGAGTTTTTCATTAAATGTACAATACATGCACATACAAACACAAACAAAGCTCTGTTACATGCACATACAAACACACAGCTACATGCCATAAAAACACCTCGTTACATGAATACAAACACTGCACATACAAACACAAACAACACAAAAGCTCTGCTACATGTACATACAAACACAAAGCACTGTTACAAGCACATACAGATACATACACAGCTCTGCTGTATGCACAATACATGCACATACAAACCCACACAGCTCTGCTACATGGACACTATATACTCAGCTCTGCTACATGTACAATACATGCACATACAAAAAACACACACAGCTCTGTAACATGCACAATATTTGCACATGCAGATATACAGACACACACACTAATGGCCCCTTTACACGCAGCTACAGGTAACAGGTTGTCTCCAGGTAACTTGGTTCTATCTTGTTGCTGTGTACAAATGGAATATTTCTCCATGATTTCACTGCAACCAGCAAGTTACCTGGAGACAACCTGTTACCTGTAGCTGCGTGTAAAGGGGCCAATACAGATAGACACACATGCAGATATACACACACAGACACACACCTACAGAAACACACACACACACACACACACATTCAGATATACATACAAATATACAGACACATAAAGACACACATACAGATATACACACAGTGGCATACAGATATACACAGACACACTCACATACAGATATACAGACACAGATATGACACACAAATATACACACACACATACAGATATAGACATACAGACACACACATCCTGCCCAGCAGGAGAGAGGAGCCACTGGGAGCTGCACAGAGGCTGCAGAAGTTGAGCTGATGCAGGTTCTTCTAGGACATGATTTCAGTCATGTGATCAGTCACATGACTGAACTGGAAGGTCCTTCAGCCTCAGTTCAGCTCCCGGGGCTTTCTCTCCTGTTGTGTACCGATCACATAGATCAGTGCAGAGCAGAGACAGGGAGAGAGGGCAGCTGTCTGTGAGTGGGCCCACTGCTTCCGCTCACAGACAGCTGTGGGTCCTCTCACTGTCAGGGCCCCGGCACATGACCGGGTATGCCGGGTGCTGGCGCTGGACCTGGTT
The DNA here is from genome assembly GCA_033576535.1 of Allobates femoralis. Lineage (NCBI taxonomy): Eukaryota > Metazoa > Chordata > Amphibia > Anura > Aromobatidae > Allobates > Allobates femoralis. The sequence goes on along the minus strand of JARQOC010000004.1, from coordinate 58,480,650 downwards.
GGGTCCTCTCCCCTCACCTATTGTATCCTCACCCATCCCTTGTAGACTGTGAGCCCTCACTGGTAGGGTCCTCTCTTCTCACCTGCTGTATCTTCACCCATTTCCCCTACAAGACATCCTGGTAGGACAGTCTAAGAAGTCTCCGGCACGATTGCTCCTTTCCAGTGGAGTGATGACAAGGAAGAGTCCTTCAAGAAGTTGAAGTGGGCCCTGACAGGGGATGAAATCCTAGCATACCTTGATTACCATCAACCCATTCATTCTGTACATGGATGCCAGCAACGTGGGATTGAGAGCAGTACTGTCTCAACTACAAGAAGGTAAAGAAAGAGTCATCACCTTTGCAAGTGGAAAGCTCCGTCCTACCAAAAGTAACCCGGAGAATTACAGTTCCTTCAAGTTAGAACTATTGGCAGTAGTCTGGGCCATAACAGAGCATTTTAACATTATCTGGCCGCTGCAAGGTTTACTATCTATTCGGATAACAACCCGCTTACCCACCTAGACTCAGCAAAACTAGGTGCGCTGGAGCAACGATGGAGAGCCCGGCTTTTCTAACTATAATTTCACCATCAAGTACAGGGCAGGCCGTAAGATTGGAAATGCAGATGCATTATCCCGGATGCCGCACCTGAAGGACGTGGAAGAGGAATCGGAAGAGCTGGAAGATATAGAGCTACCAGCCTTTTAATGCCCTAGAGCAACACAGTACAGAACAGGTGTGTACCAGAAGCATCAGAAGGCAACGCTCAACCCATTACCACATCACGGATGGGCTGACACACAGGACAGTGACCCGGCTGTGAAGCTAGTCAAGGAATTGCTGACGCAGGAGGGTGCGTACCCTGGTCAGAATGCTCCAGTTGAAGCTCAGCAGTTGTGGAAGGAAATAAACTGCTCCTGTATCAAAGTAAGTTGTGCAGAAGATATATGTGGCGCCCCTGCGACCAGGAGGCCACATAGGGAACTGCAGCCAGGTAGGAGGAAAGACAGTTGCACCACAACACCCTCACAGACACCCCCACATACCACTAGAGGGCAGCACCCAACCCGGAGTCCGGGAACTCTAGGCAGGCAAGGGTGGTGGGTTTAGAGACAGTGGGTGGGACAGCAAGCAGGTCAGGTGATAGAGGGTAGAAATAAAGAAGGGGAGGAGGAAGGAGTCAGTAGGCCGGTGTAGGCTGAGATGCAAAGACAAGAAGCACACATCCTGGAAGAGTGGGGTGTAAGGAGTGCAGAATCTGGAGAGCCAGTGCGGGCCACAGAGAGAAAGCCTATCCGGAGCCAGCACCACAGGAGTGTGAGGGACGAGAGGACCAGTGATACTGGGTCGTAGAAATACAGTCGAGACAACCAACTGCAGGCGGAGTAGCTCTCCTATTGAACCCGAATCACACGGTAGAAAGGAGCCTGATAGAGCCTAGCACAGCATGACTATTGGAGGCTAGGCTAACAGCAGAGAGTCGGCTCTGAAGGGGACCGATGATCTACCCGGTATCCCCAGATTAACAGATGGGGAACTCCAGCTTCACGTTAGGGTTCCTACCCCAAAGGACAGGCAGCTCAGTGGCAACCACAAGGGCCCACAGGGGTCCGAACCACCGCCATACTGTCTGGAGACGCACATGAGAGTAAGAGCCTGGAAAGGAGAGAGGGGTCACGGAGAGGAACAACCTGGCTGCAGGGAGTAAGAGAAACCCAGAGGGGACAGTTGTGCCAGTGTAAAGACTTGTACTGTGAACTGTGACTGAGCTGTATGCTTAACAACTTGAGAAGTAAACACGGTGAACCCTGCTTCTGACTCCCTTGCATGATTCTTCACTGCCTGCAACAGGACTGCAGAGAGATCCAGCCTGGAGAGCCACAGCTTGTTAGCTCTGGAAGCTGGAGAAAGGAAGAAGTCTACAGCATCAGGACAGTAAGTGCACTGCACCCATCACAAGCTTACACTACACTATAGACTTTTATCATCACTGCCCCGGGGAACCTAGTTCTACCCGCGGAGAACTATTCCATCCTTAGCTGCTATAACATCATCCCCGGAGGTTCTGTAGCAGCGGTGGTCCCACTATTGACCACAAGTCGTGGGTGGCGTCACGACAAACACCAAATCCCCTGCAAATATTCCCCTTATTATTGCCAGGGCCCGGGACACGAGTACACACCCGTCCCAGTGGGCTCGACATATACCAACCCCAAGACTCATGAGTTGGTCTGGCAGATCATTGTACGCAAGAGAGATGTCAAAATGGACTTGGAAGCCTATCATGATGGTGCAGGGCATTTAGGACGGAAAAAGTTGGAAGTGCTCTTAAGAGAAAGATTCTACTGGGTTGGCATGCAAAGATCAATTGAAGAATGGTATAGAACAGGGGTGGGGAACTCCAGGCCTCGAGGGCTGCACACAGTGCATGTTTTCAGGATTTCCTTGGTATTGCACAGAGGTTGGAATCATCACCAGTGCAGGTGATTATATTATCACCTGTGCAACACTAAGGAAATCCTGAAAACCTGCACTGTGTGCGGCCCTCGAGGCCTGGAGTTCCCCACCCCTGGTATAGAAAATGTAGCCCGTGCAAGCTGAGAAGGAAGGATCAAAAAAGCCAGGGAGCTCCACTCCAGTCCATAGTCACCAAGCAACCCCTGTGATTAGTAGCCTTAGACCACGTCAAGTTAACACCAAGCAGATCTGGCTATGTTTACGCCCTGACCATAGTGGACCACTATTCCCGTTTCCTAGTGGTGGTGCGAGTAAAGAATCTCACAGCAAGAACAGCAGCAAAGGCGTTCTAGACGTACTTTTGCAGGCCCATGGTTACCCTGAACAGAGACGGAAGTGTGCGCTAAGGCTACTCTACCCATTTCAGCCACTGCAGATTGACTTTGTTCAGCTTCCGAAGGTAGGCACCTATGAGTATGTGTTGGTCTGCATAGACCTATTCTCTGGATAGCCAGAAGCATGGCCTACTGCCAAGGCCACTACCCAAACTGTTGCAAAGAAATTATTATACATTGTATTCTCATATCAGAGCAGGGGATGGCAAAGCTGAGTGCTGAGAGAAAGAGGGATATCAGAGCAGGGGATGGGAAAGCTGGGTGCTGAGAGAAAGAGGGATATCAGAGCAGGGGATGGGAAAGCTGAGTGCTGATGGATATCAGAGCAGGGGATGGGAAAGCTGAGTGCTGAGGGAAAGAGGGATATCATACACATCCCATATATTGCCAACATACCGTACATTCTATTGCTATCATGGATAACAGTATGATAAAGACAGAAAAAATAGATCTGTCAGACTAAAGTGAAGCAAACGTTCATCCGAGTCTCGAAATGGAAAAATTTATTGGAGTGATTCTGCTTTACATCACCACTTATTAACTCTTACAGGGTATTTCCCAAGTCAATTGTGACAGACCCTATATGGGTAGATAGATGGTGGCATAGGTACATTAATTATAGTACACTTTTCCATTTGAAGATGCTGGATAACATTTACTTCACTTTGAATATTGCTGAAGCTGAGGGTCTGAGTGCTTTACCTAGGACAAGAAATGTCCATGTGTGAGAAAAACTGCTGCTGGGGACTGGCCCGGGCATACTTGCACGCAGCGACATGAATGTGGGTCCTTGGAGATGCACATCCATGTGAAGCAGGCGCTGGGGTTGGGGGTCAGCAGACCCGGCCCCTGTACCTACAGACCTCGTCGCAGTCGCGACCCCTACGACCCCGGTTGTTAAGCCCTTGCATGCAATATAGTCCCAAAAAAGACCTTATTAGCAAGATTAAAATAATAATAATATAAATTACCTCTGGAGTGTTAACTTGTTTTTTGATGTCTGTTTGACACAAATGCCAATTTTCCTGTCGGCTCCCTGCCGTAGCCTGAATCCTCACTCGTTCCTTAAAACCGTGCTGTAAAAAAATAAAAATGTATAAGTGCAAGTAATGCAGACCGGAAGGGAAAACAAAGGAAAGTAGTAATAATAGCTTATATTAGGCTGAGTGCACATGTCCAGTAATCATCCGTTACAACAGATCCAGCAGAAAGTAGGAAAAACGTTGTGCAGAATCCGTTTATTTAACATTGGAGTCTATGGAAAACGGATCACTTAATTCATTGCTATTTATCTTCCATGTTTCTTTCATTTGTTAAGAATCCATTTTTTGCTTACTGGATCCGTTAAAAATGGAAGATGAATAGCGATCAGTTAGCGGATCCCTTCTCCATAGACTCCTATGTTGTAAAAACAGGTCCTGCAGAACTTTTTATCCAATGGATCTCTGCAGGATCTATTGTAACGGATGAATACTGGACATGTGCACTCAGTCTAATTGATCACTCATACCCGCCATCAGGAGTGATGCCAAGATAGTTGGTTGAGCCCAGTGATTGGCTGCAGCAGTCAAGAGCACTAAAGAAATGGAGACACCTCTGCAACCTGTGACCAAAGGCTGAGAGCAGCAGAGGGGGGGGGGGGGGGCAGCAATGGACTTGTCAGGGGTAAACAAAGATTATTTTATGTTTACAGTTGGCAAGCCAGAAAAAAAAAAAAAAAAAATGTAAAAAAATTGTGGAAAATATCTTTTACTAAGTAAAGGTGAAGTGGAAGCAGAGATAATGGAAAAAGTAAAGGCAAACTTTTATTAAACCTCACAGCTTGGTGTCCCCGGTGACGAGACCCCCACTTTAAGGCTCATAGATCAAGTCCCCTAAAGGGACTACTAAAAACAATAAGTAAAAAATTTGTTTAAAATACTTAAAAAAAAAAAAAAAAAAAGCCCCACAAAAGCTCAACTCACCCCCCTTTTTCCCCTAAAAAATTAGTAACGCCAGAATTTCTTTTTTTTTTGTCACCCCAACATTGCAATAAAATGCAATAATTGGCAATCAAAACATTGAATATACCCCAAAATGGTATAATTAAAAACGTCAGCTCATGGCATAAAAAATAAGCTGTCACCCAGTCCCAAAAATGAGAATGTTACAGTTCTCGGGTAAAGGTGGCAAATGCACAATTTTTTGGGGGACCAAATTTCTGATTTTTGTCACTAAGTAAAGAATAAATAAAACTATACATGTTGGGTATCTACGAACCTGTACTGACCTATGGAATCATACTGACATGTCGGTTTTACCACATAGTGAACACAGTAAATAGAAAGCCCAAAATAACTCCTTTTTGCAATTTCACCGCACTTGGAATTTTTTTTTCCTATTTTCCAGTACATTATATAGTAGAATGAATCTTGTCATTCAAAAGTACAACTCGTCCTGCAAAAATCATCTTACCTGTACTTGCCCTTGCCGTTATTTTGTTTGATCCCAGCGGTCATGGATAGTGAGTAGCTGCTACTGTCAAGTCTTTTAGGCGGGGTGGGAGCAGTGTTATCCATATTTATACTCATCTCATTAACCGCTTCCCAAATTAGATCTCCTAACAAACACATCTAAAAAGAAAAAAAGAGATATAGATATAATTTATGACTTCTGTCCTATACAAGAAGGGTGTGAGTGGCATTAGGCTGTACGATGCACAGGTGCAATATACAGAATTATATATATAGAATAAACTGTACACATTGCATAGATTGTTATATCCCTTCAGTCCATTGTGGTCTTTTAAAGGGATCCTGTCACCCCCAAAACACCTCAAAACCTATTAAAAGCTGTCCCTACAGCATAGTAACACTTACCCTACACTCCTTTTAGCTCCTAAAAGCACCAAGTCAAATTGAAGAAAAATGTTATTATAGTACCTCATTATGGATGATAATGAGTGACTATGCTATTCATAGTCACCCTGGCAGGCGCTCCCTCTTCATGTTATCACACCTCGCTAGGCGTGATTTTGTAATCATATTAAAATGTGCGCCTCCCCGCTGCTCTGCGGTGTCTCTGCCGGCCTGTAGTGGGGCTGGGTGACGCGATACGCGTCATTTCCGGCGCCGGGTGACGCATTTACACCCGCGCCGCTGTTGGCTTCAAGACCCGCACTGTGCATGCGCATTGCGCGTTTTGAAGCTAACAGAGCGGCGCGGGTGTATAAGTCACCCGGCGCTGGAAATGACGCGTATCGCGTCACCCAGCCCCACTACAGGCCGGCAGAGACACCGCAGAGCAGCGGGGAGGCGCGCATTTTAATATGATTACAAAATCACGCCTATGGAGGCGTGATAACATGAAGAGGGACAGCCTGCCAGGGTGACTATGAATACCATAGTCACTCATTATCATCCATAATGAGGTACTATATTTTTCTTCAATTTGACTTGGTGCTTTTAGGAGCTAAAAGGAGTGTAGGGTAAGTGTTACTATGCTGTAGGACAGCTTTTAATAGGTTTTGAGGTGTTTTGGGGGTGACAGGATCCCTTTAAGGGCCTGAAACGTGTAAAGTACCTTACATACAATTTTATTATGTCCTTTTTAAACTTTTTCTAATAATATGGACATTAACATGTAATTGTGTATCTGGAGGTGGAGCGGATTTCCTTCCCTGTATTCCATACCATCCTTATTGAAAAAATGACCAAGTGTGGAATGGAGAAGGCAACTAACTATGAGGTGGATTCATAACAGTCTATTATAATAAAAACCCTGGAGCTGGTATGGAGAGACCTTCCCTATGTATCTCCTAAAGTTTATAGTAGTGCTGCAGCTGGAAGGTATTTGTATGTCTCGCGAGGACTTACAAAATATAGAGACTATCAATATGGTGGGTAAATGCAGCACTACACTTCCTAATTCATTATTTAACCCCTTCCCGACCTTGGACGTAATGGTACGTCATGGCGAAAATCCGTCTCTGTCGCTGCATAAACGGAGCCCTGGTGAAGCCGCCTGCTGATTCATACAGCCGAACACCGGAGCTCGAGTCCACGGGGAATGGATTCCCCACCCCACAGCTACTATCACTGTGATTGGCTGTTGAATTCTCCCCACCATGGGCCCCAAGAGAATAGTGCCACTCCGATGCACGTTTCGCTTGTAGTATTGTTCTTCTCCCTGAAGAAGCAGCAATACTACATGCGAAACGTACGTCTGAGTTGTGCAATTCTCTTGGGGCCCTTGTTGGGGACAGTATCCCAATATGGGTAAGGCGATTTTTGCACTATTGCACTTTGGATTAATAAGAGAATGGAGCCTCTCCCTTCGGGATCGGTGTGCAGTGCGGGTCGCATTCCGGATGGTTTGCTTGCAGCGAGAGAGGATGCTGAGGTTTTTTTCACCAACTGTGAGACTAAGGACATTATCAGTGTTCTGAGTGAAAAAAGCTTAGAACAAAAAATTACTGCTTTGGCAGAGAAGGAACTTCGTTTGTTTTGGACTGTCACTTCGTTAAAAACATATGTAACCTGTAACAGGGTCCCGAGGGCCTGCGTGTAGTAAAAAATATGGCATCTCAAAATTGCAGTATGGAATTTGTAAAAAAGTGGAAAGCCATTCAGCTAGAATCCTCTATGAAATTCCTGCTTTTAGTGCTGGAGCAGAATGAAACGGATCATGTGAAAGTGACTGAAGAGTTGATTAGTTTAAGAAGAGAATTTGAGAAAAGAGTTAAAAAAAGTAAATGGTTGTCTTTCGTAAAAAAACTGGATGAAAAACTCGTGCCTCTTCAAAATGAAATTAAAGCACTTAAAAGAGAAAAATTCCTGAGAGATAAAGCTGATTATGACCTGGGCCGGGTCTTCAACTGGGTAGAGCGTTTGATACTCCCAGAAAGAAGAAAAAGAAGAATACCGGTTCTGTTCCCCCTAAAACTCCGCAGACCCCACAGACTCCTGGGATCCCTGTTACTCCACCATCTAAGAAGAAAAATAATAAATAAAAAAAAAAATAATAATAATTCGGCAAAAAAATTTACATCTGATGAAGATGCTGATGTTTCTGACGATGACTCTGCATACCATGACCTGGATAAGATGCAAAGTAATGATGAAGACCCTTTAGGCGCAGAACTAGGAGGGGAGGACGCAATAGAAGGAGAAGAGGAAGATCTAATACTCCCACCCCCGAGGAAGCAAGTCTCCTGGAGGGACTGAACTCACAAACTCTGCGTATCTACAATCTTACTGATCGGTTTTTGACGGATGATATGATATGCTCTCCGTCCTGCGCAAAGGGTTACATTTCTGTATGGCTGAGCATTTTGATTATGCAGAGTTTAGAGCGGATTTATTCAGGTCCACTCGTAAATTGTACTTGTTTAAGCACTTTGAAAATCAAAAAAATTAAATACATTAAATCTAAATAAACCACAAAAAAGCTCCAAAATTTCTGCCAGTAACAGCACTATAGGCCCTTTGGGGTTCTTTGTGAATATTGACTCTCTGAGTCAATCTCAAGAAGATCTGCAACTTTTATTGGGGCTTGCTGATAGTCAGATGGGGAGTAGTTATGTAACAGATTCTCATCGCCCTCCTTTCAGAGGAGGCGTTAAATCCACTTTTATTAAAGCCCCCTCTGTACCCAAACCCACCAAAGAATGGTTTATTAGATCTGTTTACAGAGTTAGTAGATAGGGATGTCAGAGCCCCGATTTATCCTGAGCCTTCTAAGAATCTAACCTTAAAAGAACAGAGTGCGCTTTTGGAAATGCGGCAGTGGAATGATACTATTTTCAGGAAAGCTGATAAAGGAGGTAGTATTGTGCTTCTTCCTCGCTCAGCATATGTTAGAGAAGCTAATAGACAGCTAAGTCAGACTACTACATACATGCCCCTGGTGTCAGACCCTACAGAAACATTTTCTAAAAAATTAAAAACTTTATTAAGACATTATGTCAACAAGAATGTGCTTACACTAACAGAGGCAGAGAAGCTTTTTCCTGAACATCCCACTAAGTCACATTGGTATTATTTGCCCAAGATCCATAAAAGCGAAACGGAGCCTCCCGGAAGGCCAATTGTCTCTGCGGTAGGTTCCCTGACTGGGCCCGTCTAAATATTTAGATTGGTTTCTTAACCCGTACTTAGCCTCAGTACCATCACTGGTAAAAGATCCTTTTGATTTTATCAGGACAATAGATCATATACCTTGGAATAAATGTATGCAATTGACTTCAGTTGACATCGAGAGTTTGTACACTAGAATCTCGCAATCGCTAGCTGTTAGTACCATTAGGAAATTACTGGTGAAAAATAATGTTGACAGTGAGGTTATTGATTTCATCACTGATTCTTTGGGCTTTGTTCTTGAGAATAATGCTTTCAGCTTTGAGCAGTGGTATGTTCAAAAGGAGGGTACTGCGATGGGTACGCCCGTTGCATGTACCCTCGCTAATCTTTTTTTAGCAGCGTTTGAGGACCAGTATATATATACTGAAAATAACCCCTTCTTAATAAACATTAAATACTACATTCGCAATGTGGACGATGTCCTGGTAGTTTGGGAAGGTGATGAAGTTGTTTTTAGGGATTTTATTGATTACCTCAATGACAATAGCTTTAACATGCTGTTTATGAGTGTATTTGGAGGATCTAGTCTTGAATTTCTGGATATTAAGTTGGAATTAACTGACAAGGGTCTTGTTAGATCTATGTTTAAGAAAAGCACGGCCAGTAATTCCCTGCTGCACTTTAAAAGTGCGCACCCTGAATACACTAAAGTCGCATTACCTTTCAGTCAACTACTCAGGATCCGATGCCTGAATAATACTTCTGCAGGCTTTGAATCCCAGGCTAATACGCTCGTAGAGAACCTGAATACACAGAGGTTATCCCCCTTCTGTGTTGAAAAAAGCTAGGGAAAGGGTAGATCAGCACACTTTTGCAGAGAGTCATAGATCAAAAACCAGCACTATTGAAGATAATAATGATATTTCACCCGAGATTCTATTTCAACTTTAAATACGGTCCTATGTTAATACTATCAAAGCGGCCATAAAACGCCATTGGCATATAGTGGAAAATGATAAAACCTTTTCACAGGCACTCCCACAATCGGTAGTAACTTATAGAAGGAGTAAAAACCTTAGCGACATACTAGTGGAAAAAAGAATTTAAAAACCCCAGCAAAATCGTACCTGGATAAATATGAATCCTATAAAAGTACATTTTAAATGTGGCCACTGCAACTGGTGCCAATTTTTAGAAACCGGCCCAACAGTAAAAATTGGGGTTTGGTAAATAAAACTAAAGCTTTTATAAATTGCAATACCAAGTGGGTCTATAATATCTGGTGTCCGTGCAGAAGAATTATATCGGTAAGACCATTCGTGCTATGTGCATCAGAATTAGAGAACATTTTAATTCTGTGCTGACTGGGAAGGGATCACCAAGATTAATTCAGCACATTCGTGATCACCATAATGGTGACCCGAAGGTGCTGAGGTTTGCAGGCATTGAAAGAGTCTTCCCTTCTGCCAAAGGAGGAGACCTTAATAGAAAGCTCCTGCAGATGGAGGCTAATTGGATTCTTAATTCCAATGCCCTAGGTACTGCGGGATTAATATAATAATAATAATATTTATTCATTTATATAGCGCTATTAATTCCATAGCACTTTACATACATCAGTAATGCTGTCTCTCTTGGAGCTCACAATCTAAATATCCTATCAGTATGTCTTTACAATGTGGGAGGAAACCGGAGGGTAAACTTTGTATAACTCCTGAGGAAGTGAGAGGTTCTCACGAAACGCGTAGAGTAATAAAGAACAGTTTGGATACTATTTGGATCGCCTATTGTCTGGAGGCAGCGCACGAAAAAAAATCCCTTTCTTTTACTTTGGAGATCATCATTTTTACTGGGAGGTGCAGCAGCCGGATACGCATTTAAGGTGTTGTGACTGGGCACAACCTAAAAAGGTGAGCACAACACACACCTACATGACCATTTATCACACAGTTAAGACCCTATTTTGCGCTATTTCTCCCCACTTTAGTGTATAGTAGAAGATTTACAATGTGGGAGGAAACCGGAGTGCCCGGAGGAAACCCACGCAAACACGGGAGAACATACAAACTCCTTGCTGTCCTAAGTGTCCTTGGTGGGAATTGAACCCAGGACCTCAAGAACCCAGTGCTGCAAAGGCTACAGTGCTAACCACTTGAGCCACCGTGCTGATTAAATGATAAAATTGACATGGCGATCCTAAAAAAGGCCGTATTTCTCTGTCCACCCCGGGGAAATTGACCGTCGAGATGGACTAGTCGGTGTCCTCGACCCACCGAAGGATTTGTTGGACCTCAGACAATTCCGGAGAACTTCGAGAGCCTCCCTGGTGATCAACATAAGCGACCGCGGTCGCGAAGACCGACTGACTCCGAATAAGATTCCCCACCAGGCATCCTCCGAAAAGCCAGAGAAGCCAAGTAAATGGCCCGAATCTGCAGGACGTTGACCAGTAGAATGGATTCCTGCCCCGACCAGGAGTATTGATCCCTGTGGTGGAGAAACACGGCGCCCCAACCGAGGAGGCTGGCGTCCGTGGATACTACTAACCAAGAGGGGGGCAGCAGGCATCTCCCTCGCGACAGCGACATGTCAAGCAGCCACCAGAGGAGCGATTCCTACGCTGACAGAGACAGCGAGATGTGCCTGACGACAGATGACGGAGTCTTGTCCCCACCGCGGAGGACCTGCACCTGCAGCGGACGCAGGTGAAATTGCGCAAACGGCACTGCTGCTATGGCAGGTACCATCTTTCCCAGAACGTGCATCAGACGACTGATGGAGACTGAACCCGAATGAAGAAGGAATCGGATTTCCTCTAGAATCGACATCTGCTTGCTTAAAGGCAGTATGACCAGAGACGGAGCGAGAGAAAGTCCATCCCCAGATATGGTAGCGTCTGCGCAGGCAGGTGAGAGGACTTTGGGCCGTCGATCAGCTACCCGAAACGCTGCCGAGAGTCGGGAGTTATCGAAAGACTGAGATGATACTGCTCCGTAGAGAGCTCTGACCAGCAGGACGTCCAAGTATGGGGATACTGCGTGGCCCTGGGGAATGCAGAACGCCCATCATTGCTGCCTTCATCTTGGAGAAGACTCTCGGAGCTGAGGCTAGGCCGAAGGGCAGAGCCACAAACTGAAAGCGCTCCTCCCCCCACCGCGAACCTAGCCGACGCTGAGGAGCAGGAGCCAAGGGGACGAGCAGATAGGCATCCTGGACATCCACTGAGTCTAGGTAGTTCTCCTGCTATAGTGAGGCAATCATGTGCCGAAAAGATTCCATCCTGAAAGTCGTGACTCTCATGAGCCGATTGAGCAGCATGAGATCCAAAACCGGCCCTACCAAACCGTCCTTCTTAGAAACAGTGAAGAGGTTTGAACAGAATCCCTGGAGGAGTTTCCAGGTCGGGGACCTGAATCACGACCCCGTCCTGATACAGGGCGTTCAGAGATGAAAGGCCGAAGCCCTAGCCGGCAGGAACGAGGAAAGACAGAAGCGAGTCGGAGGGCGCGAGGACGGATCTATCCTGTAGCCGAGGGAAAGATATCTACCACCCACCGGTCTTGGAAATGGCTGCGCCAGATGACTCAAAAACCGGAAGAGCCTGCCACCGACAGAGATTGCTGCTGGGAATGGCGGCGAGACATGTGGAGGTTGTCTGGGAGGCCGAGGCTCCGGCTGACATAGAACCGACCCGCCCGTATGATCCTAGCCCAACGGGCAGAGAAGAGGAGGAGGGCTAGAAGGGGACGAAAGAGCCGAAATCTGGCATGCACTTGACGCTGTCCAGACTTCTGCACCTTAGAGGCAAGGAGGTGGAATCTCCACCTGTAGATTCCTTTACCCCCTAAAAGCCCGTTCCCCGAGAAAGGGTTTGCAGCAGGGCTCGAACCGGGCACCTTTGCATTGGTAGGCAGCAGTGCTTATCAATAGACCACGGCTCCTATAAAGGGCGTCAGCTTTTCAATCCCGCAGCCACCACGTTCTGCGAGGCAAAAAAGCGGAGCAGGTAGCAGATCCTACGACTGCCTGTCCTGCAAAATCTGCGAATGCGGCGGTCAGAAACGATAAGGTAGTCACCTCAGGAACATCCTGCGCTACTACATCGAGCTCCGCCAAGCAGGCAGAAACTGCCTGCAAAGCCCACACTGCCGCAAAAGCAGGGCAAACGAGGCTCCTGTAGCTTCATAAATGACCTTTGCAGGAGCTCAATTTGGGGGTCAGAGGAGTCCTTAGAGAAGGATCCATCTGCAACTGACATGACAGAATTGGCAGACAGTCTAGAGACATTTGTGTCCGCCCTAGGCGAGACCTACCCAGCCTTTACCACGTCTAAAGGGAAAGGATAACGAGACACCGACTGTTTTCTAGTGAAACGTTGATCCGGGCAAGCCCTGGGCGCCTGCATAGTTGATCCGAAATTAGAGTGATCAAAAAGAACAGGCCGTGTGACTTGGACGGAGGAAGAAACTGAGACAGTTCTTCCGAGAGTGCAGCCTCCGAGGCAGAGGCCGATAGGTCCAACACGGAGTTACTGTAAGAAATCCACAAAAGGGATCTTCCTTAGAGTCTCGACTAGAGACCTACAAATGTAGCCGATCCTCATCACCATCAAGCCGAGATCCCACTGTATGGGTCCCGGCGAAATGAGGAGAGGCAGAGATGGCTCTCCGTGACTGTTTGGGGCCGTGGAGAGAGGATACCCCCAGACTATTTCTGTGGTTTATGCCCCATGAGGGATGACACGCTAAAGAGGCCAGCAGCGAGAGTCAGGGGGGGACCTTTACAGTGACTGACCGGGGTCCCCTGAAATGGAGGAATAAGCACTGTAATCAACAGTGCTCTGAGAGCCCTCCTGAAAATGGCCGCCGCTGCTTGTGAGGAGGGCGGTCCAGTTCAGAAAAAGGCGCGCAGTGGCTCTCAGAGAGCGAGAAGCGCCAGGAGCCACTGTCCCGCCCCCATGATGTGTCCGGTCCGTCCCCGCTATGACGCGAATCGCGTCATTCGGAAAGGCGGGCCGGGGACGGGCAATAGGCGGCGGCTTCACAATAGGCCGAAGCCGCGGCCTAAAGTAGAAACCCTGTGCCGCGAAAGGCGCGGGGCCGGTGCGGAGGTCCGGCCGAGTGTGAAAAAACACCCGGACCTCGCCAAAACGCTTAGGTCCTGCCGCGCTGAGGCCCGCGGGAGGACCAGAAATCTGGAACTCCCACGTTCTGGGGCAAACGGATGACTGTTGCTCCCGAGAGCCCCAGATGCCTGTCAGGCAGAAGCTGGAGGGAGCGCATCCTGAGTGAAGGATGCCTCCTCATCCTTGTGCGGGGACCAGGCTACCTCCTTGCCCAAGTGCAGGAGCGTAGGGGGGCTTCTAGCTTATGGAGCCCTCAGGAAATCCCAGCTACCACAGAGCCCAATCGCCCGTAGCCGCGGCACGGGCCTACATCATTGCGGTCGCCCGGCGCTTAGTAGTCGGGACACAGCGGAGAGCCAGAAAAACCGGATATTCCACAGCATGGCAGGGACCAGGTAGCTGAGGAGCCCGCACAGTGAATACCCCCAGTTAGACGGAACCGGAGGCCAGACTGCAGCTGCAGTGTAACCTCCACACAGAGTACCTTACGGTGCAGGGCCCGGTCCCTGGGGGGGAACAACTCCGGCCAGCAGATCCATGAGGGCTGTGAATGGAGTTAAGAGCTCCAGACTGTATGGAAGCCCGTGACGATCCCACTTTTCCAGAGCCCCCAAGGGATGGAGAAGGAAAAAACAGCATGAGGGCTCCAGCCCGTTGTACCCCATGGGTACCTCACCCGCCTCTGCCAGAGGGTGAGGAAGGAGACATGCTGGGGATCCATATGGATCCGCTTTTCTTCCATCCGACACTCTCCAGGGAGAGTGAGTAAGACTAAAGAGAGAGTGCATGAGTGCAGAGTGTGCCTCCTTCAACACAAAGCTAAGAACTGATGGGATTCCTCCTGGAGGGGGTGTATAGGCAGTAGGGGAGGAGTTACACTTTTCAGTGTAATACTTTGCGTGTCCTCCGGAGGCGGAAGCTATACACCAATGTCTGGGTCTCCCAATGGAGCGAAAAAGAAATGAGGTTGGGTGTATTTTTTTACGTTTTTGTCATTATTTGTTTTATATATCTAGATAACGGTATTTGGACCAGTTAGATCCGATTTTGCAATGGTTTGAGTGTGAGCCACATACTGTGGGGCGCTGTTGAAAATTGTTCCTTTTCCCTTTTTGTTTTGTTGTGTCTCCTTTCCTTTTCGCTGTTGGGTCGTACATTTGGATGGTATTCTTTGTATTACCCTCTCCCCATTGGGCATCTGCATCTGAATTAACAGCTAATTTCCATTACATTCTTTAGTTTGCTTATAACTGTAGGTGTCTCAGATTGCATGTGTGATTGGAAACAATAACTATAATGGACGGGTAGCACCCTGTACTATGATTTAGTTGGCATTATCATACGCATTTGCTGTATAGTAAAAGTCGGGCAGTGCCATTAGAGGCCATATTTGATAATAATTGTTATTTATGAATTTAGCCCTTTTACTTGTTGCTGAATTGATCTTTCATCTTACTTCGCTGGTGTGTGCTCGTTATCCGTGCCTTTGGATTTAGGACCCTTTTTGTGGTTCTAATCCTTATCAATCTGAATTGATTTATTAAGCCAGGTTGGCTGTCTATTAACTTGTCTGTTTCCCTTTCCATGCAGTCTGTTCACCCGGCTTTGAAGCATTCATTTTCTGCTAAAGTGGTATTTTATATTTATTTTTCTTTTAATGTATCAACACATTATACATGTTTGTATATATCTTGAATAGTCCTTTTGTCAGCACAGCTGGTGATTGTGGAATCATGATTTTAAGATTTCCAAATGTTTTTAATTTAGCTAATGGTGACGTCATTGTATGTTATAGACTCCTCCTATAAAGGAAGTGAGCTATACCTCCATTAGCTTGTGACCCGTGGAAGCGCACGTTGCGCAAAACGGTGCCGTCGTCACCTCAGCTATACACCCCCCTCCCTGCACCATGTGAATATTGCACCCTGAATAAAAGCACAGCAACAGACCGGTGAGTGCCGTCTTCCTTATTTCAAGATCACTTTGTGAGAGCACCCTATTAGTTATATAGGGTTTCTCCTTGCATTAAGGGCATCTTTATTATTCTCTGCAGTACTATATTCTTTGTTAGTTAAATGAGCACGGTGGCTAAGTGGTTAGCACTGTACGGTGCCTCAGTGGTTAGCATTGCAGCACTGGGGTCCTGGGTTCAAATCCCACCAAGAACAACATCAGAAAGGAGTTTGTATGTTCTCCCGTTGTTTGGAGTGTGGGAGGAAACCAGAAAACCTGGAGGAAACCCACACAGACATACTGATAGCATGTTTAGATTGTGAGCCCTAATAGGGACAGTGTGTTACAAATGTATGTAAAGTGTTATGGAATTAATAGTGCTTTATAAATGAACTAGATGGGTGCACAGTGCTATTCCATCGGGATGGCAGTGACATCATGATGAGGGTGGGCTCGTGAAGCGATCGTGTCCTATATTTGGAGGGCTACCACAGTTTGGTGAGGATGGGAGATGGCTTGTGACGTCCCACACTTTTTTGTCAATGTGAATGCAGTCACCCTGTTTGGACACCCGGTCCACTACTGCACATGACAGGGTGTACACTACAGGCACATGCGCACTCACATCACTGCCATGTTTGTTCACCCTGTCATGCGCAGTAGCGAACCAGGTGTCCAAACATAGCGAATGCATTCTTAAGAAAAAAGTGTGTGATGTGACGATGGGGCCGGGCTCTGGGGTGCTGCAGCGATAGCGGTGGTGGGGAGGAGGAGTAGAAGGACCCTGGCCTGGAGGAGAGCAGCAACATGAGGCTGCCATCATGGTACAGTCATCACTTGGGTGTGCCAATATGGCGTCGACAACCTTTTTTGTATGTTTTAGGTGGCGGTCAGCTGGCTACAACTGGCCAATCAGGTGGTGTCTTATCAGGGACATCGGGACGCCAAGGCAATTATGTAAGATGTTCAACAGCAGCTCCGGCAGTATATGATTGAAAG
This sequence comes from Allobates femoralis, assembly GCA_033576535.1. Lineage (NCBI taxonomy): Eukaryota > Metazoa > Chordata > Amphibia > Anura > Aromobatidae > Allobates > Allobates femoralis. The sequence continues at coordinate 58,463,679 of JARQOC010000004.1, read as the reverse complement.
CGTTGTATACGAATTTCTGCAGAAGTCAGCTGTAGGCAGCATATGAGTGCGAGCATTATATGGCTATGTGCGCACTTGCCGGGTGTTGGGCGGTTTAGCTGTGTAAACCGCCGGTTTGTTTACATTAGTTTTATTTAAATTTATGTTAATCCAAACCGGCGTTTGGATTAACATTAAAACCAATGTAAACCGACCAAGGCTGTGCACACACCGGCGGTTTCCACAGCCTCATCCGTTGCTAACCCGCAGGTTTCCCAGCGGGTTAGCAAAGAATGAGCTTGTTCTATAAAACGGCGGTTCTGCAGCGGCTGCAAGCAGAATCATGTGCTGCTTCCAGCCGCAGCAGACCCGCCGCCGAGAACCCGCTGTGCAACCGCCGGATCCCGCCCGGCTCCCGCCGCACATACCCGCCAGGAAGCCGGTGGACGGCGCCGGAGCTTCCTGGCGGGTTCCGCCCAGCCGCCGACGACCAACCCGCCGGCAAGTGCGCACATAGCCTATAAGTGGTTCTGTAGCAGATCTGGGCTGTATATGACTCACAGTGTTATAGAATAGGTTCTTTAGTAGCTGCAGGCTTTATATAATTGACATCTACTATATAATCTCCTAATCGTGTCTGTCTGACGCCGAAATCGCACGCCAGCGCTCATTAGCTGCCGCTGGCCGCGGCAACCAATGAGCGCCGCGCATGCAAAATTAGTCGATTATATAGTAGCTGTAACCACAAACCCACTTTCCCCCCCCGGCTCCATCCTGACCCCTCCCCCCGGCTCCATCCTGCGCCCCGCATCCACCCTGCCCCCCCCCCCCCATCCTGCATCCCCGCATCCATCCTGCCCCTCGGCTCCATCCTACTTCCCCCCCGGCTCCATCCTAAAACACCCCCCCCCCCGTATCCATCCTGCCCCCCCACAACCATCCTGTTCCCCCCGGCTCCATCCTGCCCCCGCCCCCGGCTCCATCCTGCCCCCACTCCCCCCGGCTCCATCCTGCCCCCACTCCCCCCGGCTCCATCCTGCCCCTCCTCCCCCCGCTCCATCCTGCCCCCCCCGCATCCATCCTGACCCCCCTCCCCCCGGCTCCATCCTGCGCCCAGCATCCATCCTGACCCCCCCCTCCCCCCCTCCCCCCCCCGGCTCCATCCTGCACCCCGCATCCACCCTGTCCCCCCCCCCCCCCTTCCTGCATCCCCGCATCCATCCTGCCCCTCGGCTCCATCCCACTTCCCCCCCGGCTCCATCCTAAAACACCCCCCCCCCCCCCGTATCCATCCTGCCCCCCTGCAACCATCCTGTTCCCCCCAGCTCCATCCTGCCCTCCCACATCCATCCTGTTCCCCCTGGCTCCATCTTCCCCCCACTCACTACATCCTGCCTCCCCCTCGCCACCATCCTGCCCCAATCACTCCATCCTGTCCCCCCGCCACCATCCGGCCCCCTGGCTCCTTCCTGCCCCCCCTGGCTTCATGCCCTGTCTGCTCCATCCTGCCCCTCCGCCTCCATCCCTGCCGCTCTGGCTCCATGCCCTGTTGGCTCCATCCTGCCCCCCCCCGCCGGCTCCATCCTGCCCCCATCCATGCTCCCTCCGGCATCCATCCTGCCCCCCGGCATCCATCTTGCTCCCCCCCCCCGCCTCGCTCCATCTTGCTCCCCCCCCGCTCGCTCCATCCTGCTCCCCCCCCCACCTCCTATCCTGCTCCCCCCCCCACACCTCCATCCTCCATCCTCCCCCCCCCGCGGCCTCCATCCTGCCCCCTTCCTGCCTCCATCCTGCTCCCTCCCCCACCTCCATCCTGCTCCCCCCCCCCCGCCTCCATCCTCGCGGCTCCATCCTGCCCCCCCCGGCTCCATCCTGCCCCGCCCCGCCCCCCCCGCGGCTCCATCCTGCCCCGCCCCCCCCGCGGCTCCATCCTGCCCCGCCCCCCCGCGGCTCCATCCTGCCCCCCCCCCGGCTCCATGTGGGCGGGGTTAGTGTCAGGCCCCGCCCATGTTCTCCTCCCTCCCCAGGATGTCGCGCCCCGGTGCTCGCCGGCTGTCCACTCTGATGATGGCGGTGCTGAGTGTCCCGGACTGTGCCGGCTCCTGCTCTCCGCGGTGCTACTCCTGGGCCTGGCGCACCTGTATGATTAGGATGACCCACTGGGACGGCCAGGGGACGGAGAGGTGAGAGCCCGTGGGTGTGGGTGTGAGTCTGCTCCTTTCTCCCCCTGCCTGTGCCGCTTTGTCCCCGCCTCCCCTGCTCCCCTGTCCGTCCCTCCCCCTGCTGGACCCATGTGTGCCGTCCCTCCCCCCCCCCGTGGACCCATGTGTGCCGTCTCTCCCCCCCCCCCGTGGACCCATGTGTGCCGTCCTCCCCCCCCCCCCGTGGACCCATGTGTGCCGTCTCTCCCCCCCCCCCGTGGACCCATGTGTGCCGTCTCTCCCCCCCCCCCCCGTGGACCCATGTGTGCCGTCCTCTCCCCCCCCCCCCCGTGGACCCATGTGTGCCGTCCTCCCCCGCCCCCCCCCGTGGACCCATGTGTGCCGTCTCTCCCCCCCCCCCCCGTGGACCCATGTGTGCCGTCTCTCCCCCGCCCCCCCCCCCGTGGACCCATGTGTGCCGTCTCCCCCCCCCCCCCCCCGTGGACCCATGTGTGCCGTCTCTCCCCCCCCCCCCCGTGGACCCATGTGTGCCGTCTCTCCCCCCCCCCCCCGTGGACCCATGTGTGCCGTCCTCCCCCCCCCCCCCCGTGGACCCATGTGTGCCGTCTCTCCCCCCCCCCCCCCCGTGGACCCATGTGTGCCGTCTCTCCCCCCCCCCCCCCGTGGACCCATGTGTGCCGTCTCTCCCCCCCCCCCGTGGACCCATGTGTGCCGTCTCTCCCCCCCCCCCCCCGTGGACCCATGTGTGCCGTTTTCCCCCCCCCCCCCCCCGTGGACCCATGTGTGCCGTCCTCCCCCCCCCCCCGTGGACCCATGTGTGCCGTCTCTCCCCCCCCCCCCGTGGACCCATGTGTGCCGTCTCTCCCCCCCCCCGTGGACCCATGTGTGCCGTCCCCTCCCCCCCCCCGTGACCCTGTGTGCCGTCCTCCCCCCCCCCGTGGACCCATGTGTGCCGCTCCCCCCCCCCCCGTGGACCCATGTGTGCCGTCTCTCCCCCCCCCCCGTGGACCCATGTGTGCCGTCTCCCCCCCCCCCCCCCGTGGACCCTGTGTGCCGTCTCTCCCCCCCCCGTGGACCCATGTGTGCCGTCTCTCCCCCCCGTGGACCTGTGTGCCTCTCTCCCCCCCTGTGGACCCCTGTGTGCCGTTCTCTCCCCCCCCGTGGACCCATGTGTGCCGTCTCTCCCCCCCTGGACCCTGTGTCAGTCTTCCCTGAATCAGTGTTCCCCTGTGACCTGTGTCGTTTTTCCTACCCTGTCTCTCCCCTGTGGACTCCTGTATGCCATGTGTGCTGTTATTAATTGTGTGCTGTTATTCCCCTTTGGACCCATGTGTGCCATGTCTCCTCCTGTGTCTCTGTTCCTGTTTCTCTCCCCCTGTGGACCTCGGTGTGCCGTCTCTCCCCCTGTGTGCCGTCTTTCCCCCTGTGGACCCCTGTGCCTTTATCTTCCCCCTGTGCCTTTGTCTCTTTTCCTGTGGACTCCTGTGTCTTCCCCTGTGTCCCCCTACATCTCTGTCTCTCCTCTCTCGGTTTTCACTCCCGCTTGGTGTTACCGATGCCTGCTGAAAGCTCCAGGAAGAGACTCTGTGTGGACCGTGTCATGTGACACGGTCTGTGTGATGTCACATCAGCCTGCCCTGTCACATGACCCACTCCATAGAGACTCTTTATGGAGCTTTCAGCAGGCATCGAAACCGCCAGGTGCCGGTGAGAACGGAGGGGGCCGATGGGGGAGGACGGAGCACAGGGGAGGATGTGGTAGATTGGGTGTGCCGAAGGCAGGGATTCCGCTGGCTGTAGTGTGTGGCAGGCAGCACTACTGCCAGGGGACGCCATATTGTTACACCCAACAGTTGTGTGTATAATTGTCTTGTGGCTTCCGGCAGAAGTGACATAGCGTTACAACCGGACAGAAGCGGAAGCCACAAGGAAATTATGTAAGTAGATAAATATATATATACTAGCTGTGAGCCCGATGCAAATGCATCGGGATTCTAGAACGTGCATTAATTTGATTATAGTAGATAAATAATAAAATTAAAAATAGCTATTTTGTTTTGTTTTTTTACTATTTTTATTATTATTAAATTTATTTATTATTTGTTATTTTAAGTGAATTTATTTGTATTAAGATTATTTTATTTTATTTAAAAACCGCATCTGCCGCACAACCGCACTTGCCGCACCTGCCGCAAGTCCCCCTATACTTTCTATGGGGATTACCGCAACCGCGCCGCAACTTGCACTTGCGGCGCGGTTGCGATAATCCTTATGGGGATTACCGCTACCGCGCCGCAAGTGCTCGCACTCAGCCAGCGACTCGCAATGGCCTGGCGGCCATTGCTCGTGCTACCTGAGCGGGAGATCGCTAGCTTTGTGGCCGAGCCTCTGGTTCTATTTTCGGCCAGCGACTCGCAATGGCCGCTTCGCGGCCATTGCTCGTACTCAGCCTGCGCGAGCAATGGCCTCGCGGCCATTGCTCGCGTAGGCCAACGACTCGCATTGGCCGCTACGCGGCCAATGCTTCGCCGTGGTGACGTCACAGAGTGACATAGCCACGGTCTTCGCCGGGGTCCGACACGGAAGTGCCTACGGCAATTATATAGTAGATAGCTGTTAGCCTGATGCAAATGCATCGGGTATCTAAAATATGTTTATTGTTTTTTTAAAGATTTTTAAATAATAATGGCATCATCAATAGCAATAATGTAAGCAATAGCATTATAATTAGCAGTAATAGCAGTATTAATAGCATTATTAGCATTAATAACATTATTAATAGCATTAATAGCATTATTATTAGCATTAATAGCATTATTAATAGCATTAATAACATTAATAGCATTAATAGCATTATTGATAGCATTAATAGCAGTATTAATAGCATTATTAGCAGTATTATTAGCATTAATAGCATTGTTATTAGCATTAATAGCATTATTATTAGCATTAATAACATTATTAATAGCATTAATAGCATTGTTGGTAGCATTAATAGCATTATTAGCAGTATTATTAGCATTATTATTAGCATTAATAACATTAATCATATCCTGAATAGCATTATTAGTAGCATTAATAGCAGTATTAATAGCATTAATATCATTATTTGCATTTTTATTTTATATTAATATATTATTAATTATATTATTTTGTATATTAATTTTTTATTTTAATGAAAATTTTATTTTATTATATTTTAATTACTTAATGTAATTAATATCTTAATTTAATATATTACTTTTTTTTTTTTTTTTTTTTTACTATTTTTATTATTATTAAATTTATTTATTATTTGTTATTTTAAGTGAATTTATTTGTATAAAGATTATTTTATTTTATTTAAAAACCACATCTGCGGCGCGGTTGCGGTAATCCCCATACAAAGTATAGGGGGACTTGCGGCAGGTGCGGCAAAACCGCAGTTGCCGCACCTGCCGCAAGTCCCCCTATACTTTCTATGGGGATTACCGCAACCGCGCCGCAACTTGCACTTGCGGCGCGGTTGCGGTAATTCTTATGGGGATTACCGCTACCGCGCCGCAAGTGCTCGCACTCAGGCAGCGAGTCGCAATGCGGCGCGGTTGCGGTAATCCTTATGGGGATTACCGCAACCGCGCCGCAAGTGCTCGCACTCAGCCAGCGAGTCGCAATGCGGCGCGGTTGCGGTAATCACAGGGGCACAGGGGCACTGGGGCACAGGCTCCGGAGCACTGTGTCAGCATGTGCTGACAGCAGCTGCTCCGGAGCGGCACAGGGGCACAGGGGCACTGGGGCACAGGCTCCGGAGCACTGTGTCAGCATGTGCTGACAGCAGCTGCTCCGGAGCGGGATGACAGGGGCACAGGCTCCGGAGCACTGTGTCAGCATGTGCTGACAGCAGCTGCTCCGGAGCGGCACAGGGGCACTGGGGCACAGGCTCCGGAGCACTGTGTCAGCATGTGCTGACAGCAGCTGCTCCGGAGCGGGATGACAGCAGCTGCTCCGGAGCGGCACTGGGGCACAGGCTCCGGAGCACTGTGTCAGCATGTGCTGACAGCAGCTGCTCCAGAGCGGGATCACAGGGGCACAGGGGCAGAGGCTCCGGAGCACTGTGTCAGCATGTGCTGACAGCAGCTGCTCCGGAGCGGCACTGGGGCACAGGGGCACTGGGGCACAGGCTCCGGAGCACTGTGTCAGCATGTGCTGACAGCAGCTGCTCCGGAGCGGGATGACAGCGGCGAGGGGTCGCAATGCCCGCTACGCGGGCAATGCCTCGCACGTGGTGACGTCACATAGTGACAAAGCCACGGCGTGCCGGGGTCCGACAAAAACGTGCCTACGGCAATTATATAGTAGATTGCTATATAGATAGAAAGATAAGATAAGAAATATGGGGCCACACTACGATTTTGTGAGCGATCACACCTGCGATCTCAGGGGTGCGCGCTCCTGGACAACATGTCAGTGAGGTGTCAAATGTATAGATAATGTTCACGACGCAACTTGCGTGCAGGTATCATTCACATAACCAGCGATTGACGCTTGTCAATGTTGTGAATAGGCGAAATCGTTAAGGAGATCGTTATCGCGGTGTCACACAGAACGATGCAGCAGATTGCATGATTGACATCGTCTGATTTGGGATCCGGATCTCAAATCTGCGATGAACGATCAGACCACTTATCGCTTGTAAAATCGACGTGTCACACACAACGACGTTGTTTGAACGACGGAAAACCCGTCACGTTACAACAACATCGTTAATGATATCGTAGCGTGTGACGGCCCCTGTAGTTGGATGAATAGATAGATGGATGGATGAATAGATAGATGGATGGATGAATAGATAGATGGATGGATGAATAGATAGATGGATGGATGAATAGATAGATGGATGAATAGATAAATAGTTGGATGAATAGATATTAGGGGGCTGCTACACGCTACGATATCTGTAAATATATCGCTGAAACGTCACTGATTTTCAGTCGCTCCAACGATGTGTTAACGACGTCGTTGCATGCGACACGTTGATCTGAGAAGCGATAAGTGATCTGATCGTTAATCGCAGATATTAGACTCATGGTGGGTTTACACACACCAATCATTGTATCCAATCTCTGAACCAATCTCTGGTTGCAGTGAAATCATGGACACATAGTTCCATTTTGTGGCTGTGTACAACATGGAGCAATCTGTCCATGATTTCACTGCAACCAGAGATTGGTTCAGAGATTGGATACAATGATTGGTGTGTGTAAACCCACCATCAGACCCCACATCAGACGATGTCGATCATGCAACCTGCTTGCATTATTCAGTGTGACACCGCGATAACGATCTCCTCCTCAACGATTTCGCCTATTCCTGACACTGGCTGGCCTCGATCGCTGGATCGCTGGCGCGCTGCCAATTGAAAAATTGTTAACGAGATCTATGCTTGCGACACCGCACAAGCGAGATCAATAAATTGTTGTAGTGATCTCGATCACTTGACTTTCGAGCCAACATCGTTTAATATATCGTAGCGTGTAATGACCCCCATATATATATAATTTTTATGAAGAAAAAAAAAAAAAGTGTAGATAGGGACCCTAGGGTACAAGAGGGATTTTAGAGGGAACCTGTCACCAGGTTTTTGCCAGGTTTTGTAGAAATAGAGACCCTGATTCCAGTGATGTGTCACTTACTGATCTGCTTGCTGTCATGTTGATAAAATTAGTGTTTTCTATGCTGCAGATTTAGCAGCAGTCTGAGAATATGCCAGCAGGCCAAGTAGACTGCTAATGATAATCTCCAGATGATTAAACAGTGATTTTATCAAAACTCCACTGAGCAGTCCAGTAAGTGACACATCGCTGGAATCAGGATCTCGGGTCCTATATTATGCTATTCTCAGATTAGGTTGCAAAAACCTGGTGACAGGTTCCCTTTATGTGTAGTTAGGGACCCTTGAGATTTAAGGTCACCTTGCCAAGGCTGAAGGGCAGGCATTTATTGGCGCATGTGCACTAAGAACCTTATTATAAGAGGAGCAGTTTTCTTAAAAAAACATTTTCCAGCTCAGTTTTTTGAAAAAAAACTTTGTAATTTTTATTTTTTCTCAAAAAAACATCTACTAACATCATCCGGGAATATCATTGTTTGCATGTGATTACCAGTGTGCTGCTACTACTTTAATATATACATTTATAGATAGATAGATACTGTAGATAAAAATATAGAAAAAAGGAGCAGCACTGCTTGCCTGTTATCCTGGGTGCTCAGCGAACTAAGCAGCCCTTCCAACAGCATGCATTTATATATATATATATATATATATATATATATATATATATATATATATATATATATATATATACATACATACACACATATACACACACACACTAGATGGGGGCCCGATGCTCTTGTATGGGGTGGACGGTGACATCACAATGGGGCGGGGCTTTGTGGCATTGGGTGCGGCGTCTGTCTCTCCGCTGTTTTTTACCCCTCACTCTCCACCCCCCACTGTGCTGCCTTTCTGCCCCATCCTGTGCACACTCTTGGGCCCACCCCTGTGGACGCTGTCCACCCCCCTGTTCTGACTCTCTACCCACTTTGATTCCTTTCTGCCCCCCCTTGTGCACTCTCTGGCCCCTCCCTGCAAGCTCTTGGGCCCCTTCTTGTGCTTGCTCTCGGGCCCCCCCTGTGATTGCCCTCTGGTAAAGTTCCTCATGGCGGGTAGTCGCTGGAGGCCAAGTGGTGAGCGCGTTTGGGTGAGCGAGTATGGTAAGGGGGTGTGAGCGAGCGCCGGCCGTCCCCACAGCCGGCGCTCGCTCGCTCGCCCGTCCCCACAGCCGGCGCTCGCTCGCTCGCCCGTCCCCACAGCCGGCGCTCGCTCGCTCGCCCGTCCCCACTGCCGGCGCTCGCTCGCCCGTCCCCACTGCCGGCGCTCGCTCGCTCGCCCGTCCCCACTGCCGGCGCTCGCTCGCTCGCCCGTCCCCACAGCCGGCGCTCGCTCGCTCGCCCGTCCCCACAGCCGGCGCTCGCTCGCTCGCCCGTCCCCACAGCCGGCGCTCGCTCGCTCGCCCGTCCCCACAGCCGGCGCTCGCTCGCTCGCCCGTCCCCACAGCCGGCGCTCGCTCGCTCGCCCGTCCCCACAGCCGGCGCTCGCTCGCTCGCCCGTCCCCACAGCCGGCGCTCGCCTCGCTCGCCCGTCCCCACAGCCGGCGCTCGCTCGCTCGCCCGTCCCCACAGCCGGCGCTCGCTCGCTCGCCCGTCCCCACAGCCGGCGCTCGCTCGCTCGCCCGTCCCCACAGCCGGCGCTCGCTCGCTCGCCCGTCCCCACAGCCGGCGCTCGCTCGCTCGCCCGTCCCCACAGCCGGCGCTCGCTCGCTCGCCCGTCCCCACAGCCGGCGCTCGCTCGCTCGCCCGTCCCCACAGCCGGCGCTCGCTCGCTCGCCCGTCCCCACAGCCGGCGCTCGCTCGCTCGCCCGTCCCCACAGCCGGCGCTCGCTCGCTCGCCCGTCCCCACAGCCGGCGCTCGCTCGCTCGCCCGTCCCCACAGCCGGCGCTCGCTCGCTCGCCCGTCCCCACAGCCGGCGCTCGCTCGCTCGCCCGTCCCCACAGCCGGCGCTCGCTCGCTCGCCCGTCCCCACAGCCGGCGCTCGCTCCCACCCCCTTACCATACTCGCTCACCCAAACGCGCTCACCACTTGGCCTCCAGCGACTACCCGCCATGAGGAACTTTACCAGAGGGCAATCACAGGGGGGGCCCGAGAGCAAGCGGGCGTGCAGCTTCGGCTTTTTTTGCGGTGCCGCCGCTAGCCTGCGCCAGACGCCATATTGTTGCACCCAATACTTGGGTGTAATCAGGGGTGGATTAAGGGTAGCCAGGGCACGGGGCAGTTCAGACTCTGTGGGCCCCCCGGTCATCTGATAGTGGGGGGTCATGTGACGGGGTCATCATATGCCTGAAATAGATTATTCCAGAAAAATTGTTGCTGAGTGAAACTATAACCTGTCAAACATCCATTGATCTAGTCACGCAGCAAAAAAATGCAGCAGAAACGCGCAGTGGGCACATAACCTTACACATAAAAACGTACAGGTTTTTTTGTTAGTCCTTTATAGCTTCAATAATGCAATAATGACAATTGAAGAGTTCCAGTAGTTCCTGTGGACAAAAATAACATGAGCATCATGACATTTTTGAGTATTCAAATAAAAGCGCCCCCGGGCCCTTCAGCAGCGCCTATTCTACATTGTAAGTTTTTTCCCTGATCAGTGTCCATCCGGTTTGTGAGACAAAACCAGGAGAGGAACCAAGAGAGGAACTTGCAGAGAAAAAGTATAATTGAAAGACACATGTTCAGGAATTTGGAGACACTCCTGGTTTTGGCACACAAACTGGATAGAACCTGAACAGGGAAAAAACTGCAGTGTGAAACCAGCCTTAGAAGGAGGCTATTATGCCCTGACTGCCCGTGTGTGTGTGTGTGTGTGTGTGTGTGTGTGTGTGTGTGTGTGTGTGTGTGTGTGTGTGTGTGTGTGTGTGTGTGTGTGTGTGTGTGTGTGTGTGTGTGTGTGTGTGTGTGTGTGTGTGTGTGTGTGTGTGTGTGTGTGTATCCGGGATTGGCATCTACACCGTCGCAACTACACCCATAAAATTTTGCACAGTCACACGTCTCGACCCCGGGAGCGTCATAGGCTATGTTGTGAGGCGAAATTTTAACCCTGCGCGTTCCAGTTCACCAAACAATTTTGCCCCTATCTACATAATGGGGAAAAAGTGAATGGAAAAGTGTTGGAGGAAAATCGACAGCTGTCAGCTATAGAGACAAAATTTGCACAGTGACATGTCTGGACCCCGGGAGCGTCATAGGCTATGTTGTGAGGCGAAATTTTAACCCCGCGCGTTCCAATTCACCAAACAATTTTGCCCCTATCTACATAATGGGGAAAAAGTGACAGTTACCAGTTGACAGTTGTGAATGAGAGGGGCTTAATGATAGCGCCAAAGACTAAGGGTGCTTTCACATCTGCGTTTTTCGTAATTCGCGGCAGATGCGGTGAAAAAACCGCATCTGCCGCGTTTACCGCATAACCGTTCCACTTGCGGCGCGGTTGCGGTTTTTTCTATGCAAAGTATAGGCATACTTGCGGCAGGTGCGGCAAGTGCGGTTTTGCACTTGCGGCAGGTGCGGCCGCGAAAAAAACCGCAGTAAGCCGCGGTTTTTTTCGCGGCCGCACCTGCCGCAAGTGCAAAACCGCACTTGCCGCACCTGCCGCAAGTATGCCTATACTTTGCATAGAAAAAACCGCAACCGCGCCGCAAGTGGAACGGTTATGCGGTAAACGCGGCAGATGCGGTTTTTTCACCGCATCTGCCGCGAATTACGAAAAACGCAGATGTGAAAGCACCCTAACAGCACATACCAGCATATAGTCACTAAGGTGGGGCCCCAACATGAGATATTCACCACACTTGGGGACATGTATACACACCACACGCACACTAAGAGTAACAGCAAGTGTATAGTCGCTAAAGTGCAGCCCCAACATTGGATACTCACCACGCACCAGAACACAGAACACACACACACACCCCACACAGACCCACACCCCACACAGACACACACACACCCCACACAGACACACACACACACCCCACACAGACACACACACACACACCCCACACAGACACACACACACCCCACACAGACACACACACACCCCACACAGACACACACACACACACCCCACACAGACACACACACACACACACACACACCCCACACAGACACACACACACACACCCACACAGACACACACACACACACCCCACACAGACACACACACACACACCCCACACAGACACACACACACACACCCCACACAGACACACACACACACACCCCACACAGACACACACACACACCACACCCACACAGACACACACCCCACACAGACACACACACACACACCCCACACAGACACACACACACACACACCCACACAGACACACACACACACACCCCACACAGACACACACACACACACCCCACACAGACACACACACACACCCCACACAGACACACACAACAACACACCCCACACAGACACACACCCCACACAGACACACACCCCACACAGACACACACCCCACACAGACACACACCCCACACAGACACACACCCCACACAGACACACACCCCACACAGACACACACCCCACACAGACACACACCCCACACAGACACACACCCACCACACAGACACACACCCCACACAGACACACACCCCACACAGACACACACCCCACACAGACACACACCCCACACAGACACACACCCCACACAGACACACACACCCACACAGACACACACACACAACCCACACAGACACACCACACAGACACACACACACACACCCACACAGACACACACACACACACACCCACACAGACACACACACACACCCCACACAGACACACACACACACCCCACACAGACACACACACACACCCCACACAGACACACACACAACACCACACAGACACACACACACACCCCACAGGACACACACACATACACCCCTATAGGACACATGCACTCACCACAGGGACACACACACACACACAAAGAGACACCACCCACAGTGACACACACCACACAGACCCCCCCCACAGGGACACCACACCACACAGACAGACACAGATGTGAACAAATCACCTCACACAATTCGCCTCATACTTGTGCTATCTTTATTTTCCAAACATAAACATCTGATTAAAAACAGCCATTGTGCAACACATGTGCCATATAGGGAATTAAGGCAGATGTCAGTCACATGAGCTGTCTATTATGTGTATGTGTGAGGTAACATATACTCCCCGGCCAGGGGGAGGGTTTACTGTTGGCTGGAGATTTATTAGGCTGCCTATAGCAATCAATCACAGCTCAGCTTCTATTTTCCTACAGGTCATTAATTTGACATATTCAAATTCTATTTTGTTATAGCTGACAGCAGTTATTTATTAACCCAGGCGTAGCCGCCGGGTACTACAGCTAGTCTAATATATAAAGCTGTGTGTGTGTGTGTGTGTGTGTGTGTGTATTTGTATATCCGGGATTAGCATCTACACAGTCGCAACTACAGCCACAAAATTTTGCACAGTCACACATCTGGACCCCGAGAGCGTCATAGGCTATGTTGTGAGGCGAAATTTTAACCCCGCGCGTTCCAATTCACCAAACAATTTTGCCCCTATCTACATAATGGGGAAAAAGTGACCGTTACCAGTTGACAGTTGTGAATGAGAGGGGCTTAATGATAGCGCCAAAGACTAACAGCATATAAAGAGAATTTTGTTTACGTACCGTAAATTCTTTTTTCTTTAATCATCAATGGGAGACCCAGACAATGGGGTTTAGGGCACTGCCCTCCGGAGGTCACACTAGGTACTACAAGTTTGTAGACACCGCCTCCTCCGCTTATAAACCCCTACCGCAGGGAACATCCTCAGTTTGGTCCATAAGCTGCGAGGAGAAAATAAACCACACCCGAAACATCGGGAAGAATGCCGTGCACAGACGGTTCAACAACCCGGCAAACACTGTCTCAACAGAGAGCAGAACAAATGCAAAACATGCAAAGGAACAACTGGGTGGGTGCTGGGTCTCCCATTGATGATTAAAGAAAAAAGAATTTACGGTACGTAAACAAAATTCTCTTTTTTCTGGTCATCATAATGGGAGACCCAGACAATGGGGATGTCCTAAAGCAATACCCCAGGGCGGGAAGAGTTCCTCAACAAGACGGATAACACATGGTTCCCTTCAAAGGTGGGCAACCGCCGCCTGGAGAACCCGCCTGCCCAGACTTGCATCCGCAGAGGCATGGGCATGCACCATATAGTGCTTAGAGAAAGTGTGCAGGCTGGACCAAGTGGCCGCCTGACACACCTGTAGAGCAGACGCTCGATGTCGCAAGGCCCAAGAGGCACCTACAGCCCTGGTAGAGTGAGCCTTCAATCCCACCGGGAGAGGCAAACCAGAGGACCGGTAAGCCTCTTGAATGGAAGCCTTAATCCATCTGGCCAAGGTTGACTTCGAAGCCGCGGACCCCTTACAGCGACCTGTCGTAAGAACAAATAAGGAATCCGAACTCCTGAAGGAGGCGGTCCTGGACACATAAATGCGTACAGCTCTCACGAGATCCAGAGTATGGAGGTCGCGCTCCACCTGATGAACGGGAGCGGGGCAAAATGATGGGAGAACAATCTCCTGGTTCAGGTGAAAAGTTGAAACCACCTTCGGCAAGAATTCTGGCCGTGGGCGCAACACCACCTTGTCTTGGTGAACCACCAGAAAGGGTGACTTGCACGATAGTGCAGCCAATTCTGAGACCCTCCTTAGAGACGTAATCGCCACCAGAAAGGCCACTTTCTGGGACAGACGAGATAGAGAAACATCTCTCAACGGCTCAAACGGCGGTTTCTGTAATGCCGCCAGGACCATGTTAAGGTCCCAAGGATCCAGAGGTCTCTTGTAGGGCGGAACCATCCGCGACACCCCCTGCAGAAATTGACGCACCTTCGGGAGGAGCGCCAATCGCCTGTCAAACAGCACCGAAAGTGCTGATACTTGACATTTCAAAGAGCCAAGGGATAATCCCAACTCCAAACCCGACTGTAAGAAAGCCAACAACGTCGGGATGGACAAGGGCCAAGGAGACCGTCCACCAGAGGCACACCAGGTAAAAAAGATCTTCCACGTCCGGTGGTACATCTTCCTGGAAACAGGCTTCCTAGCCCGATTCATAGTGGCCACCACTGTAGGGGAGAAACCCCTAGATGTCAGGAGCCAGGCCTCAAGAGCCATGCAGTCAATCTGAGGGCCCTGGAATTGAGGTGGAAGAATGGGCCTTGTGCGAGTAAATCTGCGCGTTCTGGAAGAGCCCACCTGTGTCCGCCTGACAGATGCCACAGGTCCGGATACCAGGACCTCCTGGGCCAATCTGGAGCCACTAGAATGGCTATCCTGCACTCCGACCTGATCTTCCACAGGACCCTGGGAATCAGAGCCAGAGGAGGGAACACATACGGCAGTTGGAAGCTGGACCAACTCAGTATCAGAGCATCCGCCCCCAGGGACTGAGGATCCCACGATCTCGCCAAGTACTGGGGCACCTGATGATTCAGCCTTGATGCCATCAGATCCACGTCCGGAGTGCCCCATCTGCTGCAGATGTCCCGGAAGACGTCTGGATGCAGGGACCACTCTCCGGCGTCCATCCCTGCCGGCTCAGGTAGTCGGCCTCCCAGTTCTCGACCCCTGGGATGTGAACTGCGGAGATCAAGCAGTCGTGTTCCTCCACCCACGATAGGATGCGGTGGACTTCGGCGAGGGCCTGAGCGCTTCTGGTCCCTCCCTGATGATTTATGTAGGCGACGGCCGTCGCATTGTCTGACTGTACCCGAATGGGTCGTCCTGCCAGGAATTTCTGAAACGCCAGGAGCGCCAGATAGACCGCCTTGATCTCCAGGACGTTGATCTGCAATGTCGACTCCGCCTGAGTCCAGAGGCCTTGGGCCCTGTGGTGTAAGAACACCGCGCCCCAGCCCTTCAGACTGGCGTCGGTGGTCACCACTAACCAAGAAGGTTTGAGGAAGGATCTTCCCCGCGACAAGTGACGTGGCTGGAGCCACCACTGCAGGGAGTCCCTGGTCGGTTGCGATAGTACCACCAACCGATTCAGAGAGATCGCTCTCTTGTCCACCGGCGAAGAATCTCCAGCTGGAGAGGACGGAGACGAAACTGTGCAAATGGCACCGCCTCTATTGCCGCTACCATGCGTCCCACCAGTCTCATCAATTCCCGAAGGGATGAGTGAGGTGACAGGAGAACGTGCTGTACTCCTGAGTGGATCGCCAGCTGTTTGGCCTGAGGTAGAGACACCAGGGCTGAGTCCGTGTGGAAATCCATGCCCAGATATGTCAATGACTGGGTCGGAACCAGGGTCGACTTCTGAGTATTGAGAAGCCACCCGAACTGTTCCAGAGACCTCATGGTCGCTTCCAGGCTCACCCGACAAAGGTCTTCCGATGGCGCCCTGACCAATAGGTCGTCCAGATAGGGTATGACGGCGTGACCCTGCACATGCAGGAGAGCCATCATAGATGCCATCACCTTCGTGAACACCCTTGGTGCAGAGGCCAACCCGAAGGGTAGGGCCACAAATTGGAGATGTTCGTCCCCCACTGCGAATCGTAACCAGCGTTGATGAGCCGGTGCAATGGGCACGTGAAGGTAAGCGTCCCTGATATCGATGGACGCTAGGAAGTCCCCTGCGACAGAGCCGCGATAACGGAACGTAGGGATTCCATGCGGAACTTCCGCACCAACACGTGACGGTTGAACAATTTTAGGTCTAGGACCGGTCGAAAGGAGCCGTCCTTCTTTGGGACAATAAAGAGGTTGGAGTAAAAACCCCTGAACCTCTCTGCCGTGGGCACTGGGACCACTACTCCGTCTCTGCGGAGTCCCTCCAACACCCGGAGAAAAGCCTGAGTCTTTTCTGGGGATGGAACAGACTGATGGAATCGGGATAATGGTTTTGACGTCAGCTCTATCCTGTAACCTCGCGAGACTACGTCTCGAACCCACTGATCTTGAACGTGAAGTAGCCACTTGTCCTGAAAGCGAGACAAGCGGCCCCCCACCTGTGGGGAGGCAGGATGAAAGAGTGAGTCATGTAGAGGCGGGTTTGGGGGTGGTAGTTGCCGTCCCCGCCGGCTTCTTTGGACGACTCTTGGAGCGCCACTGAGAAGCGGGCTTGCCCCCTCGGTCCGTGCGAGCGGACGGTGCTGATGACTGCGAGCCGGACCGAAAGGACCACTGCTTCGGGTTCCTCTTGACGGTATACCGTGGCTTAGGCTTATTCTGCGGTATCTTAGACTCAGCAGAATCCTTGATCAGCTTGTCCAGCTCTGTGCCAAAGAGTCTGTCACCAGAGAACGGAAGATTCTGCAGAATCTTCTTAGATGTGGCATCTGAGTCCCACAGACGCAGCCACAACAACCTGCGGATCGCTATCGCATTGGCCGAAGCCACAGCTGAGCGAGTGGCAGTTTCCAGAGACGCCGTCCTGGCGTAATCCGCATAGGCCCTTGCTCTCTCAGTGAGTGCCAGGACCTCCGGACTGGACCTTGCCAGGTCAGTGATACCATCCAAGCAGGTAGTAATCGCTTGTAAGGTCCAGACCGTGGCAAAATTAGGGGCAAATGAAGACCCCACAGCCTCATAGGAAGACTTGGCGAGTTGCTCGACCTGTCTATCAGTAGCATCCTTCAGCGAGGAGCTATCAGAGGCAGAGAAAAGGGAGCGTGCAGCAATTCTAGTCATGGAAGCGTCCACCTTTGGAGACTGCGACCATTCCTGAAGCACCTCCTGGGGGAAGGGGAAGCGATTGTCCTTAGGTTTGCGGACATAGCGCCGCCCAGGATGTAACCTGGGTGCTCTAACCACCCTTCCAAAATTAGTGTGGTCCATGAAGGATCCACTTGGTCTAGCCTCTGGCCGCAGCCATTGATAGACCTCCTTCGGGTGCACGACAACCTCTTCAGGGGGAGTCACGAGACGCAATGTCTCATTGATGGAGGACACCAGATCCTCCACCCCGTCTGGAGGTTCAGACACAGACACAGACCCGAAGTTTGAACCCCCATCATCTTCCTCACCATCAGAGGAACGCTCCTCCTCAGAGAGAGCCTGGAGCTCGGGTGAATCCTCACGACGAGCCCGCTTAGGGGGTCTCACAGCAGAAGAGGGAGACACCCGGGGGTAACTGGAAGGAGTAGCTGGGTTTTCCAGTCTCCTATGCAGTGCCTCCAGTGACTGCGACATGGAGGACATCTGGGACAGCAGGGATTCATTGATCCTATTCTGCGTTTCCCATGGCCCTTGGATTACCTGAATCTCAGGGTATAGCACCGGAGCCGCTGCTGCCTCAGCTGAGCCAGCCCGGGCTTCTGGGCGTCCGCAGTTATTGCAGGACCCCTCCACCAAAGTTCCCTTGCAGGTAGCACAGGTAATGGTGTTATCCGCCGCCTTAGCAGCATGCTTCTTAACTGAGGACATATCCACAGTAGGGGTTGAGGCCAAGGCCAATAGACAAAACAAACCGGGAATCCCGGTGGCTTACCGACCGCAGTAACGCGGTGGGAGGAAGCGGTGTGTGTGTGTGACCTCCGCGAGTTCCGGTCTCCCTCTGAAGTGCAGACACGTGCTGCCGTAGATCCCAGCCGGGAAGTGAGAGAGAAGATGGCCGCCGCCAGCACAGACGTGGGCGGCGCCGGGAACACGCGGGAAGCACACGCACACGCCCCCGGTGACGTCACCGTAAGGGCTGCCTCTCCTCCTCCAAGCAGCCTCTGTAATGGAGGTGCTGGAGCCCGCAGCGCGGGAAAACAGTGCGGAATCATCATGCACACATACCCAGACTGTCATCACATACAAACATGCACAGTCTACGGCCTCAGCCCCTGTGACACACAGGGCGGTCAGCCAGGGTGACCCCAGCACAGGGTACACCGCCAGATCCGCGGACCCGAGGGTAACGCGCGGTCTGAGTGTCAGGACACATAAAGTGCCAGACACTACCCCCAGGCACACAGGAGACACAGAGTGCCTCAGTGCCGGTCCGGTCTGTAAGCACCATTTAGGGAGGCCTCGGACGGGGGTTCAGCCCAGTCCGGAGTGTAAGCACCATTTAGGGAGGCCTCGGACTGGGCTGGCTCCAGTCCGGTCTGTAAGCACCATTTAGGGAGGCCTCGGACGGAGCGGAGCTGTGCAAGGCTCCCATCTCCCACTCTCCAGAGCCCCCCAGAGAGGGATGGAAAGGAGCGCAACAGCGTACCGGGAGAACACAGAGTGTCCAGGCACTAGGCCCTCCGGTACCTCCACCAGCGTGTGCCACAAAGGGTGAGCGGGGAGGCTGTCGCAGGTCCCGACTAGGACCATATTACCTTGTCTTCAGACGCCATCACGTAAGTAGTGAGAGTGCAGTGAAGTGCAAGCAAAGCGTGATCCTCCGAGCACACTAAGTTTAAAACTGAGGATGTTCCCTGCGGTAGGGGTTTATAAGCGGAGGAGGCGGTGTCTACAAACTTGTAGTACCTAGTGTGACCTCCGGAGGGCAGTGCCCTAAACCCCATTGTCTGGGTCTCCCATTATGATGACCAGAAAATTATATTTTGTTATAGCTAACATCAGTTATTTATTAACCCAGGCGTAGCCGGGTACTACAGCTAGTAACTTATAAAAATCTCAAACGATGTGCACCCTGTATGATATTCAGCTGTTACCAGTCCAATGGACTTGCTTGCAGATCGGTCCGTCCCGCCTCCTCGCGGTCCAACAGCGTCTTCTTCTGAACGATGTAGATAACGCCTCCTGCCACCTGCGTTATCCACGTGACCACGTCCAATTTTCCCATTGCCTACGCTACGTCCTTACCTCTCCGGCTTGTGCAGGGGCACTGTACTCCATCATGGGGTTATCCTACAAGTTTGAACTCTCAGTGATGTCACCATACATTACATGCAGAAGACTGGGAGCCTGGAGCCATGTGCAGAGTCCCCTGCGGTTCGCGCATGTGTAGATGAGTTTTACATTGTAGCCGCAGTAGGGCAGAGCACAGTGCATTTGCGCAAGCTGGAGAGACATCTACACAGACGTGAGATGGGAAAGTGGGACGTGGATAATGCAGGAGGTGTATCCAAATCATTCAGAAGAAGAGGCTGTCGGATGGTGAGGAGAGGCTGAATGGACCAATCTGCAAGCAAGAATTTCGGACTGGTAACTGGTTAGAATACAGGGTGCTAGATTTTTATAAGTTATTTATTCTGTGTACAGGGGCATTCAGAGCATAATAGCCTGCTTCTTATAATGCAGCATAGGCGTGTGTGTGCATCTTTCTTAGGGCGGCTTCACACAGCGGCGTGATCCGGTCCGGGGCTGTCTGGGATGAGCCAGACAGCCGCGGACCGGATCAGCACACAGGACTGGAGGGCTAATTTGCCCTCTGGTCTGGTGTGCAGCCGCACGCAGCTTC
The DNA here is from genome assembly GCA_033576535.1 of Allobates femoralis. Classification (NCBI taxonomy): domain Eukaryota; kingdom Metazoa; phylum Chordata; class Amphibia; order Anura; family Aromobatidae; genus Allobates; species Allobates femoralis. Next base: position 58,443,455 of record JARQOC010000004.1, on the reverse strand, counting down.
CACTGCTGATAGGTCAGGACCGCGGTGCCCGAAGATGTTGCTGGTGACGCCGCTGCGATCTGGGAACAAACCAGCGAGCGATCTGCAGCAATGATGCGGAATAGGTTTTATCTCCGGCAACATGGCTATTGCGGTGTCAGATGGCACAATACAGCTAAATCGCTGGGGTAAGATCGCCAGGTTTTTGAACATGTTCAAAAACCTGGCAACTAGTAATCAGCGATTCATCGATGCACCTGTGACGTTGCCTGCAACTTCGCTGACTTAGCAAAAGTTCAACGATGTTGCATGCAACATTGTGACGTGTACATTGTGACGTGTAACGGTACCTTTACAGATACTGAGATAAAAACCCACCAAATACTCAGCGTGTGCATGAGGCCTAAAGGTACCGTTACACGGGGAGATATGACAGCGATGTCGGTAGTGATGCCGCGGGTGCACACTCGCTTCAGACATAGCTGCCGTACCTGTCACACAGGCAGATGTTGCTTGTATTGCCGCGGCGATGTTGCCACAGCGATCGCTCGCTGGGCTGGGAACAACCCAGCGAGCGATACGCTGCAATGCTGCAAATAGGCGGCATTGCTGGCAACATCGCTGTTGCAGTGTCACACAGCAATATGCCGCCAAATTGCTTGTTGCAAGTTGCCAGGTTTCAGGACAATGTCCTGAAACCTGGCAACTTGCAACCAGCGATAAATTGCGCTGTCACACAGCACGATGCAGCAGCAATGTTGCTGCAACTTGGCTGACACAGCAAAATTTCAGCGAAGTTGCAGGCAACATTGCTCTGTGTAACGGTACCTTTAAAAATACCGAGGTAAAACCTCACCAAATACTCAGCGTGTGCACAAGACCTTACAAATACTGAGGTAAAAACCCAGCAAATACTCGGCGTGTGCACGAGGCCTAAAAGCCCGTCACACGGGGCGACATAGGGGCGTGGCCTATCGGCGGCGGCATCGTCCCTATGCCTCATGTAAAGGGGCGATGTCGGCAGTGCTCTGAAACCAGGCGACCGATCTAGGGCGATGTGCACACATCGCCCCATGTAACCGGCCGTCCGGCGACCTGTCAGGCGATTGGAGCCATTGGCTCCCATTGTCCTGCATCGCCGCTGGGGTTTTCAGACACACGGCAGCGATGCCGCCTGTCAGCTCGCCGGCGCGGAGCTGGAGATGTCACCCCATGTAAATGGGGGATGGCGACGCTGGCAGGGCGCCAAAAACGTGCGAGCACCCACCAGTCGCCGCCAACATCTCCAGCCACATCGCCAGGTGTGACAGGGCCTTTACAGATACACTCCTGTACTGTGTTACCTCAGTATCACAGACCCTGCCTTACTGACTGCTGGAGACATTTACTGATACAGCACAGGAGTGTATAGGTACCGTTACACAGTTCAACATCGCAGCGATGTCGGAAGCGATGCCACAGGTGCGCGCTCGCTTCCGACATCGCTGCCTTAGGTGTCACACAGGCAGATGTTCCCTGGGACGCCACTGCGATGTTGAAGCAGCGATCGCTCGCTGGGCTGGGAACAACCCAGCGAGCGATATGCTTCAATGCTGCGAATAGGCGGCATTGCTGGCAACATCGCTGTTGCGGTGTTATACAGCAATATGCCGCCAAATCACTGGTGCAACATCGCCAGGTTTTTCAACATGTCGAAAAACCTGGCAACTTGCAACCAGTGATTTATTGCGCTGTTACACAGCACGATGCTCCAGCAATGTTGCTGCAACTTCGCTGACTCAGCAAAATTACAGCGATGTTGCATGCAACATTGTGCTGTGTTACGGTACCTTATCACAGATCCTGCCTTACTGACTGCTGGAGATATTTACTGACACAGCACAGGAGTGTATCACAGTCTACTGACACAGTCTCCTGTGCTGTGTCAGTAAATGTCTCCAGCAGTCAGTAGGGCAGGGTCTGTGATTCACACAGACCCTGCCTTACTGACTGCTGGAGACACTTACTGACACAGCACAGGACTAGCCCACCCTCCCTCCACCAGAACCTCACTTGTCAGGTAGTATTATCTCTCTTCTCTTGCAGTTCCACCTGTGACCTGGCTGCCAGAACCTCACTGGGTGGCACAGCCAGGTAACTCTCCAGATCACACTTCCGCCCGCCAGTGCCACCACTTGAACCTCAATGGATGGCACAGCCGCACAGATGGCTGCCCAACTGAGGCAGTAGGTGGGCCGCGTGTGTGTCTTCACCGCGCGGTCTTTTCCCGCTGTCCTCCTCTGCACACCGGAAATCACGTCATGATGTATGGATGGTCGGTGCGGAGGAGAAGGGGGGCATGAGCGTCACTCAGCAGCCGGTCAGTGCAACTCGCAAAATGGGCGGGCTGGCGGTGCCGCAGTGGCGGATTATAATGGCGGACATTTAGCCCCTGGACTGTGGGCCCATAATGACCTTATTATAATCCGCCACTGCTGTCAACTATACAATCAAAAGCAATATACATCTCCATATCAAAATATTTCATAGAAAGATTCCAAACATGAACATCAACTGTGTCCGTAAAGTGCTACAGTGCTTCTTATAGTGCCATAATAGTAATAATGCAATTATAACTTCTTAAAATGGACTTTTTTGTCCTTAAATTAGAATAACGGTGCACATGTGAAGCTTATTAATTTGTAAGACCTACCACGCCACTACTGTAAGCTCATACCACCGCCGCCATGTTTTTGGCGTTTGTTGCGACGCTTTGCGCATGCCCAGTATGAAAAAAAAATAGATCTCTTTCTCCCATGGTGTTATGTGACTCATTGTAATCTCGCGCATGCGTAGCAGCACTGCGAGATTCTCGGCTGCCATCTTACTACTCAACCTTCTGCGCAATAGCGCTCTGAAGCCACTCACACCCTTATTCCATCGGAAGTATGGTTTTACAACAACATGTCATAAGGCATGTCTACTAACAGTTAAGTGTGCTGGTTAACCAGACACACAAATGAACATTGTACTGGGTTGCAGAAAACCTACCGCCCAAGTACGTGTCATCCTGTCTAAGTGACACTATCTCTCTAACCTTAAATCATAAATAATAAGGTCACTAATGGCACAAGGATACCCAATCCCATTTCACTGTGCCTAATCATAGCGACCAAAGAAACTGGACAGATATACAATAATCATATTTCAAATTGCATTCCTCCGTTATTTATAACTAATAAGTCACATGTAAAAAGCTCTGCCCACTGACCATGCTCTACCCACTTACCCACGCTCTGCCCACTGACTCCCGCTCTGCCCACTGATGCCCACTCTGACCACTGACCCCTGCTCTGCCCACTGACCCTGCTCTGCCCACTGACCCCTCACACTCCCCACTGACCCCGCTCTTCCCACTGACCCTGCTCTGCCCACTGCCCCCCCCCCTTCTGCCTACTGACCATGCCCACTGACCCATGCTCTGCCTACTGACCCCAGCTCTGCCCACTGACCCCCACTCCTGCCTACTGACCCTGCTCTGCCTACTGATTATGCCCACTGACCCCTGCTCTGCCCAATGACTGTGCCCTCTAACCCCTGCTCTGCCCACTAATCCCCCACTCTGCCCACTGACCCCCGCTTTGCCCACTGACCCCCAGCTGATCGCAATGCCCACTCATCCTGCTCTGCCCACTGACCCCTCACACTGCCCACTGACCCTGCTCTGCCCACTGACCATGCTCTGCCCACTGACCCTGCTATACCCACTGACCCCCTCTCTGCCCACTGACCACCACTCTGCCCACTGACCCTGCGCTGCCTACTGACCCCCACTCTGCCCACTGACCCTGCTCTGCCCGCTGATCCCCCAATCCTGCTCACTGACCCTGCTCTGCCCACTGACTCCCACTCCTGCCTACTGACCCTGCTCTGCCTACTGATTATGCCCACTGACCCCTGCTCTGCCCAATGACTGTGTCCACTAACACCTGCTCTGCCCACTGATCCCCCACTCTGCCCACTGACCCCCGCTTTACCCACTGACCCCCAGCTGATCGGTTTCCCAGGCAACAACAGGTCTTGTCCTGGGAGCTAGAAGACAGGTGGAGCGAGCTGGTGGAGGGTAAGTATCCTCACTAAAGGTTTTTTTTTTTTTTATTATCACCATGGAGAAGCGGGGGTGGAGTGTGGAGAGACAGAGGGAGGGGGGCCGCGGGGAGTGGAGGGGCAGACAGAGGGGGGCTGCGGGGAGCGGAGGGGGTCCAGAGGAGCGCCTCCATCCTGCCCCCCGTATCCATCCTGCCCCCCCGCCACCATCCCGCCCCGCCGGCTCCATCCCGCACCCCCACCACCATCCTGCCCCCCCCACCACCATCCTGCCCCGCCGGCTCCATCCTCCCCTCCCCCGCCACCATCCTGCCCCGCCACCATCCTGCCCCGTCGTCTCCATCCTGCCCCGCCGTCTCCATCCTGCCTCGCTTGCTCCATCCTGCGCCACTCGCCTCCATCCTGCCCCTCCGGCTCCATCCTGCCCCTCCGGCTCTATCCTGCCCCGGCGGCTCCATCCTGCCCCGCAGGCTCTATCCTGCCCCGCCGGCTCCATCCTGCCCCGCCCCCCCACCATCCTGCCCCCCTTGCTCCATCCTGCCCCGCTCGCTCCATCCTGCCCTCCTCACTCCATCCTGCCCCCGCTGTTCTTGCTCCCCCGGCTCCATCCTGCCCCGTTTGCTCCATCCTGCTTCTCCGGCTCCATCCTGCTCCTCCGGCTCCATCCTGCCCTTTCGGCTTCATCCTTCTCCTCCGACTCCATCCTGCCCCACTCGATCCATCCTGCCCCGCTCGATCCATCCTGCCCCCCACTGTTCTTGCTCCCCCGGCTCCATCCTGCCCCGCTCGCTCCATCCTGCCCCACCCCCACCCCGGCTCCATCCTGTTCCCCCCGGCTCCATCCTGTCCTCTCCGGCTCCATCCTGCCGCCCCTTCCCGCTCCATCCTGTCCCGCTCGCTCCTTCCTGCCCCACTCGCTCCATTCTGCCCCCCGACACAATCCTGCCCCTCCTCCCCCCCTCAGCTGATCGGTTTCCCAGGCAACGACAGGACCTGTAGGACCTAGAAGGCGGAGGTGGAGCGAGCCGGCGGACAGGTAAGTATCCTCACTGAGGATTTTTTTACTTTTACTTGGAGGACCAGGGGCCAGGTGGAGTGGGGGACCGCGGGGAGCGGAGTATCGCCATATATCATAGTGCTGCTATACATGTGCTATAATGTACTGCCATATACCATAGCGCTGCTATACATGTACTGTAATGTACCGCCATATACCATAGCGCTGCTATACATGTACTAAAATGTACCGCCATATACTATAGCGCTGCTATACATGTGCTGTAATGTACTACCATATACCATAGCGCTGCTATACATATATATACATATGAAGTTCATAAGGAAGTAAATAAAGGCGGCACTCACCATATAGGCTGGTGGAAGAGTGTTTTAATCCAGGTAAATTAATCCATTAAAACATTGTTGGTGCGGTGGGGAGAGGGAGTGAGAGGCCATCGGAACGACGGTACCGTTTCGTATCGTGTAGTGATACTTCTGCGGGTTCCTGTATGGTACGAAACAGTACCGTCGTTACGACGGCCTCTCACTCCCTCTCCCCACCACACCAACAATGTTTTAATGGATTAATTTACCTGGATTAAAACACTCTTCCACCAGCCTATACGGTGAGTGCCGCCTTTATTTACTTCCTTATGAACTTCAGATTACTTGTTTAAGGCTGTGCAACACCAGGCACCGGGGATAGCTGACAGGCATTTAGCAGAGCTCCATGTGTGTAGTGCCCGGTCAATGGACCCTTTTCTGCACATATATATACATATATATAGTTCACTCACGTTGACTAAACAAGTTCTGTCAGTCACAGTATGTCAACTACATACATATTCTAGAATACCCGATGCGTTAGAATCAGACCATCATCTAGTTATGATATAAGTATCATCAGAATAATTAAGTCTGTAATCTTCTCAATGAAATACGTAGAAGCGTACAACAGTATATTATAAGAATAAGAGAAGATCTCAGGGTGCTTTTACGATTATAAAGAAAGCTCAAAAACATTGTAGAAGATTTAGGAATAAGAAATAGGAAAGGGGAGAGAGAGATATAGAAGGAATAGAAGGAAGACGGAAAGAGGAGAGGGGGGGAAAAGAGGGGCGAGGAGGGATAGGGAACCCATCCCAATGTCCAGTCTAGTGTATTATATTTTGTAGTCTTGTATCTTTTGATGGGCCAGAAGGGGACCATCGCGGAAGTACCACCAAGGAGTCCACAGTCTCTGATGCCTTTCCCATGTCTCAGTGTCCTGAGCCATTAGAGATTCCATTCGACATATTCTGTCCATTTCTGTTACCCATTCCCCAGAGAAGGAATCACCGTAGATTTCCAGTGACGTGGAGTTAAGACTCTAGCCGCCATAAGGCAAAAGCGGAAGAGATCTTGTTTGATCAGGGAGAGGGGACCCGGAATCAAAGACACTAATGCGAGCTGAGGCGAAGGAGCGTATTATGTGGCAGATGTGGACTCATAGGTAGAGAATATCTCAAGCCAAAATGTTCATAGAGGTCTACAATCCCACCATATATGTAGCATAGTGCCCGCTTCCTCCCCACATCTACAACACATGTTAGAGACTGTAGGGAACATCTTGTGAGAAGGAGAGCTGGGCACCTATACCACCTAGATATAATCTTGTAGTTTGTTTCCTGGAAGCCGCAAGAGATCGATAATTTGCGCGTTAATGTGAATATTTTTTTCCGGTCAGTGTCTGAGAAGTCGATCTGAAGGTCTCTCTGCCAGGCCTCGAGGTAACTAGGTATGGCAGGGGAGTCAATCTCCGAAATCATGTCACTCATAAGAGAAATTACATGGGACGGTGGTTCAGGTGCAAGCAATAGGGTCTACAACCCAGTGGGAGGTTTTATGCCTAAAGACCTTATATACGTTTTCAACTGGGAGATTTCCAACCAGGATACCGGCCCCCCGAGTCTCCCAATGTCCCCGTCCCAGAAAGTCCAGAGAGCCGCCTCACACCTGAGCCAAGCAGGGGGAGTCAGCCGCCCTCCACTCCAGAAAGGTTTGTCTCCCAACTGCCGGAGGAAAATCCGGGTTGTCAAAAAGGGGTCCCAGAGTAGATGGAGAATTAGCCAGGTATGGTCTTCCCCTCCAAGCATCCCAGAAGTCTAGAAAGACCTGAGTGAGTGGAGAGAATTGTGTAGCCGGGGGTCTATTGCGGAGCTGCATCCACGGCAACCAGCATAAAGGGGTGGGCGAGAGTAGATTTTCCAAAAAAAAACTATTGTTTATGCTGTGTATTAAACTTCCAATCGAGAACCCTGGACAATAGTACTGAATGGTAATAACGTTGGAAACTTGGGAGTCCAGCCCCTCCTCTCAACTTTGGGTCCATCAAGGTTGAGAAACGAATGTGAGGCTTTCTGGAGCCCCACACGAATTTGCGGAGAACAAAATGTAGGCATTGAAAAAACTGAGCTGTGATAGCAATAGGGACAGTTTGAAATAAATAAAGAAATTTGGGCAAAATGTCCATTTTAATGGTATTTATTTGGCCAAACCATGACAGCTGGGTTTTATTGAATCTCTTCAGTTCTGTTATTATGGTATTCAGGAGTGGAGTATAGTTAAGGGAGAAAAGGTCATTAAAACTCCTAGGAATGGTAACGCCCAAATATTTCAACTCCCTGTCCACCCACCGAAATGAGAAAGAAGATTTAAGGTGAAGCACCAGGGTATCAGGGAGGGTGAAGTTAAGAATTTCAGTTTTTGTGTAGTTAACTTTAAAATTTGAAACTTCGCCAAATTTCAGGAATTCTCGGATGAGCACTGGAAAGGCAACTAGAGGATTTGAGCTATAGACCAGAAGATCATCGGCATACAGGGCTAATTTAAAGTGGGTGTTCTTTATCCAAACTCCTTCAATGTCCGGAGACCCTCTTAGTGCATTTGCCAAGTGCTCCATTGCTATTGCATATAGTATGGGTGACAAGGGACACCCCTGCCTTGTGCCGTTACAAATTTTGAAGGAGGGTGAGAGGAGCCCATTAACCCTCAGCCTAGCTGTCGGGTTGTGGTACAGTGCACAGATTTTCCCCAGCAGAACCGAACCCAACTCCAGTTGCTTCAGAGAGGCAAAGAGAAAATCCCAGCCAAGACGATCAAATGCCTTTTCGGCGTCGACAGAAAAAAGGCACACAGAGATATTGCTGCTACGAATATATGTGGAGATAAGTAATGTCTTTATAGTATTGTCCCTTGCCTCTCGTCGCAGTATGAAGCCTGTCTAATCACTATGGATAGAAGTCGGCAATAAAGGTCCTAATCTTGTTGCTAAGATTTTAACAAATATCTTCACATCAAGATTTAACAAGGAAATGGGACGGTAGTTGGCACATGAACGAGGGCCCTTACCCGGTTTCGGTATTACAGTGATTGTAGCTGCAAGGGTTTGTGGGGCAAATGGGCAGTTGTCTAATATGTCGTTGAAGAGGGATGTCAAAAGGGAAGCCAGTTCAATAGCTAACAATTTATAAAAACTAGCCAAAAAGCCGTCAGATTCCGGGCTTTTCCCATTGGGAAGTGCGGTGATTGTATCGGTCACCTCCTGTTCGGTAAATACGGCTTTCAAAGCCTCTTGACTCCTCCTCTCCAATTGGCGGAAGTGGGGTGTTGGCAATGTATTCGTCTGTCCTCTGCCGAAAATTTGCGGGAGACATGTCAGCTAAGGGGCCTCGGAGATTGTACAAGGATTCGTAATAATCCTTAAATGAGTCTACTACTCTCGGGGGCAGTGGAGTAGTTTACCAGTTTTGGAGTTGATAGATGGGATGTAAGTCGACGGAAGACGAGGGTGCAGAAATCAGGCCAAGGCCCTCCCTGGTTTATTTGAAAATTCATAAAGATATCTGCGAAATCGGTCCTGTTGGCGACTAGATGCTGAATCCAGCAGGGTGCGCAAGTCCGAACGTGCTTTTATCAAGTCGGCTAGAAGTTATGAATTCTGTGATTGTTTATGCCGAGTTTCTAACAGTTCGATAGAGGCTAAAAGGTCCGTGATAGCTTGAATGCGTTCTCGTTTCAGCCTGGCCCCTGCTGGATAAGCATTCCCCCCGAATGACTCCTTCAAGGCCTCCCATTTGAGAGGAGGGGCTGTAGGGTCTGACTCATGAGTTTCAAGGAACTCCGTGATTGCAGTCCGCACCGCAGACTGACAGGCCGGTTGCTTCAGGAGACCTGGATTGAGGGACAAGTCCACTCCGTCGGGGTTAGACTCGAGAGGCCAAGGGACAAGAAAATCGGGGCATGGTCCGACCATATCATATTAGCGATATTGGTATTGGGATCTGCCAATAAAAGTTTGTGGCTAACCAAAAAGAGATCTATTCTACTGTACATGTCATGCACAGCAGAATAATAGGTGTAGTCCCTGACTCCCGGGTGTAACAACCGCCAAACATCAACCAACCTCAGTTCCAGTAGCTTGGCTCTCAGGCTCTCCAGGTGGGAGGCTGGCACAGAGGACCTGTGGGTAGAGGAATCCAGATCACGATCCAATACAAAGTTGAGATCTCCTATCACTATGGAGCCTTCTGCAAAGTCAGTTAGGGTGCGGAGGTAGACTGCGAGCCTGCGGGCCGGGTCCTGGTTGGGCAAATATAAATTGGCAATTGTTATATCATTCGAAGTTTGCAGCTTCAAGAAAAGAAATCTGCCTCGTGGGTCCATCCTCGAGTCAAGGACCTGTGCCATGAATGATCTTGGACTTGGCCTCAGGATTAGAGCTATGAAACCATTTAGTGAAATACTTGTGTTTCAGGGTTGGGATCTTATCGGTTCTAAAATGGGTTTCCTGCAGGAGAACGTGTACTCGTTGTTTATGCATATGAGTGAGAACCTGTGAGCGCTTTTCGGGCTTGTTAAAACCTCTAATGTTCAGCGAGCAAATGTTTAGTCTGGACATGGTAATGGGTAGGAAAGGGCAGAGGTAAGGGTAAGAGTAGAAGAAAAGAGTAGAACAAAGAGGGGAGAAGGAGAAAGATGAGACTGACAAAGGTTAGAAAGAAGAGGAGGACGGTGATTCTAAATCCCGTCCAAAGGGTCAATAGGTCAATCAAGCCTAAGGACCTAATAGTCAGTCAGAGATAACTCTGTAATTTGTGTCAAAGACACTCCCTACAATGTGGGGGGACTGGAACAAGTCGGGAGTTTGAAACGTCCAACCCCAAGTCACAGCCTCACGTGGTAGGAAAACAATTCCATCAAGAGGTTAAGTATAATCATAAGAGAATAACATGTAGCGAGACATTAACTGAGAAGCTTAAGTAGTTGTTCAAAGGAGACGGCCCACTCAAGGGTCTGATACAGCTACAACAGGCATCCCAATAGCCACCAGTGAAGCAACTATCAACAATAGGTGATCTAGGTATAAGTTATGTAGCGTTCCTTCGATCAGAGTGCACACGCGAGGATCTAAACATCGATCTGCAACATTTATGACTCCCATCCCTCTCGTATGAGGGAAAACTTCTAGGAGTCTCCATGATCCAGGCCGCAGGGTATGCAATTGGAAGTGAATCATAGGTACCGTTTACATGATATTATAGCTTAAGCATAGTATATGCAGTATAAACAATTCAGCTGCTCAAGGACATCTGCATCCATACCCCAATCCAGGGAGAACACAGGGCATATTTACAAGATTCATTATAGACAAGCAATCCACTGTGAACCTAGATATAGCCAGGGAGAGAGGAGGAAAAAACAAGGGGGTAGGGTGGGTAAAAAAATGGGTGGAAGGAAGGGGGAGGGGGAAAGTAGGGGGAGGGGAGAAGTAGAGAAGAGGGGGAGGATGAGATAAGCTCCGACAAGTAAACCCCACATAAAATGACATTTTGCTGAAAGCATGGGCAGGGTTAGGTGACATGGGCGGTAGTCAAAGTTCAGCATTGTTCTGTGCCGGGCTCCCAGTTCAGTTGGAGGCAAAGTAGCTAAGTCAGCCTGATATGATTCAGGTACGAGGTGGCACAGATAGAATGGATGATATGCACTGGACCCAGAGTTCCACAATGTCTCATATATGACCCCTAATTCAGGTTAGAGGCCAAAACAAACAAAGTCCGTCTGAGGTGAGTCAGGTAGTTTCCTTGAACGTAGCAGAATGATGCGTTGAGGCCCTTCTCCTTCTACGATCTGTATTTGTAGGAAACCGAGGAATAGCTCTAGGGCCTCTGGCAAAGAATGTAGGCAGCTGGAGCCAATCCGAGATAGTTACTACGGGAAGGTCAAGAGCCTTACAGAACTCTGAAATGTCAGCCGGTGACCTCAAAACCCGCATATCTGAGCCCCTGCTAACCTGGAGCTGGAAAGGGTAGCCCAAGAGTATGTTAAATCTCGCTCCCTCAGGATGTCCAGCAAAGGACGCAGAGCACGGCGTTTGGCCAATGTTATGGGCGAGAGGTCGGCTAAAAGTTGAACGGTTGTCCCATTGAGGTCGATAGTCTCCGATTCCCTCGCTTTTCGCATAATAGAGTTGTAAAAAATGTATCCTGCATATAATATCCCTGGGTCGGGATATGTCATCACTCCTAGGGCCCAAAGATCTATGCGCTCTACCTAATTCGATATATTCATCCTGAGATTTATCTAGGAGGGAGTTGAATATGCGTATGAGGACTGGAGTAATGTCACGCGATGTTACTGACTCAGGTATTTCCCGGAGCCGGACATTATTCCTTCTGTTCCTATTCTCCACGTCCTCCATCATGTCAAGCACAAGTTGAAAGTTCTGTGTATGTTGATCCAACTGTTTTGGTGCAGTTTTACTTGGGAGGAAAGATCAGCCATATCCTTTTCAACTGACACTACAGGGTCTTAAGTTTAGAAGTGTCATCTTTAAGGGACTGAATTCTGATTACAGACTGCTTCTAGTCTTTGGATATAGCCCTCCATATCATCTTTGGTAGGGATGGAGTGTAATCTTGCTCTAATATCATGTAGGTCATCAGCCTGAGAGGGGAGGGAACTGCTCTGCACTTGGTGATGGGGGACCCCGAGTTAAACCTTGTATTAGAACATGGCTCACTGGGGGGAGCTGAGAGTCATGTCCCCATTTATAGAGGAGACAGAGCATGTGCACAGTGCATCAGTCTCTATAGTAGACCATGGCTTCCCAGGAGTGAGCTGCTCCACTAATGCTCCTCTCTTATCAGTATACATCAGCTGTTCAGCGTCTCTCCTCAAGCACAGCGGAGGGGGAGGGAGGTGAATGGCCGTCCTGCCTCCCACCTCCAATAATGGCGGTGTTCGCGCCCTTTTCTGTGCCCTGCTCTCTCTTCCCCGCAGTCTCCTCTGAAGCCTGAGAAGCAGCTCCGGCTGCGCTCCTGGCACCCCGCCGAGGAGAGGAGCCCTGCGATGTCTCTGAGCGTGACGCAGCAGCTCCGGTTTGCCGGTCTCCCACTGCATCCCATGCATCCCATCACTGCGGCCATCGCTGTGGGGCGTGTGGAGGGTCTGTTGGTACCCGGCAGGGCAGTGAAATACCTGGATATGTCCGGTTTACCAGGCATCCAATGCGGTAGGTGTATCCCCCGAGTGGTCAGGCTGCGTTGGGCTCAGATTGAGCCTCTTGATGGGTGGATTATAGCAGATGGTGGTTGCAAAAAGGGGTCAGATGCTGGAGCTCTCTTTAGAAGCAGCCGTCCAGCGCCATGTCCAGGCCAGCCCCAAAAACTAGTGCTGTAACTCCCCGCCGACACAGGACGTTGTATAACGTCCTGGGCCGGTAAGGAGGCTTTGATGTGAGCTCCGGCGTGGCGCTCACATCAAGGCTCCGACATCTCAGCTGATCTCATCAGCTGAGATGTCAGGTAACAGCACTGATCGGATCCGGGATCCGATCGGCGCTGTTAACCCCTTGGATCCCGCTGTCAATCTCTGACAGCGGGATCCAAGGCGGCCACGGCTAGACCCCGGATGCTGTCAGAGCGCTGTTACGTGTAGTGGTTGGAAGGCACTGAAAAAATGGTTCAAACGCCAAAATTCTGTTTTTTTGGTCGCCGCAACATTGCTATAAAATGTAATAACGGGCGATCAAAACTGCGACTCTCCCCAAAAGTGGTATCATTAGAAACGTTAGCTCAAAACGCAAAAAATAAGCCATCACACAGCCCCTGAAAAATGAGGACGCTACGGGTCGCAGAACATGGCACAAAAAGTCAGTTTTGTTGTTTTGCAAACTTCTGAATTTTTTTTCACCACCTAAATACCAGTAAAGGTATACATGTTGGGTGTCTGCGAACTCGTACCGACCCGAGGCATCACCCCGTCACGTCGGTTTTATCATATAGTGAACATGGCGACTAAAATCCCAAAAAACAAACGTGCTATTGCACTTTTTTTGCAATTTCACTGCATTTAGAATTTTCTTTGCAATTTCCCTGTACACTATATGGTAAAATAAATGATTGCATATGAAAGTACAATTCGTCCGAAAAATACAAGCCATCATATGTCTATATTGACGGAAAAATAAAAAAAGTTATGGCTCTTGGAAGCAAGGGAGCAAAAAACGAAAATGAAAAATGAAAAATTCCCCGGTCATGAAGGGGTTAAACATTATATACATAATTTTTCTTCAGCCTAAAAAGTTTTTTATACATGCAGATTATTGAACCTATTTTTTATGTGGATAGTTACCAAAAGCTATGTATTTTATAGTCCACATTAATCCCATTCGGCTTTAAAGTATATAATCTGTGGATCCACTACAATTCTCGTTTTTTAGTAATTTATGCCGATCTCCCCCCATCTCTGTACTGGAATTGTCAATTAGTCTAAACCTTAGATCCTTTTCTGTGTATCCCATCTCCACAAAGTGGTTTAGGGATGGCAAATCATGTCTCTTTTTCCTTATGGTATGTCGGTGATGCGCTATTCTTGTTTTAAAGTCCCACGTTGTCTCACCGACATACCACAAAGAGCAAGGACATTCCAGAAGATATACTACAACATCAGATGTACATGATAAAAAACATCTTATATCGTATCGAGCACATGTTGTCAGATGTGTGAAAGATTAACTTTTTAGCATGCAGAACCGAGCTTACTACATAGATAAGGGAGCAGAACCGAGCTTACTACATAGATAAGGGAGCAGAACCGAGCTTACTACAGAGATAAGGGAGCAGAACCGTGCTTACTACAGAGATAAGGGAGCAGAACTGAGCTTACTACAGAGATATGGGAGCAGAACCGAGCTTACTACAGAGATAAGGGAGCAGACCACAGAGATAAGGGAGCAGAACTGAGCTTACTACAGAGATATGGGAGAGAACCGAGCTTACTACAGAGATAAGGGAGCAGAACCGAGCTTACTACAGAGATAAGAGAGCAGAACCGAGCTTACTACAGAGATAAGGAAAGCAGAACCGAGCTTACTATAGAGATAAGAGAGCTGAACTGAGCTTACTACACAGATAAGAGAGCAGAACTGATCTTACTACAGAGATAAGGAGCAGACCAAGCTTACTACAGAGATAAGAGAGCAGAACTGATCTTACTACAGAGATAAGGGAGCAGAACCGAGCTTACTACAGAGATAAGGGAGCAGAACCGAGCTTACTACAGAGATAAGGGAGCAGAACCGAGCTTACTACAGAGATAAGGGAGCAGAACCGAGCTTACTACAGAGATAAGAGAGCAGAACCGAGCTTACTACAGAGATAAGGGAGCAGAACGAGCTTTTTACAGAGATAAGGAACAGAACCGAGCTTACTACAGAGATAAGAGCAGAACCGAGCTTACTACAGAGATAAGGGACAGAACCGAGCTTACTACAGAGATAAGGAGCAGAACTGAGCTTACTACAGAGATAAGAGAGCAGAACTGATCTTACTACAGAGATAAGGAGCAGAACTGAGCTTACTAAGAGATAAGGGAGCAGAACGAGCTTACTACAGAGATAAGGAGCAGAACTGAGCTTACTACAGAGATAAGGAGCAGAACGAGCTTACTACAGAGATAAGGGAGCAGAACCGAGCTTACTACAGAGATAAGGACAGAACCGAGTTTACTACAGAGATAAGGGAGCAGAACCGAGCTTACTACAGAGATAAGGAGCAGAACTGAGCTTACTACAGAGATAAGGGAGCAGAACGAGCTTACTACAGAGATAAGGGAGCAGAACGAGCTTACTACAGAGATAAGGAGCAGAAACCGAGCTTACTACAGAGATAAGAAGCAGAACTGAGCTTACTACAGAGATAAGGGAGCAGAACCGAGCTTACTACAGAGATAAGGGAGCAGAACCGAGCTTACTACAGAGATAAGGGAGCAGAACTCGAGCTTACTACAGAGATAAGGAGCAGAACCGAGCTTACTACAGAGATAAGAGAGCAGAACCGAGCTTACTACAGAGATAAGGGAGCAGAACCGAGCTTACTACAGAGATAAGAGAGCAGAAACCGAGCTTACTACAGAGATAAGGGAGCAGAACCGAGCTTACTACAGAGATAAGGGAGCAGAACCGAGCTTACTACAGAGATAAGAGAGCAGAACCGAGCTTACTACAGAGATAAAGTAGAGCAGAACCGAGCTTACTACAGAGATAAGGGAAGCAGAACCGAGCTTACTACAGAGATATGGGAGCAGACCGAGCTTACTACAGAGATAAGGGAGCAGAGCCGAGCTTACTACAGAGATAAGGGAGCAGAACGAGCTTACTACAGAGATAAGGGAGCAGAACCGAGCTTACTACAAAGAGGATATTAAAAGAGAAGCAAACCGAGCTTACTACAGAGATAAGGATAGCAGAACGAGCTTACTACAGAGATAAGGAGCAGACCGAGCTTACTACAGAGATAAGGGAGCAGAACCGAGCTTACTACAGAGATAAGAGAGCAGAACGAGCTTTACAAAGGAACGAGTTATACAAGATAGGAGCAGAACCGAGCTTACTACAGAGATAAGGGAGCAGAGACCGAGCTTACTACAGAGATAAGGAGCAGAACCGAGCTTACTACAGAGATAAGGGAGACAAGTAAAAGTGAGCTTACTACAGAGATAAGAGAGCAGAACCGAGCTTACTACAGAGATAAGGAGCAGAACCGAGCTTACTACAGAGATAAGGGAGCAGAACTGAGCTTACTACAGAGATAAGAGAGCAGAACCGACTTACTACAGAGATAAGGGAGCAGAGCCGAGCTTACTACAGAGATAGAGAGCAGAACCGAGCTTACTACAGAGATAAGGCAGAACGCTATACAGAGATAAGGGCGACCGAGCTTACTACAGAGATAAGGGAGCAGAACCGAGCTTACTACAGAGATAAAGAGCAGACCGAGCTTACTACAGAGATAAGGGAGCAGAACTGAGCTTATTACAGAGATAAGGGAACAGAACCGAGCTTACTACAGAGATAAGGGAGCAGAACCGAGCTTACTACAGAGATAAAGGGAGAAGAACCGAGGCTTACTACACGAGTATAGGAGAGACGGAGCTTACTACAGAGATAAGAGCAGAACGAGCTTACTACAGAGATAAGGACAACGAGCTTACTACAGAGTAAGGCAGCAGAACGAGCTACTACGAGAGATATAAGAGAGAACGACTATTTACACGAGATAAGGAGCAAACCGAGCTTACTACAGAGATAAGGAGCAGAACCAGCTTACTACAGAGATAAGGGAGCAGAACCGAGCTTACTAAGAGATAAGGAGCAAACCGAGCTTACTACAGAGATAAGAAGCAGAACCGAGCTTACTACAGAGATAAGGGAACAGACCGAGCTTAACTAAGAGATACGGAGCAACCGAGCTTACTACAGAGATAGAGAGTCAGAACCAAGAGCTAACTACAAGAGATAAGGGAGCAGAACGAGCTTACTACAGAGATAAGAGGAGAACGAGACTACAGAGCTTATACAGAGATAAGAACAGAGAGCTTACGGGCAGAACGACTTCTAGGAAAGGGGCAGGCGCTTATAGGATGGACAACGCAGAGATAGAGCAGGATATACAGAGATAGGAGCAGACAGCTTCAGAGATAGAGAGACCCAAGCTATCCGATAGGAGCAGACCGACACTACAGGATAAAACGACAACTTACCGAGATGGAGCGGCTACTACAGGATAGGAGCAACGAGCTACTCAATATGGAGCAGACCGAGTTACACAGAGATAAGGGGCAGAGCCGAGCTTACTACAGAGATAAGGGAGCAGAACCAAGCTTATACACAGAGATAAAGAACAGAACGAGCTTATACAGAGAAAGAGAGCCAGGAAACGGAGCTAACTCGAGTATAAGAGAGAGAACTGAGCTTACTACAGAGATATGGGAGCAGAACCGAGCTTACTACAGAGATATAGGAGCAGAACTGAGCTTACTACAGAGATATGGGAGCAGAACCGAGCTTACTACAGAGATAAGAGAGCAGAACCGAGCTTACTACAGAGATAAGAGAGCAGAACGAGCTTACTACAGAGATATGGGAGCAGAACCGAGCTTACTACAGAGATAAGATAGCAGAACCGAGCTTACTACAGAGATAAGGAGCAGACAGCTTACTAAGAGATAGACAGACGAGCTTACTACAGAGATAAGAGCGAACGAGCTTACAGAGATAGAGCAACGAGCTACAAGAAGAGAGACGAGTTACTAGAAAGGGAACGCTACTAAGGAAGACAGAACCGAGCTATACAGAGATAGGGAGCAGACAGCTTACAAAGGAGACGACTTATAAGAGATAGGACGACGTTATACAGAGATAGAGCAAACCAGCTACTACAGAGATAAGGACAGAAAGCTTACTACAGATAGGAAGACCGAGCTATACGAAGAAGCAATAGAGCTTATAAAGATAAGACAATTATCAGAGTGAGAGCACGGCTACACAGATAAGAACAGCTTACTACAGAGATAGATAAGAGAACCGAGCTTACACAGAGATAGGAGCAGAACGGCTTCACAGATAAGGACAGACGAGCTTACTACAGAATAGGGAGCAGAACCGAGCTTACTACAGAGATAGAGGAGCAGAACCGAGCTTACTACAGAGATAAGGGAGACAACTTACTACAGAGAAAGGAGCAGAAGAGCTTATACGAGAATAAGAGAGCAGAACCGAGCTTACTAAGAGATAAGAGAGCAGAAACGAGCTTACAGAGATAAGGAGCAGACCGAGCTTATAAGATAAGGGAGCAACCAGCTTATACAGAGATAAGAGAACAGAACCGAGTTACAGAGATAAGGAGAGACGAGTAACAGAGATAGGAGCAGAACGAGCTTACTAGAGATAAGGGTACAAACGAGCTTACAACAGAGTAAGGAGCAAACGAGCTTTTACAGAGTAAGAGAACGACACAAAGAAAGAGACTACAAGGTAGGAGCAGAACGAGCTTAACAGAATAAGGGAGCAAACGAGCTTACTACAGAGATAAGGAGCAAACCGTACTACAGGATAGAGAGAACGACTTACTACAGAGATAAGGAACAGAACCGAGCTTACAGGATAAGAGCAGAACCGAGCTTACACAGAGATAAGAGAGAACCGAGCTTACTACAGAGATAAGGGAGCAGAACCGACTTATACAGAGATAAGGGAGCAGACCGAGCTTACTACGAAAAGGGAACAGAACTTTACTACAGAGATAAGGGAGCAGAACCGAGCTTAACAGAATAAGAGCAGAATGGCTTATAAGAGATAAGGAGAGACGAGCTTACTACAGAGATAAGGAGCAAGAGACCAGAGTTAACAGAACATAACAGATAAAACAGAACGAGCTTATACAGAGTAGGGAGCAGACCGACCTTACTACAGAGATAAGGGAGCAGAACCGAGCTTACTACAGAGATAAGGGAGCAGAACTGAGCTTATTACAGAGATAAGAGAGCAGAACCGACCTTACTATAGCGATAAGGGAGCAGAGCCGAGCTTACTACAGAGATATGAGAGCAGAACCGAGCTTACTACAGAGATAAGGGAGCAGAGCCGAGCTTACTACAGAGATAAGGGAGCAGAACCAAGCTTACTACAGAGATAAGAGAGCAGACCCAAGCTTACTACAGAGATAAGGGAGCAGAACCGAGCTTACTACAGAGATAAGAGAGCAGATCCAAGCTTACTACAGAGATAAGAGAGCAGAACCGAGCTTACTATAGAGATAAGAGAGCAGAACCGAGCTTACTACAGAACCGAGCTTACTACAGAGATAAGGAGAGCAGAACCGAGCTTACTATAGAGAAAAAAAAAAAAAAAAAAAAAAAAAAAAAAAAAAAAAAAAAAAAAAAAAAAAAAAAAAAAAAAAAAAAAAAAAAAAAAAAAAAAAAAAAAAAAAAAAAAAAAAAAAAAAAAAAAAAAAAAAAAAAAAAAAAAAAAAAAAAAAAAAAAAAAAAAAAAAAAAAAAAAAAAAAAAAAAAAAAAAAAAAAAAAAAAAAAAAAAAAAAAAAAAAAAAAAAAAAAAAAAAAAAAAAAAAAAAAAAAAAAAAAAAAAAAAAAAAAAAAAAAAAAAAAAAAAAAAAAAAAAAAAAAAAAAAAAAAAAAAAAAAAAAAAAAAAAAAAAAAAAAAAAAAAAAAAAAAAAAAAAAAAAAAAAAAAAAAAAAAAAAAAAAAAAAAAAAAAAAAAAAAAAAAAAAAAAAAAAAAAAAAAAAAAAAAAAAAAAAAAAGGGGGGGGGGGGGGGGGGGGGGGGGGGGGGGGGGGGGGGGGGGGGGGGGGGGGGGGGGGGGGGGGGGGGGGGGGGGGGGGGGGGGGGGGGGGGGGGGGGGGGGGGGGGGGGGGGGGGGGGGGGGGGGGGGGGGGGGGGGGGGGGGGGGGGGGGGGGGGGGGGGGGGGGGGGGGGGGGGGGGGGGGGGGGGGGGGGGGGGGGGGGGGGGGGGGGGGGGGGGGGGGGGGGGGGGGGGGGGGGGGGGGGGGGGGGGGGGGGGGGGGGGGGGGGGGGGATAAGGGAGCAGAGCCGAGCTTACTACAGAATAAGGGAGCAGAACCGAGCTTACTACAGAGATAAGGGAGCAGAACCGAGCTTACTACAGAGATAAGAGAGCGACCAGCTTACTACAGAGATAATGGAGCAGAACCGAGCTTACTACAGAGATAAGAGAGCAGAACCGAGCTTACTACAGAGATAAGAGAGCAGAACCGAGCTTACTACAGAGATAAGAGAGCAGACCGAGCTTACTACAGAAATAAGGAGCAAAGCCGAGCTTACTACAGCAGATAAGAGAGCAGAACCGAGCTTACTACAGAGATAATGGGAGCAGACCGAGCTTACTACAGAGATAAGGAGCAGAGCCGAGCTTATACAGAGATAAGGGAGCAGACCGAGCTTACTACAGAGTAAGGGAGCAGAAGTGAGCTTATTACGAGATAAGAGAGCAGAACCGACCTTACTACAGAGATAAGGAGCAGAACCGAGCTTACTACAGAGATAAGGGAGCAGAACTGAGCTTATTACAGAGATAAGAGAGCAGAACCGACCTTACTATAGCGATAAGGAGCAGAGCCGAGCTTACTACAGAGATATGAGAGCAGAACCGAGCTTACTACAGAGATAAGGGAGCAGAGCCGAGCTACTACAGAGATAAGGGAGCAGACCAAGCTTACTACAGAGATAAGAGAGCAGACCCAAGCTTACTACAGAGATAAGGGAGCAGAACCGAGCTTACTACAGAGATAAGAGAGCAGATAAGCTTACTACAGAGATAAGGGAGCAGAGCGAGCTTACTACAGCGATAAGGAGCAGAACCGAGCTTACTACAGAGATAAGGGAGCAGAAGCTGAGCTTATTACAGAGATAAGGAGCAGAACCGAGCTACTACAGAGATAGGAGCAGAACCAGCTTACTACAGAGATAAGGAGCAGAACCGAGCTTACTACAGAGATAAGGAGCAGAACCGACTTACTACAGAGATAAGAAGAGCAGAACGAGCTTATACAGAGATAAGGGAGCAGACCAAGTTACTACAGAGATAAGGGAACAGAACGAGCTTATACAGCCATAAGGACAGACCAGCTTACTACAGAGATAAGGAAGCAACCGAGCTTACTACAGAGATAAGGGAGCAGAACCAAGCTTACTAAGAGATAAGGAGCAGAACCGAGCTTACTACAGAGATAAGAGAGCAGAACCGGCTTACTACAGAGATAAGGGAGCAAAACCGAGCTTACTACAGAGATAAGGGAGCAGAACCGAGCTTACTACAGAGATAAGGAAGCAGACAGCTTACTACAGAGATAAGAGCAGACCGAGCTTACTACAGAATAAGAGGAGCAGAACCGAGCTTACTACAGAGATAAGGGAGCAGAACGAGCTTACTACAGAGATAAGGAGCAGAACCGAGCTTACTACAGAGATAAGGAGCAGAACGAGCTTACTACAGAGATAAAGAGCAGAACCGAGCTTACTACAGAGATAAGAGAGCAGAACCGAGCTTACTACAGAGATAAGAGAGCAGAACCGAGCTTACTACAGAGATAAGAGCAGAACCGAGCTTACTACAGAGATAAGAGAGCAGAACCGAGCTTACTACAGAGATAGGAGCAGAACCGAGCTTACTACAGAGATAAGAAGCAGAACCGAGCTTACTACAGAGATAAGGGAGCAG
Organism: Allobates femoralis; assembly: GCA_033576535.1. Classification (NCBI taxonomy): domain Eukaryota; kingdom Metazoa; phylum Chordata; class Amphibia; order Anura; family Aromobatidae; genus Allobates; species Allobates femoralis. The sequence goes on along the minus strand of JARQOC010000004.1, from coordinate 58,421,817 downwards.
ACCGAGCTTACTACAGAGATAGGAGAGAACGAGCTTACAGAAGGAGCAGACATTACTACAGAGATAAGGAACAGAACCGACTTACTACAGAGATAAGGGAGCAGAACCGAGCTTACTACAGAGATAAGGGAGCAGAACGAGCTTATACAGAGATAAGGAGAGCAGAGACCAAGCTTACTACGAGATAAGGAGCAGAACTGAGCTTACTACAGAATAAGGAACAGAACCGAGCTTACTACAGAGATAAGAGCAGACCGAGCTTACTACAGAGATAGGGAGCAGAACCAGCTTACTACAGAGATAAGGGAGCAGAACCGAGCTTACTACAGAGATAAGAGAGCAGAACGAGCTTACTACAGAGATAAGAAGCAGAACCGAGCTTACTACAGAGATAAGGGAGCAGAACCGAGCTTACTACAGAGATATGGGAGCAGACCGAGCTTACTACAGAGATAAGGGAGCAGAGCCGAGCTTACTACAGAATAAGGGAGCAGAACCGAGCTTACTACAGAGATAAGGAGCAGAACCGAGCTTACTACAGAGATAAGAGAGCAGACCAGCTTACTACAGAGATAAGGAGCAGAACGAGCTTACTACAGAGATAAGGGAGCAGAACCGAGCTTACTACAGAGATAAGAAGCAGAACTGAGCTTACTACAGAGATAGGAGCAGAACCGAGCTTACTACAGAGATAAGGAGCAGAACCGAGCTTACTACAGAGATAAGAGAGCAGAACCGAGCTTACTACAGAGATAAGGGAGCAGAACGAGCTTATTACAGAGATAAGAGAGCAGAACCGACTTACTACAGAGATAAGGGAGCAGACCAAGCTTACTACAGAGATAAGGGAGCAGAACTGAGCTTACTACAGGATAAGGAGCAGAACCGACTTACTACAGGATAAGGAGCAGAGCCGAGCTTACTACAGAGATAGGAGCAGAACCAGCTTACTACAGAGATAAGGGAGCAGACCGAGCTTACTACAGAGATAAGGAGCAGAACCGGCTTACTACAGAGATAAGAGAGCAGAAAGCTTACTACAGAGATAAGGGAGCAGAACGAGCTTACTACAGAGATAAGGAGCAGACCAGCTTACTACAGAGATAAGGAGCAGAACCGAGCTTACTAAGAGATAAGAGACAGAACCGAGCTTACTACAGAGATAAGGGAGCAGAACCGAGCTTACTACAGAGATAAGGAGCAGACCGAGCTTACTACAGAGATAAGGGAGCAGAACCAGCTTACTACAGAGATAAGAGCAGAACCGAGCTTACTACAGAGATAAGAAGCAGAACCGAGCTTACTACAGAGATAAGAGAGCAGAACGAGCTTACTACAGAGATATGGGAGCAGAACCGAGCTTACTACAGAATAAGGAGCAGAACGAGCTTACTACAGAGATATGGGAGCAGAACCTACTTACTACAGAGATAAGAGACAGACCGAGCTTACTACAGAGATAAGAGAGCAGAACCGAGCTTACTACAGAGATAAGGAGCAGAACCGAGCTTATACAGAGATAGGGAGCAGAACCGAGCTTACTACAGAGATAAGGAAGCAGACCGAGATTACTACAGAGATAAGGAGCAGAACGAGCTTACTACAGAGATAGGAGCAGAACCGAGCTTACTACAGAGATAAGGGAGCAGAACGAGCTTAGTACAGAGATAAGGAGCAGACCAGCTTACTACGAGATAGGGAAGAACTAAGAAGGGACGACGTACTACGAGATAGAGCAAACAGCTTATACAGAGATAAGGAGCAGACCAAGCTTACTACAGAGATAAGGGACAGAACGAGCTTACTACAGAATAAGGGAACAGACCGAGCTTACTACAGAGATAAGGAGCAGAACGAGCTTACTAAGAGATAGGAGCAGAACGAGCTTACTACAGAGATATGGGAGCAGAACCGAGCTTACTACAGAGATAAGAGCAGAACCGAGCTTACTACAGAGATAAGAGCAGAACCAGCTTACTACAGAGATAAGGACGAACGAGTTACTACAGAATAGGGAGCAGACCGAGCTTACTACAGAGATAGAGAGCAGACCGAGCTTACTACAGAGATAAGGGAGCAGAGCCGAGCTTACTACAGCGATAAGGGAGCAGAACCGAGCTTACTACAGAGATATGGGAGCAGACCGAGCTTACTACAGAGATAAGGGAGCAGACCGAGCTTACTACAGAGATAAGGGAGCAGAACGAGCTTCTACAGAGATAAGGAGCAGAACTGAGCTTACTACAGAGATATGGGAGCAGAACCGAGCTTACTACAGAGATAAGAAAACAGAACCGAGCTTACTACAGAGATAAGGGAGCAGAACCGAGCTTACTACAGAGATAAGGGAGCAGAACCGAGCTTACTACAGAGATAAGAGAGCAGAACCGAGCTTAGTACAGAGATAAGGGAGCAGACCAAGCTTACTACAGAGATAAGGGAACAGAACTGAGCTTACTACAGCCATAATGGACAGAACCGAGCTTACTACAGAGATAAGTAGCAGAACCGGCTTATACAGAGATAAGGAGCAGAACCAAGCTTACTATGAGATAAGGGAGCAGAACCGAGCTTACTACAGAGATAAGAGAGCAGAACCGGGCTTACTACAGAGATAAGATAGCAAACCGAGCTTACTACAGAGATAAGGGAGCAGAACGAGCTTACACAGAGATATGGAAGCAGACCGAGCTTACTACAGAGATAAGGAGCAGAGCCGAGCTTACTACAGAATAAGGAGCAGAACCGAGCTTACTACAGAGATAAGGGAGCAGAACCGAGCTTACTACAGAGATAAGGAGCAGACCAGCTTACTACAGAGATAAGGAGCAGAACCGAGCTTACTACAGAGATAAAAGAGCAGAACCGAGCTTACTACAGAGATAAGATAGCAGACCGAGCTTATACAGAGATAAGGAGCAGACCGAGCTTACTACAGAGATAAGGGAGCAGAGCCGAGCTTACTACAGCGATAAGGAGCAGAACCGAGCTTACTCCAGAGATATGGGAGCAGACCGAGCTTACTACAGAGATAAGGAGCAGAGCCGAGCTTACTACAGAGATAAGGGAGCAGACCGAGCTTATACAGAGATAAGGGAGCAGAACCGAGCTTACTATAGAGATAAGGGAGCAGAACCGAGCTTACTACAGAGATAAGGGAGCAGAACCGAGCTTGCTACAGAGATAAGGGAGCAGAACTGAGCTTACTACAGAGATATGGGAGCAGAACCGAGCTTACTACAGAGATAAGAGAACAGAACCGAGATTACTACAGAGATAAGAGAGCAGAACCTAGCTTACTACAAAGATAAGGGAGCAGAACCGAGCTTACTACAGAGATAAGGGAGCAGAACCGAGCTTACTACAGAGATAAGGGAGCAGAGCCGAGCTTACTACAGAGATAAGAGAGCAGAACCGAGCTTACTACAGAGATATGAGAGCAGAACCGAGCTTACTACAGACATAAGGGAACAGAACCGAGCTTACTACAGAGATAAGGGAGCAGAACCGAGCTTGCTACAGAGATAAGGGAGCAGAACTGAGCTTACTACAGAGATATGGGAGCAGAACCGAGCTTACTACAGAGATAAGAGAACAGAACCGAGCTTACTACAGAGATAAGAGAGCAGAACCGAGCTTACTACAGAGATAAGAGAGCAGAACCGAGCTTACTACAGAGATAAGGGAACAGAACCGAGCTTACTACAGAGATAAGGGAGCAGAACCGAGCTTACTACAGAGATAAGAGAGCAGAACCGAGCTTACTACAGAGATAAGAGAACAGAACCGAGCTTACTACAGAGATAAGAGAGCAGAACCGAGCTTACTACAGAGATAAGAGAGCAGACCCAAGCTTACTACAGAGATAAGGGAGCAGAACCGAGCTTACTACAGAGATAAGGGAGCAGACCGAGCTTACTACAGAGATAAGGGAGCAGAACCGAGCTTACTACAGAGATAAGGGAGCAGAACCGAGCTTACTACAGAGATAAGGGAGCAGAACCGAGCTTACTACAGGGATAAGGGAGCAGAACCGAGCTTACTACAGAGATAAGAGAGCAGAACCGAGCTTACTACAGAGATAAGAGAGCAGAACCGAGCTTACTACAGAGATAAGAGAGCAGACCGAGCTTACTACAGAGATAAGGGAGCAGAACCGAGCGCTGCGGAATATGTTGGCGCTATACAAATAAAGTTTTATTATTATTATTATTATTATTATTATTATTATTACTACAGAGATATGGGAGCAGACCGAGCTTGTTGCCTGTGTCTTTTCTGCATGTTTTGTTACTGGCTCTATATAATTTTGCACTTTACAGAATTGAGCAAAAGATTTAACTAAATGACTCTTATCAAAATTAGATTTAGTTAGTAAAATACAGGTGAATCTCAATGATGTACCTGCATTTTTGTGAAAGTGTTACAAAGCTTTTATGGTAAAGGCATTGACCACTCTCTAGTTATTGTTAACCAATGTGTTTGAGATGATAACCAATATTTCTATTTTCAGTACTTCATATTTGGTGCAGAAATAAAGAAAGGTCATATTAGTATCATCAGCGTCTCAAACACATAGGCCTTTTTCTGTTTTTCTTTGTTGGCCAATCCATTTAATCATAGTTTTGGAAGAAATGACTTTTGTCACCCCTTATATCATATCATACATAGAGACTGGATTTCCAATAGAATGTACAGAAGAGATCCCTACCCAATAGTCACCTTATTATTATAACAAGAAGGATTACAATGAGAGAACAGAGTCCACCCCACACAGTACATGGTGTCACAGCTCACCTCTCCCCCTTCCTGAACAATGACATCTACATGTCACTAAATATAAGAACTTGTATAGGAAACTCTCCCAAGGAAATAAAGTCCCCTATAATGTCTTATGATATATGTACTTATGTCCAATGATCATATCTCCAAACGAGCAGCAGAGCAGCGTCCATAAATGTACAGAAAACACAAGACAATCATCTGCAATTAGTAATACAGATTAAAGAAAAAATTATCATAATCTGATTTTAATCAGTTTAAAAAATGTATGTGACACATTCCCTTAAAGAAATAAAAACAAAAATGTACTAAAAAATAGTTAACATAAAAAAGCAAATAAAAAAAGTTAATATAAAAAAATAAAATAAAATAAAAACAGTTAGAGTAGAGTAGGACCCTGCCAAAAGAGTCTACCTTGTCGTGGTGGCAGCCTTAAAAATATCTTTTGGCCAAAGAAAATCTGATAGGTATGTTTGTATGTGATCTGGTGTTTGGTGGGATGTGTTAATGTATGATTGGTGAGGACGTGGTGCAAAAGTGAAGTTTTTCCAATATGTGCGCAGTGGAATTAAGGAAGGTTCGAGGGGTGTAGGCGGATCTTTGGATGAAGGCGGATCTTGGGTGGAGGCGGAGCTTGGGTGGAAGTGGAGCCTCGAGCTTCAAAAGGCGCCGCAAAATTTTGCCAGTTAGGGACCCTTAAATTGCTAGTGGCAGCCCTGGCTGAAAGTAAATGTGAATGTAAATGTGCTCTAGTGGTGTTGAGGTGAGCCATAGAATCCAATACTTAATTAACCTTAAGACTTAAGGGGTTGAGAGAAACGACCCATAGAGTGTATTATTTCACAAGCCATAAGCTTGTTTAGATCAAGAGATGGCTGCCATTCCCTGTTCCATCACACCTTGCCCTTATATGCAAGATGGTGACTGGATCTATGAAAACATCCTGTTGTACAAGGGAGTTCTTGGAGGAAGTTATATTCCATACAAGGACTGACCAATCACAGAACGACACATTGCTTGGAGATACCTGATGACTTCATGGACCAACCCATCCTGATGACCTCATGGATCCACCTATGGACTAGCCCATTATCCAACCCACTAACCAATGAGTATTCCCATTATAGGGCTGGCCAAGCCCCTTACTAAGTTTGTATAAGTCCATGCATGTTCAAATAAAGGACACTTGGAGCTGTGCTATAGCTGACCGAGGAGAGCTTACATCTCACTGTGTGTCCAGTGTATTTCTTTCTTTGCATGCACCTGATACATATCTGTTAGGACAGGAATAGGCAACTAGTGAATATTTCACACTTTCGAATTTATCAGTGGTTTAAGGGTTTGTGCAGAAATAAAGGGGATAAAAATATATAAGTGTATAACATGGGTGAAAATCATAAGAACATCATGCATAGGACCTGATTATGTCGGGTGGAGCATGTCACAGAGAAAAGCAACATGTCTGCATCCCAGGAAATAATCATACACAACATCAGTGAAATATGTCAAAAACTGGCTAGGATATATGTATGGCCAGCACTGGACCCGGACTGACCATACAGTGGCACTGGACGCCGGGTCTGTGTTCTTCCTGGCAAGTGTGTCAGTGCCTGGGCTGCATGGGTGTCTCTGCTTAGAAGTATCATTCCTCACCCTCTCACTCTCACCAGGAACCTCTACCAAAACTCTCCGATCAGTTTTGTGTTCCCAGGTTTTATTCTGGTTCCTCCACACTTTTTTCCGGGTTTCCTCCACTATGCTCCACTCACCCCTCAGCTCCTCCCGTTATCCCCTGCTTGACATGCAGATGTGTTGGGTATTGGTGTGGGGTGCTTCGCTTACATGACCCAGCTGCAGTACCATACTGTGGCCACCGGTCCACAGGGTCACCACACTCCCCCAGAGCAAAGCTTGGCATGTCCTAAGAGCAAAACGGGGAAATGCTTTTTTTTAAAAAGTCTTCAGTTTTTACCTGTCCGGTAATCAAGAGTTTGAATTAGTCCAGCTATTAGTGTGGGTTTTACAAGGAACCTGAGCCAGGCGCTCCGGCACCCGGGGTCTGTGTCCCGCGCTCTCTCCAACCAGGCAAGTGAGATCAGGTGGTGGTGGTTCGAGACTCCCACTGCTTGACCTGACAGACGTGGAGGGCATAGGGGCCCCCCTCCCTTTCATCCGGACATAGGTGACCCGTTCCCCAGGTCTTAAATCCCTCTCCAGATGACCCACCAGGAGATGGGACTTCATGTTTGCCTGGAACACAAACAAGTCTCTGGGGCGCCCGGGCTCTTGGAAAAATCCATACCCATCTCCGTATCGGAAGGCTTCCACCATACACTCCTGCCGGAGAGCCTGACAGGTAGCCCGTGCCTCAGCTTTGGGCCGGATGGTACGCTCAACGGTGGCTTGTTGTTGGACCCGTGCCTCCGCTGCCTGAGCGTCCCACCGAGGAACCCACTGATGGAGGAACTCCCGCCGGGTGACGACCTCCACCTCTTCCTGGCCGGCCACCACCTCCCCAGGGAATCCCATCAGTTCCTCCCCAGGGTTCTCCCATCAGCACCGCAGCTCTTCAGGAGGAGTCTCTGGGGCTTGTGATACAGGGATCAGCGGCTCAGCCAACCCCTGTACTGAGTCTAAGGAGCCCACCAAGGCAGGGACAGGCTGCCTCCGGGCTTAGTGGGCCAGGAGAGCCCACCGGGATCAAGGGCTGGCCCGCTACAAGGGAGTCCATAGGCCTACCTGAGTCGAGCTCTTTTCCCTCGTCTTCGATCGCCAGGTTGGGGGACACTGGGCATGATGCAGCCCACCGGGCGGCCGCTATTTGTTATGCCGCCACTGTCCCAGGATCGTGAGGTGGGCTCTCCCCAGCTGGTGACCCAGCTCCTCCACCTCCTCAGCCAGCAAGTCTGGGTCCACTCCCCCCTCGCAGCCAGCCGGGTTGTTGTCCTTTTGTCCGGGTTACTTTATTGCCGGGACAGGATCCTCCTTGCCACTCCTTGCAACAAAAAACCTTGTGTGAAGATACCTTATGTAGTGTCCCTGGGGCATCCTGTCATGTGATCGGCAAAACACAGTGATGTCATCACGGCACTCCCCGATCACATGATTGGATGCCCTAGGAACACAGGAGGAATGGGACACAGGGGGAATCAGGAAGTGCGGCAAGCAGGGAGCAATGAAGGGGGGTGCCAGAGGGTAAGTTCAAAGCGTTTATTATTTTAGTGTAGGCAGCAGCATGGAGGGCCATACACAGTGATGGGGAGGCCATATCCAGAATGGGGTAGTGACTGCAGGCAGATGTAATAAGCTCCCCTGTCCAAATTATGGCGTGGTTTCAGCACCGAGATGATGGACAGCGGGTGCAGTGCATATAACATGAGGCTAATGAGGGGGGGGCACATGACCACGGGCTGCCTCTGCAGCCAGCCTCTGGATACCACTCCAGAGGCGCTCCCTACAGTACAGAACAGTAGATTTGGGTTATAAGACACACACCCCACTTTCCATCAAAATTTGATGGAACAAAGTGCGTTTTATAATCTGAAAAATATGGTAAATGTACTTTAGTCACTGACTGTTGTGTATTTTTTGCTGTGGCACACAACAGCTGGAAAATGTGCCAAATTCAAAAGGAGGCACTTAATGGGACTCTGTCAGGTCATTTTTCAGTATGATACTAATAGTACCCTTGAATAGTGCTTGGGCAGACCTATCAGAATATGTAAAAATCATTACTGTACCCTATGTAGTTCTCTTGCTATAAGCACCTTCACACTCAGCATGCAGCTGCTTCACTAGTCCAGTTCATTACTTTCACTGCTGAACAGTCTGCAGTATGTAAATGTTCATTTATTATTCACTCCTTCCCAGACTGGCATTCACTCTCCCATGTGCTGTGTCTCACACCTGCTTTCATTTCCACTTTGTATGGGTGCTTGCAGAGAAGGACAGTGCAGTGAAATGATGTCACCACATGAATATTCATTCCTTGGGGAGTGAGCATCAGAGAATTTAGTGATCACTCACTGTGATTAACAGATAGAATAAATCTATTTATTTTCAGTTTACAGAGGATAGGGGGGAGTATAAATAAAAGAAATACATGAATAGAAAGAGCTTCACCAAAGGAATAAGAAAATTATATCAGTGAAATATGGGTTTTTGACCTGACAGTTTCCCTTTAATAATGAACATCTTACTCACTGCTTACTGTTCATCAAGACTTCAATACAAAATTAAAGGACCACCCATATCTTGTGATTTAGTTGGTGATGAAGCTTTCCAAATGTGTAATAACCTGTTGAAGCCATACTCCAATCAGGGATTGAGTGCTACAAAACAGATATTCAATTACAGACTCACAAAGGCAGAAGAACTGGGGGGCATGCTTTTGGACTACTAACCACTAAATGAAGAATTTTGAGCACATCCATTAATCCAAACTAAGACTGTGGGTAAAATAGTCAAAGCTTGTGTTGATATCCACATCTTCTTATTGAAGAGAGAAAGACTACCCCTTGACCCTGATAAACTATTGGAAAGCCCATTGGAAATGAGGGATCAGTTTACAAATTATTTAGTTTCTGACGTGGGCTGAGTGCCCATGGAAGGAAAAAATGGTGTAATCCTTGTGTGTGTGTCCTTTTGTGGAGCCCACTGGGATAGGGTACTCGGTACCGGACCGGGTTGCTGCTGGGGATGTCACGGAGGTCCTGGTCCGGACCAGTCCCGGGTTCTCACAAGTAAAAGGGGATATATACAAAGGATACAGTTTGTCGTGACGCCACCCGCGGTGTGTGGTCAATGATGGGACCACCGCTGCAGCTCTTCTTCTGCCAGGAGGATGGATGGATGGGCTGCAGCCAGATGGATGAGCCCGCCGCAGGTCGGGCTGCTCCTGACAGGAATGAAAGGTATGAAAACAGTTCCCTGGAATTAAACACGGACACACAGGCAGGGTTCACCGGGTTTACTTGTCAGTTCTCTTTAAGCAGTTCACAGTAGTTCTCAGTACAGTTCACTTCTTAACACGAGTTACAGGCATTCTACTCCGGTTTTCACTAAACCCTCTGCAGCTAGGTTGTCACACTGAGACCCCTCACTCCTTCTAATGTCCTTTCCAGGCTGTGATTCCTCTCTCTCTCTGTGTGTCTCTGGACAGTATAGCGGCAGCTCGAACCCCTGTGGGTCCTCGTGGTTGCTACTGTGCTTTCTGTCCTTAGGGTGGGAACTCCAACTTAAAATTGGAGCTCCCAGTCGGTGAATCTGGGGATACCGGGTAAATCTTCGGTCCCCATCAGAGCCGACACTCTGCAGTGTGCCTAGCCTCCAATATCCCTCTCCCGCAAGGCACTATCAGGCTCCCTCTGACCCGTGTGATTCCAGCTTCAGTAGGAAAGACTTCTCCTCCTAGTTAGTCAGTGCTGCAGTGTTCCTCAGACTCAGTGCTGCTGATCTGTCTCTTTCCTCACACTCTGCTGGGATGCTGGCTATGGACGAGCTTTCTCTCCATTGTTTCTGTGACTCTGTGGATTCTGCGTCTCCATCAGCCCCACTCCTCCAGAATGTGTGTCTCTTTCTTTCTGCTTGGGATCTGTGCTGCTCAGCCTACCTCGGCCTTCTAACTCCTTCCTCCTCCTCTTCCTCTACTTGTACCTTCTGCCACCTGACCTACATGCGTTCCCACCCACTGTCCTCTAAACCCACCACCCCTTGTCCGCCTAGAGTTCTGGGTTCCGGGTTGGGTGCTGCCTCCTAGTGGTGTGTGGGATGTCTGTGAGGGTGTTTAGTGTATAAACTGTTTTTTCCTACTACCTGGCTGCAGTTCCCTATGTGGCCACCCTGGTTGTAGGGGCGCCACACTTTCATAAAGGTGAAGCCCTGTTATTGCCCTCTCTGTCCCCTTCCTCTACCCTCATTTATTCAAATGTAGAGTTAAAATGTTTATTAAGTATCATAGTTATGCAGCGCTGAGGTCTTGGGTTTAATTCCCACCAAGAACAACATCTGCAAGGAGTTTGTATGTTCTCCGTGTGTTTGCGTGGGTTTCCTCCAGGCACTCTGGTTTCATCCCACATTTGAAAGACATACTGATAGGATCTTTAGATTGTGAGCCCCAATGGGGACAGTATTGCAAATGTATGTAAAGTGCTATGGAATTAATAGCACTATATAAATGACTAAATATTATTAAATTATTATTATATTAACGTTACATTGCCCCCTTTCTCCTTTTGTGTATGTCCCTTAATAAAGCTCTGGTCCTGTCATACTTCCTCTTCCCTCCACAATGTATAATGTATGTATGTATGTGTGTATGTATATATGTATGTAGTATGTAGGACTATCCAAAGGGGAAGGGGTGTAAAAAACAATGAAATGGCAAAGGGATTGGAGGCTTGGGTCATTAACATCAGGGATGGGTGGTGTCTGGTGGAAAATGGCAGATGAGGATGAAGTTGAGGAGCGGTAAACAGTGGAGCGGGATGTGGAAGAGGGGATGATGGGAGAAGGCTGATATTTGGCCACAGGAGGCGGGTAGATGGCAGGAGGCTGACTGGCAGCAGGAGGCTGGTTGGGTGGAGACTGTTGCTGTTGATTTTGCTTGAGTCGGTGCATCTGCTGCACCTGGAGTAGAGCATCTTGGCTGGCCTTCATTACAAACAACTGCTGATCGGGCCCAAGATTTGCCAGGCTATCTTTAAAAAAAAGTGCGATTTCTCCACATATCCTGATGGACTGCACTCAGATTTAAAAACTCCGGCAGAAGACTTCGATCTGTCACCCTCTGGTGCTGTCGAAGTAGCCGGTCGAGTGGCGTCGGCAGTGTAAGGGGGCCGGGATAGGTGAAATCTGTAGGCCCTTCTTGTCCACTGCTGCAGACTGGCAAGCATGCTTGTGTCCTAGGTGCTCCTGCTGGGATCTTGTGGGACAGCTAAAGAAGGGAGTTCGGATGATACTCTCGGTGCAGGCTCCAGTGTACTTCCTATGCGTACTGTGGACCAAAAAAAAACATTTATCTTTAGCCTTTATTTGGGTGCACTGCAAGAGAAAAGCATTTGGTTAAAAAGATGGAAACACTTTGTTCAGACAATCAATGGATATTTACCTTCGACATGCCAAAGACAGTCTCAGGAATGCCAAGGCCTTGGCAAACTTCTATCATTCCCTTCATTGTCATGATCCACTGGCAGCCCTCATCTCCTTGTTAATCTCCTTCTTGTAGCTGTCCTATATTGATCACCTTTCTTGCTTGTAAAGAGGAAAAAAAGTTGGTAAATTGGCAATACTTTACATCCATCAATAGGACAGTGAGAAGTCCAAATACTTACGGTACCGACTCTGGCCGCTTCTTCAGCCTCTCCCATCCACCAAACAGCGCAGCGCACACCTCATCCCAAAGTCGTTGGGTGTAGCAGACAACAGAATGTTGGTGGTCGGACGGTTTACATAAAGCGGGACTTGGTCGAACGAGGTCAATGAGGAGGTCCCCGGCTATTACCTCATCGTCATCTCCCTGGTTGGTCCTTAATCTTTGGGAAACCTAAACAAAAAAAAATTATACATGCCTAAAAGCACAAGCATTTTGGAGTAATTAGCTTACAAATACTTGTGTCCCACTGCAATGTCCTGTACGCCGACGACCCTGGGATGAGGATTCTGTTGCTGCCTGACATACCTCATATACAAAAATTGTGTCGTACATTACGTACAATACGTGTGATGTATTAGGAACATAAACTTACACACGGGATTGGGTTCCCACAGATCCGGGGTGCATAGAGCTCTATATTAATACCAGCCCGATAGCCACAGATCCGGGGTCCATAGAGCTCTATATTATTGCCAGCCTGATAGCCACAGATCCGGGGTCCATAGAGCTCTATATTATTGCCAGCCCGATAGCCACAGATCCGGGGTCCATAGAGCTCTATATTATTGCCAGCCTGATAGCCACAGATCCGGGGTCCATAGAGTTCTATTTTATTGCCAGCCCTATAGCCACAGATCTGGGGTCCATAGAGCTCTATATTATTGCCAGCCTGATAGCCACAGATCTGGGGTCCATAGAGCTCTATATTATTGCCAGCCTGATAGCCACAGATCCGGGGTCCATAGAGCTCTATATTATTGCCAGCCCGATAGCCACAGATCCGGGGTCCATAGAGCTCTATTTTATTGCCAGCCTGATAGCCACAGATCCGGGGTCCATAGAGCTCTATATTATTGCCAGCCTGATAGCCACAGATCCGGGGTCCATAGAGCTCTATATTATTGCCAGCCCGATGGCCACAGATCCGGGGTCCATAGAGTTCTATTTTATGCCAGCCCTATAGCCACAGATCTGGGGTCCACAGAGCTCTATTTTATTGCCAGCCTGATAGCCACAGATCCGGGGTCCATAGAGCTCTATTTTATTGCCAGCCTGATAGCCACAGATCCAGGGTCCTTCTGGGTGTTAAACGAGCTCCACATTTGCAACATTTTGCGTTTTTGGTATCGGCCAAAAATCGGTGGCACTGAATCCGGCTGGAAACGTATACAACCCGATGCACGTGTAAGTTCCTGTATCCCCATTGAAAGTAAATGGGGAGAAAACTCCTGCGGGTGCATCCGGCTTCAACTGGATTCAGCCACATTACAAAACCGGTAGTATGATACCAGCCTAAAAAGGAACTATAATGCTAAACATTTGACGTGCTGGCACAAGGTGGCAGTATTGTCCCGTGTGAATTTCATGTTTTGATCATTTCATTCAAGATTACCTTCCAGTGTACATGACTCTGGAAAATAAGACAGACACAAAATACAGCAGAAAAGGTATTTTCATATCAGCCACCTATGATCAATGTGATTAAAGAGATATGCCCAGAAATATTATTTTTTTATTATTCATTGCTTATTTAGCACCCTCATCTTAAAGGAACCTGAAGACCCACCTCTTCCAACAAGTCTACAACCTGCAGTAACACTCAGTCTATAATACTGCCGCACAACCAGCTCTACCCTAACCTATCCCTTGTAGACTGTGAGTCCTCGTGGGTAGGGTCCAGGGCCGGCTCCAGATTTTTGTGGGCCCCTGGTGAAAGAGTCTCATTGGGCCCCTTTAACACTCACACACAGCACTGCTACATGCCCAATACACGCACATACAGACACACAAAGCTCTGGTACCTGAACACTACATACCCAGCCCTGTTACATGTACAATACATGCACATACAAACACACAGCTCTGTTACATGCACATACAGATACATACACAGCTCTGCTGCATGCACAATACATGCACATACAAACACACAGCTCTGCTGCATGCACAATACATGCACATACAAACACACACAGCTCTGCTACATGGACACTATATACTCAGCTCTGCTACATGTACAATACATGCACATACAAACACACACAGCTCTGTTACATGCACAATATATGCACATACAGACACACACATATACAGATATACACACACAGGCACACACACATATAGATGTACACAAATGCAGATATACACACACAGACACACACACATACATAAATACACACATTCATTCAGATATACATACAAATATACAGACACACATACAGATATACACATACACACAGATATGCACACAGCGGCATACAGATATACACACATTCAGATATACACACACATACAGATATACACATATACCTACACACATTCAGATATACACACACACATACAGATATACACAGACACACACATACAGATATACACAGACACACACACATACAGATATACAGACACACAGATATGACACAGATACACACACACACACACACATACAGATATAGACACACAGACACACATCCTGCCCAGCAGGAGAGAGGAGCTACTGGGAGCTGCACGGAGGCTGCAGAAGTTGAGCTGATGCAGGTTCTTCTAGGACCTTGATTTCAGTCATGTGATCAGTCACATGACTGAACTGGAAGGTCCTTCAGCCTCAGTTCAGCTCCTGGGGTTTCTCTCCTGTTGTGTACCAATCACATAGATCAGTGCAGAGCAGGAGACAGGGATAGAGGGCAGCTGTCTGTGAGTGGGCCCACTGCTTCCGCTCACAGACAGCTGTAGGCCCTCTCACTTTGTCAGGGCCCCGACACATGCCCGGGTATGCCGGATGCTGACGCTGTGCCTGGTAGGGTCTTTTCCCATCACCTACTGTATCCTCACCCATCCCTTGTAGACTGTGAGCCCTCGCTGACAGGTTCCTCTCTCCTCACCTACTGTATCCTCACCCATTTCCCCTACAAGACATCCTGGTAGGATAGAAGTCTCTGGCCCGGAGTCCTCCATTCTAGTGGAGTGATGACAAGGAAGAGTCCTTCAAGAAGTTGAAGTGGGCCCTGACAAGGGATGAAATCCTGGCATACCTTGATTACCATCAACCCTTCATTCTGTACACGGATGCCAGCAACGTGGGATTGGGAGCAGTACTGTCTCAAGTACAAGAAAGTAAAGAAAGAGTCATTGCCTTTGCAAGCAGAAAGCTCCGTCCTACCAAAAGTAACCCGGAGAATTACAGTTCCTTCAAGTTAGAACTATTGCAGTAGTCTGGGCCATAACAGAGCATTTTAAACATTATCTGGCCGCTGCAAGATTTACCATCTATTCGGATAACAACCCGCTTACCCACCTGGACTCAGCAAGACTAGGTGCCCTGGAGCAGCGATGGAGAGCCCGACTGTCTAAATATAATTTGACCATCAAGTACAGGGCAGGCCGTAAGAATGGAAATGCAGATGCATTATCCCGGATGCCGCACCTGAAGGACGTGGAAGAGGAACCGGAAGAGCTGGAAGAAATAGAGCTAAAAGCCTTTCACTGCCCTAGAGCAACACAGTACAGAACAGGTGTGTACCAGAAGCATCAAAAGGCAACGCTCAACCCATTACCACATCACGGATGGGCTGACACACAGGACAGTGACCCAGCTGTGAGGCTAGTCAAGGTATTGCTGACCCAGGAGGGTGCGTACCCTGGTCAGAATGCTCCAGTTGAAGCTCAGCAGTTGTGGAAGGAAAGAAATAAACTGTTCCTGTATCAAAGAAAGTTGTGCAGAAGATACACCAACCCCAAGACTCATGAGTTGGTCTGGCAGATCATTGTACCCAAGAGAGATGTCAAAATGGACTTGGAAGCCTATTATGATGGTGCAGAGCATTTTGGATGGAAAAAGTTGGAAGTGCTATTAAGAGAGAGATTCTACTGGGTTGGCATATGAAGATCAATGGTGTAGAAAATGTAGCCCGTGCAAGCTGAGAAGGAAGGATCAAAAAAGCCAGGGAGCTCGACTCCAGTCCATAGTCACCAAGCAACCCCTGTAATTAGTAGCCTTAGACCACGTCAAGTTAACACCAAGCAGATCTGGCTTTGTTTACGCCCTGACCATAGTGGACCACTATTCCCGTTTCCTAGTGGTGGTGCCAGTAAAGAATCTCACAGCAAGAACTGCAGCAAAGGCATTCCAGACATACTTTTGCAGGCCCATGCTTACCCTGAACAGGTCTTAGCAAGGTCCAGCCTTTGAAGCAGAGGTGTTTCAAGAATTCTGTAATATGTATAGATGTAAGAATAACCACACAACACCTTACCATCCTCAAACAAATGGCTTATGTGAGAAGATGAACCACATAGTGATTGACCTTTTGAAGACCTTACCAGCATCAGAAAGGAACCAATGGCGAGAGAAGTTACCTGACCTGGTAGACTGGTACCTACATGTAACTTTTGGCACCAATCCTCCAGCTTTCCCTCTGAGCCATTGCACTCCGCCGGGTTTGACGGGTTCAAGGGTTCAACTGTTGAGATGGCATTGTTGTCAACACTGTACAATTTAGCCATGGTAGCATACTTTGGTAGGGTCACTTCATCTTCCCCACAATTTAAAAGGTGGATTGGCACTCTACCCATGTGTACCTCAACTACACCTCTGGCAGTCAGCACAGTGGGCCTACTGTCTGAGTACACGGGTTCCACCAGGGCCTGATAATCTCGCCCTTTAAGGCCTATTGCGGCTTTACACCAGACCAACATTTCAGTTTTGGGAGGTATCACA
This sequence comes from Allobates femoralis, assembly GCA_033576535.1. NCBI lineage: Eukaryota > Metazoa > Chordata > Amphibia > Anura > Aromobatidae > Allobates > Allobates femoralis. Next base: position 58,404,949 of record JARQOC010000004.1, on the reverse strand, counting down.
ATGGGTATCGGGTCACTTACCCTTGCACTACCAATTTCTCCTCCTGTCAACGCTATCTGCTGTCTCATCATCAGAGCCTTTGTTTCCTTCCGCAGGACTCGTTGCTGTCCTGTATTGGCAGTCTCTGCAATCTGCTGTAAAACAACAATAATTTCTGCAAGACAACTTTCCATTGCATTCAGTCCTAGCAGAATAGTTAGATCAAGTTCGTGTCGATCAATATCAACAATTATCATCCCTTGATCTTTTAATTCTACTCTCCCAATTTTAATGGTCATTTCTTTAAACCCAATGTGTGGTACTAGTTTACCATTGCTAGCCCATATAATAAAGTCATCATCTGGACCACGCCTAATGTCTGAATCAGCCCAGTACCATTTATAAAGGATATGAGGCATGGAGGTTATCTGCAAGCTGGTGTCCAGTAGAGTATTCAGGCGAATGCCATCCAGCACGACAGGTATGATTGGACTTTCTCCCACGTACCTGTCTTACCAACTTGGTGGACCTTGTGAATTAACTCCTGGGGTGTGGCCCGCTTCCCCAGGGGATCCTTGTTTAAAGCACACTCCCTGGCAAAGTGACCTGGTTCTCCGCAGAGGCAGCAAATGGGCTGTCCATCTGGGTGGTAGCAGTCGCTGGGTCGTCCATTTGTCGCTGGATACCTTCTGGGTCTCATCCACGGGACATCCTCTCTGCTTGTAGCCAGCTCGATCTTCTCCACAGCCTTGGATGCACGCAGCTCCTGCATCACTCTGGCCATCTCAGCTACAGTTTTGGTGAGTGCCTCAATCTTTTGGTTTAGAGCCTCTTTGGTGATGGGCTCCTGAGTTTAGCACTAGCCCCTGACATGGCTACTGTGATTTACACTCCCGATTGCTGGTATGCTGCAGCTAAGCATTGGGCAGAGTCTGTAACATGAGGCTCTTTTGCCTGCAGTATGTGGATTGCCCTTTCTTTAAATTGTACAAAGTTTAAATCTGGGTTTTGGATAGCCATCATCCGCAGCCTTCCTCTATGAGGAGGAAATAAGAGTCCATCAACAAATTGGTCAATCAGCAGTTTATATTCCCCCCCCCCGTGCCAAGGTGGGTTCTGCCTGTTTGAGTGCCCTGAGTGCCTCTTGTAATGCAAAGTCTCTCACACTCTCTTGTGGTTTCTGCCGACACCCAAAGAATCTCATTTTTTCTCTGGCGTCAACACTGGTCTCAAAGGTATCTTTCAGCCTGGCAATTACATGTTCTATAGTGTCTTTATTATTATCCGACCAGGACTTTGTTTCTTGCTGCGCGCGACCAGTTAACTGTCCTATTAGGATGCTGACACGCTGACCCTCTGTCAATGGGTATATACTGTAGTAACTATTGTGACGTAGCGATCACAGAGCGGGTCGGGATCCACTCACTTAGCAGCACAAAACCATAAACACTGCAACAGTCCCTTTCACGAACTAAGTCCAGCGGGTTTATTTAAGACAGCATAAACCGCATAGTGCAAAAGTAAAACATGAGCCGTCCTTTGGCTTTGCAAAAACTTAGTCTGGTTACCTCACACGCGGCCTGTAGTCAGTCCACACAGGGCCTCTGAGGGACGGCTTCTTCAGACTATGGATGTCTGCCTTTTCCTCACATACTCAGCAAGCTGTAGGCTCTCCATGTCTCAGTCTCTGTCTTTACCTCACATACAGGTGCACAGGTTTGGGATATGCTTCTCCAGCCTCAGAGCACACTGCAGCCACACCATGTGCTCAGCCACGGCAGGATTTTCTAGCCTCCAGGACCCGAGCTGACATCACAGACCCTCATGGTGGGGTTACACGTCCCGATATCGCGGCGATATCGGAGCCAACGACGCTGGAGCGCGCATTTAGTGCACGTTTCTCCCTGCATCGTATCGCCAGTTTACACGCCGCGATATCGGGATGCAACGTCCCGACGATGTGTACGCCCACCAACCCAGGAACGACCATTTAACATGGGAGTGAATGGGTGACGTCAGCGTACACATCGTAGTTGGGCTGTCACACGCTACGATGCTGCTACAACGGCCATGCGATATCGGGGAGTTGAATAGCTCGGCTATTCAACCCCGATATCGTTTTGGCATCGTTCCAGCATCGCGTTGTACGCTCAAACCGTACAAGGCGCAAACGATATCGGGTCCAACTCGCGACCCACGTGACTTTTGGTCGGAGTTGGGTCGGAGTTGGACGCCGATATCGCGGCGTGTAAACCCACCATAAGTCTCATATCGTGTCCTGCACCTTTGCAGGCTTCTGGAAGACTGCCTCACACAGCACTGGACAAGCTAATCTCCTGCCTGAAAAACCCACAGCTGCAACATAGTGGTAATCAGCACTTCTCACTCATGCATACCATTAGCTGCCATTAACCCTGTGTGTATCACTAGCTCCAGCAATCACCCAGATTGCTGCAGGCCATGTGAGTCATACCAGCCACGTGCTATAGTGCTGGCATGCCTCACACTATCTAGCTTTTCTTTAAAGTCGGTGATGGTATTGGGCTCACCTGCGTATTGTGGCTGCCTCATCGCTCCTGGGGTGTACGGCATGAGGAACGGGGCAATACCGTCCACTCACTGCACGGGCTCTCTTGGCTGTGACATCTTTCTGCCCCCTTAGTTAATTCTGACCCTTCTGGTGTTCTACTGCCGTCGGAGTGTACAACTTTCGTTCCGTGGTGGGACAGGCTTTCTCGCCCCGACTGGATGTCATCAGAGCATAGGTTGGGCCTCATTTCGTGCTCTTTGGAGAGTACCGCCCACGATCATACGCCCCTTCTGCTTCCTGCGTGCCGTGCGCAATAACAATGGCGACGGTGCAAAACACGTATTTCACACAATTCACGGCACACAGTACCCATTTTAACGGGCACGGGATCCCGTCAGAAACTGAGGCACCCCCAGGCCGTGGGGTACTCAGGAACTGGATCGCTGTTGCTGTCACTGGGGAGAACATGGGTCGCGACCCGGTCCTGTGTCCTTGGCGTCAGTTGAAAAAGGGGATATGTACAGGGGAGGTGTCATGATGTAGGGAATAATGATAAGAGAATGGCAGTTATGGGCAGGGTGATCAGGGAAGACTAGTCTGACTCTAGCCTAGAAACCCTGAATCGCCCTGATCCCGAAGGTATCTCTGATGGTGAGAAGGCTCAGGCCTCCAGCCTCTTCCTAAAACTTCTCCACTAGCCCTGCGCTATTCCCCCCCTCACCTCCCTCCACAGAACTGGGATACAGCAACTCCAAAGGAAAGGACTTCAGCAACACAAACACACAGGACAGCACAGCACGGCTTCCAGGCATCTAGTGAGACTCATGGTACCTTTACACGCCGCCACAACAGGATGGATACAACCCGCTACAGGCTACAAATGTAGCTTGTCGCGCCAATATCGCCCGTAGTAGCGGCGTCTGAAGACGGGACGACACAGCCGGCTACAGATACATCTGTATCCGTGCACTGCCCATAAACAGATGGCAACAAAGCCGATTGTAGCGAGCTGTATCGGCGTGTAAAGAAGGAACAGAAGGGTTGTTTCTACACCATGCTATGTAGCTGGGGCGTGACACAGGGTCCGGGTTTCCGCGCCCCCTTCAGCGATCATTGGAGGAAGCTCCTGCGTTGCGATTGGTTGTCGCCGCACAGGGCGGCATATTTAAGGAGCTGACGAGTCACACTACACAATTGCTCGAGCGTCAAGTATTAATCTGCCTCCTGCAATGCCTGTCCAATCATGGTATTTTTGCTTTCTCCTATCAGCGTACGGACGTCTCGTAATCCACAATTGGAGCACGCCTATGTGCTGTCCCTGCTGCACCAGGTACGCCCATAGTAGCTGGTTGTAGTGGTGTGTAAATGAGCTACAGATGGCTACTTGAGACACCCGGCGATGTATCTAGCTGTAGATGTAGCGTAGCGTAGCGCACCTTGTGGCGGCGTGTAAAGAGGGTGCGTTTCCCGTTTGTAACCGTTTGGGCGTGCTCGTGCACGTGAAGTAGCGGTTGGTATCCATCCTGTTGTGGCGGCGTGTAAAGGTACCATCAGAGACTGTATCTCAGCAGCACCACCTCATGGAAGGAGAGGCTACTTAAAGGCCAGGGGAGGGGGAGCTCAGGTGAGTCACACATTAACCCCTCAACCAGTGGCCGCAGGTGAGTCACACATTAACCCCTCAACCAGCAGCCGAACCTCATAGTGAATGCAGTTCTGGAGCACAACACAGGAGGCCCAGGACCTTCACAACCATCAACTATGCAGCTCTTAAAGACAAACACATACACAGCAGCATCCAGCAAGGTCAGCGCCAGCTAAGCGCGTGACAAGAGGTTGTCGTGAGACCACCCATAGTATGTGGTCAGTAGGGACCACCACTGCTGCAGAACCTCCGGGAATGATGGGTAGCAGCTGAGATGGGACGGCTCTCCACAGGTAAAGCCAATCCCTAGAGCAGTGTAAATAGTCTATGTGTGGGATGCAGGGTGACGAGCACAAGGAATAGGCAAACTCACTGGTTGTAGTTTTCTCAGTCCTTTACTGGAGCAGATGGTAAAAGCTGTCCACGGAGTCTTGAGAGCAATTTAGGATTATTCTCACCCGACTGGGTCTTTGGCTCCCTTACTGCGCTTGCAATTTGGCTCCTGCTGCTGCTAAAGCTTGGCTGCCGGCCCTGTCTCGTTCTGTGAGGTACCCTGTTCCCGGGTGTGAGTGTCTCTGAACTCTCTCTCCATTGCTGTGTCTGTGGGTAGTGTGGCTGTGAATCTGGAACCCTCGCTGTTCGGTATTGACTGCCGGGATGTGTGACCCTGCACAGTCTCGGATTCTGGTGTTCGTTCTATGCGCCTTTCCTCTGGGGTGAGCACGGAGTTGCTCAGTCCCCCAGGTGTGTTCTTGCTTCTCCTTTCCTCAGACCCTAGCCTTAGGCCTGAAACTCAGCTAGCGACTCTGGGATGAGCTTAGCATGGCTCTTTTACACCCAGGTCCTCTTTACAGTCCTCCAAGGAACTGAACTAACTTCCTCCTCCCAGACCAGAATATATAGGGGAGCTCACCCTGAACCCGGACTTGGTCTCCCCCTTCTGGCCTGGAGGTATTGGTGTTGTGTGTGTGTTGCCTGATGAGAATACCCTTTGTTGCTCTCTTTTGACACCACCACCTGGGGACAGTGATGACAGGGGTGCCACATCTCAGCATATCATTGCTCAAGCCAGGATTTTTGATTCAGCCCCTGTGCTTCTTAGAAAACGTTCCACCATGTCAAACCTTTGTCCCTACAGCTAGAAGAAGGATAATTCTGTCCTGGGGACATGAGTCCAAGTTGGCTGGTCATATGGCCATACATAAATTCACCAAATTGATTGCTCATCATTTCTGGTGGCCTTTGTTGGTCAAGGATATTTGGGACTTCCTTTCCGCCTGTCCACACTGTACCAAAGATAAGTTTTCCAGGGACAATCCTGTTGGTCTTCATTAGCTTCTACTAGTTCCTTCCACTCCTTGGCATCATATTGCCATGTACTTCATAATGGACCTGCCCCTGTTTTAGACCAAAACACATAAGCTCCTAACCCACGTCAAAGATCCTCACGCTTACGAGTCCCTAATCATTAAATTCAAGAATAATAAGCAAAAATGAATGAATTTAAAAAACTCACTATCAGCAGCTATATGGTCTGTAACCAAATGCACTTAGCAGGATGCAGTTATATAGGAAAAGGCAATATGGGTGCAGAATACCAACACTGAAATCACTCTCAGCCTCCTTGTGTTGGAGGGGCTGATTGTTGCAGCAGATGATATTTTAGGTTACTCCACCCTCCTTTTCTCGCCCGATCATTGGTTCCTAGTCAGTTCGTCTGCTAGTATCCCGTTCATGCATTTGTTTGATTCTTCTGTAACTGACCAGGTTTGTTATTACACATTATATATCTTTCATCTGCAGCACTAAGTATTCTTGGCCAACCACTGCATCTAGGGTCTTCAAGATTGCCCATTTCTTAGTGCTTTCTCAAAAGAGCTTGAACAGGGCATCTTGAAACCTTACCTGGTCAGGTGGATTCATAATGCCATGGGTCAAGGTTGGCACATGGACCCAAGGTGTTGGTACAAGGGCTGTGGAGTCGGTAAGTCAAACTTCCAACTGTAACATTTTTATGAATCCGATTCCAACTCCACCAAAATGGACACCGACTCTGTCCGACTCCACGACTCCAACTCCACAAGCATGGTTGTGAAGTCACTAAGCCAAATATCCGACTCCTCAATTTCCCTGAATCTAACTCCACCAAAATGAACACCGACTCTACGACTCCGACTCCACAGCTCTGGTCGGTAAAGCAGGCTGAAAGGCATATGGAACGTACAGTGGGGAAAAAAAGTATTTAGTCAGTCACCAATTGTGCAAGTTGTCCCACTTAAAAAGATGAGGTCGGCCTGTAATTGAAATCATAGGTGACCTCAACTATGAGATACAAAATGAGAAAACAAATCCTGAAAATCACTTTGTCTGATTTGAAAAGAATGTTTTTTCAAATTTTGTTGGAACATAAATATTTGGTCAATAACAAAAGTTCATCTCAATACTTTGTTATATATCCTTTGTTGGCAATGACAGAGGTCAAACGTTTTCTGTAAGTCTTCACAAGGTAAGGTAATGCGCACACTGTTATGGTATGTTGGTCCATTCCTCCATGCAGATCTCCTCTATAGCAGTGATGTTTTGGGGCTGTCGCTGGGTGGCATGGACTTGTGGCACCCCAGGGTTCATGTACCACAGTAACAACACAAAGGGTTAACTCCCCACACAACACAACACCAGCACCTCCAGGCCAGAAGGGGGAGACCAAGCTGCTCCCCTATATATTCTGGTGTGGAGAGGAAGTGGGCAATTCAGTGCGGAGCAGCACTGAGGAAGAAGGACCTGGGTGTCAAAGAGCTGCGTTAGGCTCATCCCACGGTCCGCTGTCCAGTTCAAGGCCACGCCAGGGTCTGAGGAAAGGAGACAGTAACAGAGAGGAACACACCTGGGAGACCGAGTTACCCTAAAACTCACCCTAAAGGAGCGCACAGAACGGGTACCGGATCCGATGCTGTGCATGACATATACAGCACAGTAAACACCGGGGAAGTGAAGATTCCACATTCTTCACCTGTACCAGGGATACAGCAACGTCACAGAGTTCAGGATAGATATAAAGGACTCGAATTGTCTATCAGACTGGTACTTGGGAGGAAGAACTGGACCAGCAGCAGAGCTTATGCAGCAGCAGAGGCCACACACAGCACAGAAAGGGAGCCAAAATGATCCGTCTGGGTAGGAGAGACCCTGAACCCCAAACAGACACTGTGGACAATACTTTACTGAATTACATCTTAAGTAAAAGACCAAAAGAAACTTCAAACTGTGAGTCTACCTGTTAATTGCACCATTTGCCCTATATTCCACCTGCAGAGCCGGAGAGTGCTCTCCTCACAGACTGACTGGAAAGGCTGCAGCAGTAAGAAAGTAAGTGCCTGTGTCGACTACAACCCCCATCATAACCACCATAGACTACTACCACTCCTGCCCTGTGGACGTATAGCCCTACCCGGAGAGGGCTTACCACCTCAGCTGCCCCTAAGTCACCGTCCCCAGCTGCAACCAGGCAGCGGTGGCCCCTCTGGCCACAATACTCTGGGTGACGTCACGACTTTATCCCCTGTAAATAACTCCCAACCTTTACTCGTGAGCTCAGGACATGGTCCAGACCAAGACCGCCGTGATACCCCGTGATACCCCGGTCAGGTACCGAGTACCCCGTTCCAGTGGGCTCTACAGACTTTCAACTCCCTCCAAAGTTTTTCTATAGGGTTGAGATCTGTAGACTGGTTAGGCCACTCCAGGACCTTGAAATGATTCTTACGAAGCCACTACTTAGTTGCCCTGGTGGTGTGCTTGGGATCACTGTCATGCTGAAAGACTCAGCTATGTTTCATCTTCAATGCCCTTGCTGATGGAAGGAGATTTGCACTCAAAATCTCATGATACATGGCCCCATTTATTCTTTCATGTACACGGATCAGTCGTCCTGGTCCCTTGCCAGAGAAACAGCCCCAAAGCATGATGTTGCCACCCCCGTGCTTCACAGTAGGTATAGTGTTCTTTGGATGCAACTCAGCATTCTTTCTCCTCCAAACATGACGAGTTGTATTTCTAACAAACAGATCATTTTGACCTCACTGGGTGAGATCTTGCGTGGGCCAGAGATCAAGGGGGATTATCAGTGGTCTTCCATTTCCAATTATTGATCCCCCAATTGATTTCTTCACACCAAGCTGCTTGCCTATTGCAGATTCAGTCTTCCCAGCCTAGTGCAGGGCTACAATTTTGTTTCTGGTGTCCTTTGACAGCTCTTTGGTCTTCACCACAGTGGAGTTTGGAGTGTGACTGTTTGAGGTTCTGGACAGGTGTGTTTTAAGGTACCGTTACAGAGCACGACGTTGAAACAATGTCGGCAACGATTTTGCCGGAGCGCCATCGTTTCCGACATCGTTTTGATATCGTTAGTGAGATGTCACACATCTAAATATTGTGGAGGACTCACCAACGATGTTGTGAGCAGGTATCATTCGCACAACCCAGCGAACGATACCTGCTCATTGCTGTGAATGGGCGAAGTCGTAAACGACATCGTTATCATGGTGTGACACACAACGATATAGCAGGTTGGCTGATCGAGTTGGCTGATTGAGAACATGTTCTCAAATCTGTGATCCCCGATCCAACGATTTATCGCTACAATATTGCAGAGTCACACGCAACGAAGTAGTAACGATGTTGCTTGAACGACTCCATACCCTTGACGTTTAGGCGATATCGTTAATGATGTTGTGCCATGTAACGGGGCCTTAATACTGATAACAAGTTCAAACAGGTGCCAGTACTACAGGTAATGAGTGAAGGACAGAGGAGCCTCTTATAGAAGAAGTTACAGGTCTGTGAGAACCAGAAATCTTGCTTGTTTATAGGTGACCAAATACTTATTTTCCACCAAAATTGAAAAAAAAAAATATTTCCAAATCAGACAATGTGATTTTCAGGATTTGTTTTCTCATTTTGTCTCTCATAGTTGAGGTCACCTATGATGTCTATTACAGGCCGACCTCATCTTTTTAAGTGGGAGAACACAATTGCACTTTTTTTCCCAACTGTAGTTACAAAATAATATTACTATAGGTAAAAAGAAGGATGTGTCTGAGTCGGGCCAGCAGGGAAGGGGTTACTCGGAACCGGGATGGCAGGGGAGGGAATCACGGCTGGTCGGTTGCCGGTTCCGTGCCCTGGGCACTCAATGGCTGATGGGGGTGATGATGATGAGGGATGATACGTGACGCCACCTGTGGTACCTGGTAATGTGGTTACCAGCGCTGCAGCCGGCCGCTGAGGTGATGGTGATGCAACAGTGATAGTACAGCTCCCTATAGGCGGAGCTTTACCTCAGGGCAGCGGGGTCGATGAGAGGAGTAGTAGTTTTCAGCTCTGTGTAGGCGCTGCAGGCGGCGGCGGTGAATCAGGCACACACAGACACTCAATAGTCTCTGTTTCAGTACCTTTTTACTGATGTCAGGTAGCAGGTACGGTCCAGGAGGGTAACCAGGTGGCCGATGCAGTTTGGGACGTTCACCTTAGAGAGTTGTGAGGCCTCCTCTGCCAGTGTGTGCGATGGTTGGGGTGAGATCTGCCTGAAGTTTGATCTGTCACTCTTTCTCTTCAGAAGTCTCCTCCAAAAGCTACAATTAAGGCTGCCTTCAGACTTGCAGATGCATCTGCAGCGTTTTGCAGATGCATCTGCAAGCATCTGCATGCAGACCGCTGCCCCTATGTTTATAATGGTGCGCACGGCGGTCTGCAGATGCTTGCGGACCGCCGTGCGCACCCATTCACTCCTATATGTGATCTGTGCGCACGCGGATGCCTGCGCACAAATCACACACTCCCGCCCGCACCATGGACGCGAGATGTCGCGTCCCTGGTGCGGACGAGAGTGTGTGATCTGTACGCAGGCATCCGCCTGCGCACAGATCACATATAGGAGTGAATGGGTGCGCACGGCGGTCCGCAAGCATCTGCAGACCGCCGTGCGCACCATTATAAACATAGGGGCCGCGGTCTGCATGCAGATGCTTGCAGATGCATCTGCAAAACGCTGCAGATGCATCTGCAAGTCTGAAGCCAGCCTAAGGACCTTCTCTTGGGATCCCTGTTTTCTCTAGGGCCCTGATCTTTCTTTTTGGTCTAGCTCGAGCCTTTACTTTCTCCTGAGCATAGGGGGATTAAATTCTCCTGTCTGTCCGGGATTTCTCTACTACAACTAGAGATATAGTAGGTACGGACTTCAGTGTCCGGGTTGACTTTAAGGGTAACTAGCAATATTCCCTTCTTCTTCTTCTTCTTCCTAACTCTCCTACCGACCTCCGTCCCTCTCCCTAGGGCGTTAACAGGTTAACAGGTATGCTGGATAGCAGATAAATAAGCAAAGCAACATGCTAAACCAGGAAAGCAGATGCATAAGAAAATGGCAGCACAAAAATGTAAGTAGCAAGTCCACAGTAGGTAGCTATGTAATGTGAACTGACACTAATAACAGTTTGTGATTCTAACAGCAGTTGATTGGTTAAGCCAGGGGTGGTAAACCTTTTTCTGCCAGGGTCCGTTTGGAAATTTCTACCATCCTTCGGGGGCCACACAAAATTATCAACTTGAAAATTACCTGCTATATTTGATTAAACAATCAACTCCCCCCTACTGTGGTGGCTGGGGCTGCTTCTCTTTACTGTGGCTGTGATGTTAGGTGATATTGATCATGAGGCTACTCAACTGCTTTTCCAGGTTTGCTAGAGCCCTAGACATCACAGGAGAGGCTGGGAGCATGTACCTCACTGGTGAGGCTGAGGCTGGGCATAAAGATCACTGGGGAGATGGATTTAAAAGGCAGGCAATTGGCAAAACGCACCTGCCAGCCTGCGCACTGCTGCCCCTAGAAATATGCCTGGGGGTCGCAGAAAAGTTCATCGAGGCGGGATCCCATATTTGGGCATTACCCTGACACCCTTGCATCGAACCTTAGATCATAACTATGACTATCTCCTGACTGCCCTTGGGAGGGAGTTATCCTCGCATCCCTTATCTACCCTGTCCTGGCTTGCAAGGATTCACTCTTTCAAAATGTTACTCTTACCAAAAATCTTTTATTTGTTTAAGTGTATCCCGCTTGCTGTCCCCTGCAGAATTATGCTTAAACTACAGAACCTAACCTCGCTGTATGTGTGGGCCAATATGAAACCAAGGGTTGCTAGACGGGTCTTATTTCTCCCTTTCTGCTCTGGGGGCATGGATGTTTCCGACCTGTTGGGATACCATCGAGCAGCCATCCTGGAAGAAGCCGAAAACTGGTGGCACCCTTCACCCACTTTGAATTGGGTACAGATCGAATCATCCCTTGCGGGCAACGCCTTCCTCAAAGCTCTGCTGGCTTCAGAAATGTGCGGTCCCACTGGACTTCTTCCCCCACTGCCCGCGATGCAAACTCTCCTATTGGAGGCGCTTAGTGGAGAAAAGGATCCTCCTCCCCCCTGAGACGGTACGCTTACAGGCCCTTCGGCTCCATATCCCATTTCTGGACCTGAGAGGTCTGGAGGAGTTGGGGTTGTGTTCCTTGGGTGACCTTATACGGAAAAGGGAGCTTCTCCCTCCTGAGATCCTGTGGGCTGAATTTCCAGGGTCTAGCAGATTCCTCTACTTCCTACTTGACGGACTTGGGGACCCCCTGAATTCCATTTACGCTACAAAGATTTCTCTTATCAGACCCCCACCCGCTCCAAAGGCCTTTTGGGCATTTATAGAGAATTTATTCTTTTAGATATCTCCCCTAAGTTAAACTGTATGCAATGGTGGGAGGCGAACCTGGGCTTTTCTGCTTCGTATGAAGACTGGCAGATGGCTATCTCGGGGATTTAAAGGGCCACATGGTATGCTAACCATCTGGAAAATCTGAAAAAGTTCCACCTCCAATGGTACTTGTTTACTTAATGTCTGGCTCGCTTCTTTCCGGCCAGTCCTCGCTGTGCTGGAGACAATGTGGGCTTGAGGGTATTTTGACACACATGTGGTGGACCTGTCCAAAAGCTCCGTATTGGACGATAATAGCCAGTCTCCTTGGATCTTTATCTGAGAGTACTATGGATCTTACCCCCTAATTGGCGAGTCTGAACATTGGTATTGACCAGTTCCCTCCTGATCTCCGGGAGCGATCTCCTATGTCTTAATAGCGGCCAGATTGTGCATTGCGGCTATGTGGAAGACCCACCTACCCCCCACTTTCAAAGAAGTGATTGAAAAATTAACTCCATCTTCCAGCACAAATTTTTTCTATCCCTAGACAAAAGCTCCAGACTGAGGGTGTTGAAGGTTTGGGTTATATGGGAGATGCATCCACTGGCAGCTCCAGTTCCCTGTTAGTAAATTGTTTCATGCATAGATTGTTGCTCATTTGTGTATGCTTGTTTTTTTTTTTATCCATGTACTGATGGTTCTCTTTCACCTGGCAGGATGTTCCCCCTATCCACTCCCCCTCCCCCCTCTACCCACTATCCCCCCCCCCCACTCTACCCCACATTACCCTCCCCCTGGTCCAATTTTTGTACACCTGTACTCTCCTTGTTTTCCGTATTTGATGTTGTTGAAAATCTCTAATTAAACATTTATTGAGACCAAGATGGTGGGTGTTGTAGTGATGTAAGGTGATGGCTCTGCAGGCGGGTGTAAAGAGGCGTGGCAAGGACCAGACAGCACACAGGATTCTTGTGGTTCTTACCGTTTGCTTTACTTCAGTGCAGGCACCCAGCCGGGTTATTGTATTCACCAGGATTGTAGCCTGGCCAGTTCAAAAGTAATCAAAGTCCACTTTGCTGTGACTTAGGGAATAAGTTCTTCCTTGCTGCTCTTTTCTTCCTGACACTGCTACCCCTTGTCCTCCTAGTGTCCCATGGCTGCCAGTCCCAGCAGGAAGGTGACTGCAGGTTCTGTGAGCGACTGTCTTGCTTGTCCTCTTAATCCTATATAGGTCCTTAGAAAAGTTGGGATTGAAGAGGTGTATCACGGTCCGCGCTGCTATGTCCAAAGAAAACACTCACATGGAAGTCAGGATTTCAAAAGCAGTTCCTGTCCTTTATTCTTTTATTATGGACGTTACAATGTGCGAGTGGTCCGTGGAGGTCCTGCAGCAACTTGCTTGTTGAAGCTCTTCAAACCAGTTGTGGGTACCACAACTGAACCAGGTGAGTGGATCCACAGCACCACCTTCATATCTCAGTGTCTCTAGTGATAGGGCACTATTGCGCCTCTTGTCCCCCACCCCTCTTGTATTTACACAGTATATAGGTACTTACACCTGGGGAGAGTCATATATGTTAGTCACTATACTTGAAGCCCAATGACCTCCAGTTTATCGACTGGTCCTGAAGATATCCAGACCGAATTGGGCTGGTACCCCTGCTGCAGCTAATTCCTCTGCCCGTCTTGAATAGCCGGCTGCAGATTGGGGTCCTTGGGCCTAGGACCAGCACTTCACTCCACGTGTGTCCTGGTGAAGACACTCGCTCCCGACATCTCTAGAACTGTCTTCTTTCTCTGCCTCCCACCCCTAACATAACTCCTCCCTCCAGCCAGTAGATGGGTACAGCTCTGAAAGTGAGTTTCTTCCACCCAGCATCTCCCTGGCCTGGAGTTCAGATTGTGTTTGGTGTATGTTGGGGGTCTCAGCAAAGTTTTCCATTCTTACCTATGAGCATTTGCCACACCTATTGGATAGGTGCACTACCATAGAGGCGGCCAATCCACAGGGGCAAAACACATGTTCTTTGTCAAAGAACACATCAACTGGCCTAAAGAGAAATGGAGAAAAATGTTTTTTTTGTGGACTGATAAAAGTAAAATTGTTCTTTTTGGCTCCAAGGGCTACAGATTGTTCATCAGATGATCCCCAAACTCTGAATTCAAGCCACAGTACTCTCTGTAGACAGTGAATTATGGTGGTGCAAGCATCATGATATGGACATGTTTCTCTTACTATGGTGCTGGGCCTTCTGCATTTTTCACCCACTCCTGGTTTTGGCTACAAATACTGAGGTAAGAAAAACTCACGCAATACTCAACATGTGCATGGCCTAATGTGGGATTGAAGTCAGTATGCAGCCACATGCATGCAACGTACTCAAATGCTCATATGTCTCAAAAGGTCCAGTGGTCACCCAAGGAATATCCCCCTTGAGGAAGCTGGCTCTACCATGGTAAGCCAGGGAAACGCTGTGTCGGGGCTCTGTTCTTTCCTTGAGTGACCACTGGACTTTTTGAGACATATGAGCATTTGACTACTTTGCAACAATATGGGTATGAAAACCATGAATTTGAGTTTATAACACTTATAATGAGCATATTTGACTAATATTATTGGTTTTAACCTACCAGTGTCTGTGTATGTGACTCGCCCAGGGTATGGGGACTCGGGTATCTGGGCCCTCTGCTTCGGTAGGGATGTCACTGTTGGCCTGCCCAGACCTGTGGCCCTGCGGTCTTACTTAAAAAAGGGGGGTAGTTGGTGTTGGAATGGAGATAAAAGTTTATAAAGTTTATCGTGACGCCACCCGCAGATCCTGGTGAAAGAGCACCAGCGCTGCTTCAGTCCTCCGGAGGGTGATGGTACAGCAGCCGAGATAGTATAGCTCCCTGCAGGTGGAGCTGGCCCTCCGGGGCAGGGATGCACCTGTAGGGATAAAGGTGCAGATGATGGAGGTAGCAGTTGCAGTGCAGCAGTGAATAATCACACGGAGACTCAGTCACTCTACCCGGGTACTTTACTGGAACGATGCAGAACAGTGGCAGAACAGTCTTTAGCCGGCTGGGTAGTCACAGTGGGCTGCAGAGTCTCTGGAAGTCTCCTGTCATATGCCTTCTTGGATTTAACCCGTGTCCTGCTGCTACTGCCTGTCCTGGGGTAGCCTGCTTAATACCAGGCCCATTGAGGTGCTCTGACGATCCCGGCTTCCACTCTCTCCCTCTCCTGCTCTGGGATTTGACCCCGGTGGGTTAATCTGGTGAGACTGAGCCCGCCAGACAGGGTGTTGGGGCCGGTAAACAGACCCACGACCTCCGGTGTTCTCGGCGCAGGGGCTGGACTCCCTGACTGTCTTCGGAACCTGCACTTCGGTGTATGTGGACCAGGGTTCCCTCCATGAATATGGACGCTCAGGGCGTTCCCTCTTTCAGTCTAGGCTGCCTGTTCTCCTTTCAGGCTCCCTCTCTGGGAGTCTCCTTTTCTCACTCGGAGGCTCCCCGTTTTCCGTCTTTCCTCAGTGCCATCTAGAACTCACTGTGTGTCCTCCCTCCTCCCTTAACTTCTCCCCTAGGGTACGTGCCCCAAACCATCTATTCTAGGTGGGTGTTTGGAAGTGGTGGATTGGGATCCTCTCACAGACATCTGCCTTCCACTTTATGGGTGCAGTACCCCAATTGTGACACCTGACCCGGTGGGGCGCCACATATGCCTGTGCTGCCTAATTGGAATTGGCTTTCAAAACCTGCACTTGCACTTTATATATATCTGGTATGTGTCAAGCACTTTTCTTGCAGTAAATGCAATTTTGACGTTTTGTGTTTACTAAAATGTAATGTGAATACCCTGCTAATTGTAATAATGAAGTGACCCTATTGCTCTTCTATGGAGATCTCTGTGGCCACCTTTCTGCTGTATTTTATACCGTCCTTTGTATGTTTCACGACTTTGTTCACAATAATAATGTAATATCTATTGCATGATACTCCTTGTTTCTCCTATTTAAATGTTGATTACAATGTGGGGGGGGGGGACGACCCTGTGACAAATTCATAACAATTCTGACTTTGATTCTGATGTCCCCAAGTTGGTATAAGGGTGGTTTTGTTGCAGTTTCTGCAGAATGAGGCGAAGACAAGGAGAGTCTAGATCCCTGGAGAAGATGACGATGTCTTCTTGATAGACTAGGTCTATATAGCATCCATACAGCACATGCGATTCATCATACTACCTCCACGGACCACATACATACTCATACTGGCACACAGTCCATACTAACACATCCATGGACTGCTGCCCTTCTAGGTCCAGAACAGGGATTGGCAAACCTGAGTTATCGGGTAGAACCAGGCGTCTTTCAGGACGTATATACATATTCCATCTGGTGTATACTATAGAGCTTCTGGACAATAACCAGTTTTTGCTCAGCAGCTCAACACATACAAATATTCAAAAAAGGAGAGCAAAGGCTCCACTTTGTTCTTCTTTTTTTGAGTCTTTCAGGACGTGTTTCTTGACGCCAGCCGCCTCCAAGCCTCCATACCAGGCAGATATTCAGGACCATGGCTACTGCTCCCCACGTCTGAGCAAGCACCCTCCAGGTTCGGCCAAGGTTCTCCAACTCTGGGAACCTTCTTAACCCCTGCGTCTGGCCACAGGCTCAGGCACATCTGTCAGAGGGACAGGTGCCTCCCGCATGGAGATGGCAGCCTTCCCCCTACATTCCAACGGAGACGGGAATCCTCTGACGTTCACATCCTCACTGGCTGGATGTTTCTCCCTGACTCTCTGACTGAGCACCAGGCAGCTTCTTATTGTGGCTGCCACACCCACACCTGCAAGGTAGTGCTTTCAATCAGCATTCAGTCTCAGTCACAGACCTGGCTGCAGTTAACCCTTTGTGCACTGGTCAGGTGAACAATGAACACAATCTCAGACCTGGGTGCCATTAACCCACTGTGCATCGGTCAGGTCTAAAGACCCTGTCACTCATAACGAGATCGCTAACAAGATCGCTGTAACGTCACAGATTTTGTGACACAACAGCGATCCCGTCAGCGATCTCGTTATGTGTGACACGCACCAACGATCTGGCCCCTGGTGTGAGATCATTGATCGTTACACACTGCTCTGGATCATTTCTACATCGTCGCGCCCCCATTGGGAGCGCTACATCGTTGTGTTTGACAGGGACAATGACCAACAATCTCAATGGTACGCTATGGAGTGACAATTTGCAATGACCTCAGTATAATTCTGGATTACTAGTGCATCGTTTTTCACATCGATGGTGAGATACCTGTTTGACATCACCACCGAGCTCTGCACATCGTTATCTGGATCGCTGGCGCGTCGTTATGTGTGACTGGGCCTTAACACAGCAATCACACAGAGTAAAACAGGCTCATGTGAACAGGCTCTTGTGCTGTATGTTGGCCACGAGCTACCATGCCAGGCCATACCTCAAAAAGCCCATGTGATGCACCCTGGGCATGGGGCACCATGCCGTCTGTGCCTCATAGTTTACACAAATACAATATGTATGTATGCGAATTTGCACATGATGTTTTTGCAAGGCTGACTAGCTCCAGGTAATTGGAGTAACCTGGGTTAGTTACCAATTGAGTCAATTTATATGATATATTGTGTTAACATAGTAATGATTTTAATTGTATGTATATATATATATATATATATATATATATGTATATATGTGTTTGTAAATGTATCTTGCTAGCCTACGACTGAGTGGTTCCTCCGAAACGCGTCAGGTGGGACCTGTGTGCCCTGTTGTCTTTTATCGTGTGAACATGGATGAATAATAAAGAACAACCATTTTAAGGATATCCATTGCTGGCTGTTTCTGAACAACTGATATCCATTGCACTTAGCAGGATACAGCAGGCCCCAATAATAAAGGCATCACAGGTGTGGCGCCCCGCAACGAGTGCGTCACAGGAAGGTATTGCATCCCTGACAGAAGATGTAATATCTTCCATCTCAGTGATGAGATAGTTAAACCCAGAGCTCCACATACCACATGCACCACTCAGAGGTAGAGGGCCAATCAGGTCCTGGTGGGAGGAGTGTAGGTGTAGTGTGTGGGGAAAGTTTAGAAATGTAGGAGAATGGTCGGAGAAGAAGGAGAGAAGGAAATCTGTGTAGGCTTATATGTCTAAGGATGTAATTAAAATCAGGTGTGTGCTAGGACCTCACACTGGTGTCCAAGAGTGGTTACCAGACTATGAAAAGAGGAAAAGGGAAAATTATATATAATGGGAGCTCAGTCAAAAATGGCAATATGTAAAAACGTATAAGACTGGCGTCACCGTATATGTAGATGCTGGCAGAAAATAATCATACTTACAACAATAGGATATCTGCCGCGACACTACTATATACATATGAAAAATGTAAATTAATGAGTGGCACTAAAGAAAAGAAGATCAAACTGAATTGTGCAAATGTGTAATGCAGAGACTGCCCTGTGCTAAAAATGAAATCAGAGGTCTTAGTCTCATTAGTGGCCACTAAGGATCAAGCCTGGCACCCACTTCAAGGGGCCTCCACTGCCAGGTCCTGACACTATGCCCTAGTGAGATGGTGAACTGGTGAAATCTGTGTAGGCTTATATGTCTAAGGATGTAATTAAAATCAGGTGTGTGCTAGGACCTCACACTGGTGTCCAAGAGTGGTTACCAGACTATGAAAAGAGGAAAAGGGAAAATTATATATAATTAAGCAACGGGTAAAAGACACCCATGCCCAATCTCACCGGACACCGGTTCCGAGGCAAACAGACGTCCACCGCTGTTCTGCAAACCGGAGTGACGGAGTGGCTTTTTAGAAGCGCCTCACTACAGCCCTAAATCAGCAGTCTTACCGGCGAGGTACCTACCATTGGGCCTCAGGACTCTTCCCTGGTTAACGTGACCAAGCTGAAGTACCTGATCCGGTGCACTAATGCACTAAGGCAGCAAGGCAACCAGAATAGGACAGATAGGAAAGGAGGTACACCGTGGAGCTCTGGACTGAGGCTGTTCCCGGTCCGTTACCTAAAGACTGTATACCGTGTACCACACCAATCGTTACAGTAAAGACCCGTTACAGAGGAGCATTGTGTCAGTGCATTTCTTCTAGAACCGTTACTTTCCTAACACTAAAAACAACTGATCTGCCGTATTCCAGCCAGTGTAGCTCCTGGCCCCGGGGACTCCTGCTGATCCTGTGGGGAGCATCCAATCTAGCTGCCGCACATCCCCCGGAGGCCCAAGCAGTGCCGGTGCCATCACCGGACTCCCACAGGTGGCGTCACGACAATCAAGAAACATCCCCATCCTTTTATCCCTTTTCATCTGACCACCGGGCCCCACAGCCTCAGGCGCGGAACCGTGACGAGGGAATCATCGCCTGAGACCTGAAAACCCGGCAACGGTGAGTCACAGGCATATAATACCGAAGCACCAATCACTCTCAACCTGCCATGACATGAGGGAGGCCATTGGTGGTATTCTTTTATGCACACGGATGAGGTTTCCATAGGGCGTGAGTCACACAAGCATGTGTGATGCAAAATGTCTGTATACAGCCTATTGATCATGCCTATACTATGCAACCAGGGGGGCTGCCCAGCATTATATGCATGCACCACACAGGACAGATGCCCTAATAGGGTCCAGCTACACCCTGCATTAAGATAAAATAGTGCAAAAAAAATAATAAATGATAATGTGAGGTATTGGTGGATATTTTGTCCAAAATATGCAAGCTGAAGACCCACATCAAGGGTCCTCATGCTCACTAGTTCCTCACTATATATATATATATATATGATTCCGGTTGAGAGTGATTGCTGCATCGGTATTATGCGCTTGAGTTGCCTTTATGATTGGGACCTGCTGCGTCCTGCTAAGTGCAATGGATATCAGACCTTGGTTGTTTTTTTTTTGGTATGTTTTTTGGGGAGAAAGAAGCCAGTGCTGATTGGTCCCTGAGCTCGCGTATCATAACAATGTCACGAGGGTCCCGGGGACGCAAGTTCTGACATCACTGGAACAATGTTGGCAGCAGGGGTGAGTATAGGCTTTTTTTATTTTTATAGGGGCGCACATGGGGAATGACCTATTTAATAAAATCATGATCATTATTGCCTGTTTGGTAGAATTGGTTACTCATAGAATCGTACAAAATCCCTGACTTTGGCATTAGCTTTGCATTTTATTAATTGATACAAAATAAACTATTAAACATTCTTAATTTGCATCATTTTCCCACAATTGCCTATAACTTTTGCACAGTACAGATAGGTCCATATATTTGTGGCGGCCCTGCGGTCTGGTCGCCACTAGAAGTTTGCAGCAACCAGGATCGGTAAGTCCTGTCACCCACACACACACCCAACACACCCCGGTCCCAGGGCGGGGACTCTAAGCCCAACTGTGGGATGGCGGGAGGAGACCGGTGGTGGGTGGAAGTCAGCACAGGAAGTGGTCAGGAAAGAGGAAAAAATCAAGAAACACCACAGGACGTTTGTCAGCAGTCAGTTAGTCAGTCAGCCCAGCAGTTAGTCCATCAACCAGTCAGAAGGAGAGGAGAGAACCATCAGGACACAAGACTGAAAGGACACGGACCCGGCGGCCTGTACCATAAAGAGGACTGTTTTGGGTCCCGGGGCTACAGACCGCAGAGAGACGGAAGGAGTCCTAGGGGCGCGGGCAGTGAGCAATCCACCTGTGCGCCCAATCAGCTGTGAAGCCGAAGGACAGGGCAGGAACCAGTGGACCGGCCCTGAGGTGGTGAGGAAGCTCCAACCACGAAACCTGTATGTCCCGTGGCCCAACTCCCGCAACTAAGAGAAGGCCGTTGTACTAGGGCCAGGGGACCAGGTCAGTCGCCCAACGAGGGCCCGTGGCCGCTGGATCAGAGCTTTGCGTGCGGAGACATGTGCAGGAGGGTGGAAAATAGGCAGCACTGAGAAGAGAGGCCCACGGAAAGGAACACAAAAGGGAGTGAACTGGATGAGCCATCCTGGCTGCTAAAGACTACCGGAGCTACCACTGTACTGACTTGTAACTTGAAACGCCTGATGAAAGAAGTCAAGTAAACTAGGTTGAAACTCAGTATTGTGTCAGGCTATTCATTCTGCGCCTGAGGAGCGGTAGATGAAAACGCCGAGTAGGCAGCAGGAGCCTGCCAGAGAGTGTCTCTGATCCCTGCCAGCAGCCAGCTCAGCTGCGCTGACCTTTCATTCCCCCAAATCACCTCTACAGACTTTACCATTGCCCTGGGGACCTGCTCTTCCCATGGTGAGCCAAACCATCGTAGCTGCTACTCCCATCATCCCCAGAGGTCCCAACTGCAGCAGCAGCTCTGCCGGCTGCCTTCCATGGGTTGCGTCACGACACAAACTTTTTTATATTATTTTTATTTTTTCTTTTCGTCCCTTTTTCAAACTCCCATTTTTACTGATCGCCCGACGAGGGGACATAGGACTGGGTCTTGCCACCTTGACATCCCACAGCCCCGACAACACCAATACTGCCTGGTTCCGAGTACTCCACGGCCCAGCCGGGGCAAGTCATATATTTGGACAGAGACAACATTTTTCTGGTTTGTGTTCTGCACATTACCACAATGGATTTTAAACAAAACAATTCAGATGCAGGTTAAGTTCAGACTTTCAGCTTTAGTTAGGTGGATTGAACAAAATGATCACATAAAAATGTGAAGAACAAAAACTTTATTTAGACTCTATCCCTTCATGTCAGGGGCTCAAAAGTAATTGGACAAATTAATAATTGTAAATAAAATGTTAATTTCTAATACTTGATTGAAAAATCTTTGTTGGCAATGGCTGCCTGAAGTCTTGAACTCATGGACATCACCAGACGCTGTTTCCTCCTTTTTAATGCTCTCCAGGCCTTTACTGCAGCGGTTTACAGTTGCTGTTTGTTTGTGGCCTTTCTGTCTGAAGTTTAGTCTTTAACAAGTGAAATGTGGCTCTATTGGGTTGAGATCAGGTGACTTGGCCATTCAAGAATATTCCACTTCTTTACTTTAATAAACTCCTGGGTTGCTTTGGCTTTATGTTTTGTGTCATTGTCATCTGTATTATGAAACGCCGACAAATCAGTTTGGCTGCATTTGGATGGGAGCACAAAGTATGTCTCTGAAAACCCCAGAATTCATGCGGGTGCTTCTGTCCTGTGTCACATCATCAATAAAAATAATATCTAAAAAAGTTGAGAATGCGCAATAGGGTCTTATCTTTTTTACACAAGTTTAAAAGGTTCAAAATCAGAATTGCTCACCTGATGAGGTTGTGTCACACTCAACCAGCTTGATCGCTCAGAAATGCAGCTGCTGCTAGGCATGGTCCTCTGCCTCAGCTCCGACGTCAGCTGCTGGGCTCTGATTGGTGCGTGGCTGCTGCTGTACTCTGATTGGTGCGCAGCTGGTGGACTTTTATTGGCTTACATCTGCGGCAAGAGGAGAATACAGTGTGGACCGTGGTGGACCGATACCGTAAGAAAAGGTGTGTATGTGTTTATGGGTTCGTGTGTTGTTTTTTTTGCAAGTACCGTACTGCAATGGGATGATGGGGGCTGTAATGGGATGATGGGGTCTGAAATGGGATGATGGGGGCCGCAATGGGATGAGGGGGGCTGTAATAGGATGATGGGGCTGAAATGGATGATGAGGGCTGGCATGGGATGATGGGGGCTGCAATGGGATGATGGGGGCTGTCATGGGATGATGGGGGCTGCAATGGGATGATGGGGGCTGTAATGGGATGATGGGGTTGCAATGGGAAGATGGGAGCTGTAATGGGATGATGGGGCTGTGCAATGGGATGATGGGGGCTGCAATGGGATGATGGGGGCTGCAATGGGATGATGGTGGCTGCAATGGGATGATGGGGGCTGTAATGGGATGATGGGGGCTGCAATGGGATGATGGAGCTGTAATGGGATGATGGAGCTGCAATGGGATGATGGGGGCTGCAATGGGATGATGTTCATTTTTTTTGTTCAACAATAATTGTGAATCCTTCTTCATGGAAAAATAAGACATCCCCTGAAAATAGCGCATCTTTGGGACAAAAAATTTGTATAAAACACCTTTTTATTTTCAGGGAAACAGGGTATATATGGAAAAAACTGTGCCTTTCGCAGCATGCTGAGCTTATTTTCTCATGCTGAATTGCCCCATAGAATAACATTGGTCCCATAAATCCACACTTGTGTGCACTACTTTAGCATAAAACTGAGAGTTTTCGATGATTTCTAGATTTACAATCAATATGAATAAATATGTTCAGATGGTGATGATGTTGGTTATAACATCGCTGTCTATTGTATTTCTAATTGAAATCCAATTGTAACACACGGCTGCCTTCTGAGTCCCTCTGCTGCGGCCCATGTATACGTGCGGTATATGCATATGTAACACACTCGTATATTCTTCTAAAATGCATTGTAATGCAGAAATCCAGCTCGTCCTCTTTCCCATGGAGCAGCTGCTTATATGATTCTGTTTTGTGTATAAATGAATAAGCCCAATTAACCCCAGCCTACTCTGTGAGAAAGGACACCAGGGACATCATTAGCCATTTCAATTAGCAGGAATTAAGCGGCCTATCATGGGGGATGGAGGGGTGCAGGTTTCACTAGAGAGAAAAAAGATTCCCCACGGGATTATTATCAGCCAAAATCCAAAACTGCCATTATTAATCCACCGACAATTTTGTGTTTAAGAGGGAATAAACAAATGTAGTTGAAATAAATGTTTTTGTGAAGCATTGTGCATTTCGGTTCATTACTCTTCTTAATTTGCATTGAGATGACTGGCAACTCCTCATTGTACTGGCTTTATACATGGATAGTGCTGCATGTTTAGGATGGATGAACATCAAATTGAAAGACTATAGCAAGACCTACAGGCAGAAGGATGCTGCGTTCACAAAAAGCGCTTACTTTACTCATGTAAAAAAGCCTCATTAGTGCTCCACAGACATCCCACACCTTAGTACAAGGGGCCATACCGTATGTATGCTGTGTTATGTGCTAGATTGGCTAAAATACCTCTTTAAAGGGAACCAACCACCTCAGATGACGACTATAAGCAGTTAATACATGTCCCTGCACCCTACCTACACCATTCCAGCTATGTTTTTGCTAAGAATATTGATAAATGCAAACCGAAATATGCACTTTGTAAACTTACATTCCTGCGTACTTGAGGGCGTCTCCCTCGGGCTCTCGTACTAGAGGGCTGTGCTCATCATGCCTGCTCTCCCCCTCCCTTATGCACGCCCCCTCTCAGCCTGCTATAGTGATGTGAGGCTGATTGCGTCATAAAGGGGCGGGGCTACCGGGATGCGCGATTTAGCCCCGCCCCCTTAATGACGCAATCAGCCTCACACAGTATAGCAGGCTGAGAGGGGGCGTGCATAAGGGAGGGGGAGAGCAGACATGATGAGCACAGCCCTCTAGTACGAGAGCCCGAGGGAGACGCCCTCAAGTACGCAGGAATGTAAGTTTACAAAGTGCATATTTCGGTTTGCATTTATCAATATTCTTAGCAAAAACATAGCTGGAACGGTGTAGGTAGGGTGCAGGGACATGTATTAACAGCTTATAGTCGTCATCTGAGGTGGTTGGTTCCCTTTAAGGCTGAATTCAGACAGAGCGTTTGTGCTCCTTTTTTATTGAGCTGTTTTTGGAGTAGAGAGAGAGAGAGAGATGAATAGAAATTGGACTGTGAGGACCAGTGCAGTTGTTCAGAGCATGCTCAGTACCTAAAACCAGATCCGGGAAACGATCCTTTTTCCACCATAGACTCCCATCTTACATGTTCCGGATGGCATCGGATTCGTATCTGTCCGCTGCGCCCAAACACGTTGCAGTCTCTGATTTTGGGGACGGGAAAGAACGGTACACAAACGAATCCTGGACTGAATTCACACAAATGGATGGCCATATATGACCAATCCGGCACCATAGGGACACATGGGAGGCAAAAACCCATCCCTACCTATCCTTTTCAAAACAGACAGAACAGGATGCCAAAAAACGTGGTGTGAAGCCAACCTTACCCTCCCCGCATTCCCACAGTGAGTTCCGGTGATGTCTTCCTTCCGGGTACTTGCAGGACCTGTGAGTAGTACAAGTACTTACAGGACCTGGGCCCATGTGACTCTCAGGTTTAGTCACATGGGCAAGTCCTGTCATTGCCTTACCCGATTACCCATAGGTCCTGCGATGCCCATAACAAAGTTATGACCGGGGCTCATTGTGGGATCGCCAAGGAGGGTAAGAAATTGGATGTTAGTGGTGCAGAAAGCGCAGCAGAAAAATGGAGCAATAATTGACGCTCATTGTTTTCTGGATGCGCTTTCTGCATCACTAGCGCAGCAGTCAAAAATGCAGCGTCTGGACAGCAAATTGAAAATCCCATTAACTTTGCTGGGAGACGCAGTAACTGATCCATCTTTGGTGCAGTTTTTTTAAAAAGAAAAAAAACACAGCACCAAAAATGGATCAGAAGCGTCCAGCACAATGTTTCACTCGCATCCATAGACTTGTATGGGTATGAGTGATATGAGACTCACAAGCAATCGCAGCATGTTGACATTTTTTCTTCTGCCAAATTAGGGCTGAGGAAAAACCCATAGGTCTGAGCTGACTGATTGTTCAATATGGGACCAAGTGTAATGCGAGATTTTCTCACATTGCACTCGTGCAAGTGTGGCGCCCTGTGCCAGGTATAGCCACAGAACCAACTAGTTCACTAAGGGATTTCCACATCTGGTACTCACAATACACCCAACACCCTCCACTCCAGGCCTGTAGGGGGAGCCCCACTGGTTGCTGTTAAGCCAGATCCCCTAAAAATACAGGTGCTGGGGGCGGAGCTAGCCAGAGTGTGCAGTCACTAGAAGAACTGTGAAGTCAGCTCAGAGCTAGTGAGCTAAAACTGGTCACCGGAGCCGTGCTAGGCCCGACACCAGTGCACCTGCAGAGCCAGTGCGAGGGTCCAGAGAGAGTGAGAACCGCAGGCAGAGGCGAGGAACACTTCAGAGGGGGCAGAGGAGTCATACCGGCTCACCCCACCAGAACACCGGCGGTCACTGGAGACCGAGTCTGCAACAGGGAAAGAAATCAGCCCAGCAGAGAATCCAGAACACCGTGGAAGCTTAGCTTCCCCGAAGCCCGCAGCACCCACATTTGAGAGCCAGGGACCGCAGGAGAGATAGTGGTAGTCCAAGAGAGAGCCCTCAGTGCAGCAACATGGGTGTGGAGAAACAGGAGGTCAGGACCGGTTTCATGCCAGCCAGGCTTCGGGACAAGGAACAGAACAGGAAGGCCTATACCCCGCTTGGTGTGGAAATCCTGAGGTGTAGCCTTCAACCCGGAGAGTGTACCTGCAAGAACATCAGTAAAAGGTACAGAAAAATACTTATTTGTGTGCGTTTCCTTTCTTCAACCTGTCCCACACCACAATGACTGCGCTACCCTATTCCACGATCCTACCTTTACAGCCCCAGGGAACCCGCTCTTCCAGTAGAGAGCCACAACACCTTGCTGCCGCCCATCACCCCGGAGGTTGCAGCAGAGCCGTGCCATCACCGGACCTACAGGGGGCGTCACGACTGACAATAACTTAAATCCCTGTAAATACTCCCCTTTTCATTGTCACCCAAGGGCACAGGCTCGGGCACGGACCAACCGTGACATCCCTGCACTCAACTGCCCGAGACCTGAGTACCTGGTCCCTTCTGGCCCCAGACACGTCATATGCCAGTGTGACTCCAGCCTTACGCAGATTTCCCAACTCCAACCTGTATAAACCCGTGAATGCTTATTCGATGAAGCAGATCAGGTAATGTGTATTTGTGTAATGAGGAAAGGTATGGCCTATGGATACAAAACGCTTAGTCAAGGTATGTAGAATTATTAGACTTGTTTTCCTCAGGCAAAATGGGCCAAAAAACAAATTGATCTGAAAAGTTTCAAACTGTTACAAGTCTTACAGAAGAATGAAATTGCTAAAATATTGGGGCGTGATCACAGAACCATCTAACGTGCAAATGTCGAGCCCCAGGCCCGGGGGGTACTCAGGTATCAGGCTCAGAGGGGTTCACGGGGATGTCATGAGCCCGTGGCCTGGGTGACACTTCAAAGAGGGGTTATGTACAAGGGAAAAGATTTGTTGGCTCGTGACGCCACCTGTAGTACCTGGTGATGGGTCACCAGCACCGCCACAGTCCTCCGGGGGCGATGGTATTGCGGCAAGGATGGTAAAACTCCCTACAGGTGAAGCTGGTCCCCGGGGCAGCGTTGCTGTAAGCAAAAAGGTTGAATTTTGGTAGCACAAAGACACGGAGGCATAGTCACTCTCTCCCAGGTACTTTACTGTAAACAGTCAGCAGCAGAATACAGAGTCCACAGTTCAGCAAGATGTTAAGCAAACAGGTAGCCCTAAGGGTGGCTGCAAGTGGATGCTAAGCGGTATGGAGGTACCTGTGGTATGCCTTAGTTGACGAACCCGTGTCCTTTCTTCCCCGCCTGGGATTAGTCCATACCCAATTATTCCTTGAAGGTAATTTTGGGGCTCCCCTCCCTCGCAGTGAAGAAGCAGGTGGACTGCTCCATGTGGCAGAGTGCTGCAGCCGGTGAATGGACCACAGCAGCCGGTTGACGACCTTAGAGCTGGTCTCAGGCCATGTCCTCGGGTCCGGCGTTCCCGTGGTGGACTGAGGAAGCTCCTTGGAGTATGGTCGCTCCACGCTGGGGTTCCCCCTTTCTCTCTCGAGCCTAGACTCACGCGTCAGGCACCCTCTCTCAGGATCCCCTTTCATCTTTCCTCAGGATCAACCTGGAGCTGTCCTGTTAGACCTCCCGACTCGCTCCACACTCTTCCTCGACTCCAACTCCAACTCCCTTCTCACTCTCTTTACTACTCCCCCTAGAGGTGACTATATCCCTCCCAGGAGTAACCTCCCACCACTACTCTAGTATGGGAGTGCAGGAATGCGTCCTACCCACCAGCCCAGCATCCACTTGCAGTTGGGGAAAATTACACTGCTTTTATGAGTGTAATACCCCAGTGTGATGCCTGACCATTGGGGGCGCCACACAAATAGTCAATAGGGTTGCAAAAAAAGTGTTGCGATAACATTAAGGTCGGAGTCACACTGACATGTGACTCGCACGAGTGCAATGTGAGAGAGTCTCACATTGCACTCGGGCCCATTTTAGACAATCAGGCTGTTCAGATCTTCGGGTTTTTTGGAGCATGCTGCAATTGTCAGTGAGTCTCGGATCACTTGCACCCATACAAGTCTATGGGTGCAAGGTAAACATCTGACTGCACTTGGAGCACATCCGAGAGCACATGCCACTGAGACTGGCAATGGAGCGGATAGGGAGATTAATGAGCATACACATAGAAGTGACGGACGAATGTTTGTGGGCATGACCCACTTAGGTGGTAGGCATAATCCCACAGAGAAGGTCACGAGTCACATCCAGCTCTGAGAGAGGGTCATTATCCAAATGCAGCTAAGCAGGCCAAGGAACCCATAGGGTGGAGGGGCCACATGACATTCGGGGAGGGAGGGAGTTAATGGGAGTAGGTAGGAATTGGATTATTTGAATGATGCATGGGAGGTGGTTAACTGGGAGGGGGTTTGGTTTGGTGAGGAAGAGGGGGAGTTTAGGGGAAGATACTGGGGACAAAGAAGGAAGTCCCCTCATTCCACTTCCGGGGACAATGAGCACAGTTTGGTTTAGGACCACAGCCTACTTACCAGCAGTAATGGCGGACTTGGCCTCTCTGGGGGCGCTGATTCAGGCAGCAGCAGTGGTGCATGGGGCGCAGGCAGTGCAGGCCTACGTACGGGCTGCCTGCGTCTCCCTATCGGCACCGGCCCCCTCCACTCCATCGCTGCATGGCCGCCGCTCCAGGCCACCAGAGCGTTATTCCCCGGGGGCTGGAGGTGTGAGGAGGGCCTGTTCTGGAAGCCCCGGTGGGGACCCTCAGTGGCGTGGAGGGTGCCCTTCTACCCTGGGGCCCTCTCCGGCCGTTGGGAGGAATTTGCGGCGCGGTAATGCCGGACCGGAAGTGGGCAAAGCTGGCCCGCGGCCGACTTCCGGTCGGCGGTCCGGGAACAGGAGGATTGTAGCGGCGGCTCCCGGGGGAGCCCGGATGCGGGAGCGCGCCGAGCGGCCGGCGGTAGCAGAGGGGGCCCCCTGCGGGCGGTGGGGGGCGGAACGGCTTCCCGGGCGGGAGGAGCCTCGGGCATCTAGAGGGAAATCAGCGCAGATGCCGTGGACTGATCCCGTGGGACGTGCACTGGCTGTGGCTGGTGGAGGGCGCAATAGTGGGAAGTCCCCGGCGTGCAGGGCTGGAAGGATCCAGCTGGGATCAGCAACGGTGGCCCTTAGATCCCACAGGGGGCACACCCAGCAAGCATCCACGGATGCAGGGCCCAGGGGGGCTGTAGCGGGTCTCCCCTGTGTAGCAGGGGGGGGATCCCGGAGTCAGGAGGATCAGGAGCAGCCCGCCTGCAGTCGGCAGGACGGGCTTAGGGAAAGGGGCCCCTGTTGTCAGAAGAGACCTCGGGGGGATTTGGCGGGCGAGACGCTTCGGAGATCGCTGGAGCGGTCTCACAGGAAGAAGCAGTGCTCGGCTGGGGGTGCTCCTGCAGCCGCGGAGGGCAGGGGGAGTTGCGGCAGCGGCAGGCACACTCCGGACGGAGCACCCCTGGGGGGCTTGGATGACGAGATCAGCGCAGAAGATGGAGAAGTGTCGGAGGAATCATCCGCGGAGGATCGGACGGAGGAGGACTGCGTTGCGGCTGCCCCTTTGCAGCCTGGTGAGAACACTGATTGTAATGTTATGCCTATGTCGGGATCGGACGGTGATATGGGAGAAAGGCCGATTCCAGTGGGGGGGGTAGCGTTTGGGGTTACTGTGGGTGGGGATGTCATAGGACAGTTGCTGGGTTTGTTGCAGAGTTTGGTGGACCGGGGAGGCTTGAGTTCTGCTTCGGGGTCTCCAGTGGGAGCTTGGGTCGGTCCGGCTGGGGTTGGGTCCAATGTGGGAGGAGAGACTGCGGTGCAGCAGAGTGTAGAGGGACAGGCTTCAATGGCGCCGGATACGGCAGTTGAGGTGGAAAAAGAAAAGGAGGAGGTGGTTAGGCTGGATGATAGGGCAAAGAGCGAGGTTTATGTTTGTTTTGAGAGTCCCTTGGGGGCGCATTTGAAGAAGGAAGTTAGGGAGAAGATTTGGAAAGGGGAGTACGTCGAAATATTTTCGCTGCTTCCGTTGGAAAAGTTTAACTTGGATAAGGTTCGCCCTAGTGATTCCAAAAAAGAAAAAGAGGATGAGGAGAAGCGGCGGTATCGTCTTATCGCGCAGACGTTTATGAATTGGTTGCAAGCCTTTGCGATACTGGCAAGCGTTGTGGGGGAGAAGGAGCCGGGGTACTGCTCCGCTCTGTTTGGTTATATGGATTCTATAGGGGAGGGTTATAGAGTGTATGGTGGTTTGTCCTGGCTACGTTATGATGAGCAGTTCAGGCAGCGTAAGGCTTTACGGTCGGACATGCGTTGGGATCACAAGGATATTTCCTTGTGGTTACGTTTAATGGCGGCACTGGCGCAGCCCTTTCGGGGTGGTGCCGGGGGATCGGGTTCAGGATCAGGTTCAGAATCGGGTACCTCGGCCGGGTTCAGGAAAGGGTGTTGTTGGCAATTTAATGAGGGGCAATGTAAGTTTGGTTCATTCTGTCGTTTTAAGCACGAATGTTCGGGATGTGGAGGAGGTCACAGCTTTGCCCGTTGTTTTAAGAAAGGAAAAGGTAAGGGAGGAGACAGTGCTGGTAAAAGGGAGGACGCCGGTGAGGGTAGAGGCGATGGAGCCATTCTTAAGTAGGTATACGGATGTTGAGGCTGCCGAGTTGTTGCGCAGTAGGGGGGTGTTTGTTTCGACCGGGGAATTTGCGTTCGGCTAAGGAACATTCGGGTGTTGTTGATGAGAAGTTGAGGAAGGAAATTGAGTTGGGACGGATGGCAGGCCCCTTTTTGGACCCTCCTTGTCCGAATTTACGGGTATCTCCACTGGGGGTTGTACCAAAAAAAGAGCCGAACAAGTTTCGGTTGATCCACCATTTGTCATATCCGGCGGGGCCTCGGTGAATGATGGTATTGCACCGGTGTTGGCAGCGGTGTGTTGAATCTCCTTTGATAAGGCAGTGGAGTTGGTGAGGAAAGCGGGACCAGGGGCGCTGATGGCGAAGTCGGATGTGGAAGCAGCATTCCGTTTGTTGCCGGTGCATCCTGAGAGTCAGCATCTATTGGGCTGTATGTGGAGGGAATGTTTTTATGTGGATCGTTGTTTACCAATGGGGTGTTCAATTACTTGTTCTTATTTCGAGACGTTTAGTTCTTTTGTTGAATGGGTGGTAAGGGATGTGTCGGGTATGGAGTCAATCATTCACTATTTAGATGATTTTTTCTGTGTGGGGCAGGCGGGTTCCTCGATTTGTGCAGGATTGTTGTTTGCTTTAACTGAGGTTGCTAGTCGTTTTGGAATACCTTTGGCTCCGGACAAAACGGAAGGACCAGCCACGGTGATGCGTTTTTTGGGGATCAAGATTAATTCGGTGGCTCAGGAGTGTCGGCTTCCCACTGACAAGATTGTGGATTTGAGGCGGTCGGTTGCTGAAGTGAGTAAGGCAAAAAAGGTTCAGCTTAAGATGGTGCAATCTTTGCTGGGCAAGCTTAATTTTGCTTGTCGGATTATGCCAATGGGCAAGGTTTTTGCCAGGCGGTTGGCACTGGCTATGACGGATAAGACATGTCCAGTGCATTTTGTTCGGATCACTAGGGACATTAAAGAGGATTTAAGAGTTTGGGATATATTCTTGCAGGAATATAATTGGCGCACTGTATGGCTCAAAGAGGTGGTGCCCATCAGGGTGTTGCAGTTGTTTACAGATGCGTCGGGTTAATTGGGTTTTGGGGCCTTTTTTATGGGCCATTGGTGCGTGGGTGGTTGGCCAGAGTCGTGGAGGGATCGAGGATTGGTGCGGAACCTTGCGTTGTTGGAGATTTTCCCCATCGTTGTAGCGGTGGAGTTGTGGGGTCAGGAATTTGCGGACAGGAAGGTTTGCTTTCATTGCGACAACATCTCTGTGGTATATGCGATTAACGCCTTGTCTGCTAAGTCTTTGCCGGTGGTGGCGTATCTTCGTCATCTGGTGCTCAGATGTCTGCAATGGAATATTCAGATTGTGGCTAAACATGTTCCTGGAGTTTTTAATTCGGTGGCTGATGCACTTTCTCGGTTTCAGTTTCACAGGTTTCGGGAGTTGGTGCCTTGGGCGGACGAGTTCGGTCTGCCATGTCCAGATGGTTTATGGAACCTGGTAACTTGATTGTGGGTACCTTGATTCGGAGATCAGTGACTGAGGCGACTTGGTACCGATACGGGAAAGTATGGCAGGAATGGGAAGAATTTGAGTGGGATCTGGGCATGACTGGATGTATGGATGATGTGCAGAAGGTATTGACGTTCATAGGGAATGATTTTGTGTCTGGAGGTCTGCTTCAGCAGTGGCGCAGAGGGTGGCGGCAATTGCATTATGGTTTCGGTTGTTGGGTAGGCAGGATGCGACAAAAGATTTTAAAGTGCGACAGGCTTTGAAAGGTTTTAGGAAAGGTGTTCGGGAGAGGGACGGACGACGTCCAGTGTCTGTGAACTTATTGGAGAGGATGGTAGCGAGTTTGGAGTGTGCTTGCAGGTCCGAATACGAAATGATTTTATTCTCAACTGCTTTTGTGTTGGCCTTCTTTGGAGCATTCAGGCTCGGGGAATTGATGAGCCCATCTCGGTCCAGATCGGGTGGTTTGGCCCTGAACGATGTGGTTGTGTTGGGGGACAGGGTAGAATGCTGGTTGCGGTGTTCAAAAACGGACCAAGTGGGCAGAGGAAGGTTGGTGGTGTTGTATGCTTTAGCTGAGAGCCAGCTGTGTCCGGTGAGGGTGGTAAGGCGTTTTCTATCTCGAAGGGGTGGATATCCGGGACCGCTGCTCCGGCATGTGGATGGTTTGTTTTTGTCCAAGTTTCAGTTTCGGGCAGTTTTACGGGAGTGCTTGATGCGAGTGGGTGAACGGCCGTAGGAGTTTGGCACACATTCGTTTCAGATTGGGGCGGCCACAGAGGCTTCTCGTTGGGGGTTAGGAGATGATGTGGTGCGGCGTATCGGTCGTTGGGAGTCAAATCGTTTTCTCTTGTATGTACGTCCTCATCTGCTTTCCAGGTAGTGGCTGGAGGGGAAGGCCCAGGCTACTGGGAAGGCGGGTGGGTACTGTGGTATGGTTTTTTTTATAGTAATCGGGTAGTATTGCACGCTGGTTTGGTCAATTGCTAATTTTTTCTTTTATTTGTGCAGGCCTCTGCTTGATCTGGATACTCGGACATTCATATGTGTATTGGGGGGCTCGTCGAGCTGATGTTCGCCCGGATGGTCGGCAGTTAGGACTTGATAGAGGTGTGGCGTCGGTCAAGTGGTTGGGCCTGAGGGGTATGCAATGGGGCAGAGTGTTGCCTGAAGTTGATTATTTTTGTAGTGTGAGTAGACCCCCAGATGTGTTGGTTTTGCATGTTGGGGGAAATGATTTGGGTGTGCGTGCGTCTCGGGAATTAACACGAGACATTAAGTGTGATTTGTTGCGGCTGTGGTGTTCCCACCCCGGTGTGATTGTGGTATGGTCGGATATGGTGCCGAGGGGACGATGGAGGTTTGGGAGGTCGGCGGATAAAATTAATAAAGCAAGGGTGAAGGTGAACAAGGTGGTGGGGGCATTTGTGGCACGTAATGGGGGGATTGTGGTGCAGCACAGAGAATTGGAGTCAAGGTCAAGAGAATATCTGAAGGCGGATTTGGTGCACTTGACGGAGATTGGTTTGGATATGTGGATGTTGGATCTGAGGGTGTGGAGCAAGCGTTTGGTGTGTGGCGGGTCCAGGCCAAGTAAGTGGTCACTTGTCCTGTCCTGTGGCGGGGGTAGGTCTGGTCCAGAGGCAGGGGATTTACATTTGGAAGGGGGAGATGAGCCACTTCAAAGGTAGAGGGGCTCAGGTTAAAGGTACCTTGCAGGCACGGGGTTCTGCAAGGGTGGGGTATTGGTTCTAGGTAACCAATACCTCGTCCCTGGGGTCGGTGTTATTGCGGCCAGGGACAAAGTTTAGAGGCTTATGGACCGGGCCTATCCATGAGGGTAGGCCTATTGTTTTAAGTTGGGACGCCCGTTGGACGGTGTACCCAGTTATTTATGTTAGTATGTAAACAATAGGCAATAAAGGCTGCTGTGGCCAATTTGTTAAACCAAGTCACTGCAGTGTTGTGTATTTATTTAATCTTACAGGGGTTTGGGGATAGTAAGTAGTCGGTCAATTAACGACCGGAGATCCTCCCTCGATTGTCAAGCTCCCTCACAGTAGAGACAACCAGAACCTCCTTTACCGGTATAATGACAACCAAAACTGTAATCACATCCTAGAAATTAGAGGCAGTAGACCAAGATCCAGGGGTTCCTACCTTACCCTCATTCAGATCTTATCTTTTATGTGTAGCTACTCACATAGTTCGCAATCTGGAGACCTGCTTCTCATAGCTGTTTGCTAGACCTAATGCACCAAGTTGGAAGACAGCAGCGAGTCACAGGTTGAGGTCACTTGCCTTAGGGTATCTGCCCACGCAGCAGATTTGGCGCAGACATTTTTTGCATCAATGCTGCATCCTCTGGCAGAAAAAACACACCAAAATCCACAATGCATTTAAGGTTCTTTTTTCACATGCGCAAATGGTGTATTTTTCTACCGTGTGTTTTTCCTTTGAACTTTTTAAAGAAGAACTGGTGCAGTATCCAGAGTAAGCAGCCCTTACACTACACCTGCCCCATGCACACCCAGCCCTACCCGTGGAGGGTTTACCATCTACACTGCCCCTCATCATCGTTCCCCGGCAGGAATACAGCAGCGGTGGTCACCCTGACCACATACTACGGGTGGCATCATGACAACCTTCCGTTGTACATATCCCCTTTTTTAACTTACGCCCAGGCCACATGACCGGGTCACGAACCCCGTGACTCCCTAGCGACAGCAGAAGCAATCCGGTGCCTGAGTACCCCACGGCCTGGGGCGCCTCAGTCTCACAAGAAAACTAGCTTTCACCAAACTCCATAGGCAGAAAAAAAAAATTTTTTTATTACTGTGGTCCAAATTTTTTATTTACTAAACTATAAAACGAAGACCCTGAAAGCAGGGGCTTAGTGGTCGCTGCTGTGACCAGCCCTGGGGATACAGAGCCCCACCAACTCCAGTGCCTGCTTTAGCTGGATCTATGTCTTTTCCGAAGATGCAGATCCAGCTGTAATGTATCGTGGTGCAGAGATCCACCAGACCCCTGCACGCGATACATGCTGCCGGCCAAAAAATGGCCACTGTGCTCCACTGTGCTCCAGCTACAGAGGACACCGGGCGACGTCGAGCAGAGGTAAGGTGAGGAGAATGTTTTTGCTTTTAATTCTGTAGGCACAGAATAGGGACAAATATACTATGGTAGTATAGGGACCATGAAAACAAGGATTGGGACATATATATATATAAGGATGAGAAACATATATATGCCTTGATAAGGACATATATACCAAGAAGGGGATCATACATACCAGGATAGAGACTATGTGGACCATACACACAAGGATGGGACCATATATACCAGAATTGGGACATACTGTATATACCAAGTTGGGGAAATATACACCATGATGCGGACATATACTGTATACCAGGATGAGGACATATATACCTTGATGAGGACATATATTACTGGGTGGGGATCAAATATATCAAGATGGGGATCAAATATGTATCAGGATAGGCCCATCTATACCAGATTGGAAGACCTATACACAAGGATGTCCCCAGGATGAGGACAATATATACCTGGATGTTGATCATATATATCAGGATGGGCCCATATATACCAGGATGGAGACCATGTATATCAGGAAGGTGACCATATATACCAGGAAGAGAACCATATATACCAAAATTGGGATCACCTATTACCAGGATGGAGACATATATACTGGACTGGAAAACCTATATACCAGGATAGAGATATATATAAAGGATGGTGACAAATATATCAGGATGGTGATATATATAATGGATGGTGACTTATATACCAGGAGGAAGACCATATATACCATGATGGGGGACATTTATACCTGGACGGGGATCATATTTATCAGAATGGTGACATATATCCACCATCCTGTCCCAGACTGCTAGATCACGTCCCCAGCCACATCTCCCCTGGACTGCAGCTCATACCTTCAGGCATCCCAACCCAGACTGACCCCTGGATGCCTCACCTGACCCCCCCCCACTGCCTCACCTGTCCCCTGGCTGCTCCATCAGCCGACCCCGCAACTGCCTCTGTCAATCCCGACTGCCTCGACCTATCCCCCAACTGCCCCATCCGGCCTCTCCATCCGACCCCCCCGCCTAGCATCTCATCTCGGGTCATCACCTCATCCCGTGACCGCTCCCCACTGATGACCATTCACCCACTACCACAACTTGCCCCCCTCTGCTTCTGACCCCTGCCACCACACTCACTCCCTGCTCTCCGTACGCAATGTTCCCACTACTCCCTCCTCACTCTCACTCCCATCCTTCTCTACTTCCTACTATCCCCACTTATACCCCCTCCCAGCAACGAAATACTGCTCTCACCCTCCATCCTGCTGAACCACCTCACCCACTTCACCGACCTTTTAATTCACTTTCAATCCTCAATCACCAAACAAGCACGCACACCTCGCAAGCTCTCATGCTCCCACCTGCTAACCCTCTGCCTACTCCTCCTCCTTGCCGGTGACATCTCCCCCAATCCTGGCCCCCCCCACCACATCCCCACAACCACCTTCATCCCACGACCCACTGCCAACCCTCGCAACCTCATCACCACTAGCCTTCGCAACCCCACCAACATCAGACCCATTCCCCCAACCCATGCCCCACCTACCGCTCTACCCAGCGCACTCTGGAATGCCCGCTCAGTGTGCAACAAACTCCCTGACATCCACAAACTCTTTATCTCTAGGAAACTGTCATTCCTTGGCCTCACCGAGACCTGGCTCACCCCCTCCGACACGGCCTGCCCTGCTGCACTATTCTACGGCGGCCTCAGCCTGTCCCACACCCCCTGTCCCTCTGGCAAACACGGCGGTGGAGTCGGCATACTTCTGTCCAACTCCTGCACCTTCAGCCCTATCCCCCTGCCCCCCTCCGTCACTGTCCCCTCCTTCGAAGCCCACTCGGTCCGAATCTTCTCCCCCTGCAACCTCCAGCTAGCCATCATCTACCGCCCCCCCGGACCCATCGCCCCCTTCCTTGACCACTTCACCACCTGGCTACTTCACTTCCTCTCCGCTGACATCCCCACCATCATCATGGGCGACTTTAATATCCCCATTGACACTCCCCACCCAGCCACCTCCAACCTTCTTTCACTGACCACTTCCCTGGGGTTCTCCCAATGGTCCTCCTCTCCCAAGCACGAACAAGGCCACACGCTTGACCTCATCTTTACCCGCCTTTGCTCCCTCTCTAACCTCACAACCTCGGAACTCACACTGTCTGACTACCATCTCTTGACCTTCTCTGCCCTCTCCTCCCCTGCCACGCTACCCCCTCTCCGCAAACTTGATCACCCTCGCCAAAACCTAAAGGATCTTGTTCTTCCTTTATTCTCTGAATCCCTCCTCCCTCTCACCGACATACCCTCCGCTGACGACATTGACATTGCCACCACCCTATACAACACCACAATGACGAACGCTCTTGACCTAGCCGCCCCCCTCACTCTCCATGCTCCACACATTAACAGGCAACCCTGGCACACCACCCTCACTAAAAACCTGAGACGGGCGTCCAGGGTCGCCGAGAGGAGATGGAAAAGTCCCGCACCTCCGAGCACTTTGCTCTGTTCAAGCAATCCATCACTGACTTCAATACGGCACTTGCTACTGCCAAGCAAGCTTTCTTGTTATCCCTAATAACCTCTCTGTCCCACAACCCCAAACAGCTCTTCAAAATTTTCAACTCCTTACTTCGCCCGCCTGCTCCTCACCCTTCTCCCCTCATCTCTGCTGAAGACTTTGCGACCTTCTTCAAGGAGAAGATCGACAAGATCAGAAAACATGCTTCGGTCCACTATCCCCACAACTCCCCCTCCCACCTACACTGCCTCCTCCTCCATCAGCCACTTCCCCCCATAACTGAAGACCAACTCTCCTCCTCTCCTGTCAAAATCACACCTCACCACCAGCGCCCACGACCCGCTCCCATCCTACCTCATTCCCACCACACCTCCATTTTCATCCCGAGCCCTCACCCACCTCTTTAACCTATCACTTAGCACTGGCGCCTTCCCCTCGGCCTTCAAACACGCCCTAATCACGCCCATCTAAAAAAAACCTCACTTGACCCTACCTCTGTCTCTAACTATCCCCCATATCTCTTCTCCCATTCGCATCTAAGCTACTTGAACAGCACGTCCACTCCGAATTATCCTCTCACCTCTCCTCGTGCTCCCACTTCGACCTCCTACAGTCCGGCTTCCGACAGCCCCATTCCACCGAAAACAGCCCTGACCAAAGTCACCAACGACCTACTGACCGCCAAGAACAAACCCACTACTCCATCCTCCTCCTCCTTGACCTGTCTGCCACTTAAGCACGGTTGACCACTCCCTTCTTTTCAGGATCCTGGAATCCCTCGGCATCACCCACCTTGCCCTCTCCTCATACCTAGCGGACCACACCTCCTCCTCACCCTACCCCCTTTCTGTCGGAGTCCTCCAAGGTTCGGTCCTGGGACCCCTACTTTTCTCCATATACACTCTCGGCCTAGGGCAACTCATTGAGTCCCACGGCCTCCAGTACCACCTCTACGCCGACGACACCCAAATCTACCTGTCCGGCCCTGACATCACCTCTTTACTCTCCAAAATCCCACAATGCCTTTCCGACATCTCATCCATCTTCTCTGCTCGCTTCCTTAAACTCAACATGGACAAAACTGAATTCATAGTCTTCCCCCAAGAAATTCCCCCCCCACTTCCAACCTATCCATCTGCGTCAACGACTGCGCCCTCTTCCCAGTCCCCCAAGCCAAGTGCCTCGGGGTAATCCTTGACTCCTCCAACATCCCTCCGGCTCCAGCTCAAGAACATCTCACAGATCCGCTCCTTCCTCACCCACTACACCGCTAAAACACTCATTCATGCTCTTATCATCTCCCGCCTTGAGTACTGCAACCTCCTTCTCAATGGCCTCCCGGCTAACTCCCTCACACCTCTCCAATCTATCCTCAATTCCGCTGCCCGACTAATCTGCCTGTCCTCCCACTACTCCCCTGTCTCCCCTCTCTGCCAAGCCCTTCACTGGCTCCCCGCCTCCAAGAGATCCCAATTCAAAACACTAACCATGGCGTACAAAGCCATACACAACCTGGCCCCGCCATACATCTCCGACCTGGTCTCCCGATACCTACCCTCACGCAACCTCCGCTCCTCCCAAGAACTCCTCCTCTGCTCCCCCCTCATCACCTCTTCGCATGACCGAGTCCAGGACTTCTCCCGGGCATCTGCCTTACTCTGGAACTCCCTGCCCGAACACGTCAGACACTCTCCTACCCTGAGAAGCTTCAAGTGTCACCTGAAGACTCACCTATTCCGTCAAGCCTACAACCTGCCATGAGATCCAGGCGACCGCCCCATACCTGACATTCCCCCATCCTACTGTATCCCAACCCACCCCTCGTAGACTGTGAGCCCTGGTGGACAGGGTCCCTGCCCCTCCTGTACCTGTACGTCCCGATCGCCTAGATTTAGTGTACTTGTTCTTGTCTCCCTTATCCTCATGTAAAGCGCCATGGAACCTAATGGCGCTATATAAATAAATAATAATAATAATATATGTCAGGATGGTGGACATTAATACATAATCGTGGAGGTCTTTTATAGGATTTAGAATGTTACAATGGCCCGTACGTCTGACCAACATGTGTGTGTGGAGGGGGGAAGGTCTAAATTTCGTATTGGGCCCATAGGAATCTAGTTACACCACTACACGTTGTGTTTTTGCAGTGTCTTTTTCTTCAGGCAAAACTTGATATTCTCTCAGTAAAGATGCTGCTTAGAAAATACAGGTTTGCTGCTTTTTTTGGTGCGTTTTGCTGTGTTTTTTGTTGGTGCAGATTACATGTGTCATTTGTCTACAGTACATGTTTAATGAAGTTAGATGTATTCCCCAGAAATGCTGCAAAAACACCGCAGATGCACA
The DNA here is from genome assembly GCA_033576535.1 of Allobates femoralis. Classification (NCBI taxonomy): domain Eukaryota; kingdom Metazoa; phylum Chordata; class Amphibia; order Anura; family Aromobatidae; genus Allobates; species Allobates femoralis. The sequence continues at coordinate 58,364,630 of JARQOC010000004.1, read as the reverse complement.
CGGTTGTGTTTTTTTAGCTTTTTTGGCCCAATCTTCTTCCATTCTATGGGTGTAAAATTGCTTCAAAGTCATTAAAAGAATTGACATAATGCAGTTTTCAAAAACGCTGCAGTTTTCCGAATAAGTTGAAAAAAAACAACAATCGTATACATTTAGGAAAGTCATTATAGAGCATGATAATATTATTGGTTTATATTCCACCTTTCCAGTATATCTCAAAATCTTTATAGTACAACGACTCCACAGTAATACAGGAGCAACAGACACATTATAGTCACGACACTGACTATATAGGACCCTTTTCTATTATTCAGCTTAGTTACCTTTTATGAGTCCAGGATGTATCTCCTTTTCTGGATACTATAGTTTATATAACAACAACCAAAGGGTCTATTAATTTGAATAGTATTTTGCTTGACAGTAGGGAAGGACAGAATTAATCTTTGGAACTAGTGATCGGTCGACAGGGTAGGGGTACTCGGATACCGGGACAGGAGGTTACTTCGGTGGGGGATCACGGCTGGTCGGTTCCCGATTCCGTGCCCTGGACCCTCAGTGGCAGGGATGGGGGGTGATGATGATGGGAAATGATAACGTGACACCACCTGTGGTACCTGGTAATAGGGTCACAAGCGCTGCGGCCGCCGCTGAGGTGGTGGGAAGGCAGCGTTGGGTAGTACAGCTCCCCACAGGTGGAGCTTTACCTCAGGGCAGCGGGGTGAATGAGAGGAGTAGTAGTAGCGGTTCTGCTGTGAACGCTACAGGCGGAGGCGGGAATCAGGCACACACAAAGTCTCTGTTTTGGTACCTTTTTACTGATGTCCGGTAACAGACACGGTCCAGGAGGGTAACCAGGTTTCGGTGCAGCTTGGGACGTTCCCTTGGAGAGTTGTGAGGCCTCTTCTAATAACATGTGCGGTGATTGGGGTAAGCTCTGCCTCTAGCTGAACTTGCCACTCTTTCTCCGTCTCAGGGTGCTGTTCCACAACCGACAATGAGGACCTTTCTGTGGGATCCCTATTCTCTGCTTAGGTCCCTGGTCCTATGCTTGGTCAGGTTTGGAAGTCTTCTATTCTTTACTTCAGGGGAATAGATCCTCCTGTCCGTGCGGGCTTTTGCTGCTACACTGTAGATGAATAGTAGCTTCGGACTCCGGTGTCTGGGTGGGCTAAAGGATTCTTAGATCTGTTCCCTTTTTCCTTCTTCCTACTTCTCCCACTGACCTCCGTCCCTCTCCCTAGGGCGCTGCACAGCTGGTCAGGTTTCCTGGTTTGGGCCTGGCTAGGTCCCAGCAACCAGCTCCCCCACTAACGGTCTGGAACTAACTGTTCTCTCCCCTGCCGACTGCAGACTGCACTGACTCCTCCCCTCAGGCCTCGATCTTCACAGGGAATCTGGCTTAAGACAGCCAATGGGGCTCCCCGTCCAGGTCTGGGGTGGAAGGTGTTGAATGCTGTGTGTGCCAAGGTGTACATCCCTCCCTGCACCGGTGAGTCCTGTGGCAATCCCTCGCAGGGGTGCCACATTCCCCCCTGGTAACTTCAGTCCTTCGGGACTGAAACATTTTCAACAAACATAACATAACATAACTATTTACATTTGAAAGTTGAACAGAGTCTCAAAATAAAATTTACAAAAACCAGGAAAAATGGGAAAAACGGGTAACCAGTCCATACAGTGCTAGTCCATCCGCTGCAGGCTGTTTATATTTTTGCCACCACAAGTCCTGTGGCTATGGTCCATTTTTAAAATTATAAAAAGTTCATAAGTCCAAACAGGTAAAGTCTCTGCAGCTTAAAAGTTCAAAGTTACACAACAAACAAACACTCCGGGTGCCTAAGCGTAGGAGTCCTAGGTACTGCAGGGGCCTCAACGGGTCATAAGCGCTATAGCCCTTCCTGATGCACCTTTAGTGCTGCAGAGTGCTATTATAGCTTTTGATGTCCACGGGGTGACAGTTCGCTTAATAGCCGCTAGCGACACCATCGTAAGCGGCTTCACATGATCGCTAAGGGCGGTTCCAAGGCTGTGTCACCCCCCAGGAGTTAACTAGTGTGAAAAACCTTACCTATTTAGACGCCGTACCTCGTGAATAACCTGTTTTAGAGATGTCTGAAGGTGCGACAGTGAGGTTGGCCAACTATTTACAGCTTACCTCAGTTGATTTACGTGCAAATACATTGTCTCCGACACCGATTGTTTCCAATTTCTGAGTGGTTAAGTACATTAAAGATTTATTTACATTTTTCTATGTTATTGTACTCTATTGTCTGTATCTTAGTGGTGTTTGACCCAAGTTGCTACGTATTGATCTATGTAAAACCGGTATTCCACTAGTGTGTAACCTGGTGTAGTGCGAACACTGTCTACTGACCCATGTATTGATCTGCGTAACACAGGTATGCCTGAGTGTCTTCTGATTCTCACAGTGAGAATGGCAGGTGCACCGATTGCAGGGTTCTCTGGCTCTGCTACAACGGGTGGTTCTTCTGCTCTTGGGTCTTCCACTGGTTGTGGGAATGTCAACATTGGTATTAGATATGCACCTTCTATTTGGAGCCAGTCTGTGGGTACTTCTCCTATGAGTGTCTGGACTGTTTTTGGCTTCTCTTTTTCGGGTTCTGGACAATTCCTTTGGTTGTGGTGGTTGAGGGCACTTCTTTAAATGATCTCTGGATACTGTTGCTGTTGCTTCTCCATTGTCTTTGCTGATAAATCTAATTTGTGGATTTCTTCCTCCTTTTTTCTCTTTCCAAAACCAATTCACCTGGTGTGTTCCTTGTGCGTTTTGTTAAAGTTGATTTCTTGCTTCTCTCTGGATTTTGCCAGACTTCTCTCAACACATTCCTGTATTTTCTTGTATTGCTCTGTTCTTCTGGCATCCCAATCTGCATCTGAAGTGTCTTCTTCAGGACTACAATGCCCATTTCAAGTCTACTGGCAATTTTCCTGGTCTTGCTCTCATGGGTATGCAGCGGTACAATTTGTTGAGCTTACTGGGATGTTGTTGTAGATGTCAACCAGGTCTGGTAACTTCTCTGGCCATCTGTTTCGCTCCTCTAAGGGAAGAGTTTTCAACAATTCTATTACCACGTGATTCATCTTTTTGCACATTCCAATGGTTTGGGGATGGTAGGTGTGGTACGAATTTTATTGCATCCGTACAAATTACTGAACTCTTGAAATACTTCAGCTTCAAAGGCAGGACCTTGGTCTGTCAATACCTGTTCTGGATACCCGTATGGTCTGCAGAAATAGGCTTGAAAGGTTCTTGCTGCTGTCTGAGCTGTTAAGTCTTACCGGAGCTACCACAAGGAATCTGGAGTAGTGGTCCACCATGGTAAGAGCATAGGTATAGTCCAATCTGCTGGGTGTGAGTTTGACGTGATCTAAGGCTAACAGTTCCAATGGCTGTTTAGTGATGATAGGCTGGAGTGGTGTTTTCTGGCTGTTACGGTCTTTTCTTCTTAACGAGCATGGTCCACAATTTTTACACCATTTCTCTATGGTAGACCTCATGCCGATCCAATAGAATCTCTCACATAACAATATTTCCAGTTTTCTCCATCCAAAGTGTCCTGCTCTAGTAAGGTACGCTTCTAACACTATTTGGACATCTCTCTTTGGAACCACAATTTGCCATACCATTTCATGTGTTCTTGGATTGATATACCATCTGCAAATTGACCTTGATAGATGAATAACCTGCTTTGTTCTTTCCACAGGTATTGGATCTCAGGTGGAGCATTCTTTTCAAGTTGGGAATCCGGTTGGGTTACTAGTTTCTGCACTAGTCTCACTGCCGGATCACTGTCTTGTGTCTCTTTCCATCCATAGTGAGGCAATGGGTTTAGTGCAACACTCTGACGGTTCTGGTAGATATGGGCTTCTGTCATTTTCCATTTTCTACTTTTATGGAAAGCTGGGAGTTCTACTTCTTCCAAGTCATCTATCTCTACTTTAAGTCCTTGCAAATGTACTTGAGGGTTTCTGGAGAGGGCATCAGCATTTGCATTGTTACGGCCTGCTGGTACTTGATGAAAAGTACTATGAAAGTCATAGTTTGATAGTCGGGCCATCCAGCGTTGCTCCAATGCACCAAGCGTTTGCGGTATCCAAGTGTGTTAATGGATTATTGTCCGTGAAGACGGTAAATTTTTAAGCTGCCAGGCAATGCTTGAACCGCTCTGTTATAGCCCAGACTGTTCTGTTATAGCCAAGTTATAACTCCAACTTAAAGGAACTGTAGTTTTCCGGGTTCCTCTCAATGGGTCGAAGTTTTCTGCTGGCATAGGCAATTACTCTTTCCTTGCAATCCTGTATCTGGGATAGTACTGCTCCCAGGCCTACATTGCTTGCATTGGTGTAGAGGACGAATGGTAGGTTATAATCGGGATAAGCCAGGATTTCCTCACCGTTCAGAGTCTGCTTCATCTGTTGGAAGGAGTCTTCTTGTTCCTTTCCCCATTACAATGGTGGCTCTGAAGCCCTTCTCTTCTTAGTTTGGCCTACCAGAAGATCTTGTAGGGGTGCTGCCATCTTTGTGTAGCCCTTAATGAATCTTCTGTAGCACCCAACCAAACCTAAGAATTGAAGTACCTCGCTGATGGTGGTTGGCCTCTGCCAGTCCTGGATGGCTGTCACTTTTTCCGGGTCTGGTGCTACTCCATCTGCGCTGACCACATGCCCGAGGTATTGGACTTTTGGTTTCAGCAGGTGACATCTAGATAGTTTGAGCTTCATTCCATACTTTGCTAGAGCTGTAAATACCTCCGCCAGATGTTCCAGATGTTCTTCATAGGTTTTGGAATACACGATGACGTCGTCTGGGTATAAGAGCACTGTCTCGAAGTTCCGGTGTCCCAGGCAACATTCCATTCCCGGTGCATTGCATAACCCGAATGGCATGCTGTTGAATTCGCATAGGCCCATTGGTCTTGTGAATGTTGTTTTCTCCCGGTCTTTTTCTGCAACGGAGACCTGCAATATCCACTAGTGAGATCATATGTAGAGAAATAATTAGCAGTCTTTAATGCAGCAATAGACTCCTCTATCCAGGGTAATGGGTAAACATCTTTGTGAGTGATCTTATTGATTTCCCTGTAATCCACACACATCCTCATAGTGCCATCCTTCTTTCTGACTAGGACTAAGGGGCATGCCCAAGGACTACAGCTATCTTGTATAACCCTGGCTTCCTTCATGTCCTGCAGCATCTCTTTGTCACACTGGTAGTGGTTTGGTGGAACGGGTCTGTGTCTCACTTTAATTGGGGGATGGTTTCCTTTGGGTATGTGATGGTGTACCCCTTTAATCCTCCCAAAATCTAATGGATGCTTACTAAATATCTGTTCGAACTCTTGTGTTACCCGGTAGACTCCGTGCTTCTGGTGGGAAGGGGTGGCATCAGTTCCTATGTTCAACTGCTAACACCACTCCTCTAGCTGTCCCTTGGAGTTGTTATCCTCCGCCTGGTCTGGCGGGGAAAACGGATCTACTGTCTGTATGTTGTTGTTACAGACAGTATATAGCTTTGCTACAGTAGCATACCGGGGTATTTGGCACGGATTGGTACTCTTCCCTTACGTACATCCACCACCCCTCTGGCTGTCAGTAGTGTAGGTCTATGCTCTGAATATACCGGCTCTACAACTGCCTGGTATTCCTTTCCTCTGGGATCTATAGCTGCTCGACACCATATCATCATTTCACTTTTCGGTGGTATCACAATGGGAAACGGGTCTGTTACTCGCACACTGCCAATCTCTGCCCCAGACAGATTTACCTGTTGCTAGCGGATGAGGCTCAAATTTCTTTTTGGATGACTCTTGTCCATCGACAACCAGCAGTCACAGCAATCTGTCGGAGTAAAAGCAACACCCCATGTAGGGGTATTTCTCACCAGGATTATCTTCTACCACACATAACCCTTGGCCTTTTAACTCCACCCTTCCCACCTTTGTTGCCACTTCTCTGAACCCCACCTGATTCTGTGGTTGTTCATTAGCTGCAAGAATTACAAAGTTAGGGTCTGGGGGTCTAAGATCAGTATCAGACCAAAATTGTTTGTAAAGGATATGTGAGATGGTAGTAATCTGTGACCCGGTATCCAGTAGGGCCGATGTAGGGATTCCTTCTAGCGTAATGTTGAGGTATGGACGGCCTCCCACGTACCGATTACGCCAGTCATATGGGCCTGGTCGTCCTACTTCTTGGGCTTGGCCCTCGGACCCAGGAATCTCAGGTTTAAAGGATATCCTCTTGCGAAGTGGCCTGGTTTGTTGCAGTGTAGGCAGATGGGTTGCCTGAAGAATCTGTGTGGTAGCTGGCTTTGCGTTGGAATGGTGCATTGGTCCCCTGGACGGGCGACTTGTTGGTCCCCAGAACGGGCGACTTGTTGGTCCCCAGAACGGGCGACTTGTTGGTCCCCAGAACGGGCGACTTGGGCTTCCTCCTCATCCACAGGACATCCTCAGGGTAATCAGCTAGCTGGATTCTGCTTGGTGGTTGTGCCCCCGGCCTGGCTTGCAAGAGCTTTAATACATAGTCCATATTTTTGGTTAGCTGCAGCACCTGGTTTCGTAGGTCATCATCAGGGTTGTTTGCTACAGCTTGCCCTGACGCTTTTGCAGGGTTTTTGGGAGTAGGTTCAAAGTCTATGGGAGAGGTGATAACCTGCCAAGGCTGGGTTGCATATTCTGCAGGCAATGGGTCTCGTTATGGTGCGGTCTTTTGAAGCATTGAAGTTCACATCAGGATGATCTAACACCCACATATGTACCTGCTGGCAGTGGTAGTCCGACCTCAATCCATTCATAAACTGTTCTGCAAGCATTTTATCTTCTTGTAGCACACTTGCCGGGTCTACCTGTTTTTAAGGACCGGAGTGCCCCTTGTAAACGTAGGGCAAAGTCTCTGATGGTATCTTGCAGTCTTTGTTTGCATTGGTAGAATATCCTTAGTTCAGACTGTGTGCGTTTTTGAAAAGCAGCTTTAAGCTTGTCAACTACTTTTGCTACAGAGTCTCTGTCAGCATCGCTCCAGCGCCTGTTAATTGTCCCAGCACAATGGCGGCTCGCTGCTTTTTCGGTCATAGCATACATTTCCAGCACTGCACATATCTTTTGTCTGAAGGCTGCTATGGTACCATGCTTACTCTGATAGGTTGACAACCATTTTGCGCCCGTATGTACGGAAAGGCTAACGGCATTATCGGGGCCACTGCTCGGGTGCAGCGGCTCCCACACCGGCGGGCGGAACCGGTCGGTGCTGTGTTACGGACATCCCTTCTGTCAGAGACCTGGGCATCGTCCGTTTCACTCATGGTGGTGCCCCCCTAGTTAACTGCTGCCAGCCGGTGAGGTAAACTTTTCGGTAGTCTGCGGCTTTACAAGGGAAGAGGGGCACCTCGGGTATTTCTGTAACTAGACGCTGCACTTCGGTGATCTCCTGCAGAGTGGATGGGCAGGGCTTATCTTTGCACTATTTTAGCTGCGCAGCCGCAATGCTCATCCTGCTCTGTGGCGCAGTAATGGCTGCTCAATTTTACAGTTCGCAAACAGTCATTGAAGTCCAATTGTAAGCACACAGTACACGGTTTTACCGGGCACGGGATCCTGTTCGTGACGTCAGAACTGATCCAGTCGACAGGGTAGGGGGTACTCGGATACTGGGACAGGGGGTTACTTCGGTGGGGGATCACGGCTGGTCGGTTCCCTGTTCTGTGCCCTGGACCCTCAGTGGCAGGGATGGGGGTGATGATAATGGGGAATGATAACGTGACGCCACCTGTGGTACCTGGCAATAGGGTCACCAGCGCTGTGGCCGGCCGCTGAGGTATTGGGAAGGCAGCGTTGGGTAGTACGGCTCTCCACAGGTGGAGCTTTACCTAAGGGCAGCGGGGTGGATGAGGGGAGTAATAGTAGCGGTTCTGCTGAGAACGCTGCAGGCAGCAGGGAATCAGGCACACACAATAGTCTCCGTTTCGGTACCTTTTTACTGATGTCCGGTAACAGGCACGGTCCAGGAGGGTAACCAGGTTTCGGTGCAGCTTGGGACGTTCACCTTGGAGAGTTGTGAGGCCTCCTCTATTAACATGTGCGGTGATTGAGGTAAGCTCTGCCTCTAGCTGAACCTGCCACTCTTAAGATAAGATAAGATAAGATAAACTTTATTGATCCCGGAGGAAATTACAGTATTACAGCAGCAGAACAAAGATCAAGAACATTACACACTTTACAAAATAAGTCTCTATGGACAGCAGATGTAGACTGGTACATGTACCTCACCTATTCCCCCATACCCTTAGAACTTCACTTAGTCTTGGGATGCTTTACACTTATACATTTGTTAAACATCCCCACAGCTGTCAGAACAAACGATTTCCTGTATCTTTCCTTTTTATACATTAGTTGGATTAGACGCTTGCTGAATGTGCTCTTCTGCTTCGCAACAGTTCAGAGAGCGGGTGTGTATTGTTGCTCATTATAGCCTTGCATTTCTTTTAATTCTATCCTCTAATACCTCCTCGAAAGTCCTAAGTTGTAGACCCACAGCCGCACTAGCCTTCTTGATAAGTTTATTCTTTCTCCCCCTCAGGGTGCTGTTCCACAACCGACAATGAAGACCTTTCTGTGGGATCCCTATTCTCTGCTTAGGTCCCTGGTCCTATGCTTGGTCAGGTTTGGAGTCTTCTATTCTTTACTTCAGGGGGAATAGATCTTCCTGGTCCGTCCAGATTTTTGCTGCTACACTGTAGATGAATAGTAGCTTTGGACTCCCGTGTCCGGGTGGCCTAAAGGGTTCTCAGATCTGTTCCCTTCTTCCTACTTCTCCCACTGGCCTCCGTCCCTCTCCCTAGGGCGCTGCACAGCTGGGTCGGGTTTCCTGGTTCTGGGCCTGGCTTGGTCCCAGCAACTATCTCGTTCCACTAACTGTCTGGAACTAACTGTTCTCTCCTCTGCCGACTGCAGACTGCCTGACTCCTCCCCTCAAGCCTGGATCTTTATAGGGGAAGCTAGCACCTAAACATGCAGGTGTGCCAGTGTTCATCATATTATTAATGTTACTGTTTTTGACTGAGCACCCTTCCCCCGGTAGCCTAGCTGAATTTCATCATGTCTTCCACCATCTTGCTGTAGTCAAGCTTCCTACCACACCCATACACGTAGGTTTTAAATTGCACTCAGAGGCTTATACCCTCATATGCATTTGCACCACAGACAGAGGCATAAGGTAAGAGAGATAGGGACCTGGTATTCATGAGAACACCTTGAAGCTGGTTACCGGGCTTACATGCAATGGCCAATGCATCAACTAAGATTCTCATATTTCTTATTATGTCTTGAAGCAGTTTCTGCAGTTTTCATTTTCCTCTTCAAAACTCGCATTAGTTTCCTATATACCACACATATATCCTTTAGTCATTCTGTTTAGTGTGCAGCGGATCATTATTATTATATGGTGAAATAATTCCTTTAAGAGGAAGATGTGGAACCATGAGTTGAGAATAGGACTCACGCTATCTAGACTGTTGTATTGAGCATGGGAACGCATGGTACATGCGTTTGGCTGCGTTTGGTTGCAGCTTGTTGCATTTTTTGTGCGGTCGTGGGTGCTTGTTTTATCAGCAAGTGCACAGACAATGCATGGGAGTCAATGGATCCGCACTGTCCTCCACATGACAGCGCAGGAGAACGCTGTGGATCACATTGAAATCTCTCCCGGAGGTGTCAGTGCGGGAGATTTGTAGAAACTGCTGATCTGGCAGCTGTTTAAACCTCCCGTGCCGACATCACGTCTTCTTGTGTCTTCAAATCTCCAGCACCGACACAGTCAAGAGATCAAGCAGCGACCAGGAGAAGGAGATCTCCGCCGCTGATCTCCCAGCCGCTGCAGAGATCGCCGATTGGCTGGCTGGGCACCATACTGTTGTGAACGCTTGCGGAGATTCTCCGCTGTGTTCACATCAGTATGGCAGCGTTTGCGTCTGCATGCCCTCCGCATGCAGACACAAACGCTAGTGTGAAGGCAGCCTAACTTTGGGGAAAAGAGGGGCATTGAATGATGCCATTTGGAAGTATCTTATGACCCAGAGAAAGTTTAGATACTTCAGATTTTGTGAAATCAGTTCATCCATCTGAATTGGGCTGTTTTGGCGGCAGTCTATCCAAATATCTTTTTGGCCAGGACTGCGTTTTCTTTAGTGTACCATCATGGCAAATTGGAACTAAATAGGCAAAAAAATATTTGCTCAACTCCTGAGATTGAAACCACAACTTCATCCATTACCTCCCCCCACGTGCAGGAGATCCAGGTTTGTATTGTATTCTTCTTCCACCATGTCACATGCTTACAAAGCCAAAGAACAATAGAAACCATTTAGGCTTTCAGTGATTTCCTCTACTTGATGGCATCTTGCATTAATGGCACCAGAGTGATAAGATCTTTTCAGTAGGAGCAATTCAAGATGACTTTGCACATTCTGGCAGTATAGTGGTTTTGTTTAACCAACTTACTTTCACTAATCTCTGTGAAATGGACTTTACTTCATATCCATTATTTCAATAGTCACACCTATATAGCAGTAACAACCATTGAAACACCAATCGCCAGTCATTTGACCTATAAATTAAATATTTCACAAATACAAAGAGACTCAAGGAAGTTAAATATAACTCATAAATAAACACACCGGTGCTGACTGTATAAGGATGCCCAATGTATTTTTTGCTGATCCTTCCTCTGGGGCAAGTGTCATAGAAGAAGTGACAGCGAAACATTCTTAAGAATCTGTACATTCACAACTCCTGATATCCATTATTTCAATAATCACACCTAAATAACAAACCAGTGAAATACCAATTACCAGTCATGTGACCTATCATTTAAATATATCACGTATACAAAATAACGCATGCCATTTAAATATAACTCATGAATCAATAGCTGGCGGTGACTGTATAAGGATGCCCAAGGTGCATTTTGCTAACACTTCTTCTGGGGCAGGGAAATGTTTTACCTCACACAAGGAATCAGCAGTGATCCCGTGCATTAATGTTTATGTAGTTACAGATCGTGTATGTCCCTTTAAGTACCTATGGACCGTGAGTAGTTCTTGTGCACTACAACTCACTTCTAGTTACCACTGTATGGCTATTGTGGCGCCCTGCATTACAGGTAGCCACAGAAAAACATCTGCCGCATGGAAGGCCTGTAGGGGGAGCTCTAACCACTGATGTCAGGTTAGCTTCTGATGTCAGTTGAGGTCACCTATAAATACAGGTGCAGGGGGCGCAGCTAGTTAGTCCGTGCAGTGCAGAGCAGCACTGTGAAGAGGTCCTGAGAGATAGAGAGAGCGGCGTTAAGCTCTCCTCAGAGACCAAGCAGAGCCGTTACTGCAGCAACAGGAAGGGCCATAGCCAGTGTGAGGATCCCAGAGTGAGGGACGCAGGCAAGTGACTCATCATTGCCGGGTTCTCAGGTCTCAGGCGCTGCTTCACTGTCACGGTTCCGTGCCTGAGGCTGTGGGGCCCGGTGGTCAAATGGATGGGTGGGGGAAATGTGGAATAAAGTCTTATTTGTCTCGTGACGCCACCTGTGGGTGTCCGGTGATGGCACCGGCGCTGCTTGGGCCTCCGGGGGATGTGCGGCAGCTAGAGGGGATGCTCCCCACAGGATGAGCAATAGTCCCCGGGACCAGGAGCTGCACTGAACGGAATGCGGCAGCTCAGCTAGTTTAGTGTTAGTCTGGAAAGAATACACAGACACATAAAGTCTTTTCGGTACCTTTACTGGTGTTAACAGGTACACTCGACCGGGGGATGAAGTAGACACTTCTGGATGTTCCACAGCAAGCAGTGGTATAGGCTTCTTAGTGTACGTAGCTTCTGGTGGGGTTTAGTACGAATGAAACCCAACCAAACCGGAGTTGCACTTTCTGGTGTGACGGGTTACACCCGAGTTTGCTGCACTGAGGGCACTTAAAGGAATACTATCGAATTCTCGACTCCGGGCTCTCATTCGGCGGTGCTTCGGGCATCCAGGGAGCTAGATTCCCTTGTTGTGGTGCTGCTTTCTCTACAGCCTGCGCTATGGCTACTGCAGCTCGGACCCAGTGACCGGACTTTTTAGGGTGAGTCAGGATGACTACTCTCCCCTATTCGGTATTTGTCTCCTGTTCCTATGACCCCTGTTCAGAGGGTCTACCATTTTCCGGGTGTGCTGGTATGGGCCTAACGTGGCACCAGTACCAGGTCAGCTCTCCTAGCTGTTTACAGTTCTCAAGTGCACTGCACACTCCGCAGTTTCTCCTCCAGGACCCGTATTTATAGGGGGAACTGGCTTAAGGCAACCAGTGGAGCTCCCCCTACAGGCCTGGGGTGAAAGGTGTTGTTAGTGAGTGGGATCTGCTTGCTGTGTACTTTCCCATCCGTGTCCTAAGAGTTCCTGTGGTGCCCCAACCAGGGTGCCACACAAGGAGAATAGGAAGAGAACAACGGGGGTAGAGGAGCCATACCGGCTAACCCCAGAGAACAACCAGGACACCGAAGTCAGAGTCTGCTTAGGACAGTTCAGCCCAGCAGAAAGTACCGGTTACTGAGACTCAGACTTTAATCTCCCTGACACCCACAGCACTCCCAAAACACAAAGCCAGTAACTGCTGTTGGCCATAGCAGCGATTCCCCATAGGGTTCTCAGTGCCCCTAACCCGGATGAAAGAAGGACACGGAGGACACAGGAGCTTATGCAGGTCAGGGCTTCAACCGGAGTAACAGGGAAAAGGAGGCCATATACCTCACAGATGTGTAGATCCTAAAGTGCTACCTGACCACCTGTACCTGTACCCTGGACAGTGCCTGTTGCCAACAGTAAAGGTACGAGAAACTATTGCAGTGTGCGTGTCAATCCTTTTAGCGCAGAGCCTACATCGAGTATACACTGCCATTCCTCCGGTTTGCAAAGACTGCGCTGCCCCATTCCTACTACACTTCCCTGGGGACACAGCACCATCTGCAGGGAGCCACATCACCTTGCTACCAATTCACCGTCCCCAGAGGTCTGCTAGCAGCGCTGGTGCAATCACCAGATAACTGCAGGTGGCGTCACGACAATAACTTTAATCCCTGTAAATAACCTCTTTCAGCTAACCACTAGGGCACGGGATCTGGGCACCGACCACCGCCCGTGACAGAGAGCCCATGCAGATGCCCGGATTCAAGTACCCCTGCTCTGGGTGAGTTACTATTCGTTTCATTGGTGAGCTTAAGATGGGCACTATTTTATACTCAATGCATTTCTCACTTGTTGTGCTCCAGCATCATCTGCTGGTGAAAATGTATGGTTTATAATTGTCTTGCATTGTAAGAATCTGAAATGTAAATTTGGGTGTTGTCTTGTTTTCTGGTGACTCAGTCACAGGTGCTCAACAGGTAGAGCTGTTTCCAGTTTCTGTCTAGACAGAAAAGCTGGAATTTCCCCAGTCTGGACAAGATGCCACAGGGAGCAGAGCACATGTGAGGGGTCTCCTCACACTTCCAGTACCAAGGCTCAGAAGTTCATCCTTCCCTGACTTCCACAACCAAGATGCTAAAGACTTTCTACCCTGGATCCTCGCTTCGGATCTATGCATGCTTCTTGCAGCAGTAGGGCATATGGAGTGTAAAGAAGAACCTACTACTCGCGTGTTGAAAGATTGAGGGTCTCCCGTCCCACCGCAATCCTTTCACTATTTGCTTCAAGTACTTTTGCACGTATAGTGAACAAGCTGTGAAACTAACCCAGGAGTCCCAGGTCTGTACAATCCGCTTATTATACCTACTCTTCCACTATAACCTATAGAAGACTCGGAACCCTTTTCTAACATCATACAAGTTTTGCATCTCAACAATCTGTACTCTTAAAGCTCCAGGACCCCAATTGCATGTCAGTATTCAACTCCACACCGTATTGGTTCTGGCCTACCCACAAAAGACAAACATTTACTCCATGTTACATTTCCCCGTTCTTGTTGCAGTAAAAGTAACGGTTATCTCCGAGACCAGTGTTGGTGGTCTTTCCATCGCCGTAGACAATGCGTGTGGGTAGATAACAGGAACGATAAGCCTCATTACATCTGTATACTCTTTTCTTTCTCCCCAGCCCAGGAGATGTGATATGATCAGACCATGTCCCTGTACAGTCAGACACATCCATTACACAGTACATAGCAGGGAAACATATACAAGTTATCTCATCACAGCAGATGTGGTACGATCAGGCCATGTCCCTATACGGTCAAACACATACATAATGGTACCTTTACACGCCGCTACAAGGTTAGAAACAACCGGGTGTCTCACGTGCACGAGCACGTTCCAACGTTTGCTATCGTACCTGATACCGCATTTACACGCCGCTACAAGGTGCTCTACAGAAGGTTTTTCTATCTCTGGAGGCACCGCGGGTGCCCAAGTTACCTTTTGTAGAGCACCTTCCCTCATTTACACCCGCTACACAAGGTAATATGGGAGGACCTGGGGCAGCAGGGACAACACATAGGCGTGCCAGAGTTGTGGATTACGAGACGCTCGTACGGTGATTGGACAATGCAATAGCATCATGATTGGCCAGCCAGCGCAGGAAGGATGGCTAATACATGATGCTACTGCAATTGTGTAGTGTGACTGGTCAGCTCCTTAAATATGCCGCCCTATGCAGCGACTACCAATCGTAACGCAGAAGCTTCCACCAATGATCGCTGAAGGGGCGCGGTATCCCGGAGGCTGTGTCACACCCCAGGGAGTTCACTAGGTGTCGCAAAAACCATCTTGTTCCTCGTTTACACGCCGCTACCATCGGGTTGAAACCAACCTGTTTTTGAGCACTGCTGTAAAACAGGTGTCGACAGTGACCGGTGGCAAAAACCTGATTTACATGCCGCTACCTCGCGGTGTTTTGACGGCGCAAGATACAATTGTCACCGACACCCGGTTGTTTCTAACCTTCTGTAGCGGCGTGTAAAGGTACCATTACACAGTATATAGCAGGGACACATATACAAGATTCTCAGCACAGGAACATTTTTTTTTTTAAAAAACATGCAACTTTAGAAATTATTATTATTCCAAGATCTATTGACCAAAGTGAACTCTGGGAAAACCCCTTTAAATATGTCTCTTCCTCTGTGGGTCAGGATCTCAGAATTAGAATCCATTGCATGAAAGGAGGGATAACAGCATGAAGCTATGCTAAACACAGAGCGTCTCCACACTACTCAGCATTATTGTGGCTTTACTGTGATTTTCATAACATTTAAGCAAAAACCACAATGAAATGATGATGTGTGCAGACAGCTCCACACCGAGTGGCTGCTGGACATGCGGCCGTTGCCCAGTAAACTATGTAAACCTGTGGTAGAATAAACACTACTGTAAATCACTTTCTATGTAGAGGAAAAGAACCTCTTAATTTTCCTGGAATAACACAGGCCTATTCAACACTGAATTTTTTTTTAGATTTTTTTCTCCCTAATTTTTTATCCAAGAAAAAAATGTCTCTGCGGCACACAGCTACTACCAATATCGTACATATGCTAACAAGCAAAAAATGAGAAGAATGTAAAAACTTACGTTTTTTCAAAAAAGTCACTTAATTTTTATTTTCTGGGGGTCTTAGTACATACATTGGCCAATGTCTGCTTGCTAACCAACCACGTCACGGTGCCCTCAGGTCTGATGAGTCCTGCGCTGACATCCCTGTCCTCCTTTTCCTCCCTGTCCCACTGCTAGGTGGGTGGACACCATCTCAACCTAATTTTTTATCCAATTTTCTTTAAGGCCATGTGCCCATGATGAGCATTTGTGTAAAACACAAAGGAGACAAAGCGAGGCCCAGAATTGTGCCCTATCAATGATGACACTTGTTGAGAAACGGTGATGTGTAATGACCACTCACCTTGCTTAGTTGTGTAAGCCCACAACTGGCTGGAGCGCCAAATACAGCTGCCGCTTGACCTCCACCTGCCACTGGACGTTGAAAAACCGGTATCAGTTGTTAGGAATGAGTGGTCCGCGCTGCTGTGAAGGAGCTTGGATGTGGCTCCGAAACACGTAGGAAAGGAAGAATAAAGGAAGTTGTTTGATTGAAGCACTGTCTTCCTCGAGATCTTTTGTGGCACAGCAGCGCGGACCGTGGTACACCCATTCCTAACACATGATGAGCTTTTGACATTTCACTGTGTATCTCATGCACATGGTGCTTTTTCTTAACTCAGCGTAAACTGACCTGAGGTGCGTGTCTCAAATCTGCAACAAGTCAATACTCCAAGTTTTATGGGCACACTTTCCCCATAGACTTTGCATTAGATATGAAAAATCCGCAGGTAAAAAAGAAAAAATACATGTGTGTAGGCAAATCTGCATGTCTATCCTGAAGCCAGCAAAGTCTATGACCGTTCAGACGTTTTGTGCTCAAGCTGCTTTTATTTCCCTTGCTGATTTGGTGCAGAAAAAATCTGTAGCATCAATTGTTGATGCGGTTTTCAGCCCTTCCAGTAATTGACTTCATTATAAAAAAACAGCACAAATCTGCAACAAAAAAAGCACCAAAAATACATGTTTGATGCATTTTCGGCCACAAGGTGCAGAAAATTTCATTACCAAATCTGCAGTGTGGGCACACAGCCTTACAGCATGTTTGTTTGATGACGATCTTTTATTCATTTATTACATACAATCTCTCACCTGCTCTTGTCACCTGTAACTGAAGAACATCTCTAGAATTTGCCACTTCCTCACGATGGAAACAACTAAAACCATCACAGTGGCCCTGATCCATTCCCGCCTTGATTATTGCTCTATTAGCTGGCCTCCCCCGTCTCCAGTCCATCCTTAATGCAGCAGCCAGGATCACCTATCTAGCTAACCGTTACTAGTATGCTTCCACCTATGCCAGTGACTGCACTGGCTGCCCATACACTATAAGATTCAATTCAAACTGCTTGTTCTTACCCACAAAGCTCTTCACAGTGCAGCACCCCCATATATCTCCTCCCTCATCTCTGTCTATCACCCCATCCGTTCTCTGCGCTCTGGGAGTGACTTGAGACTAAAGGCCGCTTTACACGTCATGATATCGTTCCGATATCGCATACAATTTCACGGGAGCGCGCACGTTTTTGGCACTTGTCCAAGATCGCATAGTAGATGTCACACAGGGAGTTATCAGCGGGCAACGCAACTACGATGGTGTACACCCCTTCTTTGCGCTGGGTATGAGCAACCCAGGGAACAACCATTTAACATTGGAGTGAATAGGGGAAGTTGCGCTCCAAATCGTAGTTGCGCTGTCACACAGCACGATCCTGCTACATCGCCTATACCAGTGATGGCGAACCTTTCTGAGGCCGAGTGCCCAAACTGCAACCTAAAACAAAATTATTTATGGCGAAGTGCCAACACGATCATATAACCTAAATTACAGCAGCAGTGGTAATCACAAGCGCTGCACAGGGGGGAGACCCAGCAGATGCTAACTCTCTTCCCTGTACAGGGCTTGTAGTCCTGAAACATTGATGATCAATTCAATTATTTTAACAATTAATTGATTTTAAACTTACCTTTGCAGTCTTCTCTTCTCTTCGGCAGTGGTCAGACAGCTCATGTGTACTGGACATTGAAGCTGAGCCGCTGCCACTGCCCTTTCTAGGAACAGCAGGTGGATTGATCTGTATGGAAAAAATGCAGAATATTAGACAGATAGGAGATAGATTTTATCATGGAATACAAGCATATTTCATACTGAAATCATGGTCCTCATCTTGTAGTAATATCTCCATGACCCTCTCCTTGTAGTTATGTGCTCCATCCTGACCACCTCCTTCTAGCTATGTTCTCCATCCTGATCCTCTCCTTCTAGCTTTTTGCTCCATTCTGATCCTCTCCTAGCTATATGTTCCATCCTGACCCTCTCCTTGCAGTTGTGCTCCATCCTGACCCTCTCCTGGCAGTAATGTTCCTATCCTGACCCTCTTCTTGTAGTAATGTCGTCATCCTTATCCCCTTGTAGTATGCCCCATCCTTGTCCCCTTCGGTAATGTCCCATCCTTGTCCCCTTGTGGTAATGTCCCCATCCTGCCCCATCATGTAGTAATGCCCCATCCTGTTGTAATGCCCTATCCTTGTCCTCTTGCAGCAATATTCCCCATCCTGCAGTAATGCCCTATCCTTCTCCCCTTGTAGTAATATGCCCCATCCGTGTCCCCTTGAAGTAATATGCCCCATCCTGCAGTAATGTGTCTCATCCTTGTCCCTTGGTATTATTGCACCACCATTGTCTTCATCACATAGTAATATGCCCCAACTTGCCCCCTGGTAGTATTGCCCTATTCTTGCCTCCATTACATAGTAATCTGCCCCATCCTTGTCCCCATCACATAATAATATGCCCCATCCTGCCATCACATAACAATATGCCCCATCCTGCCCCATGACATAATAATATGCCCCATCCTGCCCCCTATTAGTATTGCCCCATCCATCCATCCATCATCCTCTTAGTATTGCCCCATCCATCCTGCCTCCTCTTCGTATTGCCCCATCCATCCATCCTCCTCCTAGTATTGCCGCATCCATCCATCCATCTATCCTCCTCTTAGTATTGCCCCATCCATCCATCCTCCTCTTAGTATTGCCTCATCCATCCATCCTTCCTCCTCTTAGTATTGCCCCATCATCCATCCTCCTCCTCCAGGTATTGCCCCATCCTCCTCCTCCTTGTATTGCCCCATCATCCTCCTTGTATTGCCCCATCATCCTCCTCCTGCTAGTATTGCCCCATCATCCTCCTCCTTGTATTGCCCCATCATCCTCCTAGTATTGCCCCATCCTCCTCCTCCTCCTCCAGGTATTGCCCCATCCTCCTCCTCCTCCAGGTATTGCCCCATCATCCTCCTCCTTGTATGGCCCCATCCTCCTCCTCCTCCTAGTATTGCCCCATCCTCCTCCTCCTCATAGTATGGCCCCATCCTCCTCCTCCTGCTAGTATTGCCCCATCCTCCTCCTCCTTGTATTGCCCCATCCTCCTCCTCCTCCAGGTATTGCCCCATCATCCTCCTCCAGGTATTGCCCCATCATCCTCCTCCTTGTATGGCCCCATCCTCCTCCTCCTCCTAGAATTGCCCCATCATCATCCTCCTCCTCCTAGTATTGCCCCATCCTCCTCCTCTTCATAGTATTGCCCCATCATCATCCTCCTCCTCCTAGTATTGCCCCATCCTCCTCCTCTTCATAGTATTGCCCCATCATCCTCCTCCTCCTCCTAGTATTGCCCCATCATCCTCCTCCTAGTATTGCCCCATCATCCTCCTCCTAGTATTGCCCCATCATCCTCCTCCTCCTCCTAGTATTGCCCCATCCTCCTCCTCCTCCTCCTAGTATTGCCCCATCCTCCTCCTCCTCATAGTATTGCCCCATCATCATCCTCCTCCTCATAGTATTGCTCCATCATCCTCCTCCTCATAGTATTGCCCCATCCTGGCTGCTGGTGAAAAAAAAACAAAACTTTCATACTCACCTTTCTTCCTTCACCGCTGCTGCAGCTTGCATCTTGTGCGTCTCCAGCACTGAGGGCGGTCACGTGATGCCGGGCGCGTCATGTGACCGCTGTCACATGACGCTGGCCGGGAGGGCGGGCCTAGAAGTGTCTGAGAGAGGAGAAAAGTCTCCTCTGCTCAGATACAGCTTAGATCTGCCGGCGGCGCGGCGCACGCCGGCAGATCAAAGCTGCAGTGTGGTGGCGAGGCTGCGTGCCAGCGGAGGCGGCTCTGTGTGCCACCGCGGGCACGCATGCCATAGGTTCGCCATCACTGGCCTATACAATATCGTACAGTTGAAGGGCTTGCACAAGCTTCTTGCAATATCGTAGTTAGGTTGTTTTCGCATCGCATTGCCCTTTTACACGACACAATGCACGAACAATATCAACTGCAATGGCCACAACACTTGACTTTTTATCGATGTTGCGTTGCGATATCGCGACATGTAAAGCGGCCCTAACATCAGCACTAATATGAACTTACAATTCCTGGCTCCAAGACTTCTTCCGAGCTGCACCAATCCTTTGGAATGCTCTACCCCAAGAAATTAAGTCTATCCACAACTTACATAGTTTTAGGCGGCACGCCCTACAAACACATCTTTTGAGAGCAACCTATCATTTTCCCTAATCGAATCATTTAGACATCGGTTATCCACTACTTCCCTGAACATCACTGTTTAACTCCATCAGACCCAAAAGCTCTACAAAGACTGGCTGGTGGCCACTTACTCCACTCATCTATTCCACACTTCCTCAAGATGGTTTGACCATGATAATAAATAAGCCCTTATACTTTGTGTCACACCCACCTTATCATAGATTGTAAGCTCTTGCGAGCAGGGTTGTCTTTTTTCCCACCAACTATTGTATTTTCCACAACTGTTTCTTACGACTGTTTGTATATTAATCTCTGATTTGTTAAGCGCTTCGGAACATGTTGGCACTATATAAATATTTCCGCTGCGGAGGCACACCAAAAATGAATGTACCGTAATCCCCACATGACTATCAATAAATCAAAACCCAGGAAGTATCACAAACAAATTCAAACATCCCAAAAACAAAAAAACCGCAGCGTGAAAAATGCAAGTAACCTAATAAGTGCCACATCAAATATTAACCAAACGCTCATTGTGGCTTTTGGACATTTTTTTTTTACCCATTGACATATCAATGTGGGCATGGTTACATAATTAGGTCAAGTGCACATTGGAGGCTGGAAACACACTGTCCGAGTGACATGCGAGTTACTTGCACGAATTTCGGATCATTCACCCGGCACAACCCCTGCCTCTTTGGACGGGATACTGTCAGTGGTATGTTTTTCTATGTAGCTCCACTGCTTCTGTCCAGAGAGGGAGAGGCCATCCCAGGTGAATGATCCGAGACTTGTGCGAGTAACTCGCATGTCACTGACAGTGTGTTTCCAGCCTTAAGCACTTGGTTGCAGAAATTTCTCCATCTCTCAGCAGGAAAACACAGTGGCAGAAATGCGCATTTTTGGTGAATATTTCACGCATTCATTAGAATGACTAAAAATCGCTGTTGTGGCGTGTGAACGGGCGATAGTGATGGAAACAGCGTTGCCTATGATTTCCCGTAGGTGTGCCTCAAACATTCTGTAGTCTACGCCCCATCTGCGATGATTGGTGTTGGCTACTGTGTTCCCATTGGCTGACAGGGCGCCATATTTGAAGAGCTGTCTGTTCAGCAACACACACATCTTCAATGGCGTCATGTATTAGCCAGCCTCCCAGAGCAGGCTGACAAATCGTAACGCTGTTGTGTTGTCCAATGAGAGTGTATGGGGCGCGGTGTAAACCACTGTGGCACGCCTATCTCCTTGCACCGCTGAACATGTACGCCCACATTGCCTTTGGAATTGCGGCGTGTGAAGCGGGGATGGAATGAGGCAAGATTGGTTCCGCTGTAGGTGAGGCGATTTCCGGAGCGACACATCCCCTTACTATCAGGGCGAGATTGTGGCGTGTAAGTCCGCCATTGGCGATCAGAGGCGAGCATGAAAAACGTGCACGTTAGATTGCCACATATCGCCAGCCGAGATTGCAGCATGTGAAGGTACCATAAGGGAGATTTTACACTACCAGTTTTTGGAATCCAGATAAAACCTGTATCCCCCTAGGTCCCCCCCTACAATTGTAAACCGTGATCCAACTGGATGGACCTGCACAGATATTATCAGTGATCTGTCTCACGGATCAGTGATAATACCGATGCGTGAGCATCACGTTGTGTACTTTTTTTTGGAGGGATGCGGTTGAAAATGACATGCACCAAAGTGGGTGTGACATTTAAAACAGGGTTCTAGGCATGCACAGCCCAAAAACCTGGATCTGGCGTCCAGATCCTGCGGGATTGGGATTCCTTAGAGCCCATTCTAATTTTACCCCTGGTGCCTTGGATCCGGGTATTCTCGGTTTTGAAAACAGACACAAAAACCGCTACAAAATGGGTCTCAGTGAAAAAAAACATATAGAACTGGATACACTTGAACCTGCCTGTGGCGCCATTGAAAGTCAATGGGGCTGAAAATGGATGCTTCAACTGGATTCACACGGATACTGATAACTGGTAGTGTGAAACCGGCCTTACAGAGTTATTGGCCCAATTCATTACTTGTAACTTTAAAAAAGAAAAGCTGCAAAGTTTTAGCACAATTATATCTCATTATCTTAGTGGAGTACAATTTCTCTATTTAATTTTTAAAGCAATTTAAGCCTATAAAGCCACATTTTACAGCTTATTAATAGCTATGCAAAGTATTATATCAAAAGTCACCAAAAATTAAATCAGGGACATCAGTGCACCAGAAATATGTTGGTAGCCGTACTGTACAGCTGAGCTAATCGGAGGAAGCGCTGCAGTAATATGGAGGTTTTCGGAGTCATCACTAAGGCTGCAGATCTCAATGGTCTGTGGCTTTGAATATAGTTTCAAATGACAAAAGCCCAAGAAAGATACCATATATACTTGACCCAAATAGAAGCCGAGGCCCCTAAATTTTACCACAAAATACTAGGAAAACGTATTGACTCGCGTATAAGCTTAAGGTAGGAAATGCATCATCCCCCACCCTGCTTCATTCTGGTATATCATCTCAGACATAGCCCCCACCCCATCCTGGTATATCATCTCCCAGCCTGCTACATAGCCACCAACTGGTATATACACCCCCATCCTGGTATACCGTCTCCCAGCCGGCTACGTTCTGGTAGATCCTCCCCCAGCCTGCTACATTCTGGAATATCATCCCAAGCGTGCTACATACCCTATCATAAAATGGGGAGGGGGTTATTGAATGGCAATATGGGGGGGCTGCAAGGGAATATTTAGGGGAAACAGGACAGCTCTCATCCTGTATATAGCCCCCACCCCATCCTGGTATATCATCTCCCAGCCTGCTACGTAGCCACCATCCTTATATATACCCCCCCCCTTATTCTGGAATACAGCCCCCGTGCTGGTGTATCATCCCCCAGTCTGCTACATTAGTTCCCCATTCAGGTTCATAGCCCTCATCCTGGTATATCATACATATATATAGTAAATTGTATATTGAGAATATTATAACTCACGGCCGTTGTAATTTATGCACATACAAATATATTTAGTTTATCAAATCTATCTAATGGCAGAGATGCATTCAAGTTGTGATCACTCAGCGCAGTAATTTCCCGAATACCCGAGGTTCCAGGGTGTTGCCGGCATAGCTTCTATGAAGAACACGATAATAGTATTAAATTCTTTCAGTATTCTAAATTCCAGAGTGAGAAGGTTCCAGTGAAGCTTTCAGGCATTATAGACAATGGCCTCGTGCATCAATTGTTGTAACCAGAGAACCTCTGTAAGTCAATCCCAAAGAACCCGCCAGGGCCAACAACACCCATGTATTAAAAAAAAAAAAAAGTTTCCACCAACGCCCAGAACCACACAGCACTAGATGTACCATATTTGGGGGCATGCTTCTTGATCAAGTGGCTGTTAGATTATACGATTTAGATAAAAAGGTGTATTCCATGCCAAAATTATGAGACTACAATATCCTAATTGTTGTAGGATATTAGAAATATTTGGCTGCTTCTCATTAATGGGCACAGTATCACTATTGCCAATTTTGTATCCAGTAGTGCGGCTCAGTACGACACATGGACAAGTTCCTGGTAGAAAAAGTATCAACTTAGCAAGCTCGGATTATTTTCTTTTAAAAAAAAAAAAAAAAAAACACCAAACTTTTCAACTAGTCTTAAAGCCCAGTTACACGATAAGATATCGTGAACGACATCGCTTAAATATCACGGCTTTGGAGTCATTCAAACGACATCGTTAGTACGTCGCTGCGTGTAACACCGCGATACGACTACGATAAACCGTTGGATCGTTGATCGCAGATTTGAGAACATGTTCTCAAATCAGACGATCTTCGATCAGCGAACCTGCTGCATCGTTGTGTGTGACACCGTTCACAACTTCGCCTATTCACATCAGTGAACAAGTATCATTCGCTGGGTTGTGTGAACAATAGCTGCTCGCTGGATCATTGGTGCGTCGTCCACGATAACTAGGCGTGCGACATCTCATCAACGATGTCTAAACTATGTGCTAACAACTGCGCGCCCCTGAGATAGTTAGTGAGATCATTTCCACAGTGAAGCGTGTAACGGTACCTTTAGACACCGATACATTTGCCACATTTTCACACTGTCTGAAACAGATTGACTAATTCTGTGTTAGGGTACCATAACACTTGGCGACGCGCTCCAGCGATGCCGACAATAATATGACCTGGCTGGGATCACTGGAGCGTCGCTACGTCATCGCTGGTGAGATGTCAAACAGTCAGATCTCACCAGCGATGCAGCAACGATACGGCAGTGGTTGGGACCCTGTTACTCTAGGGTGTAGTACTGATGTTGTTGATCGTCGTTCCCATCAAACACACCAATGCATGCTGCCCAGTGGGGACTCAACGATCAAAAAATGGTCCGGCCATTCCGACACGACAAGCAATCTCACAGCAGGGGCCTGGTCGCTTCTACGTGTCAAACATAGCGAGATAGCTGCTGAGGTCATTGCGTCACAAAACTTGTGACTCAGCAGCGATCTCGCTTAAGCACGATGTTGGCAGCGATTTTGTGGGCGTGCGGTCGTTGCAGACATCGTTGTTGAGACGTCACGTCACATGTATACATATCGTGGACAACTCACCAACGATGTTGTGAGCAGGTATTGTTTGCACAACCCAGCGAACCATACCTGCTCATTGCTGTGATGGGCGAAGTCATAAACGACATAGTTATCGCGGTGTCAAACAACGATATACCTGGTTGGCTGATAACAGGTTAGAGAACATGTTCTCAAACCACACGATCAACTATCAACAATTTATCGTTACAACTTTGCAGAGTCACATGCAACGAGGTTGTAACGATGACACCTGAACGACTCCAAATCTGTGAAGTTTAAGCGATATCGTTAATGATGTCATGCCATGTAACAGGTCCTTTAGTGTGACGGGAGCTTGAAGCAAATGTGTGATTTCCCCTTTTGTGACTAAATCTGCCTCAAATTACTAATTGATGAAACACCTTCACACATAATAGGCGACATACCACATTTTTTTTTATGAGGCTATATCTGCAGCATGCTGTAGAACAGGGCTCATGACTGTCTTCCAGCTTGGTGCATAAGCATTAGATCTAGCAAACAGCTATGAGGAGCAGGTCTCCAGATGACTACTTATGTGTATCCCCACAGAAAAGACAAAATCTGAATAGGGGTAGGGTAGGAACCCCTGGATCTTGGTGCACTGAATCTGATTTTTTTGGGGGGAAAAAAAACCAAAACGTTTGGCTGTCATGTATTGGGGGCTCTGGTTGTCACTACTGCGAGGGGAGCAGGATGTGACTCGCGAACCCCTCTCCGAGCTGACTGTGGTTCTCAAGGTCAGAACGGATGGGGACATCTGCTGTGGAGAATAAATGAGGGCTGTTGATCCATCAGTTTTGCTTGCACTGAGTTAGGGGTCTGACAACGTGATCTTGACAAATGTTAATATACCCTAACTGGGGTAATCTGCAGTAAGGAGTAGTCAACGGGTGGCTATGGGCATCTTAAGGCTGTGTTCACACTATGCATTTTTACAACATTTTTTATTTTTTTTATTTTGGAAAAACAGTAAAAGCACTGCTTTTTTTTCTGTAATTGTAATACACATCACATAAACATTGCCTGGTAAGCACAGACTGTACAGGTTTTCCCATGCCAAAAATCTGCAGTGTAATAGAATACCAAGCAAGATTAATCAAGGTCATCTAGACGTTGCGCAACATTCCTGCGTTGTGGATTTTAAAACCTGTGGAATGTCAATTCTTTGTTCCAAATTAATTGCGGCCTTGGTGAAATTCTAAGATGTGCAAACATAAATGACACATTTAACATGCAGATTGTGATGCAGAAATGTGCAGATTTTCTATGAATCTGCAGCAAGTATGTGTGCATGCCCCCTAACAGCTGCACTACACACACATGATGATGGATCTGCAGGTGATTCAAGCAGAGTAGTTCAATTTGGTGAATCGGTGGCGGTCATACACAAGACTGACCGGACCGGATGTGGTCAGTTTCCGATTCTTGCGGAACCTTTCATTACAAAATAAAAAAAGTATGTTTTATACATTTATTTCATCATACACATACACAATAGTGCAAATACTAAGTATTCAGAGAGTCTCATGTGCTTTATTTGGTTTCAATTGTCTCCATTGAGCACAGGTCTTTGTCATGAAGCTGTACGGGATGGGGGGCGCAACCCTACAATTTGTTTTACTGCTCGCAGCCTCTGTATAATGTACCAAAAACACAAGAACAAACCCTTATATTTTAAAACACAATATATTTTCTATTTTGTTACAAAAAGTCACATTTTTTTCAAGAATTTTCTTTTCCATAAAAAAAAAAAATAAAATAAAAAAAAATACATAAAACTGTATAGAAGACTGGAATGGAGAAAAGGTGGAGATGAAAAGAAGAGGGAAAAAAAAAACACAAAAAAGTGGGAGAGAAAAATACATGTATAGGTGATAGTAGCCCAGGGAATGCCAGATAGGTAGGTAAAAATAAAATTAAGAAAGAAAGAAGAGTTGCTTGCTGCCCCCAGACCAGCACTTAAGAAACAGGGATCAATAATTTTTTTCATTCCTCCTTAACTTTTCCTTAGAACATACAAAATAGAAACATGCACACTCCCATATTCCCGAGTCGGGCACATTTGTATGTACAATATACATGGATTTTTTTCCTATTTCCACTTTTACTTCATTAAAGAAAAAGAATAGAAAACAAAAAAAAAGAAGAAAACCATAGTTAAGCGTAAAACCGCAAGATCAAATATTGACCAATAATGCATGCGGTTTGTCTACTCGTGGCACAATGCGATAAGTGGAGGGGAGGGACAATCCGCAATCCGCCTAGAGAACCTGTGAGCCGAGCGGCTCCACATCCGGATGAACGCGCCCCTTGGAGTAGATCACAGCCCTCCACGTCACATGAATCCATTGTTGAGTGATTCGCACCCTCTGTGGCCAACGTCTTGAAACATCTGCACCATTACAGGGTGGTGTCCATATCCACAGAGCATAGTCTGTGCCTGAAGAGTTGAGTCGCAGAGCAGGAGAAAAAGTGGTCCCCGCCGGTAGAGCGTTATATATTTTATATTATATACACACGCTCCATATATGTACACACACAACAATTCGTGCAGAGAAAAATCCATATCTGCAAAGCAGTATACATATACTAGTGCAGAGCAGAGTATGTGCAGATCTGCAGAGTACAACTCCTCGAATGTCTTTTATGCAAAACGATCCCAGCCATAGGATTTTTCTTTTTCCATGTCAGTCACTGGATTTGGTCACCAAAGAAAGAGGCTGTGACTGCAAAAGGGGTAACTGAAAGATGCCAGGTGGAGACAATACAGAGGATGTGAGTGGGATGGGGCGAGAGAGCAACGGCGATCCAACGGAAGACAGGTGCCCGGACAGACTGGAGGACGGAGGAGACTTGGAGGCCAGGAAGGCTGCAGAGTGACTGAGGGATAAGTGAGCTCTTGCTTCTGGTTTGGTGGTGAGGGACAGCGGTTGGGCTTGCTCCGAGTGGGTGGCAGCAGGGGCTGCCGGAGACGCGAGAGCAGCGGAGGGTGTTGCTGGAGAGTCCAACATACTGCCATGGGACGAGGCTGGGCTGTCGCAGGTCTTCTCTACAGGAAGATGCTGAACACAAATCTTCTTCGGTTTAGAAACTGCAATCGAAAAAGGGGAACGGCTTAGGCAATTGAAAATTTTAGCTATTTTCCTCAGGTAATTAGTGAATGTATGATCACTGCTGGGATCCCTACCAGACACTTACTCAATAGGAGTCCTAGTTGAGTAGTAAAAAGCTCTGTAGCTGTGACCTACAGTTAACTAGACATTACATACTACAAGTTCATAGGTTCTGGTAAGTGCCAAGATAGCATGAAACAGCTGTAATCCTTGTACAATGCTGTGAACGTCCTTCTGTACCTGCTTATTTTTAAGGACATGCAATAAGAAATTATTTTAAGGCAAAAACAGGGTAAGTGCCACTTTTTCTATTTTTTGCAACATCGTAAAAGTTCTCTCTAGATCACAGCAGCAGAACTTCATATTGCACCGGTCCTCGAAGTCTAGGACAGGGTCTGTCCATACATATTATAATAATTACCTATATAGTTTAGCATTTATTCATCATTGTCATTTCTTATTTTGTTATTCCTATTAAACCCCTTTAAAGATTGCAGGCCTAAGAAGGAGTGAATGTCATCTATGGTTGCCAATGATCTTGAAAATGGGCTGAGCACAGTGTTCCCCTTCCCAATGCAGATGGTCACCTGGCTGTGCAGCTACAGGTCAGGATCGCCACTGTGCAGAGGAAAAACTGAAGTAAACACCACCCAAAAACCGGCTTCATTCTCAGGATTAATGGCGGTTCAAGAGGTCAAACACCCAGCAATCATTTAGTGATGGTATAGCCCATAAGTAAGCCATAGCGTGGTGAATATCCCTGAAAGACTAGTTTAACTATATCAGATACACATTACTAAAGGCCGTGCTTTTAAGCTTGTACACAGAAAATAATTGCTTATATTTTGTATGGACAGATAACTGAGCAGTAATTATTCAATCACCAAGCGTGGATACATAGTTCACCAAAGTGTG
The DNA here is from genome assembly GCA_033576535.1 of Allobates femoralis. Classification (NCBI taxonomy): domain Eukaryota; kingdom Metazoa; phylum Chordata; class Amphibia; order Anura; family Aromobatidae; genus Allobates; species Allobates femoralis. Next base: position 58,335,801 of record JARQOC010000004.1, on the reverse strand, counting down.
AACGTTGTTCTTGACCCCTTTGTAGAAACAGGTCAGTCAAGTATATAGTGGCCATTCCTGCACAAGACTTCAAGCATCATGGTACAATATTAATCTCTTTAGCGCCTGACAGCCCTTACATGACCCCTATCCCTGTCTAGCTAGGTTCACAACAGCCTTCATTAGAGGACTCTTCACCAATCTGAGCAATGTGAAACTGACTACATTATGGAATACTGTCTGCAGAGCCAAGAAAAAAAGTTTTTAATATTTCATCTCTTTTGCATGAGATTCACCAATCATAAGCACAAGGCGTCATGCAGGAGAACATAAATAAGAGGACCCCCCACAATAGCTTAGAATAGGCCTTTCACCTGTGTGAGACATGTAATGACAGAGTCTGGTCTCCTTCCTTTTTTCACTGTAGAGTGATTACAAGTGACCGGAGTAGAGCACAAATATTACAAGTGACCGAATTTAGCAATGATTAATTACAACTTCTGTTCTGTATCGATTGTTAACCCTTTACTTCCCCACACAGGCTGCAATAAGATGAAGTACAGCAGTTGTGACAGCACTGAGAGGACAGACGCTAGAAGTATTCGTATAGCAGAGCTTTGCTTTGCCTCATTACAGCATTCCTCAACCCCACACACACTGACTGCTGTGACGTGAAAGTAAAGTGTTAGTAATTACACTCATCTCTGCTCAACTTCCAGCACTTTGTAAGCCCACACCTCTGCAGTGAGAACACTCGTCGTTTCACAGTAAAAAGCAATTTCAAAGCTATTGTGGGTAGGGCTGTGGAGTCGGTGCACATTTTGGGTGGAGTTGGATTCAGGGAAATTGAGGAGTTGAATGTTTGACATACTGACTTTACAGTCCAGGTTATGGAATTAGAGTCATGGAGTTTAAGTGTGTCCATTGTGTGGAGTGCGTGCTCTACTCAGCTCTGCAGCCAGTTTAACATACTCAAACTGATGAAAAGTCCTCTTTAATAATGCAGTGTTTAGGGTAACAAAAGCTTCTGTACATTAATGTCCACCTTCAACCCCTTCATCCCCAGGTGATTTTCTGTTTTTCCCTCCACTTTTTCCAAGAGCCATAACTTTATTTCCAGTCAGACATATGAGGGTTTGTTTTTTGCAGGATGAGTTGAACTTTTGAATGATCATTCATTTTACCATATACTGTACTGGAAAGCATGAAAAAATTTAAAAAGTGCAATGAAATTGCAAAAAATAGTGAAATTACATGTTTAATTTTTTTTTTTTAATCATGCTGTTCACTATATGGTAAAACTGACATGTCGGTATGAGTTCATAGATACCAAACATGTACACTTTATCTAAGGCCCCTTTCACATCAGCATTTTTGAGACTCTCGGCCGTTACGCGGCAGATGCGGTAAATCTGCCATAACGGCCGACTTGTGGCAAGCCCCCATTCATTCTCTATGGGACTTGCAGCAGGTGCGACAAGTTAAGTTTCTGCAATGATCCGGCAAGTCAAAATAACCACGGTTAGTTCCAGTTTGACTCTCCGCAACCGCCGGATCGCTGGTAAAAAACCACACTTGTTGCAAGTCCCATAGAGAATGAATGGGGGCTTGCCACAAATCGGCCATTACGAGGTGGATCTGCTGTGAATCAGCAAAAACGCTGATGTGAAATGGGCCTAAAAGGTGAAAAAAAAATTCAGAAGTTTTTAAAAAAAAAAGAATTGCACTTGTGGCGCTATTTTCCATGACCCGTAGCGTCCTCATTTTTCAGGAACTGGGGCTGTGTGATGGCTTATTTTGTTGTCTTGAGTTTTGGGCAGACGTTTCGATCGCAGTTATTGCATTTTATTGGCATTTAGACTTTCCATTGCGCAGTTCACTGATCTGACTAATTGATTTTACATTTTGATAGTTCAGCATTTCTGAATTCAGCAATACCAAATAAGTATTTTATTAATAGTTTTATTTTCAATGGGGCAAAAAGGGGGTGATTTCAACTTGTGTTTATTTTCTAAAACTTGTTTTTGTTACGTTTTATTTATTTTACATGGCCCCTTAGGGCCTCAACACTGCACCATCCGATGGCTGGTGTTCTACTTCAGCATCTCTCAACATAGCACAAATGATCACTTTCTGCCGGTGAGTCACTCGGGCATCGCTGGCAGGAAGTGATTGATGACGTATTGAGAGTCATCAGCTGACCTTGCACTGTCATGGCAATGCATTAAAATGCCGGTGGGAAAACAGCACAATCCCCGCAGTGGTGTTTTGGATCGCGCTGTCATTGATTGACTGCACAATTCAAAGGGTTAACAGTGCTGATGTGATCGGTGCTGTTACCTACATATGGCAGCTGATCAGATCAATTGACTTGTGAGGAATGATGCGAGCTCAGCGTGTGAGCTCACAATCATAGAGGGAGGCGACCAAGGGTGTACCATTTTGCCCTTGGTCGTTAAAGGGTTAACTACTATTTTTTCCCCTTCACTTAGTAACAGAGTGGAGGGGGAGGGGGTTGTTGTCATACTGTACAGGTTAGCTATACAGCTTTAGCAACGCTTCATACCTTCTGCTTCCTGGGACTGCTTCTCTCTCTTCCGCTTCTTTCTCTTGCCCTAAAACAGAAAAATATTTGTATTCACACATGACCAATATTCGCTATCTGAAAAAAATGTGAACACTTAATGACTGCTAATGCACATTTTTTCTGACTTGACATCTAAAGAGAAGAGTGATTCCCCCCCCCCCCCTCCCCCGACAGGAGAAAATGCATCAGCTGCCAGCTGTACACAATAGCTGACACCATGCAGCATCTACCATGATCAGTGATGACACCTACCTTAGCTGTTAACAATCTAGATGCTGCTGTGACCATAAGCAGAAGCAGATAGATGGTTAACAGTGTGTAAATCTGTCACACCCACAAGGGGCTGGGATACTCTGGGCCAGACCATACCGTCTCTGGGGTATCAGGGATTGTCATGACACCAACCGTGGTATGTGGTCAGTGGGGACCACCGCTGCCGTATTCCTGCTGGGGAAGATGGTGAGGGGCAGCCGGGATATAGAGCCCTCCACGGGTAAGGCTGGACGTACCCAGGGCAGGTGTGTTAAGGCTGCGTATTCTGGATGCTGCACCGGTTCCTCCTCTGCACCTCCTCCAGCTAGCACACAGGCACAATAAGTATGTAGCTCCACAGGTGGGGATTCTGCTGCATTCTTAACAATGAACAGTCTCAGGCACTTTTGAGCTGACCGGGTACTTTACTGTTCAAAGTTCTTAAAAGGTAGGTTACAGTTCAGTTCACAGTCACAGTTCTTACACTTTATCGGGGACCAGGGTGCCATTGCAGTTCAGACGGTTCCTTTGCGTCGCTCCCCTCAAAACACCTTTCAGGCCTTTCTCCTCTGTCCTGCCCTCACCTACGGGTTCGGTCCGGCCGTCACAGGCTTTATAGTGATGTCTCCCACTCTCTTGGGTCACTAGCCCTAGTCCGATGGCTTTGTCCTACTCCGTAGTGGTAGTTAGGTCACAGGTCGTAGAGTCCCTGTACCACGCTGGGATGCCTCGTGAATAGGTCGTGAAGTCTCCCCAGTCACTTCTACAGTGCTGGCTCTCTGGTACTCCTGGATAAGAAATCCAGTGACCCAGGTTTACTCGAGTTCACCAGGCTCCTTCAGTCTCTCCACTTCCAGCTCTAGGGTGTGTCTGCTTGGGGATCAGTCCCTTCTCCACCCTCCAGGACAACCTCCCTCCTGGGAATACTTGATCAATTGTCTCGCTCAACTTAGTGTACCAGTGTTTTACTACTGTTCCTCCACCCACCTGTCTGGTGTTTTGAGCTTTGTTTACAGTCTTACCTAGTCTGGCTGCAACTCACCCTGTGGCCGCCCTGCTCGTAGGGGCGCCACATTAACACCTGAAGTGTTAATAAACTACGTGACAGCAGTTTTAAATATGCTGGAGGGGTGCAGTTTTTAATAGATTACTTTTGTGAATTTTCCATATATACACTACCATTAAAAAGTTTGGATCATTTAGAAATTTCCTTATTTTTGAAAGAAAAGCACATTTTTTTTCAATGAAGCCAACATTAAATGAATCAGAAATACACTATACATTGTTAATGTGGTAAATACTATTCTAGCTGCAAATGTCTGGTTTTTCATCCAATATCTACATAGGTGTATAGAGGCCTATTTAAAACCACCACTCCAGTGTTTTAATGGTACATTGTGTTTGCTAAGTGTGTAAGGGCCTTTTCACATCAGCGGTAAGCGCTGATCGCGGCAGTTGGCGGTGAAAAAAACGCAACTGCCGCAGTTACCGCATAACGGCCGCACTTGCAGTTCACCTGCGGCAAGCCCCATGCAATGTCTATGGTGCTTGCGGCAGGTGCGCAAGTGCGGTATAGTTGCGGTTTCGGCACTTGCAGCAGATTCACAGTCAGCCGCATTTTTTTCTCGGCCGCATCTGCCGCAAGTACTGAAACCGCACTTGCCGCACACTTATCGCAAGCCCCATAGACATTGCATGAGGCTTGCCGCAAGTGAACCGCAAGTGCGGCCATTATGCAGTAACCGCGGCAGTGCGGTTTTTTTCACCAAAACTGCCGTGATCAGCGCTTACCGCTGATGATGAAAAGGCCCTAAGAAGGCTAATGGATGTTTAGAAAACCCTAGAAAATCGTTGCACAAGTATGTTAGAACAGCTGAAAACGGTTTGGCTGATTAGAGAAGCTATAAAATTGACCTTTCATTGAGCTAGTGGAGAATCTGGAGCATTACATTTGTTTGTTCTATGAAACTCTCAAAATGGCCAGAAAAAGAGAACTTTCATGTGAAACTTGACAGTCTATTCTTGCTCTTAGAAATGAAGGCTATTCCATGCGAAGAAGTTTCCAAGAAACTGAAGATTTCCTACAAAGGTGTGTACTACTCCCTTCAGAGGAGAGTACAAACAGGCTCTAACCAGAGTAGAAAGAGAAGTGGGAGACCCTGCTGTACAACTGAGCAACAAGACAAGTACATTAGAGCTCTAGTTTGAGAAATCGATGCCTCACAGCTCCTCATCTGGCAGCTTCATTAAATAGTGCCCCCAAACACCAGTGTCTACGTCTACAGTGAAGAGGCGACTCTGCCATTCTGCCTGAACGCCAGCAATCCCAAAGAAAAAGCCATATCTAAGACTGGCTAATAAAAGGAATGATTAATATGGGCAAAAGAACACAGACACTGGATAGAGGAAGATTGGAAAAAAGTTTTACGGACAGAAAGTTTGAGGTGTTTGGATCACACAAAAGAACATTTGTGAGACGCAGAACAACTGAAAAGTTTGCTTGAAGAGGCCAGACGCCATCTGTTAAGCATGGTGGAGGTAACATGATGGTCTGGGGTTGCTTTGGTGCTGGTAAAGTGGAGATTTGTACAAGGTAAAAGGGATTTTGAATAAGGAAGGTTATCACTCCATTTTCAAGTCATGCCATGCTGTAATTTCTGCAAAGGGAGCATTCTTTGACGAAAGCAAAGTTTGAAGGAGAAAATTATTATTTCAAATAAAAATCCTTATTTCTAACCTGTCAATGTCTGGACTATATTTTCTATTCATTTTGCAACTCATTTGATAAATAAAAGTACGAGTTTTCATGGAAAACACAAAATTGTCTGGGTGACCCCAACTTTTAAACGGTAGTATGGTCCCCAAAGTTACTTCAAAACGAAACTATAAACATCAAACCTGCTCCCCCACACCAACCCCTACTCCATCCAAACCTACCCTTCACCACCCCTCTCCACCCCAAAACTTCCCCACCCCCCAAACTTGCCCCCATTCCTCCCCAAACCCACCCCAAATAAATGCTGCCCACTCACCTTCCTTAATCTGCACCCCACCAAACTGACCCCTCCAATAAAACCTACCCCCCCAAACCCACACTCCCCCCATGCAAAAATAACTAACCGCACCCCACTCGAAAAAACAACAAAAAAAACCACCCCCATCCCACATCAATCTGCATCACCCCCCCCCTAAACTGGCACCACCCCCTCCCACAAAAAAAGGCCTCCGCTGCACCCGCATCCCGCCCCCCAGACCAGCCCTCCCCCACATCCACAATCCTCAAGTCATATGGGGTGTGTGCAAAATTTTGTGATTGTAGGTGAGATGGTGTGAATTCCTTTAATGGGCATACATACATAATGAAGGGGTGGGGCATAAAGGTGGTTAAGCAATGAAGGGGAGTGGCTATGTGGAGTGGGTGTGGCTAATGCCACATACATACAGCTTTGTATATTAGATCATTTTAATTCTATAGCACCAACATATCCCACAGATCTTTAGGAGTCAGAGGGTGCCCCTTAAAAAAATGATTAGACATAACAAAACAACACATAGTTCAACATATACCAAAAGGAGTGAGGGCTTTGCTCGCAAGCTTGCAATGTGAGGAAATGTGGGAAGCAATAGGGGTAAGTGTGTGTATGGGGGGGGGGATTAGTGTCCAGTTGTTAGCAGAACGGAGAGGACGAATAGGGTGGTAGACGGATGAGGACGAAATGTAGGGCAGTGCAGAACTGTGGAGAGTTGTGTGTCGAGAGCAATACATTTCTAGTGGATTCTATAGCGGATAGGTACCATGCAAACGACTGGACATTGGTGGGCATCAGTGTAGGTTAGGATGAAATATAGTCCAGGCTGCGCATTCATGATAGATTGGAAGTGGGAATTTTAGCCAAGAGGGAATCAGATTAAGAAGTTGCAGAAAATGGTGTTTCACAATGGTGGGGAACTGGTTTAGTTTGTGGTCAGCTGAAGATTTCCGATAATCGGACATCATCCAGAACGCCCACAGTTAAGCCCAGGAATGAGGCTCATGATCAGGTCACTGGGGCTCGCCTGCCTGCCGATTGTTGTATCTCAGGCTGCTCGGTAGATCATGATTCCATGAATCCCATTATACTGACAAGCATTTCATCTGATTCTCACCCAATGTTCACATGATCTATACACACAAAAAATATCATCCATCTGATTCCATTTTAGTGAAAAGTACTGTCCTTTGCTAATTTTTTAAACTTATCAGCGTTATTACCATTTTACAAAAACAGAGTTCCCCATGTTACATTTTAATATATCCTTCAAAAAAAAGAACATGCCTTTATATGTTGATCTGATATTTTCCTTTGTATACCAATAATCCAACATGCCCCACCCTTTTATTCCTAAACATTGTAGATGGAGGAACCGTCCACTCCCCTTAGATGGATGTTTGGTGTTCTGCCAAAATTTTCAGGTTCCAGCCAACAGACATCCAATCTACATGTCAACTTACAATTCAAGTACATAACTGAACTTGATAAATATCTAGCAATCAAATCTTTGGATTCCTAGTCTTCATATACGGACATACTTACATAGTTGTCTCTTGCCGACCCACTTGGTAGAGTGGATGACGCTGCCTCTCCTTCTGGCGAGTCGATTACTTGCCTGCTCTTCTGGATAAAGAGTGCCCCCCTGTGGAACAAATGACAGTCAGGACTTTCACCCTACCTACCATGACATTCATATTCACCACTCACGAAGTCACGTTACCCGTACGACCAGGATCTGATTGATGGCTGCACTCTCTTTAAGGTGCACTCAGCTACCACCTTGGCTCATCATCTCTTTCAATATACAGCATAAGCATCACGGTTTTAACATTGGCTTCTTCTCTATCTTCCTTCTTCACATTGACATGGATTTCCTAAAGAACAAGAAGGTCAAAAACGAAAAAAAAAAAAAAAAAAAAAATCATCAATACATGCATGAAGTCTAAACCAGGACTGCTGAATTAATGAAAATAGCATTAAGTGGTATTAATAATTTGAGTGGATTTCGAAGGGATTACAAGACTCAAATACCTTTTTTTAAAAAGGCCCTCTACAGTTGTGCTCAAAAGTTTGCATATCCTAGCAGAATTTTTGCTTTCTTGGCCTTTTTTCAGAGAATATGCATGATGACACTCATGGTTAGTGGTTGGGTGAAGCCAATTATTGTCTAACTAGTTTGGATTTTTTTGGTTGTCATTATGATTTAAAAAGAAAAAGCAAATGACCCTGATCAAAAGTTCACATCCCCCAGTTCTTAATACTGTGTATTGCCCCCTCGAACATCAATGACAGCTTGAAGTCTTTTGTGGTAGTTGTGGATGAGGCTCTTTATTTTCTCAGATGGTAAAGCTGCCCATTCTTCAAGGCAAAAAGCCTCCAGTTACTGTAAATTCCTTGGATTTCTTGCGTGCTCGAGTTTAACTGTGCGCTTGAGTTCTCCTCAGAGTGGCTTAATGATATTGAGGTCACGAGACTGAAGGTTCTGGAGTGGCCATTTCACTTTGTTCTTCTGTAGCCAAAGACAGGTTGACTTGGCCTTGTGTTTTGTATTGTTGTCATGTTGAAACATCCAGGTAATGTCCCATGCGCAGCTTCTAGGCTGATGGATGCAAATCTGCCTCCAGTATTTGCTGATAACGAGCTGCATTCATCTTTCCTTCTGACCAAAGTTACCTGTGCCTTTGTACAGGACCGTATCAATGGGGGGGCTGGTGGGTCATCTGCCCCGGGCACAGCAGGCAGGGGGGGCCCCACTCAGTCTCCTCCTGCAGCGCCCGAGGTCTCTCCCCACCGCCCACATGTTGCCCCCCTGCAGTGGGAGCCGGCTTTCTTCTCCACTACAGATCCGCACACACTGTGCTGCCAGGACCTGTGATGATGTCAATGGGGGGAGGAGTCAGGGACCACATGATCAGCTCCTCGAGGTATGCAGGACTCTGCTGTGCTGGCCATCATGATGCTGGATGAGGTGAAGGTTGTGTGTGGGGTCAGGAGGGATTTACAGAGTGGATGTAGCAGAGCCGCATGTGTACGAGGTGTACAGAGCGGAGCCGCGAGAGAGAGACACGCTTGCATAGGACGCCATTCTGATGCTGCCTTTTGAGTAGTTTTTATACAGTCATGGCCAAAAGTTTTGAGAATGACACCAAAATGATATTTTCACATGATCTGCTGCCCTCTGGTTTTTATTTGTGTTTGTCTGATGTTTATATCACATACAGAAATATAATTGCAATCATATTATGAGTACCAAAAGGTTATATTGACAGTTAGAATGAGTTAATGCAGCAAGTCAATATTTGCAGTGTTGACCCTTCTTCTTCAGGACCTCTGCAATTCTCCCTGGCTGCTCTCAATCAACTTCTGGACCAAATCCTGACTGATAGCAGTCCATTCTTCCATTCTTGCATAATCAATGCTTGCATTTTGCCAGAATTTGTTGGTTTTTGTTTGACCACCCGTCTCTTGATGATTGACCACAAGTTCTCAATGGGATTAAGGTCTGGGGAGTTTCCAGGCCATGGACCCAAAATCTCTATGTTTTGTTCCCTGAGCCATTTAGTTATCAACTTTGCTTTATGGCAAGGTGCTTCAACATTCTGGTACCATTCTTTATTCACGGCTGTGTTTTTGGCAAGACTGTGAGTGAGCCGATTCCCTTGGCTGAGAAGCAACCCCACACATGAATGGTTTCAGGATGCTTTACAGTTCGCATGAGACAAGACTGGTGGTAGCGCTCACCTCTTCTTCTCCGAATAAGCTGTTTTCCAGATGTCCCAAACAATCGAAAAGGGGATTCATCAGAGAAAATGACTTTACCCCAGTCCTCAGCAGTCCACTCCCTGTACCTTTTGCAGAATATCAGTCGGTCCCTTATGTTTTTTCTGGAGAGAAGTGGCTTCTTTGCTGCCCTCCTTGCTCAAAGAGTCTCCGCCTCACAGTGCGTGCAGAAGCACTCACACCAGCCTGCTGCCATTCCTGAGCAAGCTCGGCACTGCTGGTAGTCCGATCCCGCAGCTGAAACAGTTTTAAGATACGGTCCTGGCGCTTGCTGGTCTTTCTTGGGCGCCCTGGAGCCTTTTTGACAACAATGGAAGCGCTCTCCTTGAAGTTCTTGATGCAATAGATTGTTGACTGAGGTGCAATCTTTCTAGCTGCGATACTCTTCCCTGTTAGGCCATTTTTGTGCAGTGCAATGATGGCTGCACGTGTTTCTTTAGAGATAACCATGGCTAACTGAAGAGAAACAATGATACCAAGCACCAGCCTCCTTTTAAAGTGTCCAGTGGTGTCATTCTTACTTAATCATGACTGATTGTTCCATTAACACAGGTGTGGGTATTGATGAGGACAGGGCTGGCGAACAATCACTAAAACGATGTTAGCTGCTCCTTTTAAGGCAGGACTGCAATGATGTTGAAATGTGTTTTGGGGGTTAAACTTCAATTTCTAAGCAAATATTGACTTTGCAAGAATTGCTGTTAAGCTGATCACGCTTAATGATATTCTGGAGTATATGCAAATTGCCATTAGAAAAACTGAAGCAGTAGACTTTGTTCAAATTTTAATATTTGTATCATTCCCAAAACGTTTGGCCATGACTGTACATATTTTGTTAGGATTCGTGAGCATGGGGATCCGTGACGTGGATTACGAGCTTAAGTGTCTTGGTCAATACATGAACCAATACCCCATGTAAAAAGTTTTTTGTTTACCATAAAAAAACATTTTGAACTTTATCGTTCACGGGGTGCGGTTGGGCCCCATGGGGCGCCGTTCATTCATTGGTGCGAAGAGATTGTACTGGGCAGCCCGTTTGGTCAGGTGGCAGGACAGATGGGCAGCTATCAGACACTCCGCGTCATATGCATCAGTGTGAATGGCGTCCTATGCAAGCCCAATATGTGCATGGCCAGTCACCTCCCACATGTCTTTGTAGGTAGAGGTGATTTTATCTGCCTGCACCTGGGCTTGCGCTACATGATGGGGTCTGACTGCATACTGCTAAGTGCAATGTTGGTTTTGTATCTGGCTGCTGATGGCAAATTTTTCTTTGCATCCTAAACAATTTTCCTGGCAATTGTGGCTGAAATATTTGTTGGTCTATCTGATCGTGGTTTTTACAGAGTCCCTGATTATCCATTTGTTTGAACACTGCTGACTGCCATTATCAATTCCTTGGATATCTTTTTGCATCACTTTCCTGTTTTACTCAGTTCAACTATATTTTCCCATAGATCCATTGACAATTCTTTTGCTTTACCTATGACTCACAATTCATAAACATCAGTGGCTTGATGAAAGATGCAAGAGTCTGTCTGGATCCCAGAAACTCACTCAGCTTTTATGCACACACTGATTACAAGCAAACAGGTCATTGGTGAGGTTGTTACCTTTATTAGCCATTCAAACCCATTAAGGTCAACCTCTGTGCATGTTATCAGGCCAAAATCACCAGGGTATGTTACCTTTTGATCAGGGTCATTTGGATGTTTTTTGTTGTCATTATGATTTAAAAAGAGAAAACACAGTAATACTCTAACTCTGAAATACTGCCAAGTCCCAAGCTGGAAGGTAGACTAGTTGGACGAATAAATCATACAGGTACATTAGGGCAGAGATCCTGTCCACAGGGGCGCACAGATACATGGCGGCTGCTAGCGCCATATTAGTATATCCAAGTGATGAGTATGCCAATATGGCTCCGGTTAGCGGCGGTACCAACATCCTCCACCGACGCCCCACATGCCGCCTACCTCCCCCAGCACCCCGCACGCCACCACCCTGCCCCCCCCCCCCCCCCCAACATCGCCGTAGCACATTGCACGCCCGCCGCTCCAACGATGGCCTCTGCAGTTACAGGACCTGCAATAAGTGTCACAGTCATGTGATCAGTCACATGACCATTACAACACCACAGCTCCGAGACTGCAGCAACAGACTGCAGCCAGGATGAAGTGCAGAGAGGAGGGGGAAGAATGACTACAGGGGAGAGGGGCAGAAAGTCTACAGGGGGCACAGAGCGTACAGGGGGAGACAGAAAAAGTACAGGGGGGCACTAATAGTACAAGGGGTCCAGAAAAAGTACAGGGTGGCCAGAGATCGCACAGTGAGGTAGACAGTGCGCATAGAAGGGGAGAGAGAGCGCGCATAGACAGGGGAGAGAGAGCGCGCATAGAAAGGGGAGAGAGAGCGCGCATAGAAAGGGGAGAGAGAGCGCGCATAGAAAGGGGAGAGAGAGCGCGCATAGAAAGGGGAGAGAGAGCGCGCATAGAAAGGGGAGAGAGAGCGCGCATAGAAAGGGGAGAGAGAGCGCGCATAGAAAGGGGAGAGAGAGCGCGCATAGAAAGGGGAGAGAGAGCGCGCATAGAAAGGGGAGAGAGAGCGCGCATAGAAAGGGGAGAGAGAGCGCGCATAGAAAGGGGAGAGAGAGCGCGCATAGAAAGGGGAGAGAGAGCGCGCATAGAAAGGGGAGAGAGAGCGCGCATAGAAAGGGGAGAGAGAGCGCGCATAGAAAGGGGAGAGAGAGCGCGCATAGAAAGGGGAGAGAGAGCGCGCATAGAAAGGGGAGAGAGAGCGCGCATAGAAAGGGGAGAGAGAGCGCGCATAGAAAGGGGAGAGAGAGCGCGCATAGAAAGGGGAGAGAGAGCGCGCATAGAAAGGGGAGAGAGAGCGCGTAGAAAGGAGGAGAGCGCGTGCAATGTCCACACGATATGAGGAATTCACAAGGGTAAACTTTAACTGTACTTTATTCTTTTCTTTCATCATTCTCCATCATCTACTATATAATCGTCTAATGTTCTCTGTATGTCACGGAAATCGCGCGCTAGCGCTGATTGGTCTGCCTGGCCGGGCGGACCAATCAGCGCTAGAGCGCGATTTCTATACACAGAAAGAGACAAAAGAAGGCGGCCACTAGCGCTGTCGCAGCGGTCTCCCACCGCAGCCTCATGGACACTAACCCCCGCCACAAGCCGCCCACTGACACTGGGGACCGGGGGCTGCTGCGGTCGGGGCTCCCAGGGTGCAGCGAGCAACGGGAGCGTGCTGCCAGCCGGGGCCCAGCTGCACTGACAGGAGGCAGCTGACATCTGGGATCATCCTGCACACCACCGCCTCTGCGCCTGCCTCCTCCACATCTACTCTCTGCAGGACAACGCGCTCAGCACAAGGGACATGAGGGCCAGCACTAGGACCGCCGAGGGATGGAGAGGCGAGAGCCCGTGTGTGCGGCTGCGAGTACGAGTCTGTCTGTGTCGGTGTGGGTGTGAGGCTGTGTGCATGTGTGTGTGGGTGTGAGTCTGTGTCTAGGTGTGACTATGTGTAGGTGTGAGTCTGCTCCTTCCTCCCCCTGCCTGTGCCGCTCCATCCTCCCCCATCCCACCGCTTCCTCCTTCCTCCTTCCCCCTGCCACACCGTCCTCAAAGTCCCTCCCTATTCAGCCCTCACCGCCTTCCCTATGTAATCCCTATATCTACATTCTAGAATACCCGATGTGTTAGAATCGGGCCACCATCTAGTAATATACACATTATATATTATATATATATATATATAATTACACACACACACGCTGCTCATTAATGATTTTCCCTGACCCACTTCTATTTATCGCAGGATGCTGAAACTACACATATGTAATGATATTAATCTTTATAGGTTAGGTGATGATTTGCAACTCTGGACTGATAACGGTGTTTGTTACATTTGCTGAAGTGGTGTGAGGTGCGATAATAGACCCAGTGGTATACAGAGCAGTCATCAAGTTCCTTTACATGAAAGGCCACACACCAAGCGAGACGTTAGAGATGAAAGGGGTTTATGCTGACGATTCCCCATCATATGATGTAGTCAAGAACTGGAATTGCCATTTCAAATTTAGGGTGCGTTCACATGCTGCGTATTTTTACGCGAGTGCTCTTTCAGTTTTTGTAGCGAAAACCAGGATGGGCTGATTAAAACCAGCAATGCTGCTTTCTATAAAGCTACCGTTACACACAGATATATTGCTTGCAACTCACTGGTTGCAGTGAAATCATGGACACATTGTTACATTTGTACACGGCCACAAAATGGAACAATGTGTTCATGATTTCACTGCAACCAGTGAGTTGCAAGCAATATATCTGTGTGGAACGATACCTTTTACTTTTACTCTTATTATTCCGCTCCTGGTTTTGCCTACAAAAACCGCAACAGCGCTCACGTAAAAAATACGCAGCAAACACGCAGCGTGTGAAAGCACCCTTAGTCGAACTTCGGAGAAAACGGCTCCAATTCCAGGGTGACCTCATTCCTCTATTGATGAACACAGCTTTCATGTAAAGGATATTGATGACTGTTCTGTATTCCACTGGGTCCCATTATCACCTCACACCACTTCAGCACCTGGAAAAGAAAGACAGTTATCGGTTCAGAGTTGCAGATTGGCACATAACCTATAAAGACTTATCTTTACACAGGTGCAGTTTCAGTGTCCTGCGATAAATAGAAGTGGGTCAGAGGAAATCTTTAATGAACGCCCTTCTACAGATCTATCTATCCATCTATCTACATAATCCGGTTCCATGACCATTTGATAGTCAGTCTATATGCACCAAATGATCTTTGTTATGCTTATAACTTAAAAGGGGTTGTTCCGCTAACAATTGTACATTTTAATTAATAGATCTTAGAATAATAATAAGTTCCACAATTGTGGAAGTGTTACAAAAATGTTCCTGCAACGAGATATTCTTATAAATATGCCCCTGCGTAATATATGTGTCCGACTGTGTGAGAAGAGGTCGGATATGCCACAGCTCCATGGCAGGGGAGGAAGTAATAGAGTATACAGACATTACAGCCAGGGATCACAGAATATAAGAGTATACAGACATTACAGCCAGGGATCACAGAATATAAGAGTATACAGACATTACAGCTGAGGATCACAGAATATAAGCGTATACAGGCATTACAGCTGGGGATCACAGAATATAAGAGTATACAGACATTACAGCCAGGGATCACAGAATATAAAAGAGTATACAGACATTACAGCTGAGGATCACAGAATATAAGCGTATACAGGCATTACAGCTGGGGATCACAGAATATAAGAGTATACAGACATTACAGCCGTGGATCACAGAATATAAAAGAGTATACAGACATTACAGCTGGGGATCACAGAATATAAGAGTATATAGACATTACAGCCGGGGATCACAGAATATAAGAGTATACAGACATTACAGCCGGGAATCACAAGATATGAGTATACAGACATTACAGCTGGGGATGACAGAATATAAGAGAGTATACAGACATTACAGCTGGGGATCACAGAATATAAGAGTATACAGACATAACAGCCGGGGATCACAGAATATAAGAGTATATAGACATTACAGCCGGAGATCACAGAATATAAGAGTATGCAGACATTCCAGCTGGGGATCACAGCATATAAGAGTATACAGACATTACAGCCTGGGATCACAGAATATAAGAGTATACAGACATTACAGCCAGGGATCACAGAATATAAGAGTATACAGACATTACAGCTGAGGATCACAGAATATAAGCGTATACAGGCATTACAGCTGGGGATCACAGAATATAAGAGTATACAGACATAACAGCCGGGGATCACAGAATATAAGAGTATATAGACATTACAGCTGAGGATCACAGAATATAAGCGTATACAGGCATTACAGCTGGGGATCACAGAATATAAGAGTATACAGACATAACAGCCGGGGATCACAGAATATAAGAGTATATAGACATTACAGCCGGAGATCACAGAATATAAGAGTATACAGACATTACAGCTGGGATCACAGAATATAAGAGTACACAGACATTACAGCCGGGGATCACAAAATATAAGAGTATGCAGACATTCCAGCTGGGGATCACAGCATATAAGAGTATACAGACATTACAGCCTGGGATCACAGAATATAAGAGTATACAGACATTACAGCCAGGGATCACAGAATATAAGAGTATACAGACATTACAGCTGAGGATCACAGAATATAAGCGTATACAGGCATTACAGCTGGGGATCACAGAATATAAGAGTATACAGACATTACAGCCGGGGATCACAGAATATAAGAGTATACAGACATTACAGCTGGGGATGACAGAATATAAGAGAGTATACAGACATTACAGCTGGGGATCACAGAATATAAGAGAGTATACAGACATTACAGCTGGGGAATCACAGAATATAAGAGTATACAGACATAACAGCCGGGGATCACAGAATATAAGAGTATATAGACATTACAGCCGGAGATCACAGAATATAAGAGTATGCAGACATTCCAGCTGGGGATCACAGCATATAAGAGTATACAGACATTACAGCCTGGGGATCACAGCATATAAGAGTATACAGACATTACAGCCTGGGATCACAGAATATAAGAGTATACAGACATTACAGCCAGGGATCACAGAATATAAGAGTATACAGACATTACAGCTGAGGATCACAGAATATAAGCGTATACAGGCATTACAGCTGGGGATCACAGAATATAAGAGTATACAGACATTACAGCCGGGGATCACAGAATATAAGAGTATATAGACATTACAGCCGGGGATCACAAAATATAAGAGTATGCAGACATTCCAGCTGGGGATCACAACATATAAGAGTATACAGACATTACAGCCTGGGATCACAGAATATAAGAGTATACAGACATTACAGCCGGGGATCACAGAATATAAGAGTATACAGACATTACAGCCGGGAATCACAGAATATAAGAGAATATAAGAGTACACATAGATTATACAGGGGCACATTTATAAGAATTTGTCAAGACAGGAACATTTTTTAACACATCCAATTGTGGAACTTATTATTCTAAGATCTATTAATGAAAATATACAAATCTTTGTGACACAGCCCCTTTAGGTCAATTCACGCGACAAAAGCATTTTTCCAGTTTATCAGGTAATCAATGTGATTAAACAAGTCCATTAATCTGGAAACGAATGGCACTAGGAACACTTGTGTAAAATTATAGGCCAGCGTAAATGCTCCCAGAGACTTACGTGTTTAGATTGGGACTGAGGTTTCCAGAGGACGGCTCCTGCTTTACAACTGGCGAGACAATGGCAGGGTGAGGGATCCCTGAGGTATGCAGGCTGTGGTGAGGAGGGGGCACCATGTGCGGAGAGAAGCGGCTGGAAACCAAACTGCACAAACACAATTAACAAAATATGTGACTAAAAGAAGAATTAAACTCACTCATTATTACAATGACCCTTTTCATTTATTTTTGCCGTTTTTCAGCTGCATATTTTCCCTTTACAATTCCATATATGTGTTTTGCCTGTTTTCTTCATGTTCACTATGGCAGGGGAGGTTTTTGGTTTCCAGATGTTTTTAGCTGGTTATTTTAAAAAAAAGTGGTAAAGTTTTTGCACAAATCTACACCCTGAAAGATTGTGGGTTATGTATGCCAGATATTTTGGTGAAATTTTCATGGAGAATCAATGTAAAATCAGAAGATATTTAGACTATGTTCACATGGGACATTTCGGATCTGTTTTTGGTGGTGCGTTTTTTATAATACAGTCACTGTGTCTGCAGCAAAGTAAATGCAAATTTCAATTTGCTGTACAGTCGTCAATGCTTCTGACTGTTGCGTTAGTGGTGCAGAAAGTGCATCCAAAAGATAATGAGTGTCAATTACTGCTCTGTTTTTCTGGTTCACGTTCAACACCACCAAAGCTCCATTACTTACCCTACCCGGCACTCCCACTGTGAGCCCCGGTGAGGTCTCCC
The DNA here is from genome assembly GCA_033576535.1 of Allobates femoralis. Lineage (NCBI taxonomy): Eukaryota > Metazoa > Chordata > Amphibia > Anura > Aromobatidae > Allobates > Allobates femoralis. The sequence continues at coordinate 58,318,139 of JARQOC010000004.1, read as the reverse complement.
TCCTGGGCACCGGCAGGACCTGTTTGTAGTCGGATACGGTACTTCCAGGACCTGTACATGTGACTCAGCACGAGTCACATGGTGATAGGTCCTTAAAGAGGACCTGTCACCCCCCTTCCTGGATAGCAATCTAAATTCAGCACGTATGCTGCATTCAGGCAAGGGGTCCCCCATGTGTCTGTGTGCTGTGTAATCCAAGATCTAGTCTTAGGAAAACTTACTGCAAAAGTCATAAGGGCATTCCCTGTGGCTCGATTCACGGGGGCCATTCCCGCCCCCTGCCTCTCTTTAACACCTCCTTCATTCTCCTCACCACCTCCCTGGTGTGTGGAGCCATCCTCGCCTGATGTCACACAGTACTTAATTGCTACCGGCTATCTGATTGGCCAGATTGCAAGGTCTTGTAAGTACATCGATGTCCAATCAGATGGCCGGTAGCGATTAAGTAATGTGTGATGTCAGGCGAGGATGGCTCCACACACCAGGGAGGCGGAGATGAGAACGAAAAAGGTGTTAGAGATGCAGGGGGCGGGAATGGCCCCCGTGAATCGAGCCACAGGGAATGGCCTCATGACTTTTACAGTAAGTTTTTCTAAGGCTATATCTCTGGGTACACAGCACACAGACACATGGGGGACCCCTTCCCTGAATGCAGCATACATGCTGCATTCAGATTGCTATCCAAGGAGGGAAAGTGACAGGTCTTCTAAGTACTACTCACAGACAGGCCCTGCCGGTGCCTGCTAGGAAGACATCACCGGGGCTCGCCGGGGAGGGTAAGAAAAGTGTGAGTGTGTATGCGCATGTCCCAAAAACAGAGCAAAAAAGCAGCATGAACGGATGAGGAGTTTACGTTTTTACAAAAAGAGTATTCGTCTTTGGTGCAGAAACTGCAAAAACCGATTAACAAACAGAGCACAAACGCTCAGTCTGAATTCAGCCTTATAGCTTGTCAGCAGGGCTGTGGAGTCGATATCTGTGTCCATTTTAGCCGAGTCGGGGAGTTTGAGTCAGATGTTTGACTTGCCAACTCCACAGCCCTGCTTAGAAGACAGTAGATAAATGAGGGGTAAGATATGACATAGAAATACCTGGACATGGAGGCGTTCATTGCCAGCGCGGGATATGGGTGCCTGAATCCACCAGGAGGGATAGAATACATAGGCTGTCCCTGTCTGAGACAAATGTCTGCTATGAAACAAACCGCCCTACAGGAACATTACAAATCCATATAAACCAAATACTGAGAAAACACTTACTGTGGGACCAGCCAGCCCAGAGGATGGGGAATCTGTCCTACAGCTCCTGGAGACAGCGGGTAGTATGGAGAAAGCTCTGACGGATGAGGCGGGCGTGGGATGCCTGTAAACAAGAAATCTTAAATGGATATTCTATTTAAAAGAAAATAAATAAATAAAAACCCCACACTAAATAGACTATATGGTAACCACTGTATTACCAGTCTTTGGATCTATTTCAGGTGACAAATGTCCAGGAGGGTCCCTGGTGAGAAGCGATCGTTGCTGTAAGTGATGAGGGGTGTTAGAGGATGCATATGATGGGGATGTTGGACGACCGGCACCTTGTTTGACTAAAGAGACAAAAAAAAAAGAAAAACATTTCAGAAGAGGGAGGTGGGAATCTACAGGAATCATACATATTGGTACATACATACACTAATGTGTCATGCTGGTCCAGCTCTGGCAGTTTCCTATAAAATAAATGGAGTGGCTATGCAAGTGTTTATCTGTCCCACCCCACTAGGATTGCACAAAGAGATTTGCAGGCCCCTCTTCCAACGGTCACATCAGTAGTCCATGGCAGTCAGTCAACCTGAATCCTGTCAACCTTCTCCTACCTGCATCACCCAGTGCCTATTCTGAATAAAGTAGACTGAGTGCAATGTCATGCGTGTGTCATGCTACACGGGCAGTTGTGCAATAGAATAAAAAGGGCTCGTATTGTGCATTAAATAGAACTGCTTATATAGCCATTTAGACATTTGGATAGGAAAGAGTTAAAAAAAAAAAAAAAAAAAAGCTATTTTAAACCTAAAAGCAAGGGATTGGTTAATGGAGGATTTATAAGGATACCAAATGTAAGGTCTGATATCCACTTGAGGAAGACGCCCTGAGCGTCGAAACATGTTGTGGGAGAGGACCTAGTGTGATTTGAACAATAAACTTACAGGTAAAATACTTGTTGAAGTGTAGCTGTCTTCACATCCCAGCGCTCACCCAAACATCGTTTTATTCCATTGCCATGCTACACTACTAGGCTTACTAATCAGAAGAGGCGCTGGGGACCTGGCGGGCAAGAGGAAGTTCATAGGGCTCTGGTTTGGCAGGTAACAGACTATCATTATGGCCAAAAGACCATTAGTTGAACTTTGGGGCATCATGTTGACTCAGTCCCATCAAGGACAACATCTGCAAGCAGTGTGTATGTTCTCCTGCGTTTTGTGTGGGTTTCCACCAGGTTCTCAAGTTTCCTCCCCCACCCCAAAGGCATATCGATTGGGAATTTAGATTATAGTCTCAATGGGGACAGTGATGATGAGGTCTAAAGCGCAGTGGGATTAACAGAGCTATACACGCAAGTAAAAAATAAAAAACTGACCAGCGATCTAGAAGTCATCACCTGTTCTCTTGATGAGTGATAAAGGGGTATTGCGATTTGATGTTAAAAAAGGAGAACATACTATTAAGGCCAAAGACACACTGCAAGATACTCACACGAGTCTGGCATGCCTCATTCGGCATGGCCTCCCCCTCTCAGGACAGGAGCACATCAGCTACATTGAAACACATGCAGCTGACGCTCTCCTGCAGAGCCGGCCACCGTGCCAGGTTAGGCATTGCAAGGCTTCTGGCCTCCATACAGACGCCCCACACAGACGGACACAGGAGAGAGCCACAGGCCAGCGATAAAACTATCTGGAGGTCCTTTCGGACCTATCCTACTACTAGTAATATACCCCCAACAGTACCTGCTCACATTTAAGCCTACCAGGCAATCCTCATGTTCTACCCTGAACAGGAATTCCTGGCAACCTGAGTAACAGTTCCAGCTACAAATGAAAAATAGGTCTCATCCACTTAAAGTCAATCTGGCAATCTGTCTAAAAAGATATGCATATTGATTCAATCTTCTTCATAGAGCGACAGGATTCATCCTATACCATTATTGAATCTCATCCCTCTTCATTCTGCCTTCCAATTTTCTCCCTGACGAAGGCTCGTGTGAGCCGAAACGTCGTTTTTTTGGAAACTACACACTTTGCACTGAAAATTAAAAACCTGAAAAGCAACTACCATATTCCTTTTTTCACACGATGTGTGCCACAGATAAAACTTTATACTATAAGGTATGCAAGGCTCGTCTGAGTATCTTGCACTGTTTGTGTCACCGGCCTAAAGCTGCAAAAATATTTCCAGTGTTGAGGATTGCATTTCTGGTTTGTCACCTAGCTTTCCCAGGCTACTAACTAACCAGAAAGGCAAAGCAAGTCTGGAAAAACTAAACAAATATGCCAATTTATTAGAGTCTATAAAGAGCAGTCACTCAGCTACAGATCAGCAGGTTATCCAGTTACAGGTAGTGAGGACCATGAATAAGGACTTTGTTGCAGTCTGAAACGCGTAGGAACATTGAGTTGCATATCACATTGGATGTACCCCAAGATGTCATTCCTATAACTTATTTGGAATACATTTTTTATTTTTACTTGGGCCTTCATCTAGAGGATTGCTATAAGGTGTATCTATGATGTGCCACATGGGGTGAGAATACCTTGTTCCGTGCTGAGGAGTGTAGCGATGAGCTGGTATTCTACAGGACCACACCACTGCACCCATTTCAATTTTCTCCTGGGGTACAAAAACAGGTAGCCCTATCTGTGCCCATATGATGCGGGGGTGGACTGCTACATTTTTAGCATTGCTGTGGAGTGTCGGAGGTGGTGTTTGGCTTTGGCTTACTGACTTCACAGCCATTGGTTGTGGAGTCTGTGTTCATTTTGGAGGAGTCGGATTCAGGGAAATTGAGGAGTTGGATGTTTGGCGTACCGACTCCACAGCCCTGGTTTTTAGCCCAATATTTACACGCCAAAATTAATATACGAAACTAATAAAACAGTCATTCAACAATTGAGCGTAATCTCCTCCATCTACAGGACCTTTCCCCCTTAGAGGAGCCCCATTAAGGTTCCATTAGTATTTGGGAGCCAGACACTGAGTAGGTCGGGCCTCACCCTACAACCATTCTTCTACCCCCTCTCCTACATTAAGTAGCAGCTCAGCTCTCTGCTGAAAGTCTTAATGCCTGAAGAATAGAAAGGAATCCAGGTGCTAATACAGGTATACAAAGGAGGAACAAAAGGGGCCTCGTGTGTGACGAGAAACATTTTACACACATAGATGCAAGCATGAGCGAGCGTGTAAAGCTATGCAAGCATGCGTGTATGTGTGTGCATGGTGCGCAGCAAGACCGAGCATGAATACATGTCTGTCCTGTCAGTGCATACAATCAGCGTATACACTGCCTCAATTATACATCGTCCTGCCTCATAATGATCCATCATCTTCTGACAATTGATTTATAGTCCGCACTGCTTGCTATAATTAAAATACTTTCCCCATCTCCATTAGGAATGCAATCTAAATAAGGAACGGTCTACACAAACATAGCTGAAAGGGCCGAGTTACGAGACAGTTAAGGATCACAATGGGAATTTATTTTTTAAAAACCTCAAAAAAAACCAAACAAGGTAATGGGGGCTGTCTAATATTCAATCTCTAGGAGTGCACCTATCCAGTCTCCAGACTTCATCAAAAATCCCTTGAGATGATTAATAAAGAGGCAAGTTACTTGTTATAACAAGCATTTGGCGATTGTACCCATTTAAGAAAAGGAGAATTCCTTTAAACCTGTCTACAGAGTTGTCAACCCTTCAGATTTTGTATAGTTCTGCATACATTTTACTTACAACGACATCAGATTTTCACACAAATCTTAAAAGTTGATTAAGAGAACGAAATAAAAAGGTGTGGAGAAGAAGAAGAAAAAACAAAACACTTATTGATATTAGGAATATGATCCAATATCGCATGCTTGAGTGTCGAATGTATGTGAACCTTGGGATGACCAACAGGTGTGAGTGGTCAACCCATTTTATACAAGAGAAAAAAAGACCCATAATGAAATATTTATTCACTTATATAACACCATTGATTCCACAACACTGTCCCCATTAGAGCTCACAATCTAAATTCTCTAACTGTATGCCTTTGGAGTGTGGAGGAAACCAGAGAACCTGCAGGAGACCCACACACACACGGGGAGAACATACAGACTCCTTGCAGATGTGGTCCTTGGTTGGATTTGAACCCAGGACCACAGGCCTGTAAGACTGCAGTGCTAACCACTGAGCCACCGTGCCACTGTACCAATCAGTCTGATCTTCTGACAACATGTGTAGATATTTATCAGATCTAGGAGAACCTCAGAACTTTTTAGCTATCAGGCTGGAAAAGTTTACAAAACCATCTCTAAAGAGTTTGGACTCCACCAATCCACAGTCAAATATATCATGTGCAAATGGAAGACTCAACACAAATTACCCTTAACACAAATAGTCCAACAAAAGATCAATCAAAAAGAAAGTCGTTTAATAGTCTGCGAGGTCACAAAGGAACCAAAGGTGACATCTAAGCACCTAAAGGCCTCCCATATTAGCTAATGTTATATGTTCAGAATTCCACCATCAAGAAGATGGTGAACAACAGTGTGCATGGCAGGATTACAAGGAGAAAGTCCCTGCTCTTCAGCAAACTGCAGACAGGCAATGCTTTTAAAGATCACCTGGAAAAATCAGAAGGCTAATGGAACGGTTTGGGGACAGATGAGACAGATTTTTGGTTTCAAGGAGAAGTTATGTTTGGAGATATATTTAGATATTACTGCATAAAACCACATATCTGTGAAATACAGTGGTGGTAATATCATGGTGTGGGCATGTTTTGCTGCATCTGTGACAGGATGGCTTGCGGTCATTGAATTCTGAATTATATCAGTAAATTCTATTGTTCCATCAAAGCAAAAACATCAGGACATCTGTCCATGAGCTTAATTTCACGAGAATGTGGGTCATGAAGCAAGACAACAACCCAAAGCCACAACTATTTATACTAAGAAAAATTAAAGTTTTGGAACAGCCAAGTCACAGTCTTGACTTTAATCCTGTAGAAATGTTGTAGAAATGTTGTAGAAGGACCTGAAGAGAGCAGTTCATAGAAGACCCAGCAACAGAACAGCTGAAGTTGTATTGTAGTGAAGAATGGTAAAAATCATCAAGGCCAATGTGCAGATCTCATCAAAAATTACCAGAAAAGTTTAGATGCATTTGTTGCTGCATAGCCTAAGGGACAGGGGAGGAAGTCACCCCAAACACTGAAGGCAAGGGATGTGTGGCGGTAACCAATGCCCAGTATATGTGCACAGCGCAGGCTGTCAGTGACTGATGACAGTTAAACTCAGAGGTGCCCTGATGAATGGAAGAGAGTGGCTGCAGGGAGAATATAACTTCATTTTTTCCCTGAAGCCACTGCACTGAGCTGCCCAAGGGTATGTGCACATGTCCACTTTTAGAAGCTGGAGCAGCTGTTGAACTTTTCACAGGTAAACTGACCTCAAGGAAAAGGCTGAAAGTAGTTTTCCTGAAGCGGCCCAACCAGTAGTTTTACCGTAGTAATTGTGACCACTCCGCCACCATCTTTTACTCTAAAAACGTACCAGTTATAAAGAGAAACTGGCTTCAGGAGCATGCCACTCTTAGGTTGTTAAGCCTTGAAGTGGGTAAAAAGTGACATAAGTCGTACATAAAATGCTCATCGAAATTAGCCAGGTAAAATATCCGTTGCACCTACGAAATGTGCAGCTCCACTGGTAGGCAACACAAGTGTAAGAACACGGGTGCTCAATCCCCTGCAACCCAAGCATGGGGGTGGCTGTGGCGCCTGCGTCCAGCCATGCTGACAAGGTGGAGATTGGTGGCATTCATGGTATCCATGAGGCAAGTTACTTGAATCCATAAATACCAAAAATATCCTCCTAGTCAGCATGGCTGGACGCAGGGCCACAGCCGCCCCCATGCTTGGGTTGCAGGGGATTGAGCACCGGTGTTCTTACATTTGTGTTGCCTACCACTGGAGCTGGCAGCCCTCTGCTAGGTGCAACAGATATTTTACCTGGCTAAATTTCAGTGAGTGTTTCTTTATAGTATTATGTCCTACTTCGGTGATTTTTTTGTAACATATGCATGGCAATGTCAGTATCCGTGCATTATGCTAATTATATGGGGCACTTTTGCAATGCTTTTTCAGGTTGGTTCCAGGGGGAATCCAACTGAAGAAGAGGCCATGTGCACATACCCTGAACACTGTTTAAAATGCCAACTACATGCACATAGAATTTTTGAACATAACAGGGTTCCTCCACCCACAAAAAAAGGTTTGTTTAAGTTGTTCTCATTCTCTGCCTTTAGGTCCTATGTGAATGAAAGTCTTAGACTGCTTTCACATCACGTTTTTTTTCCTGTCCGTGGGATCCTACTTTTTGTAGGACCCCATGGACAAGAAATGACACCACAGGGTAGGTGACCTATTCTGTGTCCGTGATTATCACGGATCCGGACACAATGGGGCACTTTCATTTCCGCAATATATAATATACATTGCGGAAGTGAAATTTAGTAAAATAAAGAGTTAAAAATAAAAAATCTGTATGCTCACCTGTCCACGATCCACCACTGCCTCCAGCAAAGTCTGGGTGCCTACAGGACCTGCGGTGATGTCACAACCCGATCAGATGGTCAGGTCACATGACCGCAGTTACTGCGGTTATGTGACCCGATGACGCTGCCGGGTTGTGACATCACGGCAATTCCTATCACCCGGACCTTGCTGGAGGCAAGCGGTGGATGGCGGACAGGTGAGCATACAGATTTTATATTTTTAACTCTTTCTTTACTTAATTTCACTTCTGTAATGTATATTATATATTGCACAAGTGAAATTAGACGGTTAGGAGCAATTTAAATTGGGTCCGAGGAACGATCAGCTGTTTCCTTGGACCTGTGCCCATAGGACCCCATGTTAGGCCAAGGATCGGATCGGCTATGGCCTAATTGCCACCAGATTTCTTGGGATCCGATTTTGGGCACAGAAAAAAAAAAAAAAAAAAAAAAAAGGCACAAATCGATGGCAATTAGGTCAAATCCGATCCGACCCCCATAGGATAACATGGGGGCCACATCGGATCTGTGGCTGTCCGTTTTACATCGGACAGCTACGAATCCAACAAAAACGTGATGTGAAAGCACCCTTAAATTTTGGTGAAATTTATGCGGACATATGGAAAACACTGAAGTGATCACAACCTTTCAAGAATCATTGCAGTGGTCTCACATGCTCACTACCACTCAACTACAAGGGACTTTGGGTACCCCCTTTTTGCAATTGAAAGGGTTCTAGTGTTCAAATGCACAACAATCGTTATAATGTATAGCCCACAAAGGGATTAGGCGTGGGGGCTACATGGCATCATGGCTCCCAGCCCTGTAGTTAATGAGATATGTGGTAGGTCTGGAGATTAATATAGGGCTCAAACATATGTAGCTAGTTAGCTTAATAGCATAAAATGTTATGTTTGTTTTAACTATTGCCTTGAAGGTGCGGATTGAGTCTGAGGTATCCTCAATCTCTATGAAGTTGCTGGGTAAACCCGCCAGGCAGCTAGAGAAAAGGGTCCAGGTGGGCTGCTATTGGCCACCTTGACCGCTGAGAGGACTCATAACCTGATTGGATGGGTACATTTGAGTGAAAAGCGGGCATATAACCCCCCCCCCCCTTAATTACCTGAGCTGTGAAGAGATCATAGAAGACGCCCGCCCTCTTGCCCTAAACATGATAACTTTGGATTTTTCCTTGTCGAGAGGCCTTACTTGCGGGGAAAAGTTGCCCAAATAAATTAGGAGTATTCGGGAATCGGATTAATTTTAGTTATCCAGGTTGAATGTTTTCCCATCCAGTGGCTTTTAAGAATATTTATTTATGGTATAACGCTAAGTAAAGCCTCACAGCCATCTTTATGCCAACTTTGAATTCAGGTCTTTATTTATAGATTTAAGTAAGGTGTGGGTAAGTGGATGTCTATGTTCCCATGTGTTTATGGGGACAACCTTTTTAAAAGTAGATGGATACCTAAAAATCAGTCTTCTTACACGTGACATTTATACTGAAGTATCTCAAAGAAAGACTGAAAGCTGGCTGGCACTACACAACTCCTGAGCAGTGCCACAAGGATGGAGCCTTCTGTTAACACGACTCATGAGCAATACCAAAGTGATGGAGCCTTCTCTGTTACAGCAACCCCAATACTGCAATGTAGGATCAATATGATTATGGACAGCGTCCGCTCTCCTTCTGTACCTGTATGCCTTATATTGTTAATATACATTGTACTTTTCTTTGCATACCCCTCCATACATAAAGCGCCATGGAATTAATGGCGCTATAATATTAAAAAATAACTTGTCAATTCCCCAGTACCAAATGATACATGGTCAAAATTAGCATCAAATGAGTCCAAGTAGGACTCGATCCTACAAGTAGTAGCGATCAGCAAAGTATCATATTGCATGGATTTCATCGCCCTTTTCTAGAGACATAACTGGAATAAATTGGACCTGTATGGGTCAGTGTTGTATATTTTGTCCAAGGACTGCTATCCTTCCAGAGGGGTCTATTAGCAATGCCTTTTTGGGAAGTGGTACTATTACACAATCTCAAGGCCGCATTCACACATTTGAGTATTTGGTGAGTTTTTTACCTCAGGATTTGTTAAGGTACCGTTACAGGCTTCAATGTCGTTAAGATATCACCAACGATCTCATGGGCGCGCGGTCGTTAGGACATAGTTTAGAGAACAGAACGTTGGAGAGATGTCACATGTATAGATATCATGCACAACGCACCAAGGATGTGGCGAGTAGCTATCGTTCGCACAACCCAGCGAACGATACTTGTTCACTGATGTGAATGGGCGAAGTAGTTAAAGGGAACCCTGTCACCTAATCTAGCCCTCCTAACCTATGAATACCTGTCCCTGCAGCCTAAAACTACTATAATACCCATCCCAGTCTGACATTTTATGGATGTGTACAAGCTGAATAAATCATTTAGTACACTTACATATTATTCGTCAGTTGGGCTTTCCCCTGGGGGGTCTTTGTTGGGTAGCAGGGTCTCCTGGTTCCGCTGCCCCCGCCGCAGTGTTAAATTGACGCCCTGATGGGTGTAATGCTGGTGGCAGAGCGCGGCATGTTTGTATTTCCCTGCCTCTGGCCACATCACTGACGTGGTGGGTCACGTGATGCCTGTATCGCGTCACCTCCGGTAACGTAATGCTGTGTGCACTCAGCGCACATGCCACCTTCAGCATGCCATCTGCCATGCGCTGAAAGCGGCCTGTGCACTGAGTGCACAGAGCCCTACGTCACCGGAAGTGATGCGATACAGGCATCATGTGACCCGCCGTGTCACAGTGATGTGGCCAGAGGCGAGGAAATACAAACATTTCCGCGCTTTGCCACCAGCATTACGCCCATCAGAGCGCCATTTTAGCACAGAGGCTGGGCAGTGTGGACCAGGGACCCTGCCTACCTGACAAAGACCCCCCAGGGGAAGCCCAACTGACAAATAATATGTAAGTGTACTAAATGATTTATTCAGCTTGTACACATCCATAAAATGTCAGACTGGGATGGGTATTATAGTAGTTTTAAGCTGCCAGGGACAGGTATTCATAGGTTAGGAGGCTAGATTAGGTGACAGGTTCCCTTTAATGACATAGTTATCGCGGTGTCACACAAACGATGCAGCAGGTTGGCTGATCGAGGATCGTCTGATTTGAGAACATGTTCTCAGATCTGCGATCAGCGATCCAACGATTTATCGTAGTCGTATCTCGTGTCAGACGCAACGACGTCCTAACAATGGCGTTTGAACGCCTCAAACCGTGACGTTTGAGCGATATCGTTTATGATCTCGTACGTGTAACAGGGCCTTAAGACAAAATCAGATGGAACATCAGAGGAAAAGTATCATGAACCCTCATCACTTCTGTATTTATCACCCACTCTTGGTTTTGGTTACAAATACTGAGGTAAAAAAACTCATCAAATCCTCAACATCTGCACATGGCCTTATACATTTTCCTTGTATTGTCCCACTTTTAAAAACAGCAAAATTATATGACTATCTGAACACATACATTTAACATGAGGGCATAACGCTACTAGGGTATACTCACCAGGTGTGCAGGTGACGGCGACCTGGCATCCTTCAACCGGCAGTACTGGGGGCATCTAATAGAGGCCATTTCATCTGTAAATACTGTAAATAAAAGAAAAAAAATAATATTTAAAACATATCTGGGCACAGTATAGAAAATCTATGCAGCTGAACATTCCTGCGGTGTACTTGTCCTGAAAGCAGTCTAGATGGCGCCCTTATAGCAGACTAGATAGGAAAAACTTGCTGGAAAGCTTAATATGGAGGCAGACCCCCCTCACCCCACCACACCCGCTTGCACTGCAACTTCTATATACATTAAAATAGCTGAACTACAGCAAACATGGTCCCTCAGAATAGTAGGAAGCAGTATGCAAGACTTGTACCAGAGTAAAGGAATGTGGTGCATTGGCCCATAGAAGTCTATGGGTGACCAGAAGTGCAACATGCTTGAATCCTTTATGATAATCATGTGTAGCAGCAGAAAGAAAAAAAAAATATAAATAAAACTACATGTACTTGGTATAAGTGCCATGACATCAGCCATGGCTTCCCGGAGGGTGTGTGTGTGTGTGTGGGGGGGGTTGCTCCCAATGGGAAGTAATCAAACACATTATACAGATTTTCCCCAATTTTCCATTAACCATGTAATGACAAAAGCAGCTCATAAGTATGGAGTTTTCAGAAGGGGAAAAAAAAAAAAAAAAGTAACTGTATATAAAATACTGTCTTCTTGTCAAAAGGGAGAAAAAATATGAGGTAATGATAGAGTCCATTTGTCAAATTAGCTGCCTGTAAAGCCCACAGTCTATGGAGGAAATGTGAGCCGTCCTCCTCCCACAGATGCTCCAGTGCTGGGGAGGATTTAGGGATTTGGTGTAGGGCAGGGGGGCAGCAGGAAACTGCCGGCATGGGCAGATATAAATCCTGGAGGATCCCGGGAATGTTTACATGGGAGAAAGAAAACTGGGGCAGTAAAACCAACAGAGAGCAAGACAAGGTCCAGCTGTGAGATTCCACCTCATCCTAAGTGACTGGAGACCTTGTTCTCCTCACAGCAGCCACATTACAGCCTCCCTCCAGCAGAAGCTGCTAAACTTTATTAACCTTTCCATGCTGGAACCTAGAAGTATACCACAAAAAAGAGAGGCCCATGCCCAGCAAAGACTAGGCACACACAAGTGCCAGGCCTGCCCCCACTCCACACAGGGCTGTGTGGGTGTTTTGGGGGAAGGGTGCGGGTTCTGCAGGCCTGTGGAGTGACTGGAATCCAGCAGGAAATGTCCTTATTGTTCCCGATGACAATTTCCAGAACTCCAGCAGACAAATGGCATTGTCGTCCCCCATCAGACCCCCTCTGACATCCCCCCCCCCCCCAATCCTTTTACTAAAAACAGATTTCCAATTTTAAACCCTCTTCCATACAGATAAGCAAATATGTCCAGAAAGCAAGGGGCTGAGAAAGCTTAATGGAATAGTTCCTGTGATAAAGAAGTAGTTGTTCTTGTTGTCTTGTTATCAGGCGGCAAATATCTACATAGTACAATAAGACATTATTCACACCTTTGTCTGCTGAGAAGATCAGAGATTCTGGAGCCACAGTGGCTCCTACATGATCACAGTGTACAATTTCTACAAGCCGTTTAATCAATAAAGAACCTGTCCGGTTTTCATAATTAAAATATCACTAGAGCGCTCCAGGTGACTTCCAGTCATCTGGGCGGTGCCTAAGATTATTTTGTCCCATATCGACAACTGACATCCTTGGCTTCTGATAATAAGAAAGGTTAAAAATAAAAAATCACTATGCTCACCTATCCTTGATCCACTGCTGCAGCGCTGGATAGAGGATAGGTGAGCATAATGATTTTTTATTTTTAACTCTTTCTTTTACTTAATTACACTTCTGCAATGTATATTATACACTGCAGAAGTGTAATTAGAAGGGTTGGAGCAATTTTAATGTACTGAGCATGCTCAGTACACTAAAATCGGGTCCGAGGAATGATCAGCTGTTTCCTCGGACCCTGCTCCATAGGACCCCATGTTAAAGGACACGGATCGGATCTGGCCTAATTGCCATCCGATTTTGTGGGATCCGATTTTTTCTGAGTCCAAAATTGAGAAGTCTCTGATTTGGGTTTAGCAAAAAAAAAAAAAAAATCGGACACAAATCGGATCCCACAAAATCAGATCACAATTAGGCCAAATACAATCCAATCCGACCCCATAGGATAACATGGGGGCCAAATCGGATCCGTGGCTGTCAGTTTTACAACAGACAGCCACGGATGCACAAAAATCGTGATGTGAAAGGGGCCCAAGTTACCTCTTAAATCTCTGAGCCCCCTGTGTGAGCACTCCTAAAAAACTCAAAAATATTTTTGCAAACACTCTCTCAATCTCCCTTAAGCGGGCGTCACACACGTCAATGTTGTCAGCGATCTGATCACTGGCGACATTGACGGCTGATTGCTGGTGAGCTGTCACACAGGCAGACTCACCAGAGATCAGTGGACCAGCGACATCGTGGAAATATTTAAATATCGTTTCCACAATGTCTTTCTCCCGATGACAGGCTGCAATGGTCTTTCTCCGATGACAGGCTGCAGTAAGCGGGAGTAGGCTGGTATCCATGGTAAAATGCAGGTATCTAGGCAGCGCGCCTGGATACCAGCTCCGAGCGCTTGCCGAGAGCTGCTGGGAGCTGGCTTATTGCATCTCCCGGTGTCACACGCAGCAATGCTGCGTGTACACCAGGCGGCCATCGCCAGGTTTTCAGTCCAGTCCAAAAACCTGGTGACCATCAACCAGCCATTTATCGCTAGTTGATGCGCCCTGTCACACGCGTCAATATCGCTGTAACGTCATGTGCAGCAGCGATATTGCACGTGTGTGACGGCCCCTTAAAGGCGGCGTCACATGTGTCAACCAAGGCTGCGGTGTCTGAAGCGATGCAGGGTGCGCGCTCGCTTCCGACATCGCAGCCTTGGTGTCACACGGCAGGATGTTGCCGGTGACGCTGCAGCGATGTGGGCAGAGCCATCGCTCGCTGGCTGGGATCAACCAGCGAGCAATCCACAGCAATACTGCGGTATAGGCTGATTGCAGCCAACATCGCTATTGCGGTGTCAGACGGCACGATCCAGCCTTATCGCCGATTGCAGATTGACAGATTTACGTTTATCCTCGTAAACCTGTCAACCTGCGGCCAGCGATAAATCGCAGTTGCGTCGCGCTGTCACACAGCACGACGCACTTGCGATATTGCGAGCGACAACTCTGATGCGTCACTTTTCGACAATGTCGCTCGCGATATAGATACGTGTGACGCCGCCTTAAGGGAGATCGTGTTGGAGCTGCATAACACAGGACCTGTGCCAACTGCACACAAGGACCTGCCCTGACATCAGAGTCCAGTCAGCTGACTGGCACCACGTGACTGGAGGGCGGACGCAACACCCTGGACTCACCGTTTAGTACAGCGGTCCTACTATCCACGCAATACCAATGTTGTGCAGGGCCAGCACAACCTCCTAAGGTGAGAGATAACCTGGAGTATTCTCCCTTCCCCCAATGCCAGCAGGTCCCTCTCATTAGCACCTCTCCCTCTTTTTTTTCTCTTTACCGATACAGTTTTTGGCCTTCAACCAAATAAAACCGTACCAGTATTATACCGGATCCGTTTGCCGGTTCCGTTATACCAGTACGGCTTCATCCAGTATTGTCTGGATCAGTTTCCCTGTTTTGGGTCTGTATCAAACATCTGAGTGTTCAGAACGGACTCCGAACAGGCACTTCGGAGGGATTTGACACTTCTTGACACTTGCAAAACCAATGTGTGGGCACACAGCTTCTGTGAATCACATTGATTTTGCTGGAAAGCCCAACCACAGGAACAAATTAACATAAATTACCATTGAACCAAGGGTAAACTGCAGGCAGAAGCTGCAGCAAAAACAGGAAAAATGTCCTGTGGGCACATACCCTAATGCTTTAATCCAGTGAAGTCCCTGTTCAGAGTCCGTGCCCGAATACTCAGACCACGAACTTTACTTGTGCGACAGTACTGTGCATGTTCAGTTGGCATACTAGATCAGGAATGATTCGGTAAAACCGGATGCAGCACCCATCGAACTGCATTATAAAATCATGTCGCAGTAAACCGTATCCGGTTGGAAGCAGTTTTTTACAGAGCCTATTTATTAATGATCTGTTATTTGGGCCCAGAAAACAAAAAACAGCAAAAAAAACACAAAACAAAACACGCTTTTGGCTGGATTTGTCAGCAAACGGATGCAACCTGATGCAAATTAAAGTGCCGGAGTGCCCATTGAAAATTCAATAGGCACAAACGGAATAAGGTTTGCATTCCGGTTTTAAATGAAGAGCCAAATCTTCGCCGGATTCCAAAAATCACATATGTGAAAGCGTCCTCAGTGAACAGAAATCCTGTGCATGCGCTGTTCATCTGTACATGCCAAACATATACAGCGGCATTGTGCATATGCTCTAGATCCTATGGCGAGTGTTGTGCCCTCCTTGGCTCCATCCGGACTTTGCGCATGATCCAAATCCCAAGGCTATACGGTGGCACACTTCCTTGACTTAATCACCATGGGATCTTGAGCATAAACAATTGCCAGATGCGGGAGGTGCAGCTGCTTGGCAGTTTCGGGGCAACAATCAAGCTGAAGTGCGCACCCACTCAAATCAGGGAAACATCAGTGGCTCGCGACTGTCTTCAGCTGGGTTCACATTTGCGGACCCCTCCGCAGCGTTCTGCGGAGGGGATCCGCAATGTGTCCGCAGCCACCGCAAGCTCCTATCTTTATAATGGGAGTGCACGGTGCTGCACTTGACAGCGCATGACCGTGTGCACCCATTCACTCCAATATGTGATCTGTGCGCAGGCGGATGCCTGCGCACAAATCACACACTCTCGTCCGCACCAGGGACGCGACATGTTGCATTCCTGGTGCGGACGAGACCGTGTGATTTGTGCGCAGGGATCCGCCTGCGCACAGATCACATATAGGAGTGAATGGGTGCGCACGGTCATGCGCTGTCAAGCGCAGCACCGTGCGCTCCCATTATAAAGATAGGAGCTTGCGGTGGCTGCGGTCACATTGCGGATCCCCTCTGCAGAATGCTGCGGAGGGGTCCACAAATGTGAACCCAGCCTTCCAGCTTGATGCGCAAGCACGAGGTCTAGTAAACAGCTGTGAAGAGCAGGTCTTCACATGGCAACTTATGAGCAGTCCCACAAAATAGAGCAGACCTGTATGGGGGTAAGGTGGGAACCCCAGGATCTTAGAATACTGACTGATTTCTGAGCAAAACCTTTGGCTGTAATACCAGTAATGGGGGCTCCAGGCGTCACTACTGTGAGTTAAGTGGGAGTGGGATATTGCTAGGGTCAAAAAGGTTGGGGACCTGATACCTTGAGCATCAGTGTTGAAAAAATTCTGCCAATAGGTCAAAAGTGGTCTGTTTTTGCGTTTCGGGATCAATCTCCCTTTTTCTCTAGCATATCTTAAGAATGAGGGGAAAATAAGTATTTGAGACTTTGCAAGTTTACACACACTATATAATTATCCAAACCAGCCTAAAAACACAACCCAGAGAATCTTGGAATAAAACTTTTTCAAAGGAGGTGCAAAAATACAAAAGGTCCATATTTCTAGACTTGTAAGAAAACAAATGCACACTCCAAGGAGCAGTGGAATTAAAAGACTTGCAAAAACAGACTGACTGGTCCACTTTAACTGTACCCATCAGTGGCAAAAGAGCCACCATGTTCCCATCATCCATACAAACATGGTAGAGTTGACCGTCTCATCTGCTGCAACTACTCCAGATTTATCCATTTCACTACAGTTTACTTTTCACTTAAACTATATAGTTACCTTTTCTTTCCTAGGAAAAGATAAAAAACAAACAAAAAAAAAAAACACATTTATTTTCAATATATTGCCATCATGACTATTTTACTATATTCCTTGAATCAGGTGTGATCGTCATAATACAACTTGGTGATATTTCGCTCCGCTTCACACAGGACTATGGGGACGTTTGTAGTGTTATGACGAGTTTTCAACCAAGTTGGCTTCGTAACACTAATAGGCATTGACCTGAAAAGTAACGCATGTAACTTAATGAGAGCTTACAAGAATCTATCCAGCGTGCCAAAAAAATGCAAGCAGTGCAAACTTGGTGTCCCACGTAGAAATTGTGTAAATATTAAGTGAAACCGCAAACAAAGCTCAATACATTTGCACTTTTCCCTGTGCACCGGTGGATATTTGCACACAGGAACCAGAAGTGCTCTGCGCATAAACAGACATAGCCATACAGACAGTAACATGCAGACAGATTTCTTAATGCTGAATTGTTTTCTTTGCTATAGCCTGCAGGAATGCTTCCCCTCCCACCCTCCCCCTCCATCCCCTGCTCTCTGCCCGCCTCCCCACCCCCCATCGGTGGCACAGTCTCCCAGTCACTGCTGCCCTGGGGATGTTTACTTTGGCTGGGTTTAGACCTATAGCTGTGGAAAAAGGAGAGTGAGGGAGACTCAGGGAGGGGATGCAGTTACACAAAGCTGCTATATGCTGCTAAGTCTTCCTAAAAGTTGTTATACGTGTACTCCCTAGAGTCCTATGCCAGGGCAGACCACAGAACGAACAAGACACCCCAACACCGTCCACAGAACCACATGGAAATGGTAGACTTCATCTTCAGAAGACAAAGCGACCACCAGAAAGGACGCCACCTTTCATAATAAGCTGGGCATACATGAAGTCACATTTCAGGTTAACGGGTTGGTCATTGGTGGACTAATGGGAATAAACCTGGTGGCTAAAGATGGCAAGAGGGGTCCAAAAGTAAAAGTTTAGCCCAATATCAAGTATTTGAGCTGCAGCTCCCCGGAATTTGTTGAAATGAAGCAGCCTAAGCTCTCCTATGTGCATTAGACTAATGTCAGCTGAACCCGATAGACGGGTTCACCAGTTTATCCATCTGATATGGCGGCAACCACCGACTGATGGCCGGGAGAGATGTCAAAAGGACATGTCAGATTTCAGACTGCTGATCGCATCGTTGTCCTTGAGATAAGGCGCCAACCGGAGGGTCAGTCGGCAACAAGCACTTGGACGAACGAGTGCTCCTGTATATTAGAGATATGGCGGTCAGCTGAAGTATTGGTTGGCCAACAGCAATCTAATGTATATGGGCAGATTAAGGTGACCTCTTTCTGTTCAGATCATTGGATCTCCAAACAGTCAACAGGTTTTCCAGGTAAATGAGAGTACCAATAAAGGCCACAGCTTTATTACACAGATTAGTGGCCACTTTAGGTCGATGCACCACACGAGAAGCCATACTGAAGTCTCCACAGTAACTGCCAGTGAATTTTGTTAAAAGGTTATTCCTAAAATATAAAGCTATCCGCACTTCAAAAGATAATTTTGATTATTATAGCGCATTTATTCCATGTTGCCTTACATGTGAAAAGGGGCATAGTCAGACAAGTACAATAATTATCAACAATACAAGGCACACACAAGTACAGGAGGAGAGAAGACCCTGCCCTCGAGGGCTCACAGTCTACAAGGGATGGTGAGGATACAGTAGGTGTGGAGAGAGGACCCTGCCTATGAGGGCTCACAGTCTACAAGGGATGGGTGAGGATACAGTAGGTGTGGAAAGAGGACCCTGCCCTCGAGGGTTCACAGTCTACAAGGGATGGGTGAGGATACAGTAGGTGTGGAGAGAGGACCCTGCCCTCGAGGGCTCACAGTCTACTAGGGATGGGTGAGGATACAGTAGGTGTGGAGAGAGGACCCTGCCTATGAGGGCTCACAGTCTACAAGGGATGGGTGAGGATACAGTAGGTGTGGAGAGAGGACCCTGCCCTCGAGGGCTCACAGTCTACAAGGGATGGGGGAGGATACAGTAGGTGAGGAGAGAGGGCCCTGCCTATGAGGGCTCACAGTCTACTAGGGATAGGTGAGGATACATGGAGAGGGTAGAACTTGTCGTGCAACAGTTTGGTGGACTGAGGCTCACTGCAGGTTGTAGGCTTGTCGGAAGAGGTGTGGGTGTTTAAGTTCCTTTGAGGTACAGGGCAAGCGAGAGTCTGAAGTGTTGGGACAAAGAATTCCAGAGTATGGGGGAATGAAGGATAAAGAATATTTTACAGATTGCAGCCTGGAACACCCCAAAATCTCAAGATTAGAGTTCAGGGAACTGGGCTCAGCAGTGCCAGTCGTGAATGGAGCGAAGGTGCACACACTATCCCCATTCCATTCATTGAATATGGAACTGACATAGAAAGCATGGTACAGGCAAAAATCCAATATTTCCAGAAATCCAAATGGACAAAAGAATGGAGTGGAGCTATAGAAAGCAAACCCTCTCTGCTTCATTGTAGACAGTCTGGTTTCTAGTTTCCAGAAGCCTGGAGGTCGCCCCCCCATCCCCCCAGAAACTTAACACTCATCCCATGGCTAAAGACAAACATACAAATTAAAATGATTACTCTATATTTGATGTATCGATAATACACAATGAAGCTTTGTAATATTTCATATCAAAGAAATCTGCTTTTTTCTCTCCCGGTTTTGGTCACTCTCAAATGTTGAATTCCCAGGTAAAATCTTTTTCATGAGGAGATTATTACATTACAAAAATAGGGGACGCTGTTGCTATTTAGGAATAGGAGGTGGCGGAGTGAGGAACAAGAGGCAGATCTCCTTCCTCCACTTCCCACCTTCCTTCTACATAGAATCTTCTAAGAACCAACTGTCCTTTAGGTCAGTAATGTAACAATATGTCTTCTCTGAATACAGACTACCTGAAATCGAGAATTTTAACAATGATCATTCCTGGATGAGATGGAAACAGATTTTGCGGATATTTATTACAAAATTGCTCATTTTCATGTGGACTATCGATTTAAGAAATATGAACTAAAAATGATGGTTACCCTTTACATTTTGGGTATAACTTTTTGAAGGCCTCCAATTTCTCACAATATTAATTCAATACATTATCACAACTAAATAGCAAAATCTGCAATTACAACTAAACTACAGGGGGCGCACATATAATATAAACAACTCCCGCCAGAATAATGACGCCATTTTTTGACAAAGCAGTTCTTGCAGCACAAATCTTGGAATCTTGGAGATCAATCAACCCTACGAGTATTCACAAGAACACATTGAATAGTGGTAAACGTGATTAGGCCGGAGACAAACTATGCAGGATGAGAGCGAGATACTCACATGACTCACCCGGAACGGCCGACGTCTCATTGAACAGGAGCACATCAGTTGCATAGAAACACAAGCAGCTGACATGCTCCCGTCCAGACAGGCAGAGGCCGTTCCAGGTGAGTCATGAGAGACTCATACGAGCATCTCTGCACTTAGGAGCAATTCTGTTTTCCCGAAATGTTCTGCAAACCAACTGAATGGGAACCTCTGAAAAGCTAGTATGTATAGCTAAACGAAGAACAGCATAATGGATGATGGGCCTTGTTGTAGGTCATTTAACTTGATCTGAAGTGCACGAAATTACAACACCCAATTAGCAACCATCATCCCTGTCCATTGTAAAGCAAAACTGTGTGCCACAAGCATTCGTCTTTATATTGGCTAATAGTCTTAATGGCAAATAACCGGTTGTAGAGAACAGCATTTTCCAGAGAAAATGACCGAGAGTTAAAGCCTATGCAAGCAAAACCAACCATTGTACCATACTGTATATAAGGGAACTAAAGAGTCTGAAATAAATAGCCAGAGGGTCACAGGGTAACTTTAATACAGGCACTGAAATAACTCCTAGAAATGTTCTCATCCATTTCACCCCCCCACCCCCTAGCTATAAAAAGCAGCGTACTCTCGGTACAAGCCAAGTGCAAGGTGGCGCGGCTGTATTTGGGATTGCAGACAGCCTTCCCCTGACCCCACTCATGGTGATGTTTCCTCCGGCACAGCCTTTGATGCGGCTTACAGAGCGCTGGATGAAAGAGAACTGGGTAGAGAGGGGGAGTCCCCAAATCTGGCAAAGAGACAGAAATACAAACAGGGAACCCCAGACCCCTCCTTACTGCTCCAATAGAAGAGGGCAGTGTTAACCCTCTCTCCAACAGGTCCTGGAGGACGTCTGTAGGCCGCTATAAAGACCACCATGATACAGGGCGAATTAAAAAAGGAGACTAAACCAAGTGTCTATCTTCACTCGACTTATGTAGCCAGATACCAGTTCCCTATAGCCATTTCAGATTATGGAAAGACCGACTCAAACAGAACTATGAACAGGAGCTTCCACGAAGACGCTCCTCCTGTGATCACGACTTTCCCAAACTTTTAAAGTTCTGGGATCCTCCAGAAGAGTTTCCAAACAAATATGGGATTTATTATTGCAGCCATAACTTATTACTTGAAGGTACTTTTTCATGCATTTACAACATTAGGTTGTAGGTCTGTACAAATGTACAATCCAGTCTGCCAAGCCATCTACATTGTACACCAACCATGTGTGACAAGTGCGCAACGTTCATCACATCGTCCATATATCCGTCAGTAACTTATGACTATCCTGAGCCGCAGCTCTTTATTGAGTCCACAACAATGGCTTTTTTCCCAGCCTTGGTTTTTGTACCTGAATGAACATGTCTAAATCGTGAGAGTTCAACAATGCACATGAGGTCACATAGACTTTTACTTTAAGGGTCAGCGAACATAGCGCCTGAGCCCCACATTCCCAGGAAAATCAATGTACAAAAGTACTGGGAGGGTGGGACAAGGCCTAATAATCTAGTTGTCTATCCCCCTACTTCAGTTTCTTCCGCCCCCTCTCCCATCTCCACTAAGAAAACAAGGTGAGCAAACAGAAATCATTCCAGAGGGATTACACCTTCAGGAAGATTAGTGCATTCCCCCCACTGCTCTGAAAACTGCCATGCACAAATAGATGCTCATCTTAAAGCCACAAACCCCAACTAATAACATGGGCATATGGAGAACGATTTAAGCCATGTGCACATGCTGCATTTTTCATGTTTTTTTGTGCTGCATTTTTCATCTGTTTTCTGCATTTTTGTAGAATATTCAGCCGCAAAACTGGATCAGTTTTTGGAAATTAATGTACCCAAAACTTATTGCATATTTGATGGACTGCGTGAATACCAATCAGTTTTTGCTTCCCCTCCCCATTACAATGGAGAAAAACAGATCACTAATTGACATGCGCTCTCTTTTTGTAGATGCGTTTTCTGCCCCAGAAACGGACCAGTAAAAAAACCGCAGCATCGGAACAGCATTTCAGAAAACTCATTGACTTTGCTGGGCATCACAGAGTGGTCTGTTTTCCATGCAAAAACGCATCAGAAAAGCACTGTGTGAACGTACTCTAAGGCTGGCTTCACATTAGCGTTCCCCTCCGCAGCGTTCTGCGGAGGGTCCGCAATGTGTGTGCAGCGGCCGCCAGCTCCTATCTTTATAATGGGAGCGCACGGTGCTGCGCTTGACAGCGCATGACCGTGCGCACCCATTCACTCCTATATGTGATCTGTGCGCAGGCGGACGCCTGCGTACAGATCACACACTCTCGTCCGCACCAGGGACGCGACATGTTGCGTCCCTGGTGCGGGCGAGAGTGTGCGATTTGTGCGCAGGCTTCCGCCTGCGCACAGATCACTCATGGCGGGTAATGAGGGCGCACAGCGGTCTGCAAGCATCTGCAGACACCGTGCGCTCCATTATAAAGATAGGGGCTGCGGTCTGCATGCAGAGGCTTGCAGATGCCTCCGCAGAACGCTGCGGAGGCATCTGCAAATGTGAAGGCAGCCTTACTCTTGCACATGTTATAGTTATGAGAGGAATGGATGGTGGTAAAGTATGAAATTTGCTACTATGGGTGGATCTGGATCGTTCATTTTAAGGCCAAGCTCGCACTGTGTTTTTGATCAGTTTTTTGTGATCTGTGTTTGCATGGAAAACTGATCATTTTCTGTGAAGGCCAGGAAAGTCAGCGAGTTCTCAGAAATGCTGCGCAGACGCATCTTTTTTTTTTACTGGTCTGTTCTTGGGGTAAAGAACGCATCCAGAAAAAGACTGAGCAGGTCAATGAATGATCCTCTTTTTATTTTTACCTTGAAACGATTGTTAATGAAAAAAAAAAAAAAAACACATCACTTAAAAAAAATACAGATCAAAAGACTGATTAAGCAGGTTTATTTTTTTTTTTTTTTTTGCAAAAAACGATCCAGTTTTGCTACTGAAAATGCAACGAAAACGCAGCACAAAGAAACAGATCAAAAACGCACCGTGTGAACATAGCCTAATTCTGAAAACATTATATCCTTGGGTACGGGTACACATGGATGTTTACCTTCAAAGCCTGCATGCCCAACATCCAATACTACTACATTTGTGCAGGTTTAGCAGCGGAAATTGTCGGCCGGTTTCCATGAGTTTTATGTAAATTTATGTTAATACAAAAGCGGCTTTTGGGTTAACATTAAAACCTATGGAAACCGACACCCGGTGTGCACACACCGGCGGTTTACACATGCTCATCTGTTGTTAAACCGCTGGGTTCCCAGCGGGTTAGCAACGAATGTGCATGTTCTATATAAACCGGCCGGTTCTGCAGCGGCTGCAAGCAGAATCATGTGCTGCTTCCAGCCGCTGCATAACCGCCGCCGCTAACCCGCTGTGCACCCGCCCGTCACCCGCCGCACATACCCGCCAGGAAGCCGGTGGACGGCTGCAGAGCTTCCTGGCGGGTCCGCCCAGCCGCCCACTGGCACAAAGCCGGCAAATGTGCACATACCCTTATATTTCCCAGCG
Source organism: Allobates femoralis (assembly GCA_033576535.1). NCBI lineage: Eukaryota > Metazoa > Chordata > Amphibia > Anura > Aromobatidae > Allobates > Allobates femoralis. The sequence continues at coordinate 58,293,925 of JARQOC010000004.1, read as the reverse complement.
CTTGACTGACAGGATCATCATTGTCCCCATTGGGGCTCAATCTAATATTCCTAACAACAGTTCTTTGGATTGTGGGAGGAACCAATAGTAACTAGAGGAAACCCAAGCAACCTCAAGAACATACAAACTCCTTGCAGATGTCGTCCTTGGTGAGATTTGACCCAAAGACCCCAGCGCTGCAGAGCAACATTGCTGCCCACTTTTGATAATTTGTGCTGCTGGCACATCATTATTCATTGGCAACAGCTCTATGTGTTACAACACATGCTATATCTGTAGAATGTCATTGTATTTAACCCTTGCACTTCGGTGACGCCGCCTTATCCTGCATGACTCATTTTTTTTTATTATAGCTTTGGGTTATTATGATTAATAGTTTTTAATAAAGATTGTGATATATTTTTACTCACTGGCTAGTGTGACGCAACTAAAAATGTGTAGGTGTGTATGATCTTATGTGGCAGAGGAGCCTACAGGCAGAAAGGCCCCGGTGAGACTGACGGGTGCACCCGTTTTAACGTTCTATAAATCGATTCTTTAACAAAGAACAACCAGGAGATTTAACAAAGGATTACGTAAGCGGGATCATACGAGCAGCGAGATAGCGGATAGTTTCCTCATACAAGCAGCAGCTTTCACATATAGTGTGGTAGAACTGGTGCAAAGGGTCATCTGGTCTGTTCTGTGATAGTCTTGTGATTGTGCTTCATTAAATTATATACACACACGCAAAGCACCTATGACAACATTAGGGAAAGGAAAGCCCATCTATTTTGGGTAGAGTCTAGACTAGAAGTCCACAACCTGTCTGACCAGAGAGCCACATTCAGCACTGAAAAAGTTGTGAGCTCCTGACCCTCACAGTAGTGACACCAAAGAGTCTCCAACATCGAAGGACCAAGCTTTTCCACAGAAATCACATTGAAATGGTCCACCAAGATCCAGGGGTTCCTACCCTACACCCATTCAGATCTACTCTTCTATGTAGGGCTACTCACAAGTCACCACCTGGAGACCTGCAACTCATAGCTGTTTGCTAGGCCTGGTGCTAATGCACCAACCTGGCAGACAGTCGTGAGCCACACATCACAGGCTCACGAGCCACATATTGGGGACCCCTGGTCTAGACAAAAACATTGGTTCTCTAGATCAAACAGCTGAGCATAACCGTAAAGCCTGGTTCACATTGGCCCTGTGCCACATGTCAACGGCTCAGCTTTGAGTGGGTGGAACCCCTAAATGTCCCCCCTAACGGCATGGTCCCAGACAGCCCCTTTGTGCTCTGGATGGCTTGTTTTAGCAGTGGTCGCAGTTGAACACTCATGCCAACATTAAGAAGGTGGCTACTGCTGCAACAAGCCACACAGAGCATAAATGACTCTCTGCCCTGAGCTGTAGAGTCGAGTCGATAAGCCAAACGTCTGGCTCAGACTCTCAATTTCCCTAAATCTGACTCCAACTACTCCAAAATGGCCAGTGACTCCGACTCCATAACTCAGACTCCGCAACCATGTTTGTGAAGTCAGTAAGCCAAACATCAGACTCAGACTCCTCAGTTTCCCTGAATCCGACTCCACCTAAAATGGTCACCGACTCCACAGCCATGCTTCTGCCTCATTAAAGTGAACGCTCTCTCCACTCATGGGTTCCACAGAATCACATTTATTTTCATGGCTTCAGATGGAGCTCAAAACTGGAATCAGTCTTGAAATGTTCAGAAATACAGGCAAGTCCTGATGTTCCCAAGATGTAATATTGATCAAGTTGCCCTGCAGTCAGAAACCGAGCTACATGCGCAGTGATAGCACAGATCCCATCCCATGATTAAACCGTCTCATGTAACTAGTCGACCCACATTTACAAAAATGACCTAAGGGAAAGTAGCCTTCTATTCAGGTAAACACCGGGGTCACACGGTTTCCCAAATTCACAGGCAAGTCAGAATGAATGGCCGGATCTCAGCAATTTAACAAAATTATGAAAGCCAACATGAACCTTTAACCTGGAAGCCGACATGTTTAACCATAATGCAATCTGCATGCATATTAAAAAACGCTGTTCAACTAGATTACGTATTACTAGATTTGAATCAGGAGGGTAATGACATCATGATGGGGCGGCGTCTATCTCTCGCCCCTTGTGCGCCATTTCCCATCCGCTTGCTTTCCCCCCCTGTGCCGTTTTCTTTCCTCTGTGCTCTCCTTAGTCTTGCCTCTTCCGTATGCTGTCTTTCTCTCCCTGTGCGCTCTCCCCCGTATCCTTTGTGCTGTCTCCCCCTATGCAGTATCTCCCACGTGCACCGACCCCACTGTGCACTCTTCCTTCCCCCCCCTGCAGTGTGCATTCCACTGTGAAAAGCATATACGAAAAACAGTTCCTCCAACACAGTGGAACGCAAATGGGAGGAAGTAGTGAAGGCCACAGCAAGGTGAGGATATAGGAGGGCTTACTCAATACGGATGCGGGCGCCATGCTGCATGAGCAGGATGACGCAGCAGTGGCAACTAAGTAGGCACGGCAGTAGAGGAGGACCCAAAGGACAGCAACAGTGTGCGGTCAGCATATTGGCACATCCTTCACTTGGGTGTGCCAATATGGCTTCCGCTTTATTTTTTTGTCTTTCAGGTGGACCAATTCAGAATAGTGAATATTGGGGACATACGTAAATGCCTTGGAACCAGATCAAATGAGAACTTCGATAGAAAGGGAACACAGGTACAGAAGCTATATAACCAATCCCTTACAAGATCATGGGCCCTTATTAAACCTCCACAAGTCTAAGAAAATGGGAGGAATGGAGAAAAAAAAAAAAAAATTGCTTTATTCACTCTCCCCGGGTCCAGCGCAGTCTCCACCATTGCTCCTGTTATCTGAACTCATCAGCTCTGACCGAGTTGATGGCACGAGCTGCCGAGTTGGATTGTCTGCAGCACTGTAAACAGGACGCCAGCACTGGAGAGTAATGGTCACAGAGCAGCGATGGTGACTCAGCACTGGACCTGACAAGGGTGACAAAGTTAAAAAAAAAGAAAACCCAACGGAGGATGGAATTTCCACAAAGCCTGAAAACCCCTTTGATGGGAGAATAGCTACATAAAAAGGGGCCATAGAAGCACATGGCTCTGTTGTATGCATGCCTGTAATACAGTGCTGCTTCTCAGGAGACATCTATCTTTTTCTTAATTGACATGATGAAGTTTATAGCAGATCAGTCTTCCCAAATGTACACGGACACGCGAGCTCATGCAGCAGGCTGTGACATGAAGACTGCAATAACTCAGAGTTGGCTCAGCAGAGTGTGAATACAAATTGGCTCCATTTTATTGTATGACTAGTGTCCTATTTATTCCTTCACGGAACAGTCCTTGGAAAAACCGGCAAGTTATCACCACAACATACGATCATAGACAATCAGCTATATGCAAGGGCCCTGAAACCAGTGACCTACAGGCTCTATAAACAGCACCTGTGTAGAGTTCCAAGTGATTATTCTTAGACCTTACTACATGGCATTGTTAGTCCTACCTGTGCTGTTTGTTTTTTTTCCCCAGCATACAACCCTATTATAAAAAATTTTTTTTGATCAATGGCTCACAGAGAAAACCAACTGGAGGCCTTCATAGCCTATGCAGTTTATTGAACCTGAACTATGGTCTGTATGCATACTCTGGTCTCCCGAGCTACACACCTCTTGAGAAGGTATTTGAGTAATCGTTTGTGTAGGGGGAGATTCAGACCCGAACCTCCAACTATCGGCTTGTATTTTCACATTTCATTGTGCTTATAATTACATTAAAATAAACTTAAACCCTTGCAATCTATAAAGAGAAGAAAGGGAGACTGTAGAAGAGGGTAAAAGTTGATATGGTAAGGTGGTGGCGAATGGTTTATTGTAGGCATACCTGAAGAGATGAGTTTTCAGTTTAGGTTTGAAGACTTCGAACAGTCAAAAACAGTCTTATTGTTTGGAATAGTAAGTTCCAAAGTTCAAGTGAGACAAGGAGAAACCTCAGATATTATTGAGCAAGAAAAGGAGAGCAGAGAGGCATCTCATGAGGAACAGGAATTACACATAAGGGTAGGTAGCAGGAGACCAGGTTCGAAAAACATGGAGTGGACAAACTATAGATGGCAGGAAGTCACAGTCGATATTTTGAACTATATACTGAGCAGTAAGTAGGGAGAGTCCAATTGGCAGACGAATAACAAGGGGAGCAAATAAGGATAGATTGGACTGATGCTAAGGGCCACTTTACACAACCAAAATATCTGTCCAACTTCTGAACAACTTACTGGTTGCAGTGAAATCATGGACACATTGCTTCCATTGTACTGTCACAAATGTAACAATGTGTCCATGATTTCACTGCAACCAGCAAGTTGGTCGAAGGTTGGACAGATAAGTTGGTGTGTGTAAAGTGGCCCTAAGAGTATTCGATGAGAGGCCACAGGGAACTATGATTCATTAGTTCAGAAAGAAGAAGAGGGCAAGTTCTAGCAGTTTCTTTAATTTCAAAATTGAGAATTTTGTCCGTACAAAAAAGAAAAAAAAAAAAAAAACATCGTGACACACGAATGACCAGAATGGGCACAATTGAGTTACATTTTTTTCTTGTGTGCCTGGGAAAAAAAAAATAAAAAAGATAAGATAATTGTTCAATTACTTAAACCTACTGCCATTTGTATTTTTTTATTCTCCATTTTTCATGGGGACGAGAACTCCTATGTGCTGCCAAAGTACTGGGACATGCACATTCACTTCTGTGATACACTACAATGCCCAAAAAAACATACGGTAATATAAATACATTAATATATCATATATAAGGTTTAGAACAAAGGTTCACCATATTGACAAAAGCCACGGAATCAGCTGTTGCTTAAGTGTTTATTCACAAAACTAATTAGTTTACAGGGGTCATGATTTCTAATTCAAGAAACCTGATGGCACTTCCTAACATGCAAGTGTGAACAGGTGCATACTGTACATAACATATACTATACTAGACTGACTGTTGCACTCCGAAATGCTAACCATGAATATAGACCTGCATTACTAAAGAAATACATATGAAAAAAAATTGGAGATATTTAGCATATAAAAAAGGCCAGTTTTATGTGAGCCCAATAGCCAACATCACGGTGTATCTCTATGGTAATGCTTGGGTTAAAAAACATCCAATGTATGGGCAGATAGGAACCTGCTGATAGCCCCAGGCAATATAATTTTCCATCAGCAGGTTCGTATCTGCCCATACATTGGATGTGTTTTAACCCAAGCATTAGCATAGAGATACACCGTGATGTTGGCTATTGGGTCACATAAAACTGGCCTTTTCTATATGCTAAATATCTCAAGTTTTACATTTTTTATATGCATTTCCTTAGCAGTAATGCATGTTCATATTGCTATATTCATGGCTTTCATGCCTTAGCATTTCAGAGTGCAATGGTCTCATTATTAAACTAGAAGGCGCTCGCTCTAATCCAGTGCGTGCAAAACAAGACGTCGTTATTTTACCCAGCAGACTTGGTTTTGCAGATGTACCTTGAGCAATCCTCCACTGACCTGCCTGCAACAAGTCTTAAGACTTAATTTATGGCCATATACAAAGATATTATCTTGGTCCAATTCATGTTTCATTGGGATCCTCCTTTTCTTTGCTCAGTGAAGTTTCTCCATTGGAAATAAAACATGTCCGAGGAGATGAAATATCGGCAGCATTCCTTGAGCTGGAAAAGGACAGAACGCAGCTGCAAAGACGAAGAGGAGGGAGAGGGAAATGGCACAAGGAGATCGAAATGGAAGGACATAAACCAGAAAAGACATACAAGACTCATGAAGCAGAAAGCTTGAGCCGCGGCAGAGCTCAATCTACTAGGACCTAAAGGAGGCCCACGTTCTGGGCAGATCCTATACTCGTCATCTCCACTCCTAACCCCAGGTTACATTATTCCCTCTCCCTGTCCCATTTGTATCCTATCCTTCTCCATATTGTCCCCCTCCCTTTTCTCCTGACAGCGGCACAAGCTGTTTAGGATTTCTCATGCAAGTTTTTTTTTTTCTTCTTTTTCTCCCTTCTTAAAAACAGCTGCAAATCCAGTTATAGGGAGGAATGTACAGGCTGAGCTCATGGGGGCCCCAAGCATGGGGAGGGGGCATCAGGGCAACATGCCTTAAGAGTAAGAAAATCGCAGAACTGGGTCAAAAAACGAATTTAACCCTTTCTCCATTACGGAAGACCGCAACAGGACATAGGCTTAAAGAGATGACTACTTAGCCGGTAGAGAGCTTTTATGAATACCTCTGCACACAGAAGCCATTTTGAACTGGCCTGATATATGTAGCAGGAGGCCTATAGATTAAGGCGCACAGAGCGTTAAATGACATGCAAGTCTCTCTACACAATCAAAAGGGTAAGGGGGGGGGGTGATTGCAATCAGTGGGTTATAGGTCAACCAGGCCTTTGGCTTGAGTTCCCATGGAAACAAGGCCTATTCACAAGAGAAGCAGACACTTCTTCATGGAGACACAATAGGAACCATTCGTAAAAGGAAGAAATAGTGTGCATGCAAGGGAGGGCAAGGAGTGCTCGAGAAGGTGCTCATTTTGGCTTTAAAAAGGTCTCAAACTATGTATTCTTCCAAACTTGAGTAACGTAAAGAGGTCAACAGTATGAAGATATGTACGGTATAAAAACATGGTCGAATAGCAGACAACATACCTTGAAAGTTACCACCTGTACAGCTTTTTGTTTACTTTTTGTTGATGTTAACAGCGGCATGTGTCAGACGTCTCGTAGAGGTCGGCCAACACCCATCTAATGTGTATGGACAGCAAATGGTACAGGGCTGTGGAGTCGGGGTCAGGGAAATTGAGGAGTCTTAGTCATCAGACATGTGGCTTACTGACTTCACAGCCATGGAATTTTGGTGAAGTTGAAGTCAGAAAATTGAAATGTCAGTCATATTTCAACATGACGAAACAAATCACTGATCTCAGGGAGAGCAGTCAAGGAAACACTGCGAGCAGCCGGCAAAGGCGCTCAAACACAGTGACCAAACCATAAAGGTCTACACAGACTGTATAATGACCATCCATGTAAGCTTAGCCCTATGCCCCATTTCCTCAAGATGCCTGGACCATCAGTGCAATAAGCCCCTGCACCTTGTGCAACCCCTATCCCGTTATAGATTGTAAGCTCCTTTGAGCAGGGTCACCTTCATTTCTTGTTTTATTTATTGTATTTTTTTTCACATTGATTCTATACCTTTTGTTTTGTATCCAATTATTGTACTTTATTTGTTCTCTACTCTAATTACTTACTGTATATTTTCTGTACTCTAACCCTACATTGTAAAGCGCTGCGGAATATATTGGCACTATATAAATAAAGCTTTATTATTATTATTATTATTATTATTAAATCCTAGGCGCATTGCCACCTGGGAAATACGAACATGCAAATAGAGTCCGTGAAGCCTTGTTTAGGAGTCTCAAGCACAGGACTAGCCAGATATCCCTCCAGGGAAGGGCCTAGCCATGGGGTGGCTCCTTGAGGAGACCACCATATTAAGTGGCTTTTTCAGTCAATATCCAGCTCTTTGCAATAGTCAGATGTTTGGCTTACTGACTCCATAGCCCTGGGTACGCAAAGGACGGTAAAACCCAAAAAGCTTGTATGTAGAGATGAGCAATCAGATTTTCACTTCATTGAACTTGTCCTCTATGGTGGCCATTCTTCCCATCTGCGACCAGCATACTCCGCGTCTCTTGTGCTTGCCATGACCTGCAAAAGGCACGAGGCAACCAGAATACCAGTCACAGAAGTGAAGAATTGCTCACTTCTACTTGCATGTAATAAAAGGATGAGAATGTCACAAAGTTTGGGACATGGACAAGTCTGCACTAGTAGTTCTTACCACCATCATTTATGCCAGAGCAGTGCACACAAACTATTATCGGAACCAATCTGCATGAGAAATGCTTGCATAAAAGAGATAAGTAGAAAAATATAAAAGTTGGAAAAAAAAAAAAAAAAAGACAAGCAAGTGTTCGAAGTTACTGTTTTACTCAATACATCGGGTGACGACAGCACAAGATACATATACATACATACAATTTCTCCAGTATGGTCATCTTCACCCACCGTGGACAAGTCTTTCACTTAAAGATGGAATATGAATGTAAATATGTGCACAGACTAAATGGAGTGAACTTTTTAACCATTCAACTCTCTTTGCTCTGTTTTTTAGAGTCTTGGCCATGGAAAATTAACCCTTTAACCCCATCTCTGCAGGGGTTAATGGCTTTCACAATATAATGCAGACCACTTAGAAGAAGTCAGTCTAGTATGTATGGGGGTCTTTAGGCTCCTAGAAGTTATTAGTAGGGTCTATTGAGAAGGAGAGGTGGTTAGTAGGGTCTATTGAGAAGGAGAGGTGGGGGCCCATTTCCGCTCTGGTGTTGTTCTCCAAATGCTGAAATCTGAACCCCATCATTCAGAAATGCCCCGTAGCTGTTCACGCTATTTAATGCTTCCCTCCAATATCCCCACTTCCTGCTCTCCGCTAACTCTTCCATCTGCATCTCTGCAATATACTCCATCACCCCTCAGCCTCTTAACACTGAATCAATTGTGTTACCCAAATCACCCACCCCCCTATCCCATAGGCAGCCCATTACCCCAATGTTGTTCTTGCCTCCTGCCTATGCAAATGAGATAATGAGATGGAGTGAATTTACATTCTATCTACCATGGAGATTTTAGGGACCTCCTGAACTTCCAAGAAGTCAAGGGTCTTCATTTTACAGAGTATGTTGAAAACAATTTTAATAAATGAAGAAAAATGGCCAAACGTAAAAGAATCTTCTCAATGCTCAAACATTGCTTGATAAAGAGGATCACAATTGTAGCTTCCATCGAAGACCGAAATAGTTAAAAAGCTAAAAGGTATTAGTCTTAGGTTCTACATCTATAAAAGCAATAAAAAAAGGCAAATAAAGGTTACTAGCAAAGGTCAAATATCTTTGTGTCTTGCAATTCACCTCAGCCCTGGACTATTTATGGTCACCTGGAACTTGTGTCCATGGTAAGTAATGTTCACCACTTCCTCTTGTCACTTAATAAATCAGTTTATATGTCCACTGCTCAGGAACAAGATCCCCGTCCTCGTCACCCCTACATCGGACACAGCTGGTGGAAAGGCGCGTAGAGAAGGGTGGCGGCGGGGAAGGGGGGAGTATTCTGGGGCCAAATGCTTCTAGTTTACAATATTAAATATATGAGCTAATGGGGTTTAGAGTGGGGCAGAAGTAGGAGGAGTGTAACGAGGGGAGAGCAGTTTAACAGCTGCCCCTGAGGTGTCAATTATCCCAGAAGCCTGCACTCCACCTCCCATCACCCACTGGTGTGAAATTACACAGGGCTCATAGGCATACTTCCTGGGCCAACTGGATGCCATATGGAGACCTGTGCCCATGCAGCATGTGAATTATACAGCTGTGCTGAACAACAGAGCTGACAATCTACAAGGGTAGAGCAGAGCTAATCTCATAACCCAATCCCAATGTACTTCGTTAAACCCATAATGTATCGAGGGCTGGGGAGTTGGAGTCCGAGTCCGTTTTGGAGTCAGTAGAAAAAAAGACTGACTCCTAAGATATACCGTTAATACATTGGGTACAGTAGTTCAATGTAGAATGTGCTGAATATTGTTATTATGAATTATTTTTATGGGACATCTAAATATGTTGATTATTGTATTATAATCATGATTAAAGCCTGATGTTCACATTGTACTATAATAAATTTATCACTTAAACATGAGCCGTATATGAAGGAGTCGGAGTCCGGGATGTTCAGAAGTCGGTGGTTTGACGTACCGACTCCAAAGCCCTGATGGTATCTCCAAGATATTCCATATTTGTGTCGCCATAGATGTCCTAGTATTGGGGACACATTTAGCCCTTCTGCATGGTGCCATATGGTTTACCAAGTCTACCTTAGGAATTACCATCCGCTTTACAATCCGGTAATATCAAGCAGGCAAATATGGCGCTGTACGCATTCATTCTCTCCATTGTACAATTGCAACAATACTTCTCAGTAAAAGGTAGCATTCAGAGAGGGTTAAACAAAGCAGAGAAAGTTATGAGCGCAGCTGGATTTTACTGCATGGGAATCATAATTAAGGACCCCCCCTTATTCGGCCCCCACCTCACGCATACGCTCACAGCCCCCCTCCAAGACGCTCATTCCCCAAAATAATACGAGCCAGATGTGCCCTTGCAGCTGTCTGTGAGCGTGTAGCGGTGACCAATACGAAGGGGAGATTAACCCCTTATCTACCAGATCCGTGTTCACATTAAACAGTACAAATGCTAAAAAAATAAAAATCTGGCCATGTGCAATACCAAACCAGTACCAAAAACAGCCCGCTAGCCTTTAACGAGACATAACATTAAATGTTTATTACGAAAACCTTAAAGAAGGCTGAGAACGATCCAGTGACAGAAGTGACGGCTTCACTGTCACTAGATTATTTCCAATTGCCCTAAATTTGAGATAAAGGCCGATTGGCAATAACTGGTTGAATATTGAAGTTGATTTATATATGTATTTTATATAAACTAAAATGATTATTCAGAACACATTTTAAGGAGAGTGCCATAACTTTCACCGTCCGCCAAAGAGTACCTGGGCTATAAGGTCCATGGTGGGGGATCGTCATTGGGAGCATGGTGGGGTATTGAGGGGCTGTTTGGGAGGGGTCGGGGTAGCAGGGGGGAGTTCTCCTGCAGGCTCTGAATCCTGCTCAGCTGGTTTCATGGTCTGCGCTGTGTATTGTGAGAATGAATAGGTCCTTTCAGCCTGTGAGACAAGAAGCTGTGTGCACAGCCTGGGGAGGGAGAGAGGGGGGTACACAGCACAGCATTGCCCCATTAACCTTTCATTGGCTAAACTCCTGTAGTGCAGGTATTGGGGGCATAACACTGCTCCCCTGCATAATGAGCACCAGAAGAGGAAAAATCAGAACAGAAGAAGTGAGAAATTGAAAATATCCCCTATTTGAATAAAACATGGCCTCACTAATGGTAAAAAAGACGACACAATACTGTTAGGAAAAAAAGGTTATCTTATGGCGTTGTGCCTGGCCGCCATTTTAATTGCATGCACATACATAACTTTGGACGGCCATTCACAGGATGCAGAAGTGACACACTCATTTTAGGCTGTGCAGTGCTGTGAAATTCCACATGTCAGGGAAGGGAGAGGGCGGAGGGTGCAAGAACACAGACCCCTTTCAGTTTGTAAAAAACACAAACCAGGAGCACAGCCTAGCAATGAAGCAAAGAAGGGGAGGAACAGTAGGGGGGATAGCAAGGACAAAACATACATACTCTCCATCTGCACTCAATAACCAGCCACGTCGGGGTATGTCTCACTCCACTCAGATTGCAAGCTCCAACGGCTAGGCCTCTATGGACAAGAACCAGACGTTGGGGTGAAGATTGTAAAAAACACCAAGTTAAACACTTATGTGAATGTAAAAATATATACAAATGAATACACGTACATATATGCATATAAGCACGGTATATGATATATACACAGAAACACGATATCTAGAGTGTGTGTGTGTGTTTATATTCATAGAACTCAAAAAAAGTTTGTAGATCGAATAATCTACCACTAGCCTTCCAGCGCGTGATTAATAGGTGGTTATAACTAAGGCATTTATATTATGCTGATTAAGAAACACCAAAACCAACCTCAACACTTACATATGCAAATACTTACACCATTCCTTTAAAAATGGTTCCCTACCACAGATACAAGGCTTGGAAACTCTTAGGGCCACGTCACACCTGGCGATGTCGGGGCGTGGCCTATCGCCGCCGACATCGCCAATGCGTCGCCCAATGTAAATAGGCGATGGCGACGCATTTGAGTGGTTGCATGGTTTCAGAGGAGTGCTCTGAAACCAGGCGGCCGATCTGGGGCGATGTGTACACATCGCCCCATGTAAACGGCCGACGGCCACCTGACAGGCGAAGGGAGCCATAGGCTCCCATTAAACTGAATCGCCGCTGGGATTTTGAGACACCCCGGCGGCGATGCATCGCCGGAGGTGTCACCCCATGTAAATGGGGACGGCGACGCTGGTGGGGCACCAAAAACATGCGCCCCAGGTGTGACGTGGCCTTTAGGTTTTAAGCATATAAGGCCTAGTTACACAGGGGTTTACTTTATAAAATTCTTACAGCTATGAAGAACACCTTGTCATGGCCATTTTGGAAAATGCAAGTTATTCTGAATAGTGTTCTTTAGGTATGTAAAACCCAACAAAATCAGGGATAATATATATATACAAAATATACCGTACTTAAAATTGCAATGGAAAAATAGCATGCATAAAAGATCTACAAAAATCCCCCTCAGGTATGGACAACCGAAACACGCGTTGGGTGGGAGGAGGTCTAGGCACATACAGTTCCTGCTTCGGATCTGTCTGGGCATTTAACTTTATACCATGGAGAATTTTTGATTTCAGCACTGTTCATTTAGGTTATTTCATCTGATACGTTCCTTACTTTGTAGGGCTATGTACAATTTCAATACCATTTTTTGTTCCACTTTTAAAAGTTATCACGAGAGAGAGATAGAGAGAAGTCACATGTACGCACACACACACCATCAATTTGATCTGCTCACAGCTTTTTGATTAGTATGTTCATTTGTACATGTATGATGCACATTATACATATATCTACTTTAACTGACCTTTTATACATGAAGGTGCAGTGTGGGTATTTATTTTCTTCATTTCTTTTGGTTTAGTTGTCTACTCACCACTTACGGTCCGTTGTACTTTGTTTTAACAGTTCTGTGGATTCGGTCAGCCAAACCACCGACTCCTCAATTTCCCTGATTTATACATGGCTCATGTTTAAGTGATAAAATTATAGTAAAATGCGATTAGGATTTTAATTCTTATAATATAATCATTAATATTCAGCACACACTGTATTGAACTACCGTACCCAATTTAGTATATAGTTTCAGGAGTCCGAGTGGTCCATTTTATACAGACTCCAACTCCACAGCCCTGGATTTAATATATTAATCATCTTTTTGTTATGTCTCACCTTTCCTGCACTTGTGTCACCATATTTTATTTATATTTATCTTTTTTTTCAGTTCTTTTTGTTGGTATTGTATATACCAAGCTTGCAGTGTAGCACAGTAGAAGGTTTACCTGACTGTCTACCAATGACAGCTGTGTCCAACAGATGACCATGGTGGGGACCAGTCTAGTAAGTCGCCATCTTGCTCACTGAGCAAAAGGACATAACCAAACTCTGTCATTTCTTTATTACACCTTTGAGTATGGCAGCTTAGTGGATTGCCTTTCGCAACATACATCAGTGAGCATTGCCCTGTGTGGCACTCACTCCTTTGGAATGGGCAAGTATCGGCCCCCTCCTAGCTATGCGCATTTCTATCTGATAACACAAGCAAGAAGGTGACGGCCATTGATATGCTGACTGCATTATATTTTGCTGTAGAGCAACGGGTCATTTCTAATTCAGAGACCGAGAAAAAAAAAGGGGCATTCCACTGGACTCCTTGTTGACAGCCATTTTAGGTACCGTACTAAGCTATGGTCCATGAAATGGTTAAAGAACCAATTAATGATTCCCAGTACAGCAATTGATTCTGGTGATTATTTAAGACACAAATTGGTTGACACAAGGGAAGAAAAGTAAAAAATTACGTACAGTATAATTAATTCCACGATGCTATACATGAGAAGGGGTTTCAAATAGGGATGGGCGAACTTGTGTTTTTTCCCTGGGTTAGTGACTGGGGTTGCTGTGATAAAGCAGGTTAATGGTTAACCGACAGATTATTACTGGGTCCGCATTATCCCGTTCAGCTGTGCCGCGGCGCAGTATCACTTGCGGCGGGAGTAGTCATGTGACTGGCCACAGCCAATCACGTACACCAAGATGTTAAGGGGCAGCCCGGAAGGAGCACAGCGGCGCGTCACACCAGGAAGAGAGGACGCGGACCCGGAACATATTAACTATTGGCTAACCATACTGCTGCAACCCCGGTCACGAACCTGAGCAGTTTGTCCATCCCTAGTTACAAACAAAATACAGTGTAAAAACTAGCAATAACAGACTGGAACAGACAGGAGAGGAACCTGCCCATGCGGGATTACATTCTATAGGATGATGGGGAGGAAGACAGTAGGACGGGGCAGCTCTGGTGTTGATGAGGAAGGGTCATTGCAGGCTGTAGCTTTTTAGGAAGAAATGAGGTTCAGGTTTCATCTCAAAATTCCAAATGTTGTGGATAAGCGGACATGTTGGGGCTCAGAATTCCTGAATATGGGTGATAATCTGAGGTTTTGTGGTGCAGTATTCCAGAGGGTGGGGGATAATTGGGTGAAGTCTTGGGAGCGATTGGGTGAAAAGCAAGTGTAGAGGAGAGAAGGAGGTCTTGTGAAAACCAGAGATTATGTGTTGGGGTAGATCAGGAGATTAGTTTGGAGATATATAGAGGAGACAGATTGTAAATGGCTTTGCACTTCAGAGTTCGTAGTTTCAATTGGATATGTTGGCAATTGGGAGCCAGTGAAGGGATTTGAAGAGGGGAGAGGTGGAGGAATAGCGAGGAGAGAGGTGGATTAATCAGGCATATCATAAATAATCCAAATATACCGTAGGCCTTATATAGACTAGAGTAGACATATCGGATGTAGCGCCCAACCCTTAAAATCACAGTTTTATTATAGACACTAGACATATAAGTGGTTGCTATTGGCAATGCTCTCATATGTAGAAATTTAGTAAATCCTTAATCAAAAATTTCTCTGAGGTAATTATAGTAATGAGATATGTCCGTGACATCCATGCTACATATCTACGCAACAATACCAATTTTAAGTCTAGAAACCTGGTTACAACTGTAGGTGTTGTAAAGGCAGCCATATTGGTTTTCTCTAAACTTTTCCAGAAACCGACAATCCATATGTAAAATATACGAGACCTTTATCAGGATATTCTACTTTTTTAAAACAAAATAAGTATTACATCATGGCTAATCAAATAGATGGGTCACCATGTAAAAGTGGCCAGACAAAGTCCCCTAAATCTAGGCCGCCAAGGATGGTCATGCTTGCACACTACCTTTACTGTGAATTTTTACCTCATAAAGCATTAGGAATATAAAAGAATAAATAAATAATGTATATCAATGCCAGTGTTTCACCTCATGGAAGGTGCAGCTCCGGCCCGAAGAAAGATGATCAATCTGGTGTAAAAAAATCTGTCATCACCTCGCATGATCTTAAATGACAAGCACTTTACGGATCTAGCTCGGCACTTTCCTAAACTGGAGTGACGGTGGTGCGAGATAAGATTTTTGGAGGAGTAATTAATGAAGCAGCATTATGCCGTCCTACACCTATGTAGCCCAGGCCTGTCTGGAGAGGTAATGCTAGGTTCTTCTGGGAAAGGATTAGGATGTGTTTTTCTGCATTTTGCCGGAGGGCGCCACTCCAGTTAAGACTTGTTCCCTTTTCTCAACCCAGAAAACAGTTTCAACAATAATACAAAGGTGTTGCACTACTATCTATGAATAGCTGAAAAAGCATTAATAAGGGATCGACGGGAATAGAAAAATGCATTTATGAATTTCTAAATATCTAGAATTAGCACATCACATTGATTTTTGCAAGGGAGGTAATCACGACAAGAGATTGGAGAGATCAGCTGAATGTGAGCATGTGCTGAAGGAAACTCTGCAGCTGTGACCTGTAGATTAGCCTGACAGTACATGGTATACATAGGTTATCGCCAGGTCATAGAGAAGCACATGCTCACAGGCACCTGACATGTCCTTTACAGGTTACTTCTTTTTCCAACTACTGCTGAAGAACCTTCGCAATATTGCAGCTAATTATTGTTCCAGTGACTTCTTGTAACACATAGTAGGGGAAAAATAAAAAGCTAATTTGCAACTAGTATCTGACTTTTTGGAATGTTTTCCCAATTACTGTATGTCCAAGTTCTGATTGGATCCACCGTAAAGGCAACCCATCAGGTTCTTTATACCAGAGGTCCCCAACTCGAGTCCTCAAGGCCCACCAATAGAGCAGATTTTCAGGATTTCCTTAAGCCCCCATCACACTAAGCGAGATCGCTGCTGAGTCACAAGTTTTATGACGCAACAACGACCTCAGCAGCGATCTCGCTATGTGTGACACGTAGCAGCGATCAGGCCCCTGCTGTGAGATCGCTGCTCGTTACAAACCATTCTGGACCATTTTTTGGTCATCCAAATCCCGCTGTGGAGCGTGCATCGCTGTGTTTGACGGGGACAACGACCATCGATCTCAACACTATGCCTGAGTGTGACAGGTTCCCAACAACCGCCGCATCATTGCTGCGTCGCTGGTGAGATCTGACTGATCGACACACCAGCGATCCCTACCAGGTCGTATCGTTGTCGGGATCGCTGGAGCAATCGCCAAGTGTGACGGTACCCTTAGTATTGCACAGGGGTAGGAATCAACACCAGTGCAGGTGATTAAATTACCACCTGTGCAATACTAAGTAAATCCTGTTGGTGACCCTTGAGGACTGTAGTTGGGGAACTCTGCCTTAAGGTCCTGTCACACAACGAGATCGTTATAACGTCACAGATTTTGTGACGCAATAACGATCCCACTAACAATGTCATTATGTGCGACACGTACCAACGATCTGGTCCCTGCTGTGAGATCGTTGATCGTTACATACTGCTCTGGGTCGTTACGCTCCTGCTGGGAACGCTACATCGTTGTGTTTGACAGGGACAATGACCAACAATCTCAATGCTACGCTATGGAGTGACAATTCCCAACGAACTCTGTATAATTCTGGATTGTTGCTGAAGTCGTTGGCGACATCGCTGGTGAGATACCGGTTTGACATCTTACCAGCGATGTGAAAACGACACCAGCAATCCCGGCCAGGTCATATAGTTATCAGTATTGCTGCTGCGTCGTTACACGTGATGGGAACTTTATACCATCCGAGGAGCCAGCAGCATTCACATGTCAAAACTCACTTACTAACCAACCAGCCCTGTATAACATTCTCTAAAACCAGAGATAGAGGTAACATAGGATCAGCTCACCCTTCCACGACCTGTGAGCGGACCTCCACAACGCTTGTAGAAAGACAAGTCCCAATCAGAAATTCAGTCCAGCATCGGAAGCAGTTTCCATATTGTAACTTCAAACTTTATTCTTCCATTTAATAATGAAAAACCACCAATAAAATCCAAACGGATCTAACCAAGATCTAACCAAAGATAATGAATAAGGACTAGCGTCCAAAACATATCTTTGGTTAGATCTTGGTTAGATCCGTTTGGATTTTATTGGTGGTTTTTCATTATTAAATGGAAGAATAAAGTTTGAAGTTTTAATATGGAAACTGCTTCTGATGCTGGACTGAATTTCTGATCAGGAGTCTCTAAAATCAGTGTAAAAAACAAAAAACAAAAAAAGACATTCTCTCCATTTTTCACATGCACATTAGGCCTATAACTAGATGAGTCATTTTTCCCCAGATTAGTCGGCACACTTTAAATAAATAATAATAATAATAATAATATTCACTTTTAAGCATCATTAATTCCATAGAGCTTTACATACATTAGTAACACTGTCCCTATTGGGGATCACAATCTAAGGTCCCCCTATCTGTTTTTGGAGTGCTGGAAACCAGAAAAAAATCCACGCGTACACAAGGAGAACATACAAACTCCTTGAAGATGTTGTCCTTGGTGGGATTTGAACCATGACCCCAGCACTACAAGACCAATGAGCTACTGTGCTGTCCTGTGGATGTGATAACATGATTTCAATGAGTCGTCATGGCAAGCTCCTGGAAATCCTGCGCATGCGCACGGCTCTTTTCGGCAGTGTCAGGGCTCCTCTGAAGCTGGGTGTACATGTCCCAGCCTCAAATGTGGTACACTGCGCATGATTGAAAGTGCAGAAGCTGTTCTTCCGATCGTCCACAGCGTGCCTCTCTGAAGCCGGGATGCATACACTCGGCTTCAGAGATGCCCTGACACTGTTGAAAAGAGACGCGAGCATGCCCAGGATTTCCAGGAGCTTGCCATGACACACCAGCACATGTGTATCATCGTATGCTCAAAGAGGTGTGATGACAACACGACTGACTAGTCTAGTCTTCGACCAGTCAGGGGCCGAATTTGCATTAAAAAGTTTTAAAAAAGGGGAAAATAATAAATGCTTTCTTTTTCACCATTTTACACACATTGATCTAAGGGCCACTTTACACACACCATCTTATCTGTCCAACTTCTGACCAACTTGCTGGGTGCAGTGAAATCATGGACACATTGCAACATTTTGTGGCTGTGTACAATGGAACGATGTGTCCATGATTTCACTGCAACCAGCAAGTTGGTCAGAAGTTGGACAGATAAGTTGGTGTGTGTAAAGTGGCCTTTAGAGAATGAGGTTATACAGAGCCTATTTAGGCAAGGAGTATGATGTGAACGCTGCTTGGCGGCATAAGGGACCTAATCAAAAAGAACGTGCACAAGTGCCAGCACCCTTTAAAAGTTGGTGCAAGGCAAAACATACGGTAGTTGACATACATTTACCCAAGAAATGGGAATGTTCGTAGGTACAATAAACTATGCCCTGCCTGCACCTATGGACCAGTACATAAAACAACCCCACAGCAACAAATATTGCCCTATTCTTACCAGTCATTGCACGGAACATTTTTAGTGAATATGAACACAAATGTCGCAATCACATTTTACTCAGGGGCGTAACCCTTTAAATTTAGTTTGTAAAAATAAAACACTAAGTGTTAATTAAATATTGCACAAAGATCTCATTTACCGATGTGCAAAACACACATACTTGTCGAGATCTATTTATTCTGAAATGTTTGCACAAGGCAAGTTTTCTGACAACGGACCAAATTACAACAAGTCTCCAGGGTGGAATTAAGTGTCATTTAGGATGCAATCAATGATTAGATAATCTGGTAGTCTTTTTTTGGACAATGCTAGGTCAGCTTGTTGTGTGGAGGGGTGGCCATTAAGAAAAAAAGAAAAAAAGAAAAAAAAAAAAAAAAAAAATCAGAATGCCTTTAGGGTTAACTTTCCTGTTTTGGAATTATCCTTAATGATTCTCCATTCCACAGGCGTCAATACCCACATCCTGAGCCACACTACAAGTATTACATATTTGGATGCACCATTGGTAAATGAAGGGGAAAAGAAAAGAAAAAACAGTTAAGAAAGTAAAACGATCTCCAAACAGGTGTGCAGTCAATGAAAAGCCCCGGAGGAATTCACTCCAATAAACTGTCATTCCAGATTACAATAGGACATCCTGCACAAGGGGAAAATACACATACAGATTTTTTTAGTTACCATAATAATGTTAATATCTCAATTTCCTATACAGCTATTTTTTGAGTTTATGAACCATAACTATGGACGGTAATTTGGTTCCCTACAAGGGGGAAAAAAAAAAAAAGTGTAAAGACTGATACACTACATTTTTTTTAATCAATACAATCCGCGGGCTCTGTTCACATGTTTTCGTGACATGTTTAATGGATCTGGTAGATATGTAAAACCCCAAAATTATTTATTTATTTTTTTTAGAAAGGACACTTTGCTTTGGTTCCGGTGTTTCACTAGTTTGTTTTCCCTGTTTGTAATGGCTCCATTTTTTTTTACCAGTTGTGTCGTCAAACAGGTCTGGGTGAAATCTTAGGCAAATCTGCATTTTTGAAAAAAAGAAAAAAATTCAATAAAATCACACACACACACGGTTTGAATTTTGCCACTGCAGGAGATCAGCTACATGTGCAACCAGGGCTGTGGAGTCAGAGTCGGTGTCCATTTTGGGTGGAGTGGGATTCAGGGAAATTGAGGAGTCAGAGTCGGATGTTTGGCTTACTGACTCCACAGCCCTGTGTGGAGAAACCCTTAGGAGCCCTTTATTATACATTATATATTCTAATAGCATCAAAATAATAATTTTAGATTTGCAAAGATGTCGGTTGTTGACTTTAGGTGGCACCGTACAATGTCAAAGCTCACAAAGTCAGCAATGTTAGAGTGCACCACAAGAAACCAGGTATGTGGAGTCGGTAAGCCAAACATCTGACTCAGACTCTTCAACTTTGCTGAAAGTGACTAAAGGCCCCATTACACAGTACGATATCGTTAACGATATTGTTGCAACGTCACCGTTTTGTGACGTTGCAGCAACGTCGAAACGACATTGTTGCATGTGACACATCAACGACAAGTTCATTGTCTTTGCCATTCTTCCACGATCAATTTTTTTTTATCGTTGGTCTCCCACTGGGCGGCCATCATCAGCGCGTGTGACAGCGGGAGACCAACGATCAACGACCTCCCAGCACTGCACAGGACACGTTGGGAGCTGGTAACCAGCGGGTAACTAAGCACAGCGCTCTGCTTAGCTACCCGATGTGTACCGTGGTTAACGGCGTTCTTGTTGGACGCTGGTGAGTCCTGCCTGTGTGACAGCTCACCAACGATCAGATAATGATGTCCCAGTGACCCCCATCGTTGGTCGGACCACTGGGACATCGTAGCGTGTAACGGGGCCTTAACTTAGACGCCACTAAAATAGACACCTACTCCGGACTCCACAGCCATATATGTGAAGTCAATAAGCTAAACATCTGACTCCATCAACTCCTCAATTTTTTAACTCCAACTCTACCCAAAATGGACACCGACTCCACAGCCCTCCTAGAAACAGTATTCAAATAGGAGTCATCCAAAATATCATAATGTTTGTCCCTAAATTATGGATATTTCTGAATAATATGTCTTCTAAAAATACAAGGTTAAGTTAGAAGATCAAAAGACTTTGGCAGATTCAAAATTGTCAGCACAGACATTATACAAAATGGATAAGGAATGGTGATGAGCAAACACTACCATCCTTGGGTGCAGTTGAGGGGATGTCACACGCGTCAATATCGCTGTCAATGTCGCTCGTACGTCACGGATTTTAAGTCGCTCGAGCGACATAAAAGTGACGCAGGAGCGACATTGAAGCGTGTGACCAAGCGATGCAACCAGCGACATGTCGCTGATCGCCGATCGCAGGTTTCACTGCCAGATGTAAAACCTGTCGCTCATCGCTCAGTAGACCTTGTGCATCGCTGCGTGTGACACTAAACTCAGCGACGTATTTTCTATTTTGACAACGTACAAGCGACTAAATAAAATCGCTCGCAAGATGGCGACATCACTGCATCGCTGGGTCATATTGACGCGTGTGACATCTTACCTGCGATAATTCCACATCGCTCAGGCGACGAATAATATGTGACGCATGAGCGATATTGCGGGCGACATTGACACGTGTGACAGGCCCTTTGGATGCTTTGATGGGTATCAATGGGGAACTCTGGAAGATCTTCTGGAAAAATGCTTGAGTTCCCAAATTACTGATTATTACACTCAGTACACGATTAGAGCCATCTGAGCGTCCAACTACTCATTACAAATCCCGAACACCAGAGGATGGTAGTGGTCACTCATCACTAATACGGAGTTGAGTTGCTTTCCATGACCAACAATGGATTCATCCTCAAACCATGATTTTGTTGAGATCTCAAGAAGAGAACGTGAAACCACCCATATGGACAACCCAGTTCCTGACACATAAAATTAAGAAAAATAGATTTTAAAAGATCATGTTGGAACATGGTCGATTCAAGCCTTGTTGGATGAAATTTATGAAATGCACCAAATGCTGGCACTACCATGAGAAGCCAAATAATGTTAGAGTCATTAATTCCTTTAAAGGTAAAGAATAACTCAATGGCTGGAAGAGAACCACATAACCACAATGCATTCTTTGTACAGTACATGGAAACAGAGGGATAATAAGTTACATCTGTCCTCTATCCACAAGCAAAAATAAAAATCTTCGCTTAGCATTCATACTTTCCATCTTTTCTGGAAAAGTTGGATAACTATCAATAGCCGCCATAAGATCGCTCAAGTTGTCACGCAGTAATAAAAAGGAACCAAATACACAACTCAGTTGAATATAAATATATTATATAATGTAAAAAGGTAAAATCCATACACAAATCATTGTCACAAGGGGCGAGCAGGTGCAACCTCTCTAAATCCCTGCTCAGATTTGTAAGTGGTAGGTAACAAGAGGTGCAGTTTGCGTAAATTTAGACCCTGTATACTCAGCCACCCCTGCTCTCATTCACTTAACACCTATTGTTAATCCCAGAACAGGAGGCCTAGGTTTTACCAACGCCCCTCCATCTCCCAATTAGTAGAGATGTCATTTCTGTAGCAACAACATGGAGGCCGGCGCACAGGACACGCACGCAGGAAATGAATGCAGATAAGGGACGCCAAACACAGACTATATGGAATGAGGTGGACCCCAAGAGCTAACAGCCTGCAATAAAATAAACACCGATTTCTGTAGACTGGTCTTGTACTGCCCAACCCAACCAGAGCTAAAAGGATAAGACACACAGACAAAAGGGGATATGCCACAATACAATGTCGCGGGCTACAGAAGTTTACATGTGTGTTTATACATGGAGTGTCAACTGGACCCACACACCGAGAAAAAAAATGACTTGTAGGAAGGAAAGCGGGAAGGAAACTGGGCTCTGGGAAGGAAGAGCCAGATAAAAAACATGCAGGGCGACCCGCAACACACACACTGCCCTTTATGAATAATAGGACCGTAATCTGGAATACAAAGCTCTCAGAGGATTGTATGTCTACACATTCAGGAACGAGCCTTACTAAATGGACATTAGAATGGATCGAAAAAGGTGTCCATCAAAAGCATGAAAGTACTTATTCCCTTAGGCCACGTGCACACGCTCAGTATTTGGTGAGTTTTTTACCTCAGGATTTGTAGCCAAAACCAGGAGTGGAACAATCAGAGGAAAAGTCTAATAGAAACATGTCTCCACTTCTGTATTTATCATCCACTCCTGGTTTTGGCTACAAATCCTGAGGTAAAAAACTCACCAAATACTGAGCGTGTGCACGTGGCCTTAAAATCATACACGGAAGAATGTATTTCATACTTATACCATACATCTGAAAGCTAGGGATAGCGAATATGGCTGCAAAACTAGGCAGGTTTACCTCGAAGGCCATATTTACTTAATAGACATCAGAACGAATCCAAAAAGGTGTCAAAATCCATCAAAGACATGAAAGCATTTGTTCCCTTAAAATCATACATGGAAGAACATATATCATAGTGTTACCATATGTTGGAAAGCTAAGTATAGCCAATATGGCTGCAAAACTACACAGGTTTACCTGAAAGGCCATATTTATAAAAAAATAAAAAGAAGGCTAGTCCTAGGCCACTATGGGCAGGCTAATCTGGTGCAGAAAAGTAACTTCAGTAATGTCTCCCTACCCGTCACCACATTGCAAAAGCACCGCAGAGTCCCCCATACAACACCAATATATTCAGCGGTGGTGCACAGGCGAAGGGCACATACCCCAGGACTGCTTGTTAGAGCTTACCACTTATGAAAGGAAGAAACAGAACACATGGCGAGAGACAGAGGACAGCTGCTATCGGAGCAGGACAGGAGGTGAGGAAAATGGCAGGGCTTGTTCATTTGTAAGGCTGAGAATGTAACCGGAGTGAGGGTTGGGGTTTGACTTGGCACAGATTCACGGGGGAGTAAATCCAGAGCTGCTTTGGCCTTCAACAAAGTTCTTTTACATATACAGAGGAATTGTGATATCTGTTCACAAGTAGAAAAGGCTATAGCGGAAGGGTTAACCCTTGCTACACCATTCTACTGCATCACCCCTCTCAAAATCTAAAGAATTATTTTTATTTTTCTAAAAATAATAATAATGAAGACTGGTTTACTTTAAAAATCACATCTTGTAAACGAAATAAAGTATTTAAAGTCATGACGGCCTTTAAAAAGAATATGCTCCACCCATACACAGTGTCATCTGGCATGGTTCCCAACCCGTCTCTGGGGCCCATAATAATACAAGCCAGCGTGCCATACCAAAGAAAGTAAAAATGTTCCACTTTAGCTATAGTAACCCATGCACTAGTTCATATAATGAGTTTCCCAATGTGACCGTGTTCTGGTTACGCTGCATTTTGGATGATTTTCCCATTTCACACCATATTATGCCTTTAACTAGCTATAGAGAGTCTATGGCAGCTGATGCCCTCGTCACCTTGTTCCCTATCAATTATGCAAGATGTCCACTTTGAGTTGTGCTCTTATACTTCTGCAGGTGTAACAAGAATCCACTGAACCCAAATAAAAAAGTTCTGTATTAGGGGGCACACTCCCCATATCAAATTAGACAACTAGTGTATGGTATACGAGCCTTCGGAGGTACCGCACAACTTGCTTTTTCACTACCTACAGCTACACATCCTCTATCTACAGCTTTACTTTTGTGCGTATTCATATTCAGCACATTTACCTTAAATAAAATACCATTTGACAGAGTAAAAGCACAAAATGACTGTGCAAACCAAGCACATGGGCACCGTACAACCTTGGCCTAGCCAAACAGTTCTGTGAACCCTCACTACTTGTTTTTCATCCATCTTCAGCTTCCTTTGGCCCCTGAATAGCCAGAATTACGGTATCTAACAAGGAAGGCAAGGTGCCGACAGAGGCAAAACAAGTTGGTAGGAAAGTGCAGTGAACCGCTCGGCCACGTCAAAGGCGCACCAAGCCCCAGTGCTAAGTTTGCACAGTCTGTGTGCCGACAGACTTCCATTAAGCAGCTCTTGTATTTCCCCCCCAGTTTTTTTTGTGGGGGTGGGGGGGAGGGGAGCATGCTGTAGATATTTTATTTTTAAAGTACTGTCAGAAATAAATATGCATATATTTTATTAGAATGTCAAGCATAAAAAGGTGTTTTCTTAAGCATTTCAAGGCACCATAAAATAGGGTTGCATTAAGGTGTTATTGGGGAGCTCAAAAGAATGCAAAATGAGTTTTTGAGAAATAACAAAAATAATTATTAATCAGGCAGTGTGCACACTTAGCATTTGTGCATTCTTTATGAGTTTTCAGAGAAATCTGTAAGGGGAATTGCATCCAAAAAGTCAGTTTTTACCTTGGAAGTTTTGTTGCAGAAATACACAACATGCATATTCTTGGTGCATTTTTCCTCATAGACTTTAATGATAGTAACATGGGGGAAGGCGGTCTGGGAGGGACACAGACAATATTCGACAGCTTATTGCCTTCCAGGAGATGAATTTTTGGTGTAGAAATAAACCAGGTGGGCACATTGCAATAACTAATCTTTCTTGGTTTAGGCTTATAAGGTTGAAGTTGGGCCAGCGGAGTCACTTCTTTGATGGATAAATTGACGCTAGGTTGGAGCGAGTTAATCTGCCACTGCCGTGGGTTAGTGTCCCCCATTGCACTGGCGGACACACACAGAAAAGGGCCCCTGTACAAGAACAGTGTATGGGCCTGTCAGTCTCACAACGAATCAAAAGGCACAATTGTACCTGCTTTGGAGGTAGAAATGGGCCCCCTCACCTCTTGGGCCCCATGATATGCACTGGAGCACCCCATTATTGGCTGATCATATGTGGAGTGACCCAGTGATAAGTGAGATCAAGTGTCTGCAGCCATTATATGGTGACGTTTCTGTACAACCCCGGCCTGTACTAGATCACAGTATGTAACATATCCCTCTACGGATGGATTGTTGCATTGTCAAGTTCCCTTTAACAATGACAGAAGTTACTTGACCTCCCCTGCTGATGTGGGACACATTTCAGTTAATTGAGACAGGTATGGGGTTTTAATTAGCTCCCAGCCATGTTTTGTAATGGAGTCTTGTTTGGGGTAGATGCGAGATGACTTATAGGCCCTCCTCCTGTCCCTCAGGGCGAGGCAATTTGCAATGCACACAGGGAGGGGAATGCATCATTTGTGTCTGTAGAGGAATTTAATTTGCAACCAGACAATTCACCCTGATCACCTCCCAAAACAGAACACACAATGCCAGCTCATTAACAGCACTCTGGGGTAGCTAAGGGGGCATCTGAATAATAAAGAAAGACGGACAAAAGCAGAGGGTCCAATAATCCCACCAACAGCTCCATTGTCTGGGAACCACCATATAACATTCAAATCCTAAATGGAGGAACATGCAGAAAGTGATTGCTGAAGAGTTTCCCAGTACAGTCCATAGAGCAAACGTAGGTCATTCGAGGTGGAAATACTTGTCGTAACCATTACACCATTTAATGGTCATTTCCACACCACATCAACACCAGTTACCCATGTACATAAACCATCAGCAATTTACTTACACCAGTCACTCATGCTAAAAGGATCAACAGATGTGATCTAATCGGTGGCTCAAGTTTATAAGAAAGGGAAAATACGTCGTCACATCCAATAATCACGTCACCCAATTAGGCAAAACATCGGAACAAGTTACAATCCATCCGGTTGATGGGAGTCATTCGTCTCAACTGCTCAAAATTATTTTCTCAATATCAGCCATAAAGTACAGGGATTCAAAGCATCACCCTCAATATAGAATCTGTGAAAAATGAAAATATTTTCAATTCCTACTTATTTACCACCCTGTACACGTACCAAGCCACGTGCTCATCCGCATCTTCCATAATAAGGCAGCCATTTTTACTCACCACATCAATTTAAAATACTTCAACCGCAAGACAAGCCTTCATTTGTCCCCCACCTCCCCCCATGTTGGGGTACCAGATCCACCGCATTGAGATAATTCACTATTCACGTACAAAACAAACAGGCTCAAGAGTAGAGTAACAAAGCCTGGTCTGTGCGAGGAGAGAAACACCTAGTCCTGAGCTGCCGGCTCAAAGTGGGCACACCGCCCCCAGTCAGGCTCCAAGGATAACAGCTTTATTCAGGCCCCGTCTGGATTTTAAAGGAGACTTCAATTTTTGAACATTTACTGGCTCCATTGTCCGCATACAGGAAAGACAACATGACCATGAGCGGAAGCCATATTCATTCAATCTATTGAGGCAACACTGACATCACCAACTTAGAGGGCATTGGCGTCCACAATCATGTAGGCCAACGGCCAATTAGAAGAACCAACGCAGGAACGAAACATCCACACATGGCCAAAGAATGGCCCACATCGGCAAGTCTGCAGATTAACCAATTTTTGCTCATTGGTCCACAATGATAATACAATCTTCGTAGAAGTTACATCATTTCTGTAAAACTTAGGTTTTTTATTTTACCTTTCATTGGTGCATGTCAAAACAGAAGACCCAGTCTCACATAACGATGCATCAGCGATCCCGATGTGCAGAGATCGCTGGTGCGTCGTTTACACATCGCTGGTAAGATGTCAAACAGGCAGAATTATACCGAGGTCGTTGTGAATTTTCTCTCCATATCGTTGCATTGAGATCGTTGCTCATTATCTTTGTCAAACACAACAATGTAGCGCTCCCAGCGGGAGCACAACGATGCAGGAATGACCCAGAGCAGTGTGTAACGATCAACGATTTCACAGATCGTTGGTGCGTGTCACACAGAACGACATCCCAATAGCGATCCTGTTAGCGATCTCTATGTGTGACAGGGCCTATAGACCTGCCTCTTTTTTTTTAGACTCACGAGATGCACATATCAGTCCTATTGGTGCAAGTATGCAAGGGCGCAACTACAACAGGTGCAGGGGTGGCAATCACACCCGGGCCCTGGAGCTGGGGGGGGCCCCAGAAGTCTTTTGGCCTATAGAAAAAGGCTAATGCTATTAAAAGATTTGCCATAATCGGGGGCGATTGGAGCTTCCGCATCGCCGCCCATGAGCTTCAAGTCACGCCACTTCAAGTATGTATGTATGTTATGTACGATGTGGCTTGCACCAAAAGAACTGGTGTGTGCATCTCAAGTCAAAAAATGTGACAAATTAACTTGACATTCACCAATGAAAGAAAAGAAATCACATTTATAATATGATCTCATTATAATAAATATACACACATGCATAATAAAATATATATATCATTTATACACACACAAATACATATACACATACACACACTTTTTAATTTCAAGTAGACAAGAAAAATAAAATTATAATGCAATGAAATATTATATACCGTATATAATATTTCATCGCATTATAATTTTATTTTTCTTGTCCACTTGAAATTAAAAAGGTTCTAGAACTAAACTGCCATTCCAATAATAAGTGAGGCCCAAAATATTGAAAAAATGAAATAAAGAAAAATACATACATAATAGTATTACAATATATATTTATTTTTTTTTTTGGCTGATAATTAAACTATAGATGAAGGACAAGTTATTTAAACCAAATTATTATGGTTTACCAAGAATGGAAAAAAATCTTTACAGAATACAGTTAAGTGTTGTACCCATAGTAAGAATGACTCAAAATTCTTACCGATTATCTGCAAGAACAGCAATTTTTTAAACGCAACAACAAGTATCGTCTGACATCACAATTTGACGTGGATATAAAAATTATCATATTTAGTTAATTTTAGCGATGGTGACTTTTGGCAAATTGTCCAAGTGCAAGCTCAGTAGATCGTCACATGGAGCTAGCGGAGCAGAGCTCATGCCTTCAACATACCTTAAGCCCTTTCCAGAAATGCAAACCATCAGGTACCCATAAGTCAGACAAGAATTCCACACAAGCTTATTAGTGGTTTCACAATCACATTACACATCTGAATTATGCCATATTAATTCTATAGAATGGCACAACATTCTGTACCTTCTCTGTAAACAGTCCTCACAATAGATCTGACAGGGCAAATAAGCACACAAGGATACATTTCACAGCTAGATTTGTAAGTCAAGATTGCGAGACATTATAATGAATCGCCCAAAGAATCCCCGAATAGCAATCAATTAAATATAAATAAATAATAGCAACTCCGGCAAGTCTGAAATAATCAGTGTCAGTACATGGCTGATATAGGGTAAAGTCACCTATACCCTTTGGTAGAAACATAGCTTGTAGGTCTTGCATGCAAGGCCTTGTTCACATCGTGAATTTTGGCACAAGTCAGTGGCTCCAATGGGTTTTCCAGTTGAAGTCATTAAAAAAAAAAAAATGGGATTCAGGAGGAACCGCTGGCGGGCTCATTAAGTTTAATTAAGGCTTACACGCTACTTTAATGGTCCTGTCAGGGAATACGCCTCAATCACGTGGTTTGGTTTTTTCCAGTGAATCCGATCGAGCACTAATGGGTGCCGGACGGATCTCCTATGGATGGGGGTGCCGGAGGATCTCCTGGAGTGCGGACGGATCTCCTATGGTTGGAGGGTGCCGGACGGGATCTCCTATGGTGGAGGGTGCCGGACGGGATCTCCTATGGTTGGAGGGTGCCGGAACGGGATCTCCTATGGTGGAGGGTGCCGGAAGGGATCTCCTATGGATGGAGGGTGCCGGAACGGGATCTCCTATGGATGGAGGGTGCCGGACAGGGATCTCCTATGGATGGAGGGTGCCGGACGGGATCTCCTATGGATGGATTCTACCAGTCATCTGTTCTTCATTTGGTGCCAGTTATGCCACCAGAGTAAAAAAAAAAAAAAAGCCAAACAAGGCAGGGGCGTCACTATAACAGGGTTGCAATCACAACCAGGCTCTGGAGCTTAGGGGCCCCAAACGTCCCTTTGGCCTTAAGAAGAAGACTAATACTAGCAAAGATTTGCAATAATTGGGGGCCCTGTTGGAGCTTTCACATCGGGATCCATGAGCTTCAAGTTACGCCTCTGCCAACAAGGTGGTAACTCCACCGCTCAGAATATTCCAAGATGGTGAGATTTACAAAAAAAACAACAACATATTAAAACCAAGAATTCCAGACCTTCACACCCTTGTAGGGCAGAACTATAAATAATTGGATATTTGCTTAGGGGAAACATGGACACCACTCTGCTGGTACACAGATGGTGACAGGTGACTGCACTATTTAAAGAGCGCCCCCCCATGTACTGACAGGAACCTTGTACCAGTCACACCACAAGGCAGTGAAGAACAACACTGGAGTCACTGACAGCTACAGACCGGGTCAACACAAGACTATATATCAAATCAGAGACGCAACAATTCAGCCCTTGTGTGACCCTCACAATGCCATGCCAATCACAACTTGTGGCTTTCAAAACTGGATTCCAATAAAAAGGAGACACCGCAAGACACGCACAATATATCTGGATAAAGGCTTACCGTGCGAGCACTGGGCGAGAGGGCACCATTGGGCAGTAATGACCTCCAAGGTCAGGGATCATCAGGAACGGGTAGCCTGCATAGGGGGAGCTTTTAAAGAAAGCGGCATCCTGGTGTTGCCTCCTAAATGCTGAGGGGGTAAAAAGAGGAAAAAAATGAGTTAGCAAAATGTCTAGCAATTATGCAGTTTCCACCACATGACCGGATGCATGTTCTGGTCTACCATGCCAACAGTAACGCTGGAGGCTTAATTATTCTTCAAGTTTTTATAGTGGTGGTGGTGGGGGGGGGAACATTTAAAGGTCCAGCTCACTCCAGATGAGCAGAATACCATATTACTCACTAGTATATATATATAGCCATCCCAAATATTACACTTGTTATCTTGTTAAAAGTCTGACAGCCAACTTGTATCCAGCGCCTAATTTGTTAAGAGGGCGCATGCCCATCCTTACTTCATTTTTTGGGTGGGGGGGGTTGCCTACAATATGGCTGCACTCACACAAGATAGATTGGAACCAGAGCACGAGACGTCCTTTCTATTATACAATGGATCTTGTGAAGATAACAAAGTTATCGTGGTGAGAGTAAACAACATTCTAGACCTCATGTATGGAATTATCTAAGGCCTAAAGCAAAAAAAACAACCATTTTAGCCAGATGTAGAGGGCAAAATTACAATATGTATTACAGCACCATATATTGCACTAGAACATGATTTTATAGCAATAGCCGTCAAATACATTGATAACATTCCAATAACCATGAGTAAATGAGAAAACATTACTCTATTGAAAGTCCTGGCGTTGCATAGACGACAATACTGGACATGAAGATAATTGAATAAACAACCCTAAGCTTTACAAATAAACTCCATATACTAAACAATATAGTGTACAAAAAATACAAGACAAATAGACAGTATCCAAAAAGGATATGTAAAATACAAAGTATACACAAGCCCCAATGGGGACAATGTTGCAAATGTATGTAAAGTGCTGTGGAATTAATAGCGTATAATAATAAAATAATAATAATATCCATCCAAATTAGTAAGGTGGTAGTCTGAAAAGCTTGCAATTACTTTTTCTTCATGCATTATAATGCAATTTCAGGTTAAAAAGAGTTAAAACAACCAAAACTATTTCACGCAGATACATCATGACCTGCAAATGGAAACGTGACAAGGAAAGAATATATACAATAATCAAAACAAAAACAACAAAAATATATTAAAAAAATTAAAGAAAAATAAGATGCCTCACCTTCAGACAGGTAATCCCGGGGTTTCTCAAAACTCTCTCTTGGAGGGGGACGTCGCTCCACCTGGAAACGGAACAAGGGACAGTTTAGTTTTAGCCAAGAATAGATGGACATCCTTCCCCATGTTTATTTCAGAGAGGGAAGATAAAGCAGAGTTCAGTGAGACATTTGTTCTGATGAGATAACATATTGGCTGGAGTTCACCAGGGCAGGGGCTCCTCAACTCTGGTAAAAGGGGGAAGGGGGGTCCTCAACTCTGGTAAAAGGGAGCAGGGGGGGGACTCCTCAACTCTGGTAAAGAGCAGGGGGGGGCTCCTCAACTCTGTTAAAAGGGAGCAGGGGGCTCCTCAACTCTGGTAAAAGGGAGCAGGGGGGGGGCTCCTCAACTCTGGTAAAAGGGGGGGGGCTCCTCAACTCTGGTAAAAGGGAGTGGGGGGGGGGGCTCCTCAACTCTGGTAAAAGGGAGCAGGGGGGGGCTCCTCAACTCTGGCAAAAGGGAGCAGGGGAGGGGTGTCTCCTCAACGCTAGTAAAGGGGGGGGGGGGGTCTCCTCAACTCTGGTAAAGGGGGGGGGGGTGTCTCCTCAACTCTAGTAAAGGGAGCAGGGGGCTCCTCAACTCTGGCAAAAGGGAGCAGGGGGCTCCTCAACTCTGGCAAAAGGGAGCAGGGGGCTCCTCAACTCTGGCAAAAGGGAGCAGGGGGCTCCTCAACTCTGGTCAAAAGGGAGCAGGGGGCTCCTCAACTCTGGCAAAAGGGAGCAGGGGGCTCCTCAACTCTGGCAAAAGGGAGCAGGGGGGGGGGTGCTCCTCAACTCTAGTAAAGGGGGGGGGGGGGGTGTCTCCTCAACTCTAGTAAAGGGGGGGGGCTCCTCAACTCTAGTAAAGGGGGGGGGCTCCTCAACTCTAGTAAAGGGGGGGGGGCTCCTCAACTCTAGTAAAGGGGGGGGGCTCCTCAACTCTAGTAAAGGGGGGGGGCTCCTCAACTCTAGTAAAGGGGGGGGGCTCCTCAACTCTAGTAAAGGGGGGGGGCTCCTCAACTCTAGTAAAGGGGGGGGGCTCCTCAACTCTAGTAAAGGGGGGGGGCTCCTCAACTCTAGTAAAGGGGGGGGGCTCCTCAACTCTAGTAAAGGGGGGGGGCTCCTCAACTCTAGTAAAGGGGGGGGGCTCCTCAACTCTAGTAAAGGGGGGGGGGCTCCTCAACTCTAGTAAAGGGGGGGGGCTCCTCAACTCTAGTAAAGGGGGGGGGCTCCTCAACTCTAGTAAAGGGGGGGGGGGGGGCTCCTCAACTCTAGTAAAGGGGGGGGGCTCCTCAACTCTAGTAAAGGGGGGGGGCTCCTCAACTCTAGTAAAGGGGGGGGGGCTCCTCAACTCTAGTAAAGGGGGGGGGCTCCTCAACTCTAGTAAAGGGGGGGGGCTCCTCAACTCTAGTAAAGGGGGGGGGCTCCTCAACTCTAGTAAAGGGGGGGGGGCTCCTCAACTCTAGTAAAGGGGGGGGGCTCCTCAACTCTAGTAAAGGGGGGGGGCTCCTCAACTCTAGTAAAGGGGGGGGGCTCCTCAACTCTAGTAAAGGGGGGGGGGCTCCTCAACTCTAGTAAAGGGGGGGGGCTCCTCAACTCTAGTAAAGGGGGGGGGGCTCCTCAACTCTAGTAAAGGGGGGGGGCTCCTCAACTCTAGTAAAGGGGGGGGGGGCTAAGTAAAGGGGGGGCTCCTCAGCTCCAGTAAGGCCCCTTTTGCGTGCTGGGAACATATGGGCCATTTTACAATAAGATGATTGGCAGAAGTACAGAGGATTCCTCCGGTTGTCACCATAGACAGGCGGACTAGGATTGCACAGACCACAACTGACAATTACTAAGTGATGGAAAGCAGATGAATAGGGAATAAATCCCCCACAATCCTCCGGACAGCACAATCTCGGCTATTCACCAGACAATCGCTACAAATGATCAGTAATAAGGCCACAGGGAAACATTACAACATGTCGGACACGGCTTGTCATGTCCCGGCCATGTCACTCGGGTGCTGGAATGGATCGCTCGGATATCGCAGCCAATGGTCGGCCGATCTACATCTGGTCGGCCAATCTACATCGCCAGAGCCCAGGGCGGCTTCTTACCTCAGAGTCGGAGTCGCTGCTGTGATTCTCCGATTCATTGACCAGGGAGGACTTGACATCGGCCAGATCCCCCTCGGCGGAGCCCTCCCCGGGACTCTTCTCCTCTTGCTCCCCCTCGTCCTTGAACCGGATCAGCTCGTCGTTGGCCCCCAGCTCGTCCCCCCCGCCGCTGTTTAGCTGAGGCATGTTGTGTGCTATCCCCCCACAGACACGGAGAAGTCCAATAATCCGAGCCCTTCCTAACTCCCAGGCAGCTAACTCTTCCCTAAAGTTTGCAGAGTAAGTTAGTGTGTGCGCAGGCCCCTGCACAATCACAGCAGCCCCCCTGTATGCAGGGTCTCAGCCCCCCACCCCAGTGCACAGGCAGCCTCTCCCCCCATTACACTGCACAGCCTCCCTCCCCCCCACCACAATGCACAGCCAACCTCCCCCTCCTTCTCAGAGCAAACTTCCTGCAGCCTCCTAAGGAATGAGATGTTTTCTTTCCCTAACAGAATGTCTTTGTATGTTACAATCTGCAAACAAAAGACCCAAAAAAACTGCAATCCAAAGCCCCCCTAAAAGCCAAACCCCCAGTCACCGAGCCCCTAAGATTAAGCTATAGCAGCCCCTTGTGCTTGCCTCCCCCCTCTACAATCCAGGGGGCTGTGAAGTTCCTTGAAAGTTGCATAAACAAAGAAGAAAAGCAAATCACAGCTCCAGGAGAAGTGCACAGATTCCCAGCTTCCTCCCAGCCAGCTCCAGTCTTCTTAGCAGGGTCTCCTGTGTCTTTGGCTTTTAGTAGATGGGAGGGGGCACTGCATAGCCCCCCCAAGTCTGTAGGATCTGGTGGAGATCCTGCTCCTTTCCCTGGGTAAACTATAATGAGGACCTGCCAGAGCAGGATCCCCAGCCAGAATCCAAGGGAGGAGTCTGCACTGCAAACTGACACTTATTTAAAAAGAACTGCTCAATGGACAATTGAGGGAATGGGGCCAACATTAACCCTTCTCCCTCTTTAGAGGGGGGGTTTACATTAACTCCCTTGCTGCCACTACACATTTTTTTCAGCCTGGTTGGTGTAGGCAAAGTTTTGGCATGCTGCAATCCAATGTTAATGGAGCGTCCATAAATAATATTTTATTGTATTACAGATGTTTATCCGGCTCTTAGTGGAATTTACAATGTTCCCATTTCTTCTGTATTCCTAGAAGTCTCCAGCTACACGGAAGATTCAGATTTTTTTTTATTTTTGATAGTGGATTATGAAAATGCAAATAAATCTGACTAGAGTGTCGGTACTAAAGAATAAATCTGTGTTCTTCACCGACAAACGGGTGAATGTTTAGTATCGAATCCCTCAAATAATAAATGGGTGAAAATTTGGACACATTATTTACATTTATACAGCATCTGCCTTTATTGGACAATCACTAACTTTACATCCATATTTCATTTTTCTTGCACTTTAGCAACAGTGACATTTTGCATAAGATGACATGTACTACACCCCACGCATGGGTATTATTATTATTATTATTATCATTATACCTGGTGGCAGAATAGTGGACCCCGTAGCAATATTTTGCCTATATATACTATAATACTAATTCACTTATTAATTCCACATTGCTTCATATACATCAGAAACAATGTCCCCATTGGGGCTCCCAACCTAAACATCCTGTATATCATTGGACTGTGGGAGGAAACCCACACAAAGATCCTTGGTGGGATTTGAACCCAGGGCCCCTGCACAGCAAGGCTGCAGTGCTAACCACTGAGCCAGCGTACTACCCAAAAACAAACCTGTCATATCCATCATGGACTCGGGTATGTGTACACAGGATTAATTCTCCGTGGAATTCCTTCCGCTGTAAATCCGAAACAAAAACTGCATGTATTGAAATGTGCAAAATCTGTAGCAATAATTGTCATATTGTAAATATTAATGTGCATCATGGCGGTAAGATTTTATCAGACCTCATCTACATTGCTCGTAATGTAATACTCAGTGAATTTTCCACCTGGATATCCTCCTGCGTATCTGACACATGTGTAAACACCCTGGGGGTATGCAAAAGCGAGGGTATTTTCGTCCGTGTGCTGCTTATCTGAAACACACCACACACAGACTATGAGCTATTATTTTTATTATCTATTTATTATTATGAAACCATTTATGCCATGGTGATGTACATGTGAAAAGGGGTATACATAACAACAAGTACAATAATCATGAACACTACAAGTCACCAACTGGTACAGGAGGAGAGAGGACCCTGCCCGTGAGGGATCACAGTCTACAAGGGATGGGTAAGGATACAGTGGGTAAAGGCCGGGTTACACATAATGATGTGCCAGGGACCCGACCAACGATCGGGATCGCTGGCACATCGCTATGTGATCGCTGGTGAGATGCCAGGCAGGCGGATCGCACCAGCTACCAGTGACCCGTGTAATGACCTTGACATCGTGGAAAAGAATATAAACTATTCTTTTCCAAGATGTCGAGGCCCCGCTACTGTATTCAGCGGGAGAAAGCTGGTAACCAGTGTATACTTCAGGTTACTAAGCACAGCGCACTAGTAACCAGGGTATACATCGGGTTACTAAGAACTGTGCTTAGTAACCCGATGTGTACCCTGGTTACCAGCGCGCTGTGCTTAGAAATCTGATGTGTACTCTGGTTACCAGGAAACACATCGGGTTAGAAAGGTGTCACACACGCCGATGTCTGCTTCACAGACCAAAAAATGGTCCTGGCCATTCCACAGCGATCAGCGAGCTGATCGCTGGTCGCTGCGGCATTCCACATGCAGCGACCTCGCTGCGAGGTTGCTGCAACATCACAAAACCTGTGACGTTGCAGCGATATCATTAGCGATATCGCTGCGTGTAAGGGGCCTTAAGGGTAGAGGACCCTGCCTGTGAGGGCTTACAGTTTACAAGGGATGGGTGAGGATACAGTAGATGAGGAGAGAGAACCATGCCCATGAGGGCTCACAATCTACAAGGGATGTGTAAGGATACAGAAGGTAACAAGAGAGGACCCTGTCCGCAAGGGTCACAGTCTCCAAGAAATGGGTGAGGATACATCAGGTGAGGAGGGAGGACTCTGCCCATGAGGGTCACAGTCTACAAGGGATGGGTGAGGATACAGTAGATGAAGGGAAAGACCCTGCCCATGAGCACTTACAGTCTACAAGGGATGAGTGAGGATACAGTAGCGGAGGAGAGAGGACCCTGCACGTGAGGACTCACAATCTACAACACATGGTGAGTAGGAGAGGAACCCTGTCTACAAGGGATGTGTGCGGGTATGATATTAAAAGGGTAGAGCTGGTCATGGGGCAATTTAGTAGACTGAGGGTTACTTCAGGTTGTAGTTTTGTCAGAAGAGGGTAGTCTTCAGGTTCCTTTTGAGAGTTTCCGTGGTAGGTGAGAGTCTGATGTGTTGGGGCAGATAGTTCCAGAGTATGGGGGGTCCACAGGAGAGATATTGGATAAGAACGGAGGAGAAAAGGAGATCTTGCATGGATCGGAGGTTGCGTATATACTGTTGTGGCCAAAAGTATTGACACCCCTGCAATTATGTCAGATAATACTCAGTTTCTTCCTGAAAATGATTGCAATCACAAATCCTTTGGTATTATTATCTTCATTTAATTTGTCTTCAATGAAAAAACACGAAAAGAATTGTCCTAAAGCCAAATTGGATATAATTCCACACCAAACATAAAACTAACTAAATCACACTTGCAGCCAGTTGACATGGATTAAAAGTTGACTCAACCTCTGTCCTGTGTCCTTGTGTGTACCACATTGAGCATGGAGAAAAGAAAGAAGACCAAAGAACTGTCTGAGGACTTGAGAAACCAAATTGTGAGGAAGCATGAGCAATCCCAAGGCTACAAGTCCATCTCCAAAGACCTGAATGTTCCTGTGTATACCGTGCGCAGTGTCATCAAGACGTTTAAAGCCCATGGCACTGTGGCTAACCTCCCTAGATGTGGACGGAAAAGAAAAATTGATGAGAGATTTCAACGCAAGATTGTGCGGGTGGTGGATAAAGAACCTCAACTAACATCCAAACAAGTTGAAGCTGCCCTGCAGTCCAAGGGTACAACAGTGTCAACCTGTACTATCCGTCAGCGTCTGAATGAAAAGGGACTGTATGGTAGGATACTCAGGAAGACCCCACTTCTTACCCCGAGACATAAAAAAGCCAGGCTGGAGTTTGCCAAAACTTACCTGAGAAAGCCTAAAATGTTTAGGAAGAATGTTCTCTGGTCAGATGAGACAAAAGTAGAGCTTTTTGGGCAAAGGCATCAACATAGAGTTTACAGGAGAAAAAAAAGAGGCATTCAAAGAAAAGAATACGGTCCCTACAGTCAAACATGGCGGAGGTTCCCTGATGTTTTGGGGTTGCTTTGCTGCCTCTGGCACTGGACTGCTTGACCGTGTGCATGGCATTATGTAGTCTGAAGACTTCTAACAAATTTTGCAGCATAATGTAGGGCCCAGTGTGAGAAAGCTGGGTCTCCCTCAGAGGTCATGGGTCTTCCAGCAGGACAATGACCCAAAACACACTTCAAAAAGCACTAGAAAATGGTTTGAGAGAAAGCACTGGAGACTTCTAAGGTGGCCAGCAATGAGTCCAGACCTGAATCCCAGAGAACACCTGTGGAGAGATCTAAAAATGGCAGTTTGGAGAAGGCGCCCTTCAAATATCAGGGACCTGGAGCAGTTTGCCTAAGAAGAATGGTCTAAAATTCCAGCAGAGCATTGTAAGAAACTCATTGATGGTTACCAGAAGTGGTTGATCGCAGTTATTTTGGCTAAAGGTTGTGCAACCAAGTATTAGACTGAGGGTGCCAATACTTTTGTCCGTTCCATTTTTGGAGTTTTGTGTGAAATCAACAATGTTTTGCTTTTTGCTTCATTCTCTTTTGTGTTTTTTCATCGAAGACAAATTAAATGAAGATAATAATACCAAAGAATTTTTGATTGCAATCATTTTCAGGAAGAAACTGAGTATTATCTGACAGAATTGCAGGGGTGTCAATACTTTTGGCCACAACTGTATGAGTACCGGGAGACCATGTGACAGATGTAGAGAGGAGACAGGTTGGCGGATGGTTTTGTATGCCAAGGTTAGGGTTTGGAACTAGAGTCTCTGGGCAATGGGAAGCCAATGAAGGGCTTGGCAGAGAGGAGGGGTGGGGGAACAGCGGGGAGACAAGTGGATTATTCGAGCAACAGTGTTTAGGATAGATTATAATGGGGCAAGAGTGTTACAGGGAAGGTCACAGAGTGGGAGGTTGCAGTAGTCGAGGTGGGAGATGATGTGGGCATGCACTAGTGTTATTGCAGATTCATGGTTAAGGAATGTATGAATCCAAGAAAATATAGCTATTTTCCACACAGCCCTCAAGTCCATGGAAAAAAATCTCGGCATGCGCTACTTGATTAACAGACCAAAATATTGCATGTAAATATTAGGCGGTTCCTGCAGCTGTCTACTATGTGGATAAGAACACGGAGCAGCACACAGAGCTTCACACAGAGCCAGTCATATCTACAACTGGTTTGCAAAATTCAGCGCTCATTTAAATTTAACCTAAGGCCAAGTTCAGATGAAAATTGAAAAACTATCTGATTATAATCCAGAAAATTTTCATCAGTATCATCACCCCATCCATGTGTCCGTTTTTTCCACCGTACATTGGTGTGGCATCTATCTTTATATTGCAACAGCTTAAAATGAACAGTACATGAAATAGTACAAAAGTTTCCTAGGTTAATAATGGCAAGGTATCCAAAAAATCAGATGCATTAGTCCATGTTCACATGTTGAGTACTCGGTGAGTTTTTTTTACCTCAGGATTTGTAGCAAAACCAGGAGTGGGTGATAAATACAGAAGTGGTGACGTGTTTCTATTAGACTTTTCCTCTGATTGTTCCACTCCTGGTTTTTGCTACAAATCCTGAGGTAAAAAACTCACCAAATACTCACCGTGTGCATGTGGCCTTATGGATGATCTGAATCGGTTCAGATTTTTTTTCTGTACCTATAAATTCGAATAGATGAGTCTCATCTGAAATATGGAGGAGAGTGGTGCATACGCTGATTTTTTTTACATCCACACTTGGTCCATGCTGACAAGAAATGTAATCTGAACATCCCTTCATAAGCTCCATTGGTGCTTCAGAAGATTATCACAGCAATATTTTAATAATCAAAATCATCATGACCCGCCCCAAGGCCGTGGCGACTCAGTACCCAGGCGTTTACTGTAAGGGGAATGTCATGGGTGGCCTGCCCGGGGCTGTTGCCCTGGTGGTCGCTTAAAAAGGGGAGTTGTTTTGAGGGATAAAAAGAAAGTAAAAGAAAAATAAACAAAGTCTCATGACGCCACCTCCGGTACCTGGTGATGGCACCAGCGCTGCCGGCAGACCTCTGGGGACGGTGGATAGGCAGTCAGATGTTGTAGCTCCCCGCAGGAGGAGTGGGGTCCCCAGGGCAGGATTTGGAACACTTGTTGTCACAGTACGTATAAGAATGAAATACAGGAGACTGGATGACTCTGTACTGATGTTTACTGGTAACTCTTCACAGCAAGTCAGGTATACAGTTACACAGGATCGGGAGCTGGCCGGGTTGTCACCGAAGACTGTAATGTCTTCCTGAGGCTCTCTTAGATGTTCCTTCACTTTGCTTTCAGTCCCTCTGTGTGCTTCCTTGCACTCTCCTTACTTTCTGTGCGCTGCCCTGCACGAACCCTCTTCCTACCAAACCCGTCGGGTGTAATGAGGATACCCTTCTTCTCTAAGGGGCTCAACCCGATTTGGAGTTCCTGGTGGTGATGTTATTTGTGGACAAGGCCTGGGGCTGCTTAACAGACCTACGACTCACCGGTGTTGGCGGCTCAGGGTTGGACTCGCCTGTACCGCGACTCGGAGCCAGTTCTCTGGTTCGGGACTAGGATTCCCCCAGACCGAGTAAGGTCTGGCACTGGGTCTGCCCCTTCTGTCTGGGTCGCCATTCCTTTTCGGGTGTCCTCGCTGCGACTTCCCTCTAGGACTTGCTTTACACTCTCTCTCTTCTGACTGACTGTCTGTTCCCACTTTTTCTTACTACTCCTTAGCTCCTCCCACCAGAACTGGATCCCTATCAACGGGTTAACCAAAAGGTCCCCTAACCTAAGTGTAGGAATGCTGGGATGAGAGCCTCAGTTTGACATCACACTCTCCAATGACTGAGATACTGCACGTGCTGTCTTGGGTGCAGTACCCCTACTGTGGCGCACTGACCAGTGGGGCGCCACAACTGACAAAATCAGTCTGGCTACCGATAAAATTCTAGCATGCTGCACATAGGTAACGCCAGGTAGAATCTGCAGGAATGTGTGGGACTTTTTCTTAGGAGTCATAAACAAGATGTGGGGGACTGAACCATATCAGGATGTTTGGCAATTTTCTTACTTAAAAAATAAATAGTGCATGTTGAAAGCTGTGCCAATTTACACTAACCCAAATGTCAAGTGTTTGGTCAGTAAAAGAGACGGGGGCTTCCATAAATATGATGTTCTGTAACAAAGTATTGTAAACCTAGAGTAATTTTGGTAATGAATCTTGCACAATGAGGGGCTGTCCACACAACCATTGTCCATGATGCAGCTGACTAATCTCTATGGACTATGGCCAGGCTTTAATAAAGCCTTCCCCACCGAAGCAATTAATGAGAAGCCCAATGAATTGAATTTTTCCTAAGCTCCAATATTGTGCACATTACCTGGATGGCAAATGGCGAAAGCTGTGCAGTGGTCTACAGAGCCAGGTGGCTCCTCGTGTTTTTGTTCATAGGAAGCCCAGGAGTGGAAACATACAGGTGCATCTCAATGAATTAGAATATCATCAAAAAGTTATTTTTTTTCAGTAATTCAATACAAAAAATGAAACACATATATTATATATAGAGTCATTACACACAGTGTGATCTATTTCAAGTGTTTATTTCTGTTAATGTTGATGAATATGGCTTACAGTCAATGAAAAACCCAGAGGTCATTATCTTAGACAATTAAAGTAGGGGCAATGAAGGGTTAAAAACCGTGCTGCCGTGGGTGAATATAATATTAATTTATTAGTCAACGTGTTTCAGGACTTCCTAAAACGCCCTGAAACATGGCAATGTGATATTGATTTGTCCTGAGGAAAGGGCCAGGGAGCCCTAAAACACGTTAATAAATCAATATTATATTCACCCTTTGAAGTCTCATGGAATACAGCAGTGCAGTTTTTAACCCTTCATGCTCCCTACTCTATATACACCACGCTGGGGACTGCAGCAGCCGTGATCTGCTTTTATAGTGGTTGTGACTCTCACAACCACACAAGGTGAAGCCTTTGATACTATTTAGGTCATATTTTATCTCTCAGACCCTTCATCCTCCCTACTTTATTTTCTGAGATAATGACCTTTGTGTTTTCATTGCCTGTAAGACATAATCATCAACATTAACATAAAGAAACACTTGAAATAGGTCACTCTGTGTGTAATGACTCTATATAATGTATATGTTTCACTTTATGTATTGAATTACTGCAATAAATTCACTTTTTGATGATATTCTTATTCATTGAGATGTACTTGTAGCATGCTGGACCTTTGTCCTGATAAAGGTAATTAAAACTTCAGTAATTATAATTATTAGCTTTGCGTCTGTAGTGACAAAATAATCATTTTTTATAGGATGACGTTTGTTCCATCAGTCCGAAGCTTTGTAACTTCTCGGGTGGGATTTTAATCATTATTCTTGCTATCATAATACTGCAAACCAAACGTCTGACTCTCTACATTCTAATTTTGCACACTCCTGACCACAGCTTCTATATAAGGCACCTTTCACATCAGTGTTATTTGGAATTCACAGCAGATCTGGCAAGTTTGCCGCATCTGCCGCGTAATGGAACACTTGCAGCAAGCCCCATTCATTCCCTATGGGACTTGCGGTCAGGTGTACCAGTGGCGGTTTTGCCAGATCCAGCAAATCCGGCACTAGCGGCAGCACAAAGAAACTCTGCTAGCAGCGTTTTTTTTTCCTTTGCCGCAAGTGCCGGATTTGCCGGATACAGCAAAACCGCCACTGGTACACCTGACCGCAAGTCCCATAGGGAATGAATGGGGCTTGCCGCAAGTGAGCCGTTACGCGGCAGATGCGGCAAAGCCGCCGGATCTACCTTGAATGGGCAAAATCGCTGATGTGAAAGCAGCCTTACTAGCTCAAAAATAATAGTATTTAACTTCATGCAGGAAAATAGTGACATTAGGTTGTTCATAATCATGTAAATAATGAGTTATGTAGTTGATAAATTAATATTCCATTCAAATATCATAGAACATTTTTTATGGGCGAGCCAAATGTTTATTTGCTTGGGGCAGCCGGAAGAGACAGCTGAGAGCCAAACACTCAGTTATCTTAGTGTTTGAGCACTTTAGAAATTGGTGAATCAAAGCACTCTTTATGATAAGGGCACGAAACCCTGGCAGGAGCAAATTGTTATAGAAACCCTTAATATTCTGTGTACATCCCCCAAAATTGAGTTCATGCTAATGGAAAAAAAACCTTCTTTGTCTATGTCCATCCTTAACTAGGTGTGGTTTTCCATCTTGGGTTGGGCATCATTTATGCACATGTACTAAAGGACACAGAAAGGAAAAGGCCCTTGCGTAAAAACAATATACAGGCCCTTTGCAGTCCAAGAGTTCATCAACATGTAGAATCCCACGTGCTTTGGAGGTAGAAATGGCAACCAATGGTATGTCCACCCCTGTACACATGGAGTCTTTTTGCTAAGTTTTCATTACAGACATAATGTAGAAAGGAACCTCCACGTTTTCAAGGAGCATTTTTAAAGGGCCCGTTACACGCTACGATATCGT